>JABSTQ010010161.1:0-632500 GCA_013358835.2 Ixodes persulcatus
ACGCAGGAACTGTTCAAGGTTTTGTTTCCTCGTACCTGCAACGCGTTGTTTGGTTGGGCATAACTTAGCTGCCGCTCGTTTAATTTATAATTTTGGTGCACGTTACGTTTATGGTACTGCGGTGTCAACATCGCTCCCCGCATTTCTTTCTATTTTTACAATTTCGAGTTTGACAATCCTTTAAAAAGTTTCTCGACACGTAACTTTTTTTTTCTATTTTTTGCTTTAGCCGCTTGTCATGCCTTGCGTTTCTCGTACTCCAAACACGTTTTTTATTTAGGTGTGTGCCAGTCATCACAGTTTTTTTTTTTTTTTTTTTTTTTCGCCTTGTTTTCTCGTATTTATTAGCAATAATCGGGAATTTGTGTTTCTTAATTGTCTGCTTTTGTTGGCTGTACTGTGCTGAATATCCGAGCGCCACTCTGTGCGGTATCGGTTATTGATGCTGACTAATCAGTAATCATCGAAGTATCCTTTGGAATTCCAAGTAACAATCTCTTAAGCGTGAACTTAAGCAGGAGGTAACGATTTACAGTGGCACACTCTTTTACTCTCATTGGTCACGAGACGTTAGTTCTCTCCAATCATTTTAGGAATTTTGGTAAAAACTGCCAATAAAACATTGAAAGTAGGTATTTGGTCTAACAGTATCAAGTGTATAATTGATCAAACTTGCCGGCTACCCGACACCAATGGAAGATAATTGAATTTGTTTCTGGATTATAGCACGAAGTAAGGGGACTATTCGCCTTTCTGTATTGGTTGCAGTAATTAAACCCCCCCCCCCCCCAAAAAAAAAAAAATATATATATTTTACACACAATATGTAATATACATATTTTTATAGGGAGAGGGGGGGGGGCCGTTGCGTGGGAACGCTTACTTTTGACAGATCGAATAAAACGCTTATTAAAAGTAGTTTTGAATTATGTTACTGGCAAAAACACTTCTTTAACCTTTTTTTTTTTGGGGGGGGGGGGCAAATTACGCACGTGTTATAGGCTCGCACAAGCATGATGACCATTGGCGTTGGGAGATGATGATGATAGCGGTGCCTGTGCGACGACGTGCACGCGTTTCTTCGGAAAATTTGCAACACGTGAAACTGTCTTTCCTTGCGTGTCTTGGCTTTCCCCGGGGTGATGTCAAGGAAATGTGGTTGGTGCTTTTTCGGGGTTTCGGCGTTGCTTGATCGGTTTTTGAGCTGAGCTCTGTTCCCCGGCCGAATGACGTATGCACGGTCGCGTGGTTTCTTTACAGCACAAGCAAACGATAGAGTGCGCCGCCGGGCAAGTTTGCGCATTATCGGGCGACGGTGATGGAACGGACCCGGTTGTCCCGAAAGAAATATTCCCTTTAAAGTCGCTTTCTTCTTCTGCGCGCGCCTCCATTTTTTTTTTTTTTTTTTTTTCTAAGCTTACGCGACGCAGAGTGTTATTACGAAGGCGCGGCTGTTGAACAGAACAAAAAAGGAAGTTGAGAGGCTTCCATAATTGGCTTACGCCCCTTTGAGGTGGCCTGTCCGTTTTGAATTGTTTTGTTTAAAGGGATTCCGCTTCGCCCGGTGCGCCTTGAGTGAATTCTGGGACGATGAGGAGCCGTGGATACATGGATGCGACCGTAGCCCATCGAATCGAGATGTGACGATTGTGATTGGATAGCAGAGGTACGTGGCGCGGGTGATAAGTTCTCTCTCAGTTCGATGGTCGCATCGATGTCAAGGCAGCCAGAGACGCCGTCCAAAGGTCGTTAATCGTTCGGGTCGGCAGTCAACGTTTTGGAACCAGTTTTGTGAAAACATGGGAGTGGTGCCTAATACTGTGGTCGGGGAGTCGCATAACTGCGAGTCCGAGGGTAGATTGTTTGTTTGTTTGTTTTGGGATGAAGAGACCAAGGGTGGACACCTGGACTCGGCAACCTTGTTCCGACAGCGCCATCACGAAAGCGAGACTTTCGTGATGGCGCGATAGACCGGGGAGTGCAGGCGGTAACGTGTGGCTAACTTTTATCGCACGAGAAAAAAGAATTGCAAACGCATACTTGTGTTCGTACTGAGTCTTCTCATATAATATTTACACTGATGATTTTTTTTTTATTGTGTATAATTATATATTTTCTGAACGGTATATCGATAAATTTCCTGAAAATTAGAACAGGTGGCGGATATTTTCAAGCAGTTCGATTTTTAGAATCTATTATTTCGTGGGTAATGGGGGTTCCGGATTGAAAGCGGCTTGCTAGTGCTCTCACTGCAGCCGGTCGATGTACACCTCCGCAAGGGCGCAGCCATCTTGAATGTCGTCGCTTCTGGTATACTGGTAAAACATCGTTTTGATCTCTCCACGCCGCTGGAAGGTGTTTACGCGAAATACGTGATTGTCACACATTCTTGTTTAGCCTCACCTATATTTTCTCGCTTATTCCAGGATGAAATTCTTAATATTTTCGTCCCGCATACCAGATACGAAACCCACGTGACTGAGATGGACAGGAAACAGAAAACGTCTATAGAAATGATAAATCAAAGCCCGAAAATAACGACATACCTAAGGAGCGTACCAGTCCGTGATATCCGCTAATGACCGCGGGAAAACGTCTTGATCTTTTTCCTCTTCCTACTCCTATGCACTCATTTTGCTGTTTTATTTCTGTTAATGTTACCGCATTCCGTCTTGCTCACTTAACACCAGCTTTTCTTGCGTGCCTGTCGTTTTTTTTTTTTTTTTATTTCCTCTTTTTTTTTTTTTTTTTTGAACGGCAGTGATTGTGTTTTGCAGTAATCCGGGTAGAGGTGCACATTTCCAGATGATCTCGACTGCGGATACTTCGACCCGTGGTATCGCGGGATCTCTCTCTCTCTCTCTCTTTCATACGCACTTTCTTGGTTTATTTCTTTCTTTTGAAGGGCTTCTAATCAGGCCGCTTGGGCAATCTGTCAGTGTACACTAACGAAGGCTCGGAACACGATAGAGACACGGAGGTGTCTTTTCATCTGTGTTATTCGCGCTCATCTCTTTCTTCCTTTCTTTTTTTTTTTTTTCTTTTTTTCTTCTACACACGCTTTGCGGAGCTGGCTGGGCCCGCAGTAGAAGGAGAATAGCCGAGTGGTTGGGGCTTTCGTTTCCTTGCTTCGGAACGGCTACATACATACATCTTATTTCCAGTGATTCATGGTTCGGGCCTGGCGGCTCCCCCTCGGAGTGGTCGCGTTTAGGGGGGGCTGGCTTGATGTTGACGGAAGTGTGCGTGCGAGAGAGAGCGCCGGTAAGAGACTGGAGGGACGGGTCCGCAGCTAATGCAGCGAACGGCCGGGCCTTTGCACAGTCTGCAAACAGGAGAACATAGTCTTTTGTTTAAAGATGGATGTCTGAACGTCGTCGATGGTCGTGCTCCTTTTAACGGTGGTAGAAAGAAACGGAAGGTTCTGTCGGGGGGCGGCGTGGGGCCCGGTTCGGATTCATATTAAATACTCCTGGGAGAAACGGCGGTGCCGTCGACCTGTTTGTTCCTGCGCAATGGCTTTTTCACACTAGCGGATTCACACACATGTGAATCCGCCGGGAAATGGAAGGCTGGGGTGGGGGGGGGGGGGGGGGGGGGAGGGGAGGGGAGGGGAGGGGAGGGGAGGGATCCCTTCGCCGCCGTCGGAATATTCCGTCGGCCGCGGGAGCAATCGGTCTGGGACCGATTGTTCCCGCGCAGAAAAAGTTTTCACGCTACCGCAGCCAATTAGAACCCACGGTGGAAGTGGCGTTTGCCGGCGTCCCATTCTGACCGAGTCGTCCGAGTTGTGCAAATGGCGCCGTCTCGCTGGTGTCGTCGTGTTGGCTGAAATGCTCGTTTAGACTAAATTATTCGACCCTATTCGGCAAAAGGCATCTGAACAACGAAGACAATACCCACAAAGAAGGTCTGTGGAATAAAATTGGCGTGGGTGGTACGTACTCAGGTTGTTTCCGTTTGCTCGTTATTTTATTTTTGCCTTCCTTCTCGTATCGCCGAGAGAATGTTGGGCATTCTGGCGGCACTGCGGGTTAGCGTTCACTGCAAGAGGAAGTCTGCTAGGGCAGTTTTTCGAACATTCTCGCTCGGTCGCCAGCAATAGTTTTCCGCAAGTGTGAACGAGGCTTTAAGGCCTGTGCAAACTGGACACTTAAGAAATCGTGAGGCGACACAGCTCTGACGTAAGTCGTGCAACACTCCACTTCCGTCCGTTTCTATTTTATTTTTTGTCCCGGGGAAAACGTTTTCTCCGTCAAAGTTCGGTCGTGGCTTTCATGGGGGCCCTGAACATGCTCATCACGTGAGTCCGGGCATCCACTCACAGGCTCTGCTGGCTATCGGTCAATCACGCAAGGCCTCTGCTGCTCTTCAAAGTCCCGAAAACTGGAAAGGGATGGGCTGTGTTCGAAATCTTTCCCAAATAGATCCGAGTTACTCCGGATCTATTTGGGCAAGCATTGGCAGGTGGCAGCTGTGAAGTCAAGTGTGACGAGCAGCGAGTTTGCCGAAAAGCGGAGAAAGCGAGGGGGAAAGTCGTGATGTTTGCTTGGTGGTGTTCAGACATCGCACTGCCGGACTTCAACCGCTTCAAATTCCACGGCTTTGGACGGAATTGCGTCTCCTCGCGATTTCCGAGGTGTCCTGTTTGGACAGCCCTTTAGACGGAGGAAGCGGACGACCCAGTTATTACGTCTCCTACATTCCTCGTCATATTTAAAGGGACCGTCAAGTAGTTTGTGTGTAGCTGTAGAATTACGTCCTTTGAAAGATGCCCGCGCAAAAACCCCAAAACATACATGCATTTTTTTTTTTTTTGCTTCGAATTTGCGGTTACTTGTCTATGTGGCGAGTGCGGCAAAGCTGTCCATGATCAAATGCTGGCACTCTTTTCGTCGAGCGCCTCGCGTTTCTACGCTTCCAGCGCCGCGCTGTCGCGTGTATTGGACGTTTAGTTTCTCATGAATTCTTTTTTTGACGAGTAAAATGATCGTTGAAGCAGGAATGGTTTATTTGGCGTCTTCTATTGTTCTCGATTAAATCTGATTTTCGTCCTTGTTGCTGGGACTGTTCTCTCCCATTCCCACGCTGCTAGTCCCTCGTGCCATCCGTGCGAGGCCCGGGCAGCTCAGGCGTTGACGTCAAACATTAACAACGAAAATACAACTTGTATCTTGAGAACTCGTGGTGATCTCGAATGTGCTGCGCACGTGCCACATTTGTTTTTTCCTATGAGTTCTTCTTTTTTTTTTTTTTTGCAGTTTGTTTGCTGACAGTGCGCCGTTTAGAATGAGCTCGGTCTATTTCTCGAGTAAGAAACAAAACGCGCGAGATGTCACCTAAATCGCATCCATGTTCCGATGCTCGTTTGTTTTCTTGGTTAAGCTTTCGCGAAGTGCAGTAGGCTACGCTCTAATGGCGGCATACATTGTGCTCTGTATCGCAGGTATCTTTCTTTCGGCTACCGGGCCACGTCGTGCAGGCTTTGACGGGCTCGCTGATCTGTAATGAAACTGCACCAAGAAAGAAAATCTCGCTATTACCTGTCTCGTAACCGTATTTATCTTGAGCTGTACACGTCGTATGATAATCTCATGTAACCAACTACCGGGAGAAGTCGGTCATTTGTCGTTGATGGTCTACCCGGGACACTGGACGTGTTTATGTGGGTCTTACCGTTCTGTCCTGTTCTGCAGGGTGCCCCGCTGGTTTTGTTGGGGTCGTGTTAACCGGCTAGTCCCGCCTTGGAAAAGGGGTCGGAATCCTAGCCCAGATTGGGACTCGACGGTGCTCTAACGTGCGTTTTTTTTTTTTTTTTTTTGTCTTTTCCAGTGACCAAGTACATTCGCATTGGCATCGGCGACAAGAATGACAATCCGCCGTACTTCGGCCAAGCGTTGTACGAGGCGGAGGTGAACGAGGACGAGGATGTACAGCACACCGTGATCACCGTCACCGCTAAGGACAAAGACGAATGTGAGTGCTTCTCCTTCCTCGCCGAGGCTGCGTCCCTCTCTGCTCAGGCCCCACGTGGTGTCTCGAATACGCGAGTGATATTCCAGGCATCATAGACGGAATGCAGTGAAACGTAGCCTGCGGGCCCCTCGCTGATCCGGGTCAGGGGGCGCTCCGGAGTGATACTAGTTGGCGACGAGCAGTGGCGCAAAATCGCCCTAATGCGGCGTGAGCTTGTTGTCCCTTGCTGCCAGTTACAATAGGGAGTTTTCGTAGGCTGAGCCCTCCGCAACGAAGAAACCGCCACTGCGCCTGCGCGCCGTTGGCGTTGACTGTAGAGTACCGGGTATCGTAGCGGCTTGTGGAGAGCGTTGCGGGACAGCGGAAACGATCTAGGAAAACTCCCTTAACAGCGAGCAACACCTTCCGATATTATTGCGATACGTCCGAGCGCAGCAGATGCTACGAGTCATCGGAGCCAACCCAAAGCCGCGCAAGTGTCACGTGACCTTGGAGAGTGGGCACAGCGACGCGCGGAAAGCGTATCACGGGCTACGTCCACAGAGCAGGATTGGCTGGGATAAAGGCCCGTTCACACTCTTGCGACCTCTTAAATCTTGGTTCCTTGCGACCTCTTAAACCTCTGAAAACGAGAGGACACAGTGGCGCCATCTATCGGGTTGCAGTGTAAACTTGACGGTCCGGCATATTTTTTATTTCTCTCGCGCATTATCCTTTCTTTCTTGGCTCGAAAAACTTTTGGAAACGTTATAAACGAGCCTTTCTCATAGGTATTATGCACATTCGACCTCGGAAATGCCGCAAAACCGTCGCTCTTGTGAAATGCAGTTCCACGATCACCGCATAGATGGCGCCAGAAATGAAATTTTAAGAAGTTCTAATAGATCTGGTCTCTCTCGGTCGTACTCGGTTGCAAGAGTGTGAACGGGCCTTAACTCGTAGCGTCCGCTGCGTCCTGACGTAAGATGAAACGGAGTATAGTTATTTTCTAGAGCCCAGCCTCCATATGTTCTGCAGGGTATAGTCCCGGGAGTACATGTTTTGGTGCGAAGTGGGTCTCGCAAGTGCAGCAGAGCGTCCTCTATGAATTCCGCCTCAAGATAAAGGCTATTTTTCTGTGGTTTCGCTCGCTCTTGGGAGTCACTGATAACAAAAGCAATCTAGATGGCTTTTCTTTTCTTTTTTTTTCTTTTTTCACAGATTGTATTAAGGGATGCGAAATTAGGGTATACAGTACTCATACCTAAAGGCTTACTACCGAAGAGGCTAACAACCGGTTTTTAGGCCTCTTGTGACTGCTTACGACCGACCTCCGCAGCAGCGCAACTCGTCGTAAGCAGTCGTAATTGTGTGAAGCAACCTTAGGAGGGATAAATTGTGTGTTCAGTTTGTGTCTAAGCAGACATGTATGCAAGGGGTTATTGCACTACCCACAATCCTTCTTCTGGGCTTGTTTACTCATTTATTTATTTACTGTGACGCTCAACAGCCAGAGGCCTAGAGCGGTGTTGACGGGGCCATTGTGGCGGGGCCTGTAAGCTTTGGAGCAATTCTCTTGGTCCATTTCTCTTACTGGGAGTGGGAAGTTATCAAGATTCAGCGATGTTTTCGAAACGGGGACGGGTCCCCTTCGAATGGAAGAAATTTTCAATTTGCACAGGGTTACTTCCTCAATATATATAGCATTCGCGTATTTCTGTTCTTTTACCCGTCTTGAGGCCGATTCGAATTGGCTGTCTTTACTGACTAGGGACAGCCGAGTCTGAGCCCCGCTCGATGGAAAGCTGGCGGGCCCAGGTCTCCGAGGTCGATCGGAGTCTTTGCGACGGGTTTACAGCCGCAATTAGGGATTAGCACTATGTTAGGCGGAGCAGGGGGCGTTGACGGGAAAAGTCGCGACTGGGTTTTGCCCCCCGCCCCCTTTTCCGCTCTCTCTCTCTCTATCTCTGTTCCTTTCTTTCTTTCCTTCACATTTTGGAGCGACCTTAACGAGGCTAATTAAGAGGCCAAGGCAGCCGCCGTTGTCTCTGTCGATTTGGGGATCTTCGACGGAGGGGGGGGGAGGGGGGAGGGGGGGGGGGGGGGGTGCGGGTGCGGGCGTACGTTCTCCCGGGGAGGTTCGGCGCCGGAATCCTGGCACTCGGAGCTCATCAGCGGTTTGTGTTTGGAGTGGCCGCTGGTGCTGATGACGGCCGCTCCTGCCCCACGCTGGAGAGGCTGTTGCGAAAATGTTAGCCTGTCGATTGGATGTGCCCTTTATTTTTTTTTTTTTCACCCTTTGTCCTCTAAGTTCTTTTGTTCCCTTTTAGTTATCTACGTATTTATCGACAACTGGTCGCAGTGAGAGCTCATTTGAAGAAGTAAGCACGTAGTTGGGGCTGTTCTAGTTCATGAGAGGGGGTCATGACTCATAGGTATGGGCATCAGTAGTGCCAGCTTGGAATCGGGGTGAAGGTTAGGTTAGATGAGCGTAGAAACTGAGTCCTCCGTGTTTGTTCTTTCGGGTGTATCAAAAAGCAATCCTTTCTTTGCATTTTTTTTTTAGTCGGTGCACGTTATATTTGGAGGATTTGTGCTATGGTGCCATAAAGTGTGGGGCTTTGGTTTATTATACGCTATGTTTGATATAACTATACTCCTTGTCATCTTTTTTTGAGCGACGTTGGCAACGCTTGCATAGTTTCCACTGCGTTTCAAGAGAAGGCAACACCACGTATATTCCGTTTCATAAACAGCGTACGATGCCGGTAGAACTACAGCCTTGACGACGTAGCACAGAAACGTTAATGGCAACTGTAGGTTTTTTTGTTTTTTAGTAATTATTATTTGACCCTAAACAGAACTTGTATCCTAATCTTGACTCGAAAAAAAGAAAAAAAAAAGTGAAAAATGAGGGAAGGATTTATGTTACGATCGAGAGGTTTGGTAGATCGTACGCTGCGGAAAGCGAGTTCAGCGGACGCGTGCTCAATCCATGCTTTCAAGTGACGGCACGAGCTACCGCTAGCAAAGCGAAGCTCTAGCGCGCGTTCTGCAAAAATTGCCTAATATCTTCAAGAGAGAGCGCCAATTGTAAATTACTTTGTCGTTTTTTTTTTTAATGAAAACATTTCGATGGTAAGAAAGCAGACAAAATATCTGCTTCGTAACTTCTCTAGGCGGTGGGAATTGCACGTGCTGATCCGAAGCCGATACCAGCTGCGTGCACATTTTATCGCTTGAGTAATGTACGCGCTCGACTGGCGTGAGATAAAGAAGTCTAAATAGAAGTAACAGTAAATGAAAAGAAGAAAAAAAAAAGGGGGGGGGGGGGGGGGGGGCGTAAGCTCGGGCGCTTCGCCACAATGGTGTCACTATTGCCTAAGTTGCTTTCGAGATGCGCGTAGCGACTTCTTTAGGGGTGAGCAAAGCGTGGAGTGCTCGTGAGCACAAAGGGAATAGATGGAGTGAAAGAGAGAAAAACAGCCCTTACAAAATCTCCTTTTTTTATGTTGTCGAGGCTTGCGCGTCTTGATCTTTAGGACGTCTATCCGAATCTCTTAAATGGAACAAATCCACTTTTCATGAGTCCCTTGTCATGTTCGAGTTCGAACTGGATGTATGTCTGGATATTTACTTTTTTTTTTTTTCAACATTTTTTTTCCTCGGCTTGTCGTGCTGTTCCCCCCCCCCCTTTTTTTTCCTTTTTCTCTTTTTTTTTCACTTTTTTTTTTTTTTTTTTTTTTTTGCCGACATGGGAGTTTGTTGACGCTGGCGGCAGTTGGGTCGGTGCGATTTGGCAACGACGAGCGCAGTACGCCGCTGGTAACAGAAAGCGAAAATATGTCGAATAGAAATTCTGCCTCGTAATTGAGGCCGTTGGCGTTGCTTAGTCTTATGGTACGCGACGCGCTCCTCTCCGTTCACTTTTTCTTCTTTTTTTTTTTTTTTTTTTTTTTTTTTTTTGGGGGGGGGCGAGCGAAAGGTATTGAGCGTTTTCCAGTGCGCTTTCTCGTCTCCGTAACTCCCGTAAGTCAGCCGAAGAGACGAAACAACTGACTGCGATCCGATTGTTCCCGTGTCGCCTGCTTTCTGGATACAGGCGGAGGAAAGGGCAAACGGGAACGAAGCAAGATGGGAAGTTTAAGAAGAAAAAACAATAATCTAGGTTGAGGGGAGCATCAACATTTGTTTTCGTTTGGGAACGGGTCGCATTTCGGTTTTGTTTTTGTTTACGCCTTTTCATGTGAACCGTCCGGCTTCGTTTTGGTGGAGCTATTGTGTGTTTTGGACTTTAGATAAGGAGGAAGGGTACAAAAACGAGAGATGGGAAGAGAGACCAGCTGAAAGCCCCCATCTTCGAAGACAAAAATAAAAATGATCACGACTGTTTTTATTCGGGATTGGGGAGGGAAGCGGCGGAAGGGCGATGTGTGTGTGTGTGTGTGTGTGTGTGGGGGGGGGGGGGGGGGGGGTTTGGAAAATGGCTAAGGATACATGTTGTCTGCGGGGAAGTGGGCGGGTGGGTGGGGTTTGGAGCTCGGGAACCCGGGATGAATGGGCAGAGGGGAGAAAGCCAAGTGAAACGCGCCTGGTGTACACATCCGTCTGGCGATGTCGGGGAACCGGGCCAGGAACCCCAAGATGGATGGCTGGCGTGTTGGATACTTTCTTCCGTCCTTTGCGCTTTACTCTTCGCGCTCGTTGCCCTGCTTCGCAGCTCTCTCTCGTTCCGCGCCTTTTTCCGTTTATGGCGTTTTGTACTACTGTTTGGCTCCAACTTTGTCCTTGATTCATTTCATTCCGATGTTGGGCCATCTGCATTTTTCGAGATGCGGTCCTCTTCCTCAGGTTATCTCTTTAATTTTCTTTTTAGGCCAAGTCAGAAATCGGAGGCGTTTGACCCTCCCCCCCCTTAACCTGTTGGCGTAGTTCCTATCGTCCACTTGTGTGAATAACATATATCTATATAATGACATCTTGGGGCTAAGTAGGCTGTAGGCGTATTTTTATAAAAGTAGAAGCCACCGAGGGTCAAACAAACTTGGAAGGTTTAATTCAACATGTATAAGTTATACCATGTTGAATTAAACCTTCCATGTTAGTTTGACCCTCGGTGGCTTCTACTTTATATATATATATATATATATATATATATATATATATATATATATATATTAATGTTCACACTTGCGACTTTGCTACGTTTGGTATGATTCGATGATTCCTCGCTCCGTCGTCCATGTCAAGAGAACTTGTAAGCGAAGTCACTTGCCTGCCCTTGCGAAATGACCAAGGGCAACAAAATGACCGGGAACGATTTTCTTGTTTTAATTTCGTTTAGCCAACCTGGTCACTCGTTTATGACACACGTGAACGAGTTACCATTTGCAAAGAAATATCGATGCCTATGCTCCGTCTTCGGGATTTTACTCCGGATGCCCTCCGTGGTAACCTTCCTTAAGCGCCGATAAAAGGCTTGCAGTCCCGCTTTGCCCTTTACTGTGCCGCTTAGATCCGCACTTGCCGGTAGGCGATGAAGCTGTTTCTTTTTTTCTTTTCTTTCTCTTGCTCCTTTAGTAGCCATCGAACAAAAAGGCACTCATTTTTTTTCGTTTGTCGTTGTGCTCTCGGCTTTCGCTTGGCCCTCGTGTTCCTCGGTTGATTGGAATTAATTGCAGCTTCGATCTGACGTGTTCGTTGTCCTGGAGATTGGTTTAGAGGGGGAAGGGAATGCTGCACGAACGGTTCGAGCGTTAAAAAAAGGAAAAAAAAAGAATACACCATCTGCGATTGACGTTTTTTCTTTCCGCGTGTGTTTGTCTTTCCTTAATTTCTCTCGGACGGGTTTTATTGCCCTTTGAGGCGCGATCTAGGTAGTACACGAGGGAAATTTCCCTCTATCTCTGGTCTTTTGTTTTGGAGATTAAATTACCTTCCCATTGGTTAGCTCCTTTCTCTTTTTAATGAAGTGCTTCTTGACGTAGAGTTATCGGATTGTCTCTATTTTGTATATATATGTATATATATATATATTATGTGCAGGCTTAATAGCGTGTACCAGCTCACGAATCCCAAAAGATTCTTTAGGGAAAAGTACTGTCTTTATAGAAAGCGGGAAGCGTAATTCAATTTTTGATAAAGAAAACAAAAATTTGATTTTCACTCTGTGCCCAACTATGTGAGAAAAAATCGTGACCTAACAATTCAAGAACGCTTGCCCACCAGCAAACATTTGAGGTAGAAGCAGGCGAGGACAAACTGGATTGGAGACAATTATTAACGTTTTCCTTTAAAAGATGGATGGAAATCCATTTTTGTAATCAATTGTCGAGCTCGGGCGGCCTTCCTTCCTGCCACAGATAATTGCGATGCTTTTTTTTTTTTTGTGACCCCCTTGCCTTCATATGATAAAACGTCATTATGTGCTACTTTTCATCGGATGCGACTTCATTAAATCGCGTGCGCATCTCTTTTGGAGTGAACAGAATAATTGTCTGTACGGCATATCCTCGTAATTAAAGTTCGAGGTCTTGCATTTTTGCTCGCGTGACTTTCACGAGGCACCGGTGAAACGATGATCTCGTTCAGTGAACGGGGTGAGATGCCAGCAGAGTCGCATACTCCCGAGCTGATAACACTCCTTTTGGTCGCTCTTGCGACCAAAAAGGACGACATATGGCGTCTGAATGCCATGTAAAAAGATCTGAAACTGCAATAACGACGCCGTACATCATTCCTACTGCAAATATTTATGTCGCCATGTAGTCGCGGGAGGTGCCAGATTCTCGGCAGCGAGTTCTGCATTTTTATTTTATTTATTTTTTCGATTTCGGTCTACATTTTTTTATCTAAAACAATTTTTTGTGTGTTACTATTTATATTATAGGCTCTATATGGCTATCTTTATACCATATTTTACATACGAAAGTCCATCTCTCTTTTTTTATATATGTAGTATTTCTATTTAATTTAAACTCGAAAGTGGCAGGCTGTCGAGGCAAAGTACTCCAGTGACTAAAGCTGGCGAACCAGCATGCGTACTACCTTTTTCGTGTACTCTCGTCCCCAGCCACCTAATAGGCGTATCCGGTATGGTTGACGAAAAAAATAATCAAACGTGCAACTCAAGAACGAAGGGCGAGGGTAAGACGGGCCGGTGAGGAGGAAGCAGACGGAACGCTAAAGAGAGATTTCCCCCTCTCTTCTCCAGCGTTTCGCCTGCTTCCTCCTCCCCGGCCCGCCTTACCCTCGCCCTTCGTTCTTGAGTTGCACGTTTATCGTGGTGGCCGGAGGCAAAACGAGAAAGTGTGACGGTTACGCTTATGTCCTTAATGTCTTCTATTGACGTGGCGACGGCAAAACAATGTTTTCGCCCATACTGGAAGTGAGGACAATTCAAGATGGCGGCGCCCTTGTAAAAAGGATCTATACGTCATGTACTCGCGAAATTCTGATTGCAATGCTTTATTCTCGTCATTGGTTGAAGGAAGGAAGTTTCGAACAATGAAAATATTCCAAACCCCATCTCAAATGACAGCGAGCTTGGCACATAAAGCCCGAGCGCATTCCTGATGCGATTCCGAGGAAAGCTGACAACTCGATAATGAAGTGGGTCACTATGTCGCATAATGACGACGACCCCCCCTCCCCCCCTGCCCCCCTCAAGGAAAAAAACAACGTTAATTAGCATTGTTATAGTCGGCTTTTTGTGTTAAAAAAAAAAAAAAAAAAATCTGAAATGTGAATTCGGCATACGTTTATCGGTCTTTATCGGTTTCAAATAATTTGGACCGAAACCGAAAACACCAAACCGTGGTACAACTTCTTTTTCTTCGGATGATCCCTGGGAGTACTTGTCGGCCTGACAGATCAAACCGTTTTTTTTTTTTTGTTTTTTTTTTTTTTTTTTTACTCGTCATTGAAACTTTTTTGTCACGTTAGGCGCGGACGGCGCTTGAAGTTGTTAGTGCCTGGAATCAGTGCACCCCTTGGCAATGGGCCGAGCGCCAAGAACGAAACCGGTGCGTCGATGGACGTTTCCTGGAGTGGCCTGGACGACGTCGTCCCGTGGCGCTCTGATGGATGAGGCCCGCCGGGTCCGCGGCCACCTCTGGATTTGACACTCCCTTCCGGCTCTCTAGGCGGTTTGTCTCTGTGTCTGGATTCCGCCGGGCTTCACCCAAGGCTCCGAAGAGAGCGAGATAGAACTGGCGCCATTTGTCGACCCCTCCGGACTCGTTGATCGACTCGATTCGTCGTCAGTTATCTTGGGAGTCGGAAGGAAGCCCGGCTGCTTTTCCCGTGTCGTTTTCGCCCAAGAGGACAGGATTGAACAAGGCAAATATTTATTCGAGCGTTTGTGTGTGTGTGTGTTTTTTTTTTTTTTTTAAGTTTAGGGCAGGTTTGTTTTCCTTTTATTGAATTTGATGGCGTTTGGAAACCGGCGGAACTTTCTATACTTTCGTGATGCCCGAAGCGAAGCTGAAAGTAGTCGGGCCTCTCTCCAACATAGGTTCTGGCTTTCTTGTCCGAATGTCTTTAGCTGTCTACTTATGCGTGGCATTTCTTCGTGTTTACTCCTTTGGAAGTGTACGCTCTCACCTTTGTGAGGGTTATCTACTTACCAGTGGAAGCGAAACCACTGTGGCTTTCCTTGTGTTTAAACTTTTGTCACAACCCTAACCCCCTTTTTTTTTAATTTTTTTAGCAGCGTTTAGAAAACAACTGCTTGCTGTATTTTTTTTCTGTTAATTTTTTTTTTTTT
Organism: Ixodes persulcatus; assembly: GCA_013358835.2. Taxonomy (NCBI): domain Eukaryota; kingdom Metazoa; phylum Arthropoda; class Arachnida; order Ixodida; family Ixodidae; genus Ixodes; species Ixodes persulcatus. The sequence goes on from JABSTQ010010161.1 coordinate 14,723, forward strand.
TTTTTCTGTCTGTGCTTGCATTTGCTGAGCCGTCAGTTCCTTTCCCGAAGGATAATTAATTGCTGCGCGCGCGCCGAGAATTTTTAATCAGCGCGACCGGGTGCCGGTCGATGCCAATTAGCAGGCTACCGGAACGAAACCTTCGTGGGCCTCGTTGTCTCCCTTTGCTGTTTTCTTTCCTCGCACTGTCCCTGGAGGGGGCCGCCTTCGGGTTTCCCTGTTAGGGTTTTTCTCTTCCTCGGCGCTCCCGTTTCTTTGGTTCGTCGCTGCCTGCGTGCTGCTACTATTCCGAGAGCGGCCGGGCTCCTCGTTTCCTAGACCGTCCGATCCCCCGCCTCTTCCGGGCGTCTTTCGTCCGCTTTCTTCCGACGTCGCTCATTAATTAATTTATGGCCATGCTGTTTGAGGAAGAAGAGGGGCGGAAGCGGGGGAAGAAGTAAGCGAACTTCGATATTCGGCCTTGCTCCGGTCCGTCTCAATCGGGGTCCTTTTAATGCCGCCTTTATTTGTATAGCTTTCTCGTAGCTCGGAATGGTAGCAGCTCTCGAAAACCTGCTTCTTTAATAATAATTTTAAAAAACAATTGTCCACTGCGGTCAAAAGAATCCTCATTTTCCCGGTCTCTTTTTGTTTTCGCAATTTCGAAAGTTTAGAAAGTTTGGACGCACACAAGCTTAATGCGTACGGGAATAAGGTTTGACAGGTACCACCAACATCCGTCGTCTCGCTTTTCCACCGAGTGGTGTTTTTCCGCCGATCCCGCGGCACTTTCCGGAATGTTTTTGTTGTTGCATCGCGTGACCTGACGTTTTAAAATTTGATTTATTTTGTTTTATTATTATTTTTTTTTTTTGGGGGGGGGGGGGGGGGGATTGTAGTTGCTGGTCATTTCTCCGATTTCCAGGGTCCGCTTTGTCTTTTCGTGCTTTGGACACGGTATCTCGTCGCTTTCTTTGCTCGCTAGACATTTCTTACTCGTGGAGCTGTCCTTTTCAGAGAGCTTCCAAACCCATTGATTCGGCTTGACGACTTTCTTGCTCCTTTCTGACAATATGTCTCTAGTTTTCCCCCTCTTCTCTCGTCATTTTACCGCCTTGCTCATTTTAATATGCTTGTACCACGGCTGGCCAATTGCTTTCTGACGTCACGCAATTTTGATGACCTTCGTCATCAAAATAAACGCGAGCATACGATGCATTTCGCTGCTGACGTTATGGTACAACTGAACGGCGGTATACAAGACTTGTGTCCGCTTGAACGTTGAGTAGGTATACAAGAGGTCTCTCAGACAAACGAGTTGTTCCGTCTATCTTCAGTAGGTTTCACCAACGAGCGAGAGGTCTAACTAGGTGACGTAAGCCGCCACCCTTTCGAAAGGTTGAGCACTGTCATCCATCCCCGAACAAATTGTTCGTTTTTTTTTTTTTTTTTTTTTTTTTGTTTTTTTGTTTTGTTTTTTTAGTCTTACGATATTGATATGGTCATTCTGGTGACTGGGCCCCTTCGCAATTTCTGCAGCCGTCATTGATTGTCCCTTTCATACTTTTGCCCCCCCCCCCCTTTTTTTTTTTTTTCTTCCTTAGCAGTTTGTCTTTTCGTGTTTTTATTTTAATGTCGGGTCTGCCGAGGCGAACAAGAAATGCCCGAAGAAAATGGTGCTTGGCGTGGCTATTATTGTATAAGTATTTACTCCGTTCTTTTTATCTTTTTTTTTTTTTTTCCACTTCCTTAGCGTCGTTTGCTCGAGGTTTTGATTTTAGCCAGTCCGCCGTTGTAACAGTAACCAGTTTTTCTTAGCGAGAGGAAAAAAAAAAAAGGGAGGCACTAAGCGTAAGCAGCGGTAATGATGACACTGTAAAAATGCTTATGTAAACCTCGTTGGGAGAACCATCCGTTTGGAAGAACGCGGGAAGCAGGGAGAGAGGCGGATGAAATACTATTGTCGTTTCGAGGTTTCTTTTGCTTGGTTCTTGCGGTCGTCGTTGCGAAAGCAGACAGTTTGTTCGTCTTGCCTCCCCGATTTTAAACCCTTTCTCCAACAGCCCTCTCCGTACACGCGCGTTACGTTTTCTTCTCTCTCTTTTTTTTTTTTTTTTTTTTTTTTTTTTTAGCCAAGAGGAACTATGAAAGAAGAGTTGTGCTTGCTCGTCGCTCTATGAATTATGGGATACTATTTGTGGTGTCCATATATATATATATATATATATATATATAATGACTTCTCCGGCTTGCGCATGCGGCAAGTATTTTACGTCGAGTTGAAATGTGAGCGAATCTTCAAGGGGAAATGAAAGGGAACAAAAAAGAAGTGAAACGATTCCAGAGAGCAACCAAGGGGGGGGGGGGGGGGGGGGGGGTTCTTAATGATTTACGGAAATTGAAACTGTAGTAATTTAATTTTTCCTTCTTTGCGACTGGCGATCCGTATCTTTTGCGCGTTTCTGTTCGTTGCTTTGGGCGAAATGTACGGCTTCAGATGGGGGAAATGAACGTACGTGAAATGCGCGTCTTGGCGAGCGCGCGTGAGAGCTACAAGGGTGCCTTTTGGATCCTCGGGGCAGTTAATCAGGCGCTCGTAAGTGATGGGGACCCGCGTCTGGCCGCTGTTTGCTCCGCGGCCCTTCCCTTCATACGCTCACTTAATTTCTTTCCATTTAAAGGCGGCGGCGCATAAGGCCACAAGTGTCTCCCATGATGATTTTAACCCGAGGCTGGTCCAGAAGGAGTTACTATAGAAGAGAAAGTAACGGGGACAGACGACGTTTGTAACTCAGCTGATAATTTTATTCAACCACCCTCCTTGTATAACCGAACCACAACCTCCACAGAACACTGCCGAACATCCTGTTTTTCTAGGTCGCGCACACACCCGTCACCCACATCACAAAACAAAGTGAAACGATCTACGAAGCACAAGCACCTTTCGCTTTAGACTAATGATTTTCTGCATAGAAGGTCATTACTGACCTTCTAGCGGATGCTCGTGAAAACGAGCATTCGTTTTCACCTCAAGAACTGTAGTAAAAAAAAAAAAAAAAAAAAAGTGTTCAGAAATAGGTTGATTACGATCCACAATATCCGTAAAACACTCTGGGAAGCGCTCGGAGAGCAGCCAGCGGAGCGCACGTCACATCCGCCGCAATCGCGACGTAGTTTGTCTCGGGACCCTACGTCAGGACGCAGCGGACGCTGCGAGCTATCCCAGCCAATCCCGCTCTGTGGACGTCGCCCGTGATACGCTTTCCGCGCGTCGCTGTGCCCCTTCTCCAAGGTCACGTGACATTCACATGGCCTTGGATAGGCTCGATGGCTCGTAGTATCCTCTGAAAGCAGCCGAAGCACACCAGCGATCCAGAGCCAGCGATCGGGCCGCCGCAAGTAACCCCAAAGCTGCCTTTGTACGAATTTTGAGTGACGGGTTAATCTTCAATAGACCTTTTCTGTGTGCTCTCGTCGCCAACCACCAAATAGGCGTATCCGGTATGGGCGACGAAAAATACTTAAGCGTTTCAACCTGTAACTAGTAAAAAAATAAGGGGGAGGCAAAACGATAACGTGTGACGGTTACGCTTATATCCTAAGTGTGACGGTTACGCCTATAGCCTTCCAGCATGGGCAAAACAATGTTTTCGCCCATGCTGGAAGTGACGACAATTCAAGATGGCGGCGCCCTTGAAGAAAGAGTCTATAATCTTGTAGAGGGACATGGCGACCTCTGGGACACAAAGAAGAGAGTCTCGGGGAGAAAGGAGTTTATCCTTCAACTTTTCTCTCGGGGGCGAGACAGTTATCGTCACTACCAGTCAAGGTTCCTAGACGAGCATTAGAAACGAGGCGTTAGCGACATCCACCAGGTGGTTTTTGCTAATCGTTTACTTTATTTTAAAATTTATTTTCGTGTCTTTTTTACAACTTTGAGCACGTTTAGACCAAACAATAAGCGCCGAAATTTCGTTGTAGTACCCCTTTAAGATAAATGTGGGTGCATTATAGATTCGATACCAAAAGCATCGCTTTTGCCTCCAACAACCAGATATTGTAAGAACTACTTCGCGCCGCGTATGAACAATGCTTTTGAACCACCACCACCACCACACGCGCACACACACAGTGGTACGTTTGTTTTAAGCGCCGTTCACATACATGCGACCGAGTACGACCGAGAGAAACCAGACCGTTTTTTTAAACCGGATGCGCTGCAGCGGAGCTGGTCCTAAGAGATCGCAAGAGGCTTAAAAATCGGTCTGGTCTCTCTCGGTCTTACTCGGTCGCAAGAGTGTGAACGGGCCTTTAAGACACCTACAACCTAAACAAAACCTCTACAACCTGATCTTTTCAAGACTTGATTCACAAATGAATGATCAACCTAACTTTTTCTTTCTGCGAAAAAGAATGGAGAGCGTCGACTCACAAAAAGGCTCAAATGACGAAAGTTGGCTCTTTCGTCATTTGAGCCTCTAGCCAATCAGCGATATCGTCACTTCCGTTACTTTTTAGGGGAAGCGAAACATTTGTCGAACATAGCCCCCCTGCACTTCGTTTTAGTCATTGACTCATTGCGTAGAAGTGTTTCTTTTTTTTTTTTCTTTTTTCTTTTTGAAAAGCTGCTTTGGTGTTTGTTTGGTAAACGTCATTGGGCGCGTTAAGTCCGTGCTCCGGAGCGCGAGAGTTTGGCGCTGCTTTCACTAAACGGACAGGAGTGCCACCAGAGACTGACACTCGAGCGCGCTCTTCGTGCACCTAGAATTTCTCGGAGCGCGAGTGACTTCTTCGCGCTCCGTGACGTCACGTAAACAAACAAGGGCCGTGTTCGCAAACTTACTCGATCTTACTCCAGGGTAAGGGTTTTGTACCTACCCGCGTCCAGCGTTTTTCAATCTGTGTTGTCACGTGACACGACCCGCCGGAGTAACTCATTCATTTGGGTAAGATTTGGAACACGGCCAAGATGGCCGCACTGCTTTAGAGACCGTCGAGACGAAAGGCGTAGCCGGACTGCTGCAGTACTTAATCCAGCAGGTAAAAACGATTTAATTTGAAATACAAGACAGCACTTAGCGTTCCGAAAAAGTTCGTGCATCTCGCCTGAAAGAGAAATGCATCTATCAAACGGTAGCGTGCCGATACGATAGCACAGCGACAGAAAAGTTGTAGAGATGAGACATTCGGACCGCCTTGTCCCTTTTAGAATGCTTAGCCCAGCGGATAAAGATACCTCGATTTGAAAGCCGAAACATCAGTGAGCGTCGAGGAAAGGTTTGTTCGTGCGTCTTGCCTGAAAACGAATTGATCTATCGAACAAGCGTGACGATAGCTCGGCGAGAGAAAAGTTGGGATGAAAAGACGGTCAGACCGCTGCCCTGCTTAGAATGCTTAGCCCAGCCGCAGCGAATGAAGGTACTTAGATCGGAAAGCCGAAACACCAGTTAGCGTTGCGGGAAAGGTTTGTTCATGCATACCGCCTAAAAACGAATTGACGTGCTATCGAACGACGGTGTGCTGGTACAATACCACCTCCTCTAGGTGGTGTTGGCTGGTATCGGCGTAGCTTCCGTCTCGCTGCGAGTCGGAACCGACGGAACCAGAGAATCTGACAAATTTGAGGGTTTCCTGCGTCGACGAGCGGGTTCAAGAATGTTGTCTTTAATTTAAATCGGAACAGCATGCATGGTCAATAAATAGATCGGCCGAGGTAACCTTCCACATATGTGCATTTCTGGCCGTGTGCCGTGTTCCAAAACTTACTCGATCTAACTCTAGGGTAAAGCTGGTTAACGAAAACCTACCCGCGTCCAGCGTTTCTCTCGTTTATCTATTTTTGTTGTCACGTGACATAATCCGCCAGGGTAACTCGGATCCATTCGAGTAGGTTTGGAACGCAGCCTCGGTGTGGCGCCGGGGGCGCGATCGCGTCCGATAAACGCGACCATGTTATGCTGGCAGCACCACCCAGGCGGCGCTGTAACGTTCGATTTTGCACGTGCAGCGTTCGAATACAAGCGTCTGTCAGCATCTGTAGACGCGCGATAACAAAACGTATAAAAAAAGAAACTAAAATAAAAAAAAGAATATTCAGCTCGCGGCCTCAGCGTCCCATTAAGCATTCCTTTCAGCTTTATTATTTTATTGCTTTCTTTCATGGCTTCCGTGAGCCCGTATGTTTCACTTTACTTGATAGCGAAGCCGAAGCTACTTGCCAAAGCATGTTCCCCTGAACGATGCTCGCACTGCACGAGCGCGCTTGCTTGGCAGGGACACTGAAAGCTCGGAGCTCGCTCTTGTAGCCTCTGCTACGATGGCACTTAGAATGGAACGGAGGAGAAAAAAACTGTAGTGGGGAAGCGTATTGAGTCACTATTGACCCATGTTCGAAACGCGAGCCAAATGTTATATTTTGCTCGCCTGGAGCGCTGCTCAAAGCTTGAGAGCTACGGGCCTATGTTAGTTGCTGCGCTCGGAGTATGAAACTCGGAGCGTCGGAGTAGGAGTAAAGGAGCGCCGACTTAATGTGCCCATTGCGTATGTGTTTGTGTATATGAAAGTGAGGCAGAGCTGCTTACTAAGGGGATTTGAAAGTAGAGCTGCGTCCTGCTTCGTTTCGTTTTCTTTGACTTTGCGCGATTTTTAAAGCAGTTTGGATGAGATGGGTGGGGAAAGCAGTTTGACGTGACTTGAGAGCCGTTGATTTCGTTCATTAGCGCGCGGAATTTCTCTTTTTTTTTTTTTTTTTTTCCTCATTTGGGCGTTGTTCTGCCTTTTTATTTAGGTCGGAAGGTGCGAGAGAAGTGGGCAGATTTATCGTCCGAACGGAGACGGTTCATTCCAGTCAGTTTGCAAGCGTTCGACTCTAAACAACTGTACTGTTCGTTGTCTGTTTTTTTGCGCGTAGTAGTAAGTCAGTCGGATGTGAGACGCGGCTTCGTTATTGTCTCCGTCTCTTGTCTGTTAAAAGGTTCGTTTCGGAGCCAGGTTAGCTCGATATAGAGCGGTCCTCTTTTCTACGTATATTTTAAGCGAAGCCTCTTCGAACGTGCGCGTTCTATTTAGGCTTTTGAACACGCCCTGTCGATCTGTGCGGAGTAGGAGAAGTGGAGCGTTCCTGCGTTTCCTTTCAAAACACTTTTTTTTTTTTTTTGCGGTGTTCATGTTTTTGATGTATTTTGTTCAATGGGTCTGCAGCGGTTCAGAAAGGTCCACCTTGGTATACCCGTACGTGCATGGGAGACGGTATTGAAAAACGCAGCAAAAAGCAAAGAGACCGAGAAGCCAATTGAAGTAAGGGATATGGAACGACGCTGTGTGTTCGACTCGAAGAGGGCTTTTGTTCTCGAGGTTACGCGCTCACCGGTTCTTTCCACGAGCGTACTTTCTTCGTTCGTTTGTGAATGCGCGGCGATCTTGCGACACCGTTGCAAAAAGCCGCGTCCGCCGCTTGCTTGGCTTACCTTCCCTTTGGGCATTTCCTTTTCTGCCTTTAGCAAAGCCGCTGCTGGCGTCGTTTTTTTTTATTATTATTATTATTATTTATTGGTGGTTTAAGTTGGAAGAGGGCCCCAGATTTCGCGGAAGGTTGACTTAGGCATCTTAACAATTTGAACGCTTTCTCTGAGGTTGCGTTAGTTCCTCGAGTTTTAATTAATTTCGGCCTTTAACGATTCCCACCCGTCAATTTTTTTTTTTTTTTTTTTTTTTTTTTTTAAATATCAACGTAGCCTACGGTTTGAGGCCCTTACTGCCGCCAGAGGAACACCTTTCTGTCGCAACGTAGAGTGATCTTCTCCTGCTCAGCGGGCACGGCGGAACTGCTCGCGATCATGGCTCGCGAAATGTCATTTCCGAATGCAAACAACACTCTTCACTGTTCCAACGTAGGGCTGCAGCCGGTATGGATTGTACCTTACTGGAGAGTTTTAGTATTGCGCATAGAAGCAAACGAAAGCGCTGTGCGTTTGTGTTAGAGTTGCGTGCTCCACGTTGTGCGTGCGCCTCATCGCCATGCGCCATCCAAGACCGCAATTTTGGGCTCCGCGCACGCGCAGTGTGGAACACGCAAAGCTAACGCAAACACACAGCGCTTGCGTTCGCTCGTATACGCAATACTAAAACTCACTACTGTTTGACTGGCTTCCAACGCCAACTGAACGTGCTGCAGTGAGGAGACGTGCAAGCAGGTAGGCGTTCCTTCGAAATGGAAAGGCTGAGATTGGCAAAACGACGGAGCGTAAAAATAAAAGTAACTAAATGTTTTAAAAAATCAATATATATATTTTTTTTACTTTTGGGCATTTGGTCTGGAAGGATATTGGCAGCGATTTTGGACGGTTTGCCGATTGTCAAAAGTCGCGACTTTGATAGCAAAATATACTTTACCCACAATTAATGTACTTTTACATGGATTTCTCACATTAGCTAGAATGTTTGCATTAATTTTAAACTTTTTACTTTATTACTTGTCGTAATCAAAAATGCTGGAATTGGCACCAGTGATGATAATTACCACACTTTTGATTGTCATATTTATTCGCGCCTTTGAAATTGGATCATAAGCAACAAATTATATTAGAGCTTCAAAAATTTTGTATTAAAATATCTGAATTTTAATATTATTATTATTAATGCAAATCGCGGCAATGTATGCCCCCAATTAACACCAAGATCACAAAAATATGCCATTTATCCATAATAGTCTTTCCAAAAAGCTATAATTTTGTTTTCTTTTTAGCATATGAAAAACTCTGACATCGTTATCAAGATAGATAAACTGTCAAACACTGGATGTAATATAAAGTCCTATGCATCACGCCAGGCACGTAGCCAGGATTTTGTTTCGGGGGGGGCCCGCCCATGACAAAATGCTGTATGAGGGGGAGGGGGGAGAGGAGGTCCCAGCAAAATGGAAGATTTCGGGGGGGGGCCCGGGCCCCCTGGGCCACCCCCCTGGATACGTGTCTGCATCAGCGTTGCTATAAAAAACACACACACACTTCATCTGTCTGACTCGGATATCCATACCTGCCAACTCTTCTGAATTTTTCGTAAAATGTACGAATTGGGACTGACTTTTACGATTTTACGAATCTTGCTTCAAATTTTACGAAAAAGACTCTATATAAAAAATTTTAACTTTTTTTTTTTTTTACATTTTTTTGTAAAACCGCTGCTGGCGGTACTTTGCACCGCCACAAGAGGACGATAGCTACCGTCCACGGCAGCGTCGTGTTTCTTACTATCAGTCTATCCGGTGGTCACGGATCCAAAACGTCCAAAACCAATCCAAAGTCCAGAGCCTTTGTTCGTGTGTTCGGCGGCGCACGTTGGTTCGCCGTGTTCAGTCGTGGTTGGGCCTCTCTGTTTCGGCCAGTATTGAGGCGAGAAGTGGGGCGTCTGTGTTTGTTGCACGTGAAATCGTAACATTCCCCTGGTCGCGGTAGCTTCGCGGCGATATGGCGAACTTGAAACCTCAAAAGAGGTACTTTCTGGTGTTCCTGAAGTCCTACACGTTAGAATTCCCGTGCTTCGTGCCGTCCAAAAGTGGGAGAGAAGTTGCGATTCTGTAGCACGTGCACATGTGATGTAAGCGTTTCGCACGGTGGCAAGGCGGACATTAAGCTGCACTTCGCTTCGTGTGACCTCCCCCCCCGCGGCCGCGGGAGTTTTACGAATTTGACAGTCCACAGGTTGGCAGGTATGGATATCCCGTCTTTGGGTTGTTGCAGTGAGAAGTTGAGAACAGCGTTTATTAATTCATACGTTTTGTAAACATATTGCAAAAATTAGAATTATTTTCTTATTCTTGTGCTGGGAATAACGTTAAACAAATTAATCATCTAAATACCCAAAAACCCATTAAAAGGCCCGCATTTCAATATTTCCCATGACAATTATCTGAGTGAGAAAAGGCAGCGAGAACGAACAAATATCAGCATTGATTTTTTCAACTAGTACAACAACTACAAATATCAGCCTGGATCGAACATGTATGTCACAAAATAAGTTTCTGCGAACAACTTCTCTAACTAAATAATTACGATGTAAGACAAATCTTGAGTTATGAAAGAATCCGAAATTCAGACCTATATCGAGAAATCAAATCCAAAATAGAGGTTAGTTTCGGTTTCACTCCAGAATTAAAACGTGCATCCTTGCGTAAATGTTACACTACGCTAAACACCGTTCTTGTCTTCAGGGTAAAGAGGTGACCTGTGCTCACAACACGCTAGCTTTCTCGTATTACCAGAAATAATTTGTGTCGCTCAGTGAAGCCAGCACACTAGATAGGTTCAACAGCGGCACACATCTCCGACCCTCACTATAACCGCCATTTTGGAAAATGAGTGGTGCCACCTATAGTTAGTTGGAGTTGCGAATCGGTACGCAGTGGAAGGGGCATCTGTCGTGCGTGTATACACAAACTGGAGCGCCCCTAGCGGCACGCCACAGGCACCGCACATGTGCAATGGGGTGTGGGCAAGGTACACCGCATTCCGCATCAAGAAACCATTGGAATGTGTTGTCGGTGTGAGTCCCCGTGCTCTTTTTCGCATTGGAACTTTAGAATCTGCCTTCCTAGCAATGTCTTGCTGCTTTACTGGCCTGAGCGAAATTAACCTTTTGACAGTCGAGTTTTTTCTCCCAAATGATGTTTCCCAGTGGTCAGGTTCTGTTTTCAAAGGAACAGTTTGAAGAGAGGGTCAATGCACAGATTTTTTAATTATCTAGCGGGAGCACGTACCTGTGCTTGCAAGCTCTTTTGGTTTCGAAGCATCACAAGAAAATATTGAAGGCGAAAAGTTGTCACCTTTCTTGCATTCAGTTTTATTTTGGCACATCCGCTTCCACGACATTCCAGTGTCTTTAAATTCCAAACCAGAGGTACTTTACAGATCTTCTCCATTGGATGATAAGCTCTCATCCTTTGAATTTAATTCCGAAAAGCGTTAAAAGTCTGAATCGGAAGAGCCAGTTCCCCCATTGGCACTACCGCCAGAGCGACCGGTATGTGAAGTGAGCATCACGCGGGTGGTGCATCTAACTAGAACCCAACAGAGGGAAACTCTGAGGGCTTGCCCAACAGAGGGAAACTCTGTGCGGATATAATTCTTCTTTCAATCCGAAAGGTCAATTTCAAGCTGAAATACATCTTCATTTATGAAGAAAAATAATATTCGACTACTGTAAGATTTTGAACGGACGCCCTCCCCTGAGAAATCGCCCATCCCGTTTTTCTGGCTAAATATCTGCAAAAGAAAATTTCGAAACATCACCCACCTACGATTCCCGCCGGATGTCACGCGATGTCCGACAGAATCTCATCAACCGCACTATCTGTTGTACCGGTACGTCTGACAAGCAAGTCAATAGTGGATTCCGGTGTTTTTCTTCACGATCTTCGCGCGCGATATCGGTTCTTGTGTCAGGCAAGTTTGTAGCGGTTTTCCGCGTGTTTATTGCACGATAAAACTTGAATTTGCTGCTCCCGCGATCTGCGGTATCTGTTCCCGCAACACGTGGTCTGTAGCGGGTACCCAGGTGTTTATCATTAATTTTTGATAGTTTTGCTGTGGTATCCCCAAAGATAGCCCACCCCATGTTTTTTTTTTTCCAATTTTTTTTTTTATTTTGGATGGGCATTCTTGCGGAATTTTACGGTAGTAGTGCCAAAACTCCTGCTTGGGCGAGTTGGTTTAACATGTTACCGACTTCACAGCACTCAGTTAGCACACACACAACATACACACCACACTGAGTTGTGAGTTCAGTGCAGTGGGTATGTTGTGTTTTGTGTACACAGTGTGCTCATTGTGCGCTGTGTAATCGGTAGTAGTGCCAATGCAAAAAAGAAATGTCATTACAAAAGGCTGCACTAAAATGCCACAATTTGTTTTGCTTCGAAATAACATTGTGTGATTAGACCAGGGTCTCAAACGCGCGGCCCGCAGACATTGTGTGGCTGCGATCCCCCATTCCCATGCCTCGAGCACTACATGCGCCATAAATAAGCTTTATATCCCCGATTCATTTGAGCTCGAACAGGAGCTCTGCTCATATAACTTGTTTATACATTGTGCACTATTCTGTTTTCTTTTGGGCTGAGTAATGCTTTGTCTAAATATTTACTTCTCAACCTTTTCTTATGTAAATCAACCAAAACGACAATACCACTACTAGGCTACAAGTGCGAGCTGTTTATTCAAAAAGGCACCTAGGCTGCGCTAACTTTCGCTCAGCAGGAGCCACTGCCAAAGATAAAGCCACGAGCTCGGGGTTCTGGCCGTCAGAAAATGCCTCTAAAATACAGGTATTTTCTTAAAAATGCTGCTATAAAAATCGTCAGAAAAGAAAAAACTGCCATATGAAGAGATATTGTGTATGACCCTTGAGCCATTGTTTGGCTAGGCAAGGATGGTGTACCATTTCTCATTCTATTGAAAACTGCCAGTGTGTTGGCATTTTAAATTGTGTTATAACATCAGGTAGGTGTGGGCCCAAGGTAGTCGTATATGCAAAGGAAAGCTAAAGATGGCAAAATGGTGAGCTTACAAAAAGCAGAAAGCACAAGGCTCCCCTAGAAAATCATAGGGTGTCGCTGGGATAGTTGGCTGCTTTGCAACGCAGAACACCACTGCAGCTTGTGTTTTTTTTTGCCCCAAAGTTGGTTCTTGACGTTTCGGGGTTGGGCTATCTGGCCCTTACACTCAAATGAGTTTGAGACCGCTGGATTAGACTAATCAGTAGTAGGTTTCGAATAATTTGAGTGTCATATTTAACTAGGGTGACAAGGCATTCCGTTTTGGTCGGGAGGGTCACGAGATTTACTTTTGTTGTCCGGTCATTTTGTCTCAATGAAGCCTTTTGTCTTAATTTAATTAAAATGTGCATTGTCGCAAAGTGCAAGGGGAAAATCTCGTTTACTTGGGGAAGACATAATTTTATAAAAATAAGCATACTATGGCAATGTTACCTCCCACAGAGTGCAGCTTTGAGCTCTTTCATTGGTTACACCTGCCACTGCATTCGTTTTGCTCGTGTAGACATGAGACACTTTCCATATTACTGATGTTGGCAGCATTTCTTCCCCATTGTTTAAAAATAAAGAAGAAAGACACTTGTGTTCTGAAAGGAGAGCTCTGAACTTAAGAGTAGCAGAGATTTTCTTTTTGAATCACTCCTGGCCCGTGTTCTATGCAGGTTTATTGTCACCCCCTGTTTAGTGTAAAAATAAACTTTAAGGAACGGCTTCATTTTGGTCTGGACTTTTCTGTTTTGCAGTTTTAGGTAAGTTCAAATTTTCTTGCTGAAAAAATAAATGGGTAAATTCTCCAGTAAATTTCACTCCAGAAAAACTGCACTGCAGGTGGTATGATGGCACTTCACTCATTGAACAATAGTTTTAAGGCAATGAAGTGGTCAAAACATAAAACAGAGGAAAAACTAATATGAAGATTTAAACAGTGTCACTTGAGATAATACTTGTGACTTTATCTAATATGTTATGGGTGCATAGGATCCCTTCACTTGAATGAAGACATTAAAGATGTCAATGGCATTCACGGTACATGACTATCTGGTGACTTCGTGACTGGATATCCATCTTCAGAAGATCTTGCGCAAAACCCCAGCTTGGACTGTAGCACTCCAATAGTCGCAGCACACTCCTCAGTCATGCGGGAGGCAAACCCTACTTTGGTGAATTTCTTCCACACTATACTCCGTTTCATACTTAACATACAACACTGTCAAAGCTGCTGGCACAAGCATGGGGCTTGATCCCCTTGACGCATCTGCACGCGTTCTCGCGCAAATGAAACCACAGATGAAGTTACGCGCTCGAGCCAGTTACTTTGACAGTGTGGCATACTAAGTATGAAATGGAGTATAGGGCTTCGAAGGATACAAGAAGCTGCACACAAAATGAGATACCAAAACACCCTTTCCACTGAGAAGTGCCTCTCACTAAAGGCACTCGGAAAACGTCAAGTTTACGCAACTGTGCACCTCTTTGGCAAGCATATTCGGCCACTTGCACTTAAAAAATAATTTATTTCACAGTAAATACTTGCAGGGATAAATCTTTTTGACAGCATCTTTGAAAAGGAAAAATATAATTTTTAGGTAGTGTCCCCCTTAATTTAATGAGTTCAGCTAGGTTTTTCATTTAAGAAATAATAATTACCCAATATTACAAAAGCTGTATTAAAAAAAAAACCTGAAAAGATTTTTTTAAACAATCTGGTTGGGACATGCATGTTGAAATTAATTTTATGCAAAAGCATTTTTTTAGAGCAATATTGACGGCGCAAGACGCGGTTTAGTCGGTAGTCACCTCCTTTGCTCTTGTTTTCTCTCTCGGCATTTCGGCTGCGTGGTGGAGAGGTGGATTGGCTTGGCCATTTCGTTGAGGTAGAAAGAGTGTATGACCATTCCATGATGTCATAGACTTTGTGCGCAAAGTTTAAAATCAATCTCGCGCCATCAATATTGCTCTAAAAAATTATTTTCGCATAAAATTTATTTCTTAACACGCGTGTCCCAACCAGACTGTTTAAACAAAACATTTTTGTTTTTCTTTTCAGGGCCCCTTTAAGTGAGGTTGTCATTGAAATACATGATTAAATGACAAAGCCATTATTTTTAAGTGAATTAAGGTTTTACATATTTATTGCAAGCTTTATAACTTGGAACAGTGCAATCAGTTTGATATTTCAAATTATTACTTTAAAATTATATCAGTTGACCACTATTTTGGTAATTTTTTACTTCCTACCTAAACCTGTTGTTTGCTCACGCTATGCCTTCCATAAATCAGAAAGGGTGGCAGCTACAATAGGAACTCAAAAACCAAAAAGGTGGCCTTTGCCGTAACTTTTTATTTCCCCTGTCTGGTCTTAAAGGGAAGCTACGGAGCTTCTTGAAAAAAAATTGAGTTAGAAGTGAATTCTTGTGTATTTTTACCCCGTGAACCCGAATACCCAAACCATTTGCTCCGCAAGTATTGTTAAACGCGAGAAAACTCGAAAGGCGGTCACTGTAGGTGACGTCATCGACAGATCTTTTGACTGCTCAAGGCTACGGAGGCGGGGCTTCAGCCCTATTTTGAAATTGCTCTTATTCTCTCCGGCGCTTCACATTGAAACAAAATCGTGATATCTGTTTTTCTAACGGCCGAGTGAACACAATTCAAAGGTTTTTTCTCAAATGCAGAACCGCCCCATCTTCCCTTTAAAGGGGCATAAGTCACTTTCCGCAATAGTCTATTTATGGTCATAACTCATTCTATGGGCTCCAAGCATCCTAAAAAACCAAAGATTACATTAATGCATGGCCGATTTCTCTTAAGATCGGTGTCAAAAGATTGATTGATTACCTTGGTACCGTCGCAGACGACAAAGGGTGCTGTCGCTCGAGGAAAGGCAGGGCTCTGGCCTTCCTTGTCGGATGGCGCCATATGGTGTTGATCTTTTGATATCTTTTTTGAAAGAGAAATTGGCCACGCATGAATGTAATGTTTAATTTTTTTAGGATGCTTAGAGCCCATAGATTGAGTTATGACTAGAAATAGATGATCACAGAAAGTGGTTTGGTGCCCTTTTAAGCTCGGCTAAACAGCTGTTTGAGTGTTTGGGGTTAATTACATTGTCTGGTGTACCATGAATGCTAGTGAATGGTTGCTCAGGTGAGTGGGAAAGCAAAGAAGGCATTCTGCTTTTGTAGATCATGCCAATGCACAAGCCTTAAGTGAGTAGTATCCTCGGTAGGACAAATGAGAATGAGGGTATTCCAAAAGTCGTTTTGATTTAAAGGGGGGGTGCATCGGTTTCCGGACTTCAGTCAAAAATTTGTAGAAGTTGCCCTCTGATACTTCTGAAACAAAGAACAGAAAATTGATCTCGCCTGTGTCTCCTCGTTTTTGTGCAAAAAAAAAAAAGACAAATATTGGCATTTCTGGCACCCCTCAACTCACTCCCAGTCTTCAGGGTCACACCTGGTCGCACTGCTAGTGACGTAATTCGGGGTGCCGTGTAGGTTCCCGTGTGCTCTCTCGGAGGACGCTTCTTCTCCCTCTCTCCGCTGACATTAGCGGGCGTTACGCTGTAGCTTAGAGCCGAGCAAGGTCACGTAAGCTTCTCGCCGTAGTTCCTTCTGCTGCCACTGGTGGTTGCAGGTGGGGAAAAAAGCTTGACTTTTGCTTTACGATTATGCAGCGGAATCGCGACATTTCATAATGAAGGAGATGTTTTCTCTATTCTCCAGGACACGATAAACAGCATACAAATGACTAGATGCAAACTCTTTTAATCTTAAAGTCGCTGCACCCCGCCCTTTAATACCTCAGATGAATCGCACCACTGAAGTTGCCTTTTTCCAATTGTTTTGTGTTCTGTTCTTGCAGCTTCAAGGATACGGTATGAAATCACCCAGGGCAACATAGGAGGTGCATTTGCAGTAAAGAATGAGACTGGAGCCATCTTCGTGGCTGGTCCATTGGACTACGAAACCAGGAAAGAGGTAGGACAAAACCCCCAATCTTTAAGTTGCTTTTGCCTTTTTTGGGGTATTTATGGCCTCTTTCAAATGTTTTATTCTGTGGGAGGACAACTCCCAAATTTTCACTTGGGAAAAGGGTAGCCCACACCTTTATTATAACCTAGTTTGCTTATTTTGAGCAGTGTCTCGATAAAATCTGTTAGTTTCTGTCAGTATATTCAGCCTCTGTTGCTCCTAATATCGGCAAATTTAAACAAAAATTGCTTAATTTCACATGCAAGTAAGCTGGCTTCTAGATAAATGTACCAGCCTATAAATCCTTGGTTGGGAGTTTCTAAACCTTACTGAGGTGCTCAGAATCTGACGGAAGCCTATTGCTGATGAGGCACCATGTAACTGAGACATACATGGTACATTAAAGGTCCCCGAGGGTTCTAAATTGATCCTCATTCCTTCACTGGGGCATTCGAGATGCCCTTCATTGGTTTAGCATATTAACTCATGTGCAAGTATGGTTGTTATTCGCTTTTGGCATAATTCTGTTTGTCACTTGTAAGGTTTTGACAATGGGGTCTACATGGACAGGCTCATTTCCTTGTTTCCACTTTGCATTGCCACTTGTAACTTTCTTTTTCCTCGAGCTTGTCACCTCCATGGCAGTGGATGTGCGTGCCATTCCTTGTAGTTTCGACTGCGCCTGGTTGCATCAGACAACCTCAACGAGAATCACACGACAGTGCTCATCAAAGTCAAGGACGTCAACGACAACGCTCCCATCTTCGACCGGCCTACCTACGAGGCCCAGATTACGGAAGAGAATGACCGGAATCTCCCCCAGAAAATCTTACAGGTCAACCTTGGTGTTACCATCAGTGTCATCATTCTGGCTGCATATGCACGTGTTAATGTGCTGACGACTTGTTCCCTCTTTTTTTTTTTTTTTTTCTCTGGTGTCTTTTCACCTCGTTGTGTTGAAGGCTTTTGTTGCTTTCAGGCTTGAATCACATTTCTGCAAGGCCTCGTTCCCAATACCAAGATGTTTTTCAACGGATGCATGTCAATGTCTGAAAGATCACCTGCTAGGACACAGCACCATCCCTCTTTTTTGTTTGTTTTATTGTTTACTTGTTCCTTTTCTTTGTGACGTGTGTTCACCACTGGAATATCTTTTCTTTGTTTTTCTTTTGTCCTGCTTGGATGTGTTATTTGAGCTGGTGTAACAATGGATGTTTTCTCTTGTACCCTATGGGAACTAGTGAAGAGATTACTCTTTGCTCCCATTTGGCGTGCTCTCGAAAGCTCTCAATGAAAAAAACATTTGCCTGTTTGTAAGGCTTCTTGCAAAACCCCCGTTTTAAGAGAATTCTTAAGTTATTTGTTTTAAGAAAAAAAAAAAAAAAAAAAGCTGTTAACCTTATAACACCCAGGACCATTGGTGAATGCCTGGAAGGGCAAGGGACAAACGTGCCCATTGATCAGACCAGCAGTTCATTTGAGTGTATTGAAAGTGAGCACTGCACGATGGCACCAGTCTAAGTTTTGCACTCTTTTTTTTTTTTTTTTCTTTTGTTTCGTTCTCGTCCCTCCCCTTCCCTTGTGGCGATGGCACTAGTTTAACTTGACGCTGGTTGCGTCGGACACGCTGCACGAGGGGAGCACGACGGTGCTAATCCACATCAAGGATGTCAACGACCTGCCGCCAGTTTTCGACCGCCCTTCGTACGAGACCACCATCAAGGAGGAGGTGTCCCACAATTTGCCCCTGAGAATCATGACGGTAGGGAGACATTCACTGTCGTTGCCAGCAGAAACATGCCAACATTTAAGAGTTCATGCCTTTCTCTTCAAAACTTTACTGGCGCTCAACTGGTACTGTGTTGTGGCTTTATCTCCTATGATCTGGGAGCCCTGTCTTTAAGCTTCAACATTTTGGCATTAATTCCCCCCTTTTTTTTTTTCTTTTTTTTTTGTATTCTTGACGGACTAAATATATGTAGTCGCCAAGTTCTGGGCACAATATTTGTTCAGAGTTTGTGTGTGCCTTGTGCACTTGGGGTCAATAGAGGGCTATGTGGGAAGACAAAACTCTTTACACATTATATCGTAATTGACAGCTTGTTGCATCTGTTTACCCCTAATGATGTTTCTTACTGCTAAATCTGGGATTTTGTATGCCCTTGTTAAAACGGGGTGGGCTTTTGGGTTCTACCCTTTAGCTTCTAACACGGTCGAGGCCGACTTTTGAAAGAAACCTCGTGCTTGTGTCCTTACAAGTGGAAGGTGAGAGGCATATGCATGTTTTTTTATTAATCCTACCACTGCTGTGTGATGCATGAAATGCTTTGTTTGTCAACTTTCTTGTATGTTTGCATGCATGTGATGTGTGACTACTTGTTATAGTTGCCTGTTTCTGCATGCTTCTGTGCCTTTCTATGTGCAATCATTGCTATACGCTTTCGCTCCTCTCTTTCCAGCACGATGAATTCTAGAGTGTTTCAATTCAAAGCTTATTCCTTCTCACTAAATGCTGCATCTTGCATAAAATTAGAGGTGTTAAAGCTAGATAGGGAAATGGGAGTTTTAATAGTACAAAAAAACTTTGAGAGAGCTCAGGGTTTTTATGTAGTTGCCATTGTTGTATACCTGGGAATCATGCTTCATATATTTGTCTTAAATGATACTTTATGAAAACGGCTAACGAAATGTGAATGTAACAAAAATTAATGGGCCGGTGTTTTGCTCATAACCCACAAGAAGCTTATTTCATAAACGGGCGGTTTCATTTGGATTCAAGCAGCAGGGTACATGAATATTTTTTTTCTTCAAAATACTAATATGTTGTAGCGTCTACCGCAGGAAAGGCAACACTTCTTATTTGAAGGTTCTGACATGTTTAGTTTAAAATAAATTCCCAAAGGAGCTAGGAAGCAATGGGAGTGTTTTGACGCACGTCGTCCGTAACATCTCTGATTCGTGCTCAATCCTAAAGTATTTGCGACAGATTCTCTAAGTTTTTAGGATAATCTATGTACAATCCTGTAGCACAGTATTTAAGTCTAAGTGTAGTGTCTAGAGCAGTGGTTTGCAACCACAGGTGTGTCGCGGACCCCTTTTCGGACCGGCGGAAGGGATGGGGGACCCCATGCAGGGGGGGGGGGGGGGGGGGGGGGGGGGAAGAAGAAGAAGAAGGGGAAGGGGAAGGGGCCTAGAACATGTTGATGGGGGAAAAAAAAAGGGGGGGAGAACAATAAAAACGGGTGCCTTTCTGCAGGTTTGTGTTCCCAGAATCATGAATGAGTCGTGGCTAGACTGAACTCGACACGAAGTGCCCCAAATCAGTCAGGAAAAAAAACAACAAAAAAAACATTGTTTTTCTTTTGCTGAACCCCAAAATGCTTTTGCAGAGTGCAAGGGCTCTGTGGAACCCTATTTGAGAACCACTGGTCTAGAATTTTGTAAAAATTCGCAACATATGTTTCTGTAGACAATTTTTTTGCCCAAAACTTGTCATTTTTGTTTTCCAAGTTGAGTTTCAGTGTATCGTATTGAAATTAGTTCCACATACGACATGTGTCATTGTCTTTAAAATGATAGAAAGTATATGGTGTTATTATTTATACTGAGACAATAAATTATTTGATGTAATACATTTTCAGATTTTGTTCAAGCACATTAAAAACAAAAGGCAATTTGTTTTTTTACATTTTTTTTTAGCCCACTTTTAGATTGAGAGGACGAAATGCTTAGTATCAGAGTGCAGAGCCTCTAAAGATGCTGCAAGATAGCAACTGCCAGTGGTAGACTTTTGATGCTTGCTATCTTTGCCAAGTTTGAATAGGTTTCAAGCCTAAACTATATGCAAAACATAACTTCTACTTTAAAGAAAAAAAAAATTAAGTTTAGTTTTATGAAATATATTATTTTCTGGTTTTTAAGTCACAGATTTACACCCGAATTTCCGTTGGGGACTCTTATACAAAACTCCTAAACAAAGATGTGAATTATGACTTTTTTTTATTTGTAAGTACTATGAACTTTAGCTGTGCAATATGTAGGCTGTATTGACATCTATGACAAAGGAGGATGACTGAGCAGTCCCTTTTTTTGCATCGTTGCATCGTAACAAGTCTGGCTCCGTCAGACACTGCCTTCGGGTGCTGCAAATCGGCTTTCCCTCATAATCCGCACTCCACAATATGGCAAATTTCTGTAGAAGCACATGCACTTCTGTAGCAGAAAAGGCCATATTGCAGATAGGCATCACCTCATCATTCTCATAAAACATGTCTTTGCATTCTAATTGTTTCTGTTCTCTTTGGCCATACTTAATTCAGCTTCTATCGTAAGGTGATTCAATGATTTCTTGGTCATTTATAGAGCTGCTTCTGGTGAAACTCGGAATTTCTGCATGCATTAGTGTGACAGGTATAATCTGCCAATGAAAACGTCTAGCCTGAACTTACAATATTTCGGGTAGAAAAATAATAGACTTGTAACTGGTTTAACAATGAAGAAGCCTTGTTCATAACAGCCGGTTCATTGGCTCTCTTACACCGCTGTGTAAAAATAAAGAATGTGACACGGGTGTGCCGATGTTGAGTTCATTTTCCTGAAATCCTCGACTCTCATCGACGCAATGCAGGTGACAGCGACTGATGGGGATAAGGATCGCGAGTCACTGATAGTCTACTTCCTGACGGGCCAAGGCGTGGACGAAGATCTCGGCAACAGCAAGTTTGCCATCAACACGACTACTGGAGAAATTTATGTGCTCAAGCCACTGGATAGGGATCTTCCACACGGGCGGTCCCAGTGGCGCTTCACCGTCTTTGCCGAGGATGAGGGAGGCAACGGCTTGGTCGGCTTTGCAGACGTCCTCGTCAACCTCAAGGACGTGAACGACAATGCTCCCTTCTTCCCATCTGCCATCTACACTGGCAATGTGACAGAAAACGGGACCGCCGGTAAGCGTTCAGCTAAAAGCTCGGCAGTAATAGTTATTTGTTTGTTTTCAGTCCAAGTTAGCTTTTTTTTCTTTAGGTGCACTGAAAGTTGAATTTAGGAGACTGTATTTTCTGTAGCCGCCAACATTTGCTGTCGGCCTTGTACTGTTACGTCCTAGATTTCTAGTGGATTTTGTGAAAATCTGTTGTATGTAGGCAATTACAGTATTTACTGGCACCCATTTCAAAACCCGTATATTCACTTTGTGATCTTTTTAATGAGAAGCAAATATGCAGCTTAATTTTACAGAAGCTGACAGTCATTCTTTTTGCTTGGGCTAATTCCAGGCATGACTGTGATGACCATGACTGCCACGGATTATGATGACCCCAACGAAGGAAACAATGCCCGTCTTGCCTACTCCATCGAGCAAAATCAAGTGAATGAGAACGGCGAACTCATCTTCACCATTGATGAGGAGACTGGAGTCATTTCAACTGCCGTATGCTGTCTTGATCGGGAAACAAACCCAGAGTACACAATCAAGGTCGTCGCTGTCGACGGTGGCGGTCTCAAAGGTGAGTCTTGCTGCCATGTTTTGAACCTGGTGACTTTTTTTTTTTCCTTTTCCAGTGTTTTGCTAAAACAATTCTGGTGTGACTTTGCTTCGCTCTTTAGCAGTAATAATGTCATTTCAAAAGGCTACATTAATATGAATCATAATTTGCTGCTATGGAGGACACTTGTAGAGTGGGAGTTGTCAACTGTTTTATATCCCACTCAATTTCATATTAATGGTTTTTTGGCGGTTTTATACGAGGTGTGAATTTCATTTTCTAAACCCTTTAAGTTATTCTTCATCTCTTTGTCTCTGTGTGCTTTTCTAGAACTGTATATCACAGATGTGCCGTGGTGTAGCCAGGGGAGGGGAGGGGAGGGAGGGAGAGCTTATGGGGCTTCAGCCAGCTCCCACCCCCACTTTGCACCCCAAGTCATGGACATCTCAGCCACCTCAGACACCCCCCCCCCCCCCAAAAAAAAAAATTGCAATGCCATTGCACATGTGATACCATACTGTGGATGTTTTTAAGTTAAGCATATGTTTATTGTAAAAATTTTCCCTACTCTGTGCATCAGGAACTGGGACGGCCACAATCAAGATCAAGGACATTAATGACATGCCTCCCGAATTCACAAAGAAGGACTGGTTTGTTGATGTGGAGGAAACCGAAGCTGACAACATCCCTGAAAACCCAATTTTGGTTGTGTCAGTCAATGATGGCGATCTTTTGGAGACCAACCGATTCAGCTACAAAGTCATCGACAACACCTTTGGGTCAGACAAGTTTACCATGGTGACAAACTCTGATGGCACAGGATCTCTCAAAATTGCCAAGGTGAGGGTTCTTGTTTAGCCTGGTTTGAGTATAACATCATGCGATGATCGAGCACATATTTGTCCTGTGCCCACAAACAACCTAATGGTCTACTGAATGGTGCACAAAACAATTGAAATACTATGTATATAAATTACAACAATATACTGGTCATTAATACAACTATAAAAAAGAAATAGATAACCAAGAATACATATGCATCATCATGCTTATAGAGAAGACATCAATTCGTACATGTGAAAGGATTTCACGATGACAGATAAAAATATTGAAGTTAGGTTCACTCACAGAATTAAAAACCAGTTGCAGCCTCGCTAAAGGTGACGCATAGGACATACAAGCGGGGTAAAAAGTTGTAATGTTCCGGCTGACATGGGGTGGAACATGGAAATAGACTGGACGAAATCCATCGAATCCACCTCTCCACAAACTACCCTGTGTAAAAATATAAAATCTTCGTACTGTCGCCTCACAGACAGCTTTTGCAATGAAAACCGGCGAAGCAATGATTTATAGGGGTAGAAATAATCTCTGCCAATATACCTATCGTAAACAATTCTAATCATGCGCTTCTGGTCATTTTTGATCGGAGCAGTCTGTGTAAGAGTCGGGGAATTCCAGATAACAGAGGTAAACTGCAACCGTGATCTAACTAGAGACTTAACCGAATGCAGTTAACAAAGGGGAGAAGAAAACTACTGACCAGTGACGACATAATCGTGAAATCATACCCAACACTCTTAACGCTGCTTTTAAGGTTATAATGACATGGCTATTAAAAGAAAGTGCACTGTTGATAAAGACTCCAAGATCTCTGATCAGAGAAGCCGTTAGAATGGAAACACCACCAAGGGTGGTGAATAATATCGCACTTTCTATATAGCACTAGTCACGTGGTAGACGGGTGCGCCGCCGAGCTGCGTTGCCGCCGCAAGTTACGCCGGAGCCATTTAGCGTTGCAGCTGATGTCACCAGAACCCCCACAGCACCGTCGCACGCTGAGCATGGCGCGCCTCCGGCTGAACGCGTTTTTCCACGCCGCCACCAGAAGGGAACACTCTGTACACGCCGCCGCCGTCAATTTCTGACTGGTGCACAGGTCTATCACGTGGCGCTTGCACTCTTTCGGGTATGGGCTCTAGAAGTTGCTCATGAATCTTCATTTTTTTTTTTTAAATGAAGATTAATAAGTAACTTGTAGAGCCTATATGTAGTCCTCGAAAGAGTGCAATCACCATGTGACCATAGCAGCCACTTTCCTGTGGGCTCCCACAAGCACCAATTACAAATTTGTTTTATGAAATTCTTTTTGCATCTAGGTTGTTTAAAAAAAAAAAATTGTTTTTTCTTTTGCCTTTCACGCAGGCCACTATGGCATCACCCTTTTTTCTGTGTGATGCATAGTTTTCGCAGGAGCGATTTTGCCCACGTTTGCGGAAACGCCCTGTGCGTATATATACAAATTATATATTTTCCGTACTTTAGTCTGCATTTGCTGCATAATCCGCAAAAGCAAATTTGGTGTAAAAAAAAAAAAGTTTTTGCTGAGATTGTTTACATTTATAGTCTGTTGCAACTCAAGAAGGTAGGGCGAGGGTAAGGGTCCGGGGAGGAGGAAGCAGACGGAACGCTGGAGAAGAGAGGGGGAAACCTCCTCTCTTTAGCGTTCCATCTGCTTCCTCCTCCCCGGCCCGTCTTACCCTCGCCCTACCTTTTTGAGTTGCAACAGACTACAGTGCCTAGTCCAAATGTAAAAATTATCATACACAGCACACTTTGACAAATGCCTGCTGTATTAGCTCACAGAGAAGCTTCAATCATACATAAATCAACATTAATATACTCCGTTATTCATAAAATCATTCACCTCTTGTCACAGTGAACGATCTAGAAAAAAAAAAAAAAAAAAATCATTGTATTGTCCGCACCTGTAGGTAGTCTTCATCGGGTAAACTTTCAAATTTTAAATGTGTATAGTTTGTGGACTATACACCGGAAAATATGGTGTGCGTTACTATATATATATATATATATATATATATATATATAAAAGCATTTTTTCTGCCCTGGTCTTCAATACAACAGAATAACTGTATGCCTTTTATTTCAGCCACTTGATTATGAGGACCTGCAGCAGCGCTTTGGCTTCAATATCACTATCCAAGTGAGCGACAATGGCGGGGAGTCAACTGACCCGTACCACGCCGACTATGCCAAGGTCAAGGTTAGGGTCAAAGACATCAATGACAACAAACCAGAGTTTGAGCGACCCAACATCGAAGTCTCTGTGCCCGAAAACTCCACCGTGGGCTCGAGCTTGGCCACGTTCAAAGCCACTGACGCAGACCAAGGTGGCAAGTCACGTGTCAGGTAGGCATTCAATTGGCCTCATTTTTCCATGTTACTTGCGGAGCGCATTGTCGCCCATGGCAGTCTGTTGCCCTTGAGACTGCGGAGATTTCGAGCCTTTGAAGGCTGTCCTAGTCCAAGGGAAGGTGAGGCAGCAGTGTCGGGCAGCTGAAGGTTTTTCATCTAACCACACAGGAAATAGTAAACCA
This sequence comes from Ixodes persulcatus, assembly GCA_013358835.2. Classification (NCBI taxonomy): domain Eukaryota; kingdom Metazoa; phylum Arthropoda; class Arachnida; order Ixodida; family Ixodidae; genus Ixodes; species Ixodes persulcatus. The sequence continues at coordinate 40,107 of JABSTQ010010161.1, forward strand.
TCCGCTGCATTTGAGAGCCTGTCTGTGTTTGTTCTTTTTCTATATGTTCCTTAGTCTCAAGTTTTGCCGTTGGGAATTGTTTGCCAGCTAGCTTGGTTCTCAAGTTATTATTACAGCGATGATATTGTTTAAAATTGGGAGTCTATCTACAATTGTAACCAAAGAATTTCAACCCATAAATATTGGAAAAATTTCCTAGCCCATCAACCTAATGCAGAAACATGTGATACTGTAAAACCCTTTATTTTCGCTGCCCCTATATTTCGCGAATCGGTCACAAAGGACATAATCGCGGCCATTAAATTTCGCGAGTTCCATACGCCTGCATTGAAACTCTTAAGGACCGAAATTTTCGCGTGCCCTTAAATTTCGCGAATTTTTCAATTCGCGAAAATTAAGGGCTCGCGAACATTGAGGGTTTTACAGTATGTGGGAATGAGTCCAAATTTTGTCCAAATTTTGAACGATGGGCTAATCTTCTAGGAATAGAATGGCAACGTCCGGGTACACAAACGAAGGTCGAGCAAGGGTGGGGAGTTCCACTTCTCCCGCCTGTTGAACTGTTTCTAAGAAGGAAGAAGTTAAAAAATTGTTTCATGGCCCCTTTAAATTTTCTCTTATAAATGCTCAAAAAGTGGTTTGATTTCCATAGTAACCTACTAGTAATCTTTTTCTTGGAATTCTAAAGGGGGAAAGGGGGGGGGATGGATTTTATTGGCCATCCGCGCACGCCTTCCCCGTATAAAAGATGCGAAGTAAATAACTAAAATAAAGCGTTGACAAACGCGCGTGCAAGATGCCATTTGTTTTAGGCTTTTGCTTTACAACAGTTACTGGCACCGCACGAACACGCCTTCCGCATATACAGGATTCGAAGTAAATAACCAAAATGAAGCGTTGACAAACGCACGTGCAAGATGCCATTTATTTTAGGCTTTTGCTTTAGAACAGTTACTACTGCAGACAGCGGCACGTGGAACACCATTCCCTGCATTCTCCTTGCTGCTTAGGTAATTTAGCAGTAGGTTTATTCAGTAGACTCTCGGGTAGATAATGAAGTTTTCTCAAAGATTTGCCACTGTGCGACCCGCTTTGGCCATGTCTACGCTCGCACCGCCCTCTCTTTGTCGTCGTTCCAATGGCTCGCGTGCCTAGTTTCCTTTTCTTCCGCTCTTCCGGGGTGAAGGTCCGGTCGCGCGCGTATACTTTCCGCCGCGTGGCGGTCCCGTCACGCGTGCCTAGTTTCTTCCAATTCCTCGGAGCGGGTCTGTCGTGTGCTAAACAGCTTCGCTGGTCATCCACCTTCACAGAGTGGAATGGCTCATGATTTTTTTAAGTTATTAGTTTAGAGGGCTATAAAACGTAAGCATGTTTAATTGTTTGTCTTCCTTTGCCACACCTGCGTAGCTACATGATTGACCGCTCTTCGGACAAGAAGCGGCAGTTCAAGATCAATCCGAACGGGGTTGTGGAGATCCAAAGGACTCTGGACCGAGAGGACATTCCTAGACACCAGGTCAAGATCCTTGCCATCGATGATGGTAGGTGTCCCTTTCTCCAAAGAAAGCTTCATAACAGGCAGTGCTCACATGTGGCTGCCTTCTGGGACCCGATGCCGGGCTACCTTCAGGCTCCTTTGTGTGTTTGGTTTGGTTGCAAAGTTCTGGGCTCAACCTGAACTCTTGGAATGCAGGTATTCCATCCCGCACGGCGACTGCAACACTGACGGTGGTGGTGAGCGACATCAACGACAACCCGCCGCGGTTCCAGTACGACTATCGACCTGTGATTCCCGAGCACACACCGCCCCAGAAGGTGCAGGAGATTCTGGCCACGGATGACGACGACCGATCCAAGAACAACGGTCCCCCCTTCACTTTCCGCATGGACCCCAATGCCCCGGAGCTCATCCAGCAGTTCTTCCGCGTCGAGCACGACCCAAGTGAGTCACCGCTGCTAGCACTCTGATTGCCTTCAAGTATTTTCCCCCCTTTATTTAACTTCTAATAAGTACTGCAGCGATTAGCAGATGGCTTTCTCTTACTGTAGAGTTCCGAAAGAACGCCCATCCAAAAAATCAACATCTGCACGTGGTGAATGATGTTGATTTTGGCGAAGCTCTGGTGATACTGATTTTATTGTTCATAGGTAGTGCTGATGGTGCTGATTTTTTTTTTATTGCTCATAGGTAGTGCCGAGTTCCGGGTTGCGTTTCGACTTCATTATTACTGCTTTATGGTCGGTGAAATGCAGAGCCAGTGGTTCTTCTAGCGGATCAGCTTGGATCCGCTAGAAGCTGTGGGAACGGATCTCCACCGCTTAAGTCAACGGTCCATGTCAGAAAGAGAATGTCTGGTATGGAACGTGGTTATTTGAGCATTTGACCGCAGCGCCCTCTTGAACTCGCTTCTCACGGGAATGAATACCGCTAATTGCAGATGCAGCAGATTCAAGTTTTATCGTTCAATGAACACGCGGTAACCCACTACAAACTTGCCTGTCATGGGAACCCGTATCGCGTGTACGTATCGAGAGTGAAAACGCGAGAATCTGCTACGAACTCGTACGGTAAGGGAAGAAATACCGTAGATCGCGAACGCAGCAGAATCTTATTTCATGATTCTATATACACGCGGGACCAACTTGCGTGGAATCGAAATCGCGGACGCAGATCAAAGACAAAAACGCGAGAATCTGCTATGAGCTCGCCTGTCACACATGCCGGTACAGCGAATTGCGCAGTTAATGTGATTCCTGTCGGACATCGCGTGACGTCCGACAGGGGGGGGGGGGGATGTTTATGAGTTTTTATGTTAGATATTTAGCTAGAAAAACTGGATGGGCGATCTCTCAGGGGCGGGCGTTCTCTTAGAACTTTACGGTAGTTAAGACATGCCACAATATCACCAGATTATGTTTTAGGGGCGAAGCTCCTTAGGGGCTAGCCATGTCCGTATGTCTGTCCGCCGTAGGCCGGCGTCGGGTGCTCTTGCTTCTGCTCGTGAGATCACGTGCTCACGAGCACGTGAGCACATGCTCACGTGCTTGTGTAGGGCAAAAAAATTGAAAAAAAAAAAATATGAAAAAAGAAAAAGAAGAAAAAAAAGAGTAGGAGGTTCTGAGATGCCATCCCATCTTTCTGCTTAAAAAAAGAAAAAGAAGAAAACCACACATTCTCCTACTGACATGAATGAAAAGGCTCAAAGAAAAAGAAGAAAAAAAAAGAGTATTGGATTCTGAGATGCCATCCCATCTGTCTGCTTAAAAAAAGAAAAAGAAGAAAACCACGCATTCTCCTACTGACATGAATGAAAAGGCTCGGCATGCTGCGGCTCGGCGTCTACGCAGACGAGCACCACCAGAGCTTCGCCCCAAGCAACATCATTCGCCACGTGGAGTTGCGGTCAATTTTTGGCATGGATCTGTTCATAGCTTGAGTATTGCAGGATATGGTACTCTGGCAGCAAGGGGCAAGTGTACTAAGGTTTGTTTGCTTTTGCCTCGGCAGTGTTTTTCAACTGGTGGCTCCTTTTCTCTTTGTCCTTTCTCCAGCTGGTGCCAATGGGGACGGCATGGCAGTGGTGCGATCCCGAGAGACATTTGACCGGGAGACCCAGAAGGAGTACTTGGTGCCCATTCTGATCAAAGACAATGGCAATCCCTCCCTCACGGGCACCTCGACTCTCACTGTCATCATCGGTGACATCAACGACAACCGAATGCACCCGGGCAGCAAGAGCATCTTCGTCTACAACTTCAAAGGTATGCACACTTTGGGATTTTTGATATGGGAAATTACTGCCCAAACTGGTGCCTTCCCATGAATGATCAGAAAATTGGTTTTACCTAAGCCAGGGTTTTTTATAACTGGGTTCCGCGAGCTGGTCTCATGGGTTCCGCAAGTACCCAAATTGTAGTGCCCCCCCCCCGGTTCACGGACTGAGCCATGGATTGAGTTGATGTTGTGGGTAAACCAACCTCACCTTTCACACTAATATGTATATATATTTTATATTGTGTCCCAGGTTAATCCCTCTGCCTTCTTATTCTGTCTGTAGTCCTCCATTTTGTCTTGGTCTCTGTGCAATATACTCTTGTTCACTATCTAAATGCCTTTATTGCCCAGTATGATTGGTGTCCAACAAGGGAGGTGGGGGGTTCCTTGGGACTTTTTGAGGCTTGCTGGGGTTCCCTGGGACGAAAAAGTTTGAGAACTCCTGATATAAGTATTTGTCGTGCATCTGATCTTCTTGAAACAGTAAAATCTGATACATACTTATGAAATTCTTAGTGTCCAAGAGGCTGTTTTGAGTAACTTGCTTTATGCATTGATAGCAAACCTTTTGTAGCATACACTAGCTGATTAATATAAGTATCTTTGTAGGCGCTAGATGCTGCTAATATTGAATGGGCTAACCTCCAGATGAGTCAACAGCTTATGCTGGTGAGGTCACTCACAAATGGAATGCCTTGCAGGAGAGTCGCCACCAACGAAGATTGGTCGCATCCATGTGGAAGACCTTGACGATTGGGACTTGCCCGACAAAACATTCTTCTGGGAGAACAATAATGCCCATCCAAACTTCGACATGGACGGCCATACTGGCATGATCACCATGCTCAACTCCACGGGGGCAGGCACCTACTTCCTGCGCTTCCTTGTCTACGACCGCATGCACACCATGGACGCCCACGCCAACGTCACGGTCACGGTCAAGGAGATACCAGAGGAGGCCATCTACAATTCTGGCTCCATCCGTGTGGCTGGTGAGTGCTGTTTTTTTTTTGCCTGGCCTATTCACTACTTTGCCACTTGTCCAATCTAAAGCCGGCTTCTTGGAGGAATGCACTGCAGCTTGAAACACCTGGGCAGGACTTGCATTGCAGGTCTAGTGGTTGCAAGCTTGATTTCCACACCTTTCAGATTGTTTTGTTTGCAACACTGGTACACTTTGAGGGATTGTAATTCCATAGTGTACCTTCTTAGTCACCAATGTATTCAGGAATATACAGCGTGTCTTTACTTTCCCATACTCGCAAACTATATCTCAATCACTTTCCTCTTCATAAGATCGGTCCAATGTGCGCAGGCACGCATTAGTGTGTTGGTGATGCAAGAAGGTGTACAGCAACACACTGGAAATGATTCTTGTGATGCAGTAATAACAGATTTTCTTTGGGTCCCTCCCACTGCACTGGGTGGTGCTTACTTTTGAAAAGGGTCAGTTGCCCCTCACTCAGTTGTGAAATGCCCCAAGTATAAAAGAAGCCTTACACTGTGTGTGTGTGCAACTTACTATACAGTCGAACCCCGCTACAACAAAATTGACGGTGCACGAGAAAAAATTTGTTGTATCGAAAATATTGTTGTTGTAAAATTCACTAAAAATGGCATATCTGAACTTTTAGAGTACCGAAATCCAAGCGGAAGCACTGCCTGTGTCCGCCGATGCCGACTCGCCACTAAGCGTCTTGCCGACAATGTCATGGCGGGCCTTGAACCTGTTGAGCCAGCCGGTGCTAGCTTTGAAGTTGTCAATTCCCAGCAGGCAAGCGAAAAGGCCTTCTGCTGCACGACGCTTCCGCTGATGGGTATCTTCTTCGCCCTCGTCTGCACAAACCATGTGTACATAGCCTTGTCGAGCTCTTCATGCGCCGACGGTGTCAGTTTCTTTTGCTTGGCCGATGTCTCCGATGCAAGAGCCTTTTTGATTGCATCTTTCGACTTTAGGACCGTCGACAAAGAACTCTGAGAAGTTCCAAACTTTTCCGCGATGACAGCTTTCTTTTGTCCACTTGCAACTTCGGCCAGGATGCGAGCTTTATCTTCTAAAAATAAAAACTTCAGCGTTTTGCTTGGCGGTGCCATGTCCAAAAAGCTTGCGTACTGTGCTGAGAAAAGGACAACCGACAAAACAAAAAAGATGACTGAGCTTTGGCTTTGGGTAGTCTGCAGCAGAGGATTAGATATCAAGCCAAGAGCTTGGGTGCAACAGGTGCAACCAACATTGGTACAACAGCGAAGGAGTGCCAGGAAGGCCAACCTCATCGCCGTAGCCATCGAGTAATGGCGGCCTGCACGCCCGATCAATGTTGCGCTTGGGTACCGGTTATTAGTGGCAGTTTCTGGTGATTTAAACGCGATTTAAACTTTATAGTAGATGTATTTTATGTGCCAAAATGTACCGAAGTGCTCGACAGTTTGTTTTTTGTGCGGAAAATTAAACTTTCGAACTTCGAATAGCTCTGTAAAATTTCGTTCAAGCAGAATGGCACAAGAAACAGTGTTCTCTGTAGTAAAAATTTTTATGCCTTGACTCCTATGGACCGTCGACGGGGAACCGAAAAATATTCGTTGAACCGGAAATTTTGTTGAAGAGGGGTTCGACTGTACTATAAATAGAAGACATGACCCTTGACTCCGCTCATTCCTTATGGTGGCATCCTCTGCAGGTATCACAGATGAGGACTTTATTCGGGTGTGGGATTGGAAAAAGCAGCGTCAGGTGAAGAGCAAGTACGAGATCTTCCGGGACCTGATAGCCGAGCTAATCAAGACCAAACCCTACAACGTGGACATCTTCAGTGTCATTCTAAAGCAATCTCGACCACCCATCACGGACATCCGCTTTTCGGCCCATGGCTCGCCCTACTACAAGGCCAGCCTACTGAACGGCGTCGTAGCTGTCAATCGTCGCGAGGTGAGTGCTAGACCTGTTCGGCCAAGCCAGATGCGGTGAACTCAAATTTAGCATTTGAGCTAAGAAAAAAAAAAACTGGTTTTTGGAATTTCCATTTATTCTTGCTAAGAAGTTAGCAACTTTATTCTTGGATCCTGAATCAGACGCTATAATTCATTCCCAATTTTCTGAAAGTTTTTTCAGAACTATGTTATTTGAGCTGAGAGTGCACTAGGTCTAAAAATGTGTTTTGTTGGCTACTCTATTTTACAGATTGAAAATAAAGTTGGCATCAATATTACGATGGTAGGCATAGATGAGTGCCTCTTGGAGAACCACAACTGCGAAGGAAGCTGCACCAATGTGCTCATGATAGACCGCAATCCGGTCATGGTCAATGCAAACCGCACCTCCTTTGTCGGGGTGAACACTTGGGTGAAAGCAAAGTGCACGTGTGGTGCTCGAGACTTCTCCGAGATAGAGTCCTGTCGCAAGAGGCCACCTCCGTGCTACAACAATGGCCGCTGCGTTGATACTTACACTGGCATCAGGTATGTATGGGCGTATTTATGCTGGATATGACAGCGTGCTGTTTGGTCTGGCAATTGTTTTCTAATGAGTGATTACTTGTATTCATTGCCCCCTAGCTCTCATTAACTTTTATTCGGTAATGCAGGTTCAGGACATCTTTTTCTTATCGTGGAATGTGTTTTACGAGTCGTTTTCTATGAGAAAATTGTCATGAACGACCGTCCGGAACAAGCGTTGTGAACAAGCGATTTGCTGGAAGCGCTGCACGACGATGAGATCATACTGTAAGATACCGCGGAAGCACCCAGTATTACAGCCAAAACCACTTATATCGAACAGCGCAGAGATCCCAAAACAGTTCGATATAGCCAAAATGCGATGTATAAAATGAGGTGAGAAACACACTTACGCGCTATGCGATCGGCACAGTAACGAGCTTACCTTTAAATTTCACCGCCGCATGCTTTCTTAATTGATTAGGACACTTGCTTCAGACCACTATGTAGATTTATTGTCCTGAAAAGTACTGCGCCAACATTGTCTGCTTTTTAGAGTTAAATAGCATGCTTTGTCACGGCCTGCTCTACGGTGTCGAGACAATCCACAAGTGCAAGTCCACTTCCTTCTATTGCACTGCAATAGTGGTGCAGCACTGCAACGACTACCACGGCTTTGCACGAGGGGGGGGCAGCATCTTCGATGTCCGCAGGGCCAGGCTCGTCACTCACAACAGGCCGCTTGTGGGCAACCTCGGAAGCGATTTCAATATCCGTCAGCTCCGCCGTAGTCCCGCTTATCATCGTCGCCAACGAAGTCATCTATGCTCATTGTCTCAGGCACAGCACCTACACAACTGGAGAACCTGTCCCATGTTTCGTCGAGCTTGCGGGGGTCTTGTTCGGACTCGTCGGGAAGTTCTTCACTCTGTCCTTCAGCTTGCTGAGAAAGCTCCTCGGCGTAGTCAACAAAGCCAGCGTGCCGGAAGCAATTGGCTATTGTGTCGCTTTTGACGTTCTCCCAGAAGGCCTTGAGCATTTGGATTGCTCCCAAGAGGTCTAGTATTTTGAGCTCCTGATTCATGCGAACCTTGACGAGCAAAAACTTGTCTCCTCTTGTAGATGGCTTTAAAGGCTCGAATTATGCCCTGGTCCAAGGGTTGGAGCTTGGATGTCGTGTTAGCGGCAGGAACTTGAATTCGTTGTTTTTCAGCAGTATGTCCGTATGGTGCGCCGTACAATTGTCAACGAGTAGAGACACTCTGCGACCCTTGTCCGCAAGCTCGTCGTCCCAGTCTGTTAGCCACTTGCCAAATAGGTCCAGAGTCATCCGCGACTTAGTGTTCCACGCATATCGAACAGGAACATTGCGGCAGTTCTTCATGCAGTGTGGCATTTTGAAATTTCCAATGACAAAAGGGCGCAGCCGTGTGGTGCCATCCATGTTGGCGGCCAGGAGTACCGTAATCCGTGCCTTATTTTGTTTCCCGCCCTGACACTGGTCACCGCGTTTGTCGAGGGTCTGCCGGGGCAGCATTTGCCAAAAGAGCCCAGTCTCGTCGGCGTTGAAGATGTCCCCCGGCTAATACTTGGCCAGGGCCGGAGACCACTTGTCCTTAAGCCACTTCCTGATGCTCTCAACGTTGGCTGCTTTGCTTTCCCCCTAGATGGCCTTCCCAACAACGTAGTAGCGGCCCTTGAAGTGTTGTAGCCATATGCCGCTCGCAGTGAACCTTTGGACCTTGAGAACGAAAGCAAAGTCCCTTGCTTCCTCTTGCAATATCGGTACCGATACGAAGATGCTTTGGGCCCGGACGTCCATAAACCACTTGTACATCGCTTCCTCGTCTTCTTGAAAGTCGGGCTCCTGAACACATTCTGCATCCGAATGCTTGCCTGCTGCTTTCCCTTTGATATCACTCTTGTTCTTGAGCAAAGTACTCAAAGTACTTCGAGGAATATTGTAGGCGTCGACCACACTTGACTTCTTCTCGCCCTTCTCAACACATTTCTAGCTTCATCACAAATGTCAGTGTCTTCCTTTTCTTCACATTCGCAGCCATGGCTTAGGCCTACCGCTGAATAAACATCGCAGGCGGAAACGGCGGGAACAAAAAAAGAGCAAGAGCTATCTCCGAATCGGCTCCAAATGTGTGCGTGCATCCGCTTGGCTCTGAACCACGATCGCCGTTATGCTCTTCGTAGCACTCAAGGCTCCTTGTGCTTGTGCAAGCGTCGTAAGCGCCTGCCGCACTGCCGCTAACCGTTGGTGCACTGTTGGAAAGCCTGCCGCATTGCTCAGGAGCGCACGCAATCCGACGCTGTGGAGTTCGCTATATCCATTAGGGGTCCGATCGCGTTTGATATATAAAGTAAAACATGTGTGTATTTTTAAGGAAGTTCGGAACGAGTTTGATGCGAGCCGTAATTCAATATGTCAGTGTTAGATATATTCGGGTTTGACTGTAACATTTCCCAAACTTGTTAATTCTCTAAATTCTACATTAAAGGTACACTGACACTCCCCAAAACTTTTATTCATTTTTTGCCAGGCGATTCGTTATGGTGTCGGAACACTACCCAATTAATATTTTGCTACAGAGTCACGTATATTTTTAATAAAGCCAAAAAACGTAACTGCTCGAAACCGAAAGCTGAGCGCGGAGGTCGGAGAAATATAGAGGAGAGAGTGAATGCCGGAAAAAGTCGCGTAACTACCCCCGATTGTGCGCTTTTTTCTTTTTTCCCCCTCTTTTTGGCCACGCGCAGCAGACGACGTGCATTGCGGGAACTGTTTGCCATTCGATTCCTTTGCATTTATATTTGTTCCGCTCGCTGTTCTGCACTTCAAGATGATTTTTGTACATTGAAGAATTGGAAATGAGTAGTGAGTGCCCGTGGCGAGTTCCTGTGATCAGCTCCTAAAAGAATACTCCCAAGATGTTGCGTGAAGAGCTGCCTCACATGTCCTCCATCCGAAAGTGGCATTATGCGGCAGAGTCTGCACAAGTTTCCCAAAGATCAACGGGATCGGGACCAATGGCTGGCTGCAATTCTTGCTGAACAGTTACGGGTACATCGGAAAGCAAACGCTACCCGATTTATATGCCCTTGCAGTTTGTGGAAAGTGACTTTAAGTTCGCAGGTGTCAAAAAGGGTCAAACTTTCCGACTATAGGTCGGAAGTTTTGCTGCCGATTTCTCTCTAGTAAAGGCACCCCGGCTCGAAGTCGGGCAGCACCAGGCATTGGCCACATTCGCACCTAGTAAAGAAATCGTACGTTTGCATATTCAACTCAAAGTACGCACTTCGTGCTTGACGTTTGCGCGAGCAATGTCTTCAGCCGCGAGAAGGGGCGACGGCTCGGCGACGTCTTCGTGCATATCGGCTTGGTGGTCGGGCGTGTCGTACAGGATGAATACCACTTCTTTTGATCGGTCCAAAATTTTTCTTTCGAAAGAAGACGGATTTGCCGGTACGCGAACTGCAGTTCTGAGGTAGAAATCCCACGCCCGTCGTCCGCTGCCCTCGCCAACCAGCCCGCGAGTCCCACGATATGCGATACGACGCCATGTGAGAATTACGCAAAAAAACCCACAGAATGCTTCCGGTTCCCTGTGCAACTTTTTTTTTTTCCAATCAATGTATTTGCAGCTGTTTAGCAGCCACAAAAAATGGGTTTCATATTTTTTTTTCTATTTTTAATATTGAGTATTGTAATATTGAGCACTTCAATTACCCACGACTTTGATTAAATTTGGTGGTTGTGTGTAAACCTTAGAACCCGGCCCGTGACCACGGAGAAGAGAGTGAGCACGACTCAAACCAGCCAGTTCTCAGTCGGCGGTTTTAGGGCGAAAAGAAACCGAATTTCGAGCTGCAAATTCTGTTCTGGGTAGTTGGGCTCTCGTATGTCACATACAACTAAAAACCTCGGCGAGCATAAATACCCAGTCAGTGTCTCTTTAAAGGGATACTACAACGAAATTTCGGCTATTGTTTTTTGGTCTATATGTGTTCAAAGGAGCAGTATCTCATTGAACACACCAATATCTTGTTAACAAAGACACGACAAGGAATTTTAAAACAAAATAAACGATTAGCAAAGAGCACCTCGTGGATGTCGCTAACGTCTCATTTGTAATGACCGTCTAGGAACCTTGGCAGATAGTGACGACGTTTGTCTCGCCTCCGGCCACCACGAGAGAAAAGGTGGAAGGAGGTCTCCCCGAGAATCTTTTTTGTCTGTCTCAGAAGTCGTTATTATCCCTCTACAAGATTATAGAAGATTAACCCGTCACTCAAAATTGGTACAAAAGCTGCCGCTTTGGTGGCTGGAACGACTTGGCTGTCCTCTTGACGGGAGCCTCGCCCGTGGCCTCGCCGCAGCTTTGCTCGTCCCGAGACGAACTACATCACGATCGCGTTGGATGTCACGTGCTCTCCGCTGGCTGCTCTCCGAGCGCTTGCCAGAGTGGGTAGTTTAAACGAAAAAAACAGCCACCAGGCTCAAAATACAAACCTGCGATTGTCATTTACAGATCATATTCAACCTATTTTTGAACCCGACGGGTATATTTCAAATTTCGTTGAAGTATCCCTTTAAGTGCCCAGTTTGACAGGACAAACGCCCCTGTCTACATTAAACCAGTTTTCTGTGAAAAGTGGGGTAGGCACTCCCCCGGTATTTTACGATATACAGGGTGTTTCACGATAGGTGGACAAATTCGATGTTACGAAAACTATGCATCACACCAAAAAAAGGCTTGTGTCGTTTTGATCCTAGGCCAGGGGCCTATTTAGGAAAATGATTAAAGTTCGGGATAATTAAGTTGTTACTTATTTTCGCGTAAATAATTTTTTAAATATTGAGTTTAAGGGCATGGTTTGAATGAGAATCTTGCTGAGTATCATCGAAAAACACTAAATCAACAGATTGCCGACCGATAGAAAGCACGCATTTTATGCATTGAAAAGTTGCCGTCGGACTATTCCTGTCAATGGGTTCTTGTTTTTGCTTCCTGAAGGTGGATGTCACTTCTCCTCTGTAGCACAAAAAAGCCTGAATCCTCACCACAACTCGCACAGGGTGGTGTCACACGAGTTGACAGTTTCTGCCCACTTTTGCAGCTGCCGCTGCCCATCGGGCTTCCACGGTCCGCAGTGCCAGCAGACGACCCGGCACTTCAATGGCAAGGGCTGGGCCTGGTTCCCTCCGCTGCAGCAGTGCGAGGAGTCGCACCTGAGCCTGGAGTTCATGACGGACCGAGCCACGGGGCTGTTGCTCTACAATGGGCCGATCTCGCGGCCCGACCCCGGCGAGCTGGTCATCCAGGACTTCATCTCGCTCGAGCTGAACGGTGGCAGGCCTCGGCTGCTGCTCGACTTCGGGTCGGGCACGGCGGAATTGCTGGTGCAGGTGGAGGAGGCCCTCAATGACGAGAACTGGCATCGGCTGGACGTCTTCTGGGACCGCCAGGTAAGCGCTCTGGCCACCCACTGGTGCCGTCGTCCTTGCCGAGATACTGAAGGCTCTTTCCATCTGCTCCTGTTTTCGCCAGCTGCCTCTTCGCGTATGTAGTAAATATTGACGCCAATCTTTGATTTTCATTGTATTCGCTCAGGGAAAGTGTGCGTGAATTCGGTACACGAGTACCAGTGTGCCACAAATTGCAAAGACCTGTCATGTGCCTGTTAAATTAGCCAGGTTTAATTCTATTAATGAGGAACTTAAATTGTTTATATATGATTGCTCATACTAATTGTGTAACATGTTCCCGAGAAAGCCAAATCTTGAAATTTGTTTTCATGGGCTTAGTTCTTTCATCCTTGCAATTAAGAAGGGACACTACCCAGTAGAAAAATTTCTGCAAAAAAATTTTGTTTTGAAAAATGTCATCGACATGTAGAGAGTATTCACAGAAAGTTTGATTTGTTTACACAGCATTGTTATTTTTTTATAAATTTTGTTCGATCCACTGATGCTAAACACTTTTGGCATAAATTTCACTTCAGGAAAACTATCGTTTAGTAATGGGAGACAAAAGGAAAGGCTCGCTCATTGTTTACTCATTGTTACACTGTCCGAAAGCATACCACAGACGACAGCATGTTTGTTGACATCAATGCATCCGATAGGTGAAGAATGTCCTGGGCTGGGCAATTCCTCGACCCAAGCTTCGTCAAGTGTGAACGCCGCTCGGTTTCATGGTTGATCACTTCCGCAACTACGCACTTGCAGCCATTATGAGAGCGGCTTGGCTTGGCTTGGCTTGACTTGGCCTGACCGCTTGGCTGCAAAGGAAAATTGGCTTGGTGGGTTTGGTGGCTAGCTAAGTTGGATGCAGTTAGAGACTTGCGGAGCAGAAATTTGGAGGTGCGTTCATTGTTACAGGAGGAACAAAGAAAGTCCAAATATTGGTAACCGTTGTGGGGGGTGCGTTTATTATGCAAGTAAATACGGTATAATTTCTTTTGCAATTTATGTACATAGATGAAACTTTGTACTGCATTCTGCATCGCAACTGCCATTATATACCGTAAAATTCCGAGCAAGCTCCCCCACCCGAGCAAGAGCCCCCCCCAACTTCACCGCTACTTCCACATTTCCGCGCCGTTCCGGGAAAGCGCCCCCCTCCCCGCTCCGCACCCGTATCACGTACCGCACTGACCGCACCCAGGCAACACTGGCTTCCGAAGTTCAGTCCAAGAATCCAATCCAATTCAATCCTACTTTGCAGCTCGATCAGCCCGGTCACTATGCGCCATTGTCGCTTTGTTTTGGGGATGTCAGGTCGGCTATGCATTCTTACACAGTGGCAAAGAAAATCCAGGTCGTCTAACGGCATTGTGAAAACGGAAAAGACAACACCAGACGGTCTCGACATATGAAGCACGACCGGATACGGAAATGGGACAAGAATTTCGACAATTTGCTACAGTCAAATTACGCGAAAGCCAAAGTTCGATGAAAGCTAAGTAACGGCGCGCCGGTGTTCAGTGAATACGTGGACGACGCGCTCTTTGAATACCTGGAGCGCGAAAGAAGTGTAGAATGAGCCATTAGCAACCGGCTTCTTTCTGAAGAGGCTGTCAAAATAGCCAACGGCATGCAGTTGGGAAACATCGCGGAATGCTGCGAACTTTTTTTTGCGGCCGACTCTGAGGAGTCTTTTGGTGGTTTTGAAAGTGATTAACATAGCAGTGACAAATCTTTGGCCTAATAAAGTCTATGTTCTCAGAGATAAATAGAATATTAAATCTGTGTGCACTGCGCTTTTTTTTTTTTTTTTTTCTGGCGGAAACATTTTGTCGTCGCCATCTTGAATTTTGGTGCCGTTCCGGGATAGCGCCCCCCCACTTTGCAGGTAATTTTGACTTGCGTGCGAGGGGGGCGCTTGCTTGGAATTTTACGGTACTGTAAATTTCATTGATATTAAGCCGAAGGTTCAAAAGTTGACCTTTTTGTGTAGTGTCCTCCCTTGAATTAAAATGAACTTTGAAAAAAACAAAGAACAAAACAAACATTCCACGTATATTGTTTTTGATTTTCGAGTAAGTGCCGTGCTCGTGCAAGGGCTGAACTCGTTGTTTGAGCTGTCACTGAAGTACCGTTGGGTGTGAGCATGCTTTGTTTGAATTGCAGTCCGTTCGGCTGATGGTGGACAATTGCCTGTCAGCCCGCACGCACGAGGGGAACCAGACGATTGACCGGTCACGCTGCGAGAACAGCACCCAAGTACCCGAGTTCAATGAGTTCCTCAATGTGAACACGCCCCTTCAGCTAGGCGGCACCCATGTCGGGGGAAAGGACCTTGGTGCCTATGCCTGGCAGTACCGGCACACCACCGAAGGCTTCCAGGGCTGCATCAAGAATGTCATCCACAACAGCGAGGTACCCTTTCTGCTTACCAGACCGCTTCGATAGGCTGGATACTGCCAAACTTAGTTGCAACAAAGGCGACGGGAATCGGGAATATGTTCGCTGCATGCATGTTTCATTATATCTGGACTTTCCAAAAAAATGATTTTTTTTTGCATTGTTACTCATTCTCGTGTAAGCTTCCATTGAGCTCTGACAGTTCTGACACGTTAAAGGAGCTGTGCAACGATTTTGACGTTGAAAGAATTAGCATCTTCTATTTCTGAAATTGTTCACCTTGTCACAATGGACAGAAAACACCTCCTTCCTTCAAAATGTTGCGATTCCGCCGCGTAATCGCGAGGTAAAAATTAGAATATTCCCCGACCTGCAGCCACTAGCGGCGGCCGTGAGAAACATGCGGCGTGACGTCAATGGGGGCCTTGTAGAAAGATAGCAAGTTGTGCGAATACCTGCTCGATAAAAGGTAACGTTTCTATAAATCTTGTCATTCCAACATAAATATAGATGCGTCAAAAACCTGGTATCATCGACCAAACTTTTATTATACACAAACTCATCTCTGTTACGTCACGGCGCGGTGGTGGCGTGTCGGTCGCACTTCCGGTCTGGGGCTGTGGGCAGAAGTCCCCATGCTAGACGTGTATTCCTGCGTTGTTTTGAAAGGAACCAGACAAAAACCCGCCTTCTCGTCAAAACGCCGCGACTGGGGCCGTACCAAAAGAGTCGAGAAAGGTTTGAAGGTCAGTTTTCACATGCTCGGTTCGTCCAAGAATCTGGATATGTGCCGTGAAAAGGGAAAAGCAGACGCCGTCGGACAACGATTGCTTGGGCGGGAAGCACTTTGGGTTGAATTCACAGATACTTGTGGTCGTCAGATTTATTTGTTTTGTTCCAACATGAACGCCAGAAAACCATCATGCTGTACGGACCACCTGCGGACTACGTTCAGTGCATCTTCAAGTTCGAACGGCCGCCTGATCGTTCGAACTGTCGTCTGCTCTTTCCAACACTTCTGCTTGTCGTCTGCTGTTTTAGACGACACCGGCTCGTAAACCAAACGCTGGCCCGGTACTTGCGATAAGAAGTAAGTGCAGGCCTCAAAAGACCCAAGTTTGGAGGTTGGTAAGCAGGCTCGATGTAAACAGTAGATACAAGGAGATGTTGATCATTGTTACCAGTGACCATCACCGACTTGTTATGCCTAGGTAATTCACTTGGTCCGATTCTGCTTGCGATTTTCAGTATCGACGTCTACCATCTCAGCTACGGTTCACACTTTTGCAGCCCGAGCGGTGTCGCGACTGAAAATTGCGAGCGAAATCTCATCATGCGAATCAGGCTTTAGCGTACATACTGCAGCGTCAACGCGGAATGAATCGCCACGTCACATTGTTCACGCAAAGTTTTGCG
This sequence comes from Ixodes persulcatus, assembly GCA_013358835.2. Taxonomy (NCBI): domain Eukaryota; kingdom Metazoa; phylum Arthropoda; class Arachnida; order Ixodida; family Ixodidae; genus Ixodes; species Ixodes persulcatus. Next base: position 56,609 of record JABSTQ010010161.1, read on the forward strand.
GTGTAACGAGCCTCGATAATTTCGCTGACACCGCTCAAGTAGTCAGACATCGCCAGGAAGACGTAGAATCAACAATTTGAACGCGAAAAAGGGCAGGGGGACTCACACCGACGCCGACAACATCGCATTTCAATGGTTTGTTTATGGGCGACGGCGAGCTTCTTGCCCACACCCCCATCGCGCATGCGTGGCGCCGGTGGCGTCCGCTAGGGGCGTTCCGGTTTGTTTGTAAACATGAGTTGGTGTATACGGAGTTTTAGTGGCGCCATCTCTCCTAGGTCCACAAAACCGTCTGCTCTATCTGCTCCTGCGAACAGCCACCAAAAGCCGGAGGGGGAGGGGGACAGGGCCGGACGGGTGCAGCCAGACCCGGATGAGACTTTCCTCCTTTCACCATATTGTTCGCTCTGCGCCCGCCAGCACGTGGTCACGCGGTCGCGAGCGGATGAGTTCTCGCTGCTCACGGATTGCTCTTGAGAGAGACCTTCACCGGAACCCCGCGCCAACCCCATTGACGTCACAGCGCACGTGACTCGGAAGATGGTGAAGGAGTTGAGAGGCGCCGAAAACCTCAATCTTTGTTCATTTTTAAAATAAAAACTAGGACATGCAGGCAAAAGCGGTTTGTTCTCTACTTCAGAAAGGTCGAGACACCAACTCCCAAATATTTTAAGCAAAGCACCGAAACTGTTGCACAGCTCCTTTAATGTTACACCTGCATGGATAGCTGTGAAGTGGTTCTTTAATTGATTGAAGCAAAATGTGAGAAAGTGGCAGTTCTGTGCAACTTTGCGTAATGCTTGGCTCGTTTATGCACTTTTTGCATCGGCTTCCCTTCACGGTTGCCCATTTTGTTTCAGATGTATGACTTGGGATCACCCGGCAGTTCATACAACAGTGTGGCAGGATGTCCTCCAGCGGAGAGTTCGTGCAGCGAAGCAGCTCTGCTACACCAGTCGTGTGGGCACGGCCACTGCCTGGGCACCTACAAGGGAGCTGAATGCGTCTGCGATCCTGGCTGGCATGGGCCCAACTGTGACCGAGGTGAGGCTACTCGCCAGTTGGTGTTTGCGGCTGCCTAGAGATGCTTTGGGAATGCACCTTTCGAGCTATTGAAGGTTTTTTGTTACTTTGCCTTAAGTGTGGATCCATCTTTGATGTGGGTGGGGTACCCTGTGCTCAGCGTGCTAACCCTTGCATGTTCAAAAATACTTAGCAGCGAAGGAATGCGGCATGTGTTCCTTGGGGGAAGGGTGAAATAAACTGGGCTCGTAAATATTGCGGGGCTGACACTTTTTTATCACTGTAAATTGGGCCAGAAAAATTAGTACTTACACGTAGCAAATTAACATTTTTTTTTCCTAAAATATATTTTACTGGTTGGTTTTACCTTAAGATCTTAACACTTGGCTGTAAAAACAAAAAATTGAGTCCTGTTTAATTTTGAACTGGGGGCTATGACTCTGATGGAGGATGGCCACGTTTTCAGTTGTTCTCCCAAGGTTGGTACTCCATGCTTCCCAGCTTCGTCTATCTATAATTAGTATACCAAGTGACACTCGTTGCCATTGCAAACTGTGAAGCAAAAAAGACCACTAAAATGCACCTGGAGCTATGTTTACCGTGACACCAAACAAAACAGCCCATAATATTAAATTAAAAAAAAAAAAAAGTTTGGAGGATGTTTAAGCACTTTTGATGAGTTGTGAATGCGAAAGCATTAATGTCCAATTGAACGCCGCTGAATGCTCATCGCTGGTGACTGCTGCACCACTGGATGAGGCAGCGGAGGGAGTGCGAAACTCGGCGCGGCACGAGCTAATATCATGTCCTCATCATCGCCCTAGCTGCAGGAACTGGTTAACGACATTAGACCTCGAAGCGTAATGTTAGGCCTAACTTCAGGCCAGCGCATACTCGCGTCCCCCCCTCACGTCAAACAGCAGCGCGTACCAGTTGACAACGTTACCTCAAGGCGTAACGATAGGCCTAACGTCGGGCCAGCGCGTACCCGCGTACCCCCTTCCCGTTGCGCCGCCAGCAGTTCGGCTGGCTCCTTAGCAACGATGACGCCGTTGCTATGGAGCCACATGATGCGTCGCAACCAGTGGTAATATAGGTGCCATTTCGCTCAGCTGGAATTCAGGTGCCGTTTCGCTCATCCGGAATTTAGGTGCAGTTTCACTCCGCCAATGGGTATTTAGGTGCCATTTTTGGCTGCTACAGACATCAGACAACGCCGGCTTCTCTCCATGACAGTTAATGCTTTCGCATTAAAAAGCAGAAGGGACAGTTCATAAAGGAACAATTGTGTGAAGGGCACTCTTTATTTAAAAATCTGTATACATGTTTCTTAGTTATCTCTTCCCAGCATTAGCTTCTTCATGCTTGTTTAAGGTGAGATGAGGGTCAGAGCTTGCTTTCTTGCATTTATGGAAGGATATTTACCATATCATACACTGAGACATGTTTCATGCAGATTCTGAATAGACAATTGGATAGTATTGACAATCTCTACTAGAACTGTGCTAGAACTCAAACTACGGGATAATGATCTGATTGACTTACTGTAGTATGTAATTTTTTACATGATGTTAAAGTAAGCATCTTGGAAATATATTAACTTTTAAGAGGAATATGTTCACAGGTATTTAACTTGTGCGGTGATGGCATTTTACATCTGTTCTGAGGTTCTTATGTCTAAAAAATGTTTCATAATATACATAGAAAATAGGCATGATTGTTTTCTTGAAAGTGAAAGTAATTAGTAATTGCACCGAACTCGTAATCTGGAAAGCTATTAAGGGGACACGCTCCTCGAGTTTGCACAGTTAGTACATATTGAGCTCCTCTTTTCATATATCCAGTCAGTTTTCTGATACCTGCCTTGGTGAAATATCTGTGCACGTATGAAGGCATATAAAATGCCTTTTTTGTGCACCCTTTTTTTCTCAAATTTACTTATAAGAGAGCATCCTAAAATAGCCTGGTTGCTTCTTTGCGAACAGTAAAGTGTGCAAATCCACCTGAAATAAAAAATGTCTATGCCTGGAGAGAAAATAAAAATTACGAACTATTGAGTCATCACTTTTAATGTTTCCCTTTTAGTTCTATAATTCTTAAAACAATTCAGTGGTGCCAATCGCATAACTAGCAAGATTTGCACACTCTATACATCACTAGGAACAGCTGTGAAAAATTTGGTTGCGATACAGAAACCACAAATGGTGAAAATTGTGTGCACAAACTCTGAAAACAGGCAAAAATACCAGTGTGAGAAAAACTCAAATGAAAGTTCAGTTTTATGTGACATACCTAAATTCTCACTCAAACCACACGAAACTTGGTGGTAATATAGTTTCAAGTGTCAGAGCCTGGACCACCAAACTGGAATGCCCCTGCTACATAGCACAGCTCCAGAAAAGATGCCAGTCCCGTTCGCGTAGCGGCCAATTCCTGGACGGCGAGTTCGCACTTTCCGCAAGTCGAGCATGCCGCGCCTCTGACGAGAGCTTCTATCGCACCGATCTCGCCGATCGCAGTACTTGCACGCTCATCTGCAGCTCTCTCTCTCCGTTTTCAAACATCTTCTTTTCCGATGCACTAACAAACTCGTCAGCGTTGTGAAACTCGAGCGACCGGACTTGCGTCGCCCCGACCGAGGTTAGGGTTAGCTGCCGCAGATGAACTTTTCTTCTTTGAAGCTTTCCGCTTGCCCTTTTGGCGACTTCCTTTGAACTTGTATGTCGTCCGAAACTTCCGAGCTCAAAAGTCGCGTTTTCTGTCGACGTCCATCGCAAAGAAAGCAGAAGGATCGAACAAGTCGTTGGTTCTGGTATCCAGGGCAGTGCGACGCTAGAACCGCAAGCAAGGTTCGCCACGCAGCACGTTGCTCTCGGCCAATGGCGGGCCCACAATCGCATCACGTGATTTTAAAAGTTCAGTGGCGACGTGCGTTTGCAGCGGGAAAAACATTTATTTCTTATTATTTGCAACCAGAATACGAAACTATCTATGACAGTTTGGGAGTGAAAACGGCTAGGCCTATGCGCCGAAATAAACACAATGGCGGGTGACGCCGCGTTCCAAAGAATCCCGCTCTCGAAAATGCTCAGATTTGCGCTGTATTCCATCGCCAACAAGGGCTTCAAACTCATACCTCACTAATTTCGCAATGATATCCGGTCTTGATTTTTTTTATACGCAAAAGAGGAAGGTTCAAAGATAATAGAACACTAAAAAGAGCAAAATCACTTTTTTCGAAAAAAAATCAACATTTTTCGACTTGCATCTCCCCTTAAAGGGAAGCTGAAGCGGTTTTAAATATGAATAAAAACACCTAAGCCTAGTTAATGAGGCCTCAGCCATCACGAATAGCGTATTCGTTTGGTCATTTTTTGCGCGGATTAACCGGAAAAGCGCCTTCAAAGTAGCGCCGAAGCCACGCCTCTCCGAAGCAGAGGGAAAGGGGAGAGAGGAGGAAGCCCGTCAGCCGGCGTCACAAAAGGACCGACTGGGGGACCCGCCGCGGCTGGCCGCGCTTTCCTCGTAGGCTGCTCTAGTGTCTTTTCGAGCCGTCGTCGTTCTGCCGCTGCATAGCGCTTGCTTTGATCCGTTGACCGGTCATGCTATTCACTCAATCGCATGACGTGTTGATTGTTCTCTTGTTTGTTCACGTGTTTGCAGAATTCTCGTGGCACCGAACCAACTGACTAGTGCTGTTGCAGGATGCCGTACTCATGTGTAGCCGCCAGCTTTCACGAACAGCGCTCGTCGCAGTTGTTCTTCCCGCTTACCGTCTTTTCCACTTCGTCACCGAGATTTTAAAGGGGTGGGTGGGTTTGAGCAGTACACCGTTTATTGTTCGAAACGTGTTTCGGACGGCGCATATGAAAACTATATACGTATGGGTTTGGGGTCTGAAGAAGTCTCGCCTGAACCCGACGCTCTGTCGACCATCTTTAAAGGTAAGAAGGCAATTCAGCGCATTAAAAGTCACAAGCAAAGGGGGAAACGTAACTAGGTAGGAATTGTAGGTCGACTGTTCTAGAAAAAAGCTATTACATTATTAGAATTGTGCAGTGTGCTAGAAAAGCCGCGATCATTTAGCCGAGTAGCGGGTTTCTACTGGCTCTCTTGTGTTAACCGCCTTATATTAGTGTTTTCGAGTTGGTTTCTTATATTGTTGAAGTGACCATATTTTCCGGACCGACTCCGGTCCGAGAAATCTGGGAATCAAAAAAAAAACAATCTTGGGTAGCCCAAGATTTTTTTCTTTTGCCTTTAATCTACTCGGCTACCCAGTCACTTGGGAGAGGAGGGCTTGCTCTAATAAGTGGTCATGCAATTCATAATGCGACTTTCACGGTGCAACTTGTTTTAGCATAAACATTTTTTTTACAGTTGCTGACATTATTTGAGGTCACATATTTTTTAAACGTAAACATAAATTTTGTTAAATTTTCCTTCCAAAAGTTCATATTCTCTTCAGGAGAGCCTTTTGGAAATACAAAGCATGTGACTTTCTCTTCTGAATTGAGTTCTTTTTTTACAAGTTACGCAGTGTTTTTCGTATAAAGATTGTGTTATGCAATTATTCTTTGTGCCATAGAAATGCGATCGGACGATGATAATGCTTGGTGGTGGTGTGATGCAGTCAACAAATCTTGGTAGAATTATGCGAATATAGAGGCCCAGGAAGCTTTCACGATTTTGACATCAAATTAAGGGCTGCCGGGCACACATCTCCGATTTTTCTAAAGCTATAATGGCGTAATAGTTTGTGGCAAACAAACTAAACGCAGCGGAGGGTAGCGCTATCACAGGGATGGACCTTCTGCGTAGTTATTCGCATAGTGCGCAAGGACATGGCGGTGGCAGAACGGTGACCCTGTTTTATCACCCGTCTGATCTCAGGGGAAGCTCTCCCGTCGCCCGAAGCCGATTATACTATCCCTTCAAAGTTGAAACCACTTCAGAACAATGCAGCCTGCACGCTTACGCGTCCAGCAGCTGGCAAGCACGAAGGCCGATGTGTGCAGAATTCTTGTCCTCGGACGACCGTTTTGGGGAGGGTCACGCTAATCCGGCTTGAGGCGTCCCGTCAAAAGCACTCCGTTTATTGTCAACGTTTTAGGTTACAATAAGTAGCAGTCAGTACGTTCCTGATGGTATGAAGCCGGCTATGTCGGCGCCCGCGCAAGCGGTTCCTCGTGTCTGCGTTTATTACTGCGGGGGGTCATTTTCCTACTTTGCCAACGGCTGGAACGCGTACTTTGTCACGTCTAGGGTCGTTTGGACACATTCCTCTTTCGGATACACCGAAAGATTTCGAAAAATCAGAAGCCGAACCCGATATACAAGAGCAGAAGACCCGGCGCCCGGCTACTTCCGCAAGCGACGGAGCAAGCGAGAATCGAGATGGTCCTTTTATGACGTAGTGGCGCGTCACGCGTCACTAGCCAATGGCGTGCCGCTGCGGCGATCGCTTCTGATTTCTTCGCTTTTTTTCGCGTTTAGGGATTATTTTGGGTCAAACGGTTGTGATATTTGGACTCAGCAGGCACTAACACGTCAGAATCAACCATTAACTCATTTTTTTCGAAAAGCTCTTCAGCTTCCCTTTAAGCTTGCATCACCATACAGCTTTATCCTTCCTAATTAAAATGTTACAGAATGTGTTAATATTGCCCTACACAAACTGCAGAAAACACTTATAAAGCTTTGGTACTATTAAAACAAGTACAAAACAATTGCGGTGACTTAGCTCGGCTATGCCAGGATATACGTAGCGTGAGCTTATGCGCACAAAATGAGAGGCGCTATCAAGCGGCTCCGGCGCAGCGTCAGACTTGGCTACTGCGCAACGGAGGCGCACAGCTGGGCACGCGGCGGCACCAGTGCGTTTGCCGCGGCTATGACGTCACTCCTCTGGAATGTGCAGATCGGCGAGGCACGCGTGGTGGCGGCGGAGCGAGCGGCGGCGGCTCAGGCGCGCCAGCTGTGCGCCGTGTGACGTCACTGCTCCTTGCGCATGCGCAGACCGGCGAGGCGCGTGCGGCGGCGGCGTCTCCGTTGCGCTAGCTGTGCGCAGTGTGACATCACTGCTCCTCGCGCTTGTGCAGCACGGAGCACGGCTCATTATGCGAGCCACGCGAAACTGCTCAACCTCGGCCAGTGTAGCTCACGCTACAAAAAGTGCTTGAAGTTTCAAGTTGAAGTTGGATGTTCACAGTAGATTAGTAGGATTGTCGGTGTTTTTCATATTTAATGATTCAAGTGGGAGTTCAATTATGGAGATTGTTTTCAGTACTACCGTCTGTAGCTGTTGCAGCATTTTCCGAAAGCCGTGAATTAACATCTGGTTGAGCCCCCTTTCACGAGGAACACCCATCATGCCTACCGGCTACATCTGTTTTCATTCTCTCATTATTGTGGCATGTGCTCTTCCACTGGCTTTCTGCAGAAACCCAGTCAAAGATGTTCCAGCAGAGCAGTTACATCAAGTATGCTCTGCCCTTCGACCCACACCCGTACAAGACTGACATCCAGCTACAGTTCCGCACCCGTCAGAAACATGGGGAACTTTTCCGCATCACCAGCAAGCATGGAAGGGAATACTGCATCCTTGAGGCGAGTTTACTGCCACTTTTTGCTCGTGCAGTTATATGATTCCGCTCTCATAGGCGGTTCCTTTGACTGCAGTGGTTGTTTGCTTCTCTGCTTGTAAGCCCCAAGCTAGTATTTATTGTAAACTACCGAGCAAGTGCCTACCCAATATTTGGAGATAATCTTGAAAAAGATGGGGGATCGGCACTCGTTAGGTCCAATGCAAAAACGCAGAAGTTACACATGATAGGGTGGGCTTCACTGCTCTGCACTGGCGTGCTCGGAGAAGCAGCTGTCACGGAGTAACATCTCAGTTAGCTGACGATAATGGAATTAATGCAAAGGTACGAGTGAACTCGGAAAAAAATAACAATAATAATTCCTGGAGAAGGGGTACAAAGGACAAATGCCAATCTCCAAACACAGCTAGGTGACTCTTGCACGACTGAAAAAATTCCTTGTTCCCTTTTGTTGGTGTTAGATGGGTGTCAGCTGTTAAAACCCGTTTGCTCTACTGACGTCGAACTCCTGGTGAGCTCAGTTGGTAGAGCGCTCCACTGGAAATGGAGAGGTCCCTAGTTCAATATCTGGAGCAGGCAAATTTTTTCTGTCTCGCACCAGTCACCTAGTTGTGTGTGGAGATTTGTGTTTTTGACCGTTGTTCCCCTTGTTCCCCTTCTCCAGGGATCATTATCGTTGTTCAGTTAGCTGGGTGCTCGACATATCCTTTGCTTTTTTTTTTTTTCTGGATGGAAATATAGTACCACAGAAAGAGAAAGGAAGAGCATTCGTGATACTTTTGTTTCAATGGCTCCATCTGTGTTCCTGGGGCAATGGTTTCTTTTAATGGAGGTTAGACGTTGCTTCTGAACAAATTCTGTCTGGGAGGTGCGAGACAACGAGAGGAAGGGGCGTCGCTCTCTTACCACCATTGTGCTTGGCTCTAGATCCGGGACAAGAAGTTGCGGTTCCGTTTCAACCTGGACCGCAGCCGCACTTCGGACGAGCGTGAGCTGTGGCTGCCCTGGGTGTGGGTGAACGACGGGCAGTGGCATACAGTGCGGGCACTGCGCCACGGGGCGTCGGCCAGCCTGGCGTTGGACGGAGGCTCGGGTCGGCGTTACAACGAGCTGGTGGACTGGCACAGTCCCCACCAGCACATGTGGGTGGAGAAGCAGAATGTCATTGCGGGGGGAGACGTGCAGTATGTTGGCCCCGGAGTGACGGTCGTCGACAATGACTACCAAGAAGGTTTGTGGCTTTCCATGACTACCGACAGGACTGCATTCAATAACTTCGCTCAGTGAAGGCCTCCTCGAGGCTGATTTCTTTACGGGGGAATTAGAGGAGTGCCATCGCAGAGCTATTTTATTATCATACTTTTTTAGCTATTGTCCTCGAGATCGACTTAGAGGTGGTGCTACTTTCGCGCTATCATCATCATCAAAGCGGGGATAGAAGCATGGCCGCCCCATAAGCTCTCCACTTTGCGCACGAGACAGTATACCGTATTTACTCGAGTAATAGCCGCACTATTTATGAACAAGGCCCTTGCTTCTACTTTCCCGCAAAGCACATATAAAGCCAATCATCGCGTTGCGCATAAATAACAAAGCGAATAATTAGATCGAGAACACGATTCTCCATACAAATGCAATCTTCACAGGTGGTATCTTCGCATGAAGACGCTATCTCTGTCCTGTAAACCACTGGAGTCATGTTGTCGATCGCGGTGATTGGCAATCGGCGTGCTCCGTGGAAAAGCGAACCCTCGGGTTTTCTGCATAAACAGTGCGGCTATTACTCGAGTAAATACGGTAGATTCGTGCGTTCATTTTGTCGCAGGGTATTGGTGATAAAACAATTTTAGCGGAAAAGGATGCGGTACTGTTGGGTGCTTCAGTGAAAATCTATCGTGTTACCAACGTTCGGCCTAAATTTAAAAACTGCATTATTTATGTTAAATATTTGTATCTGTTAATATAGATGTATCGGTTCACCAGCGTGGGAATTCAACAAAACAATGAATTCCAACCCGAATAAAATAATACTGGTACTGTGGTCTGTAAAATAGCAGGTTCTATGCATTTTTTTTTTTTTTTTTTTTACTTTTAGCTTTTGCAGTAATATAAATATTTTTCATGAAGAGAAGTTAGTACTGTATTGGAAATTACCGTGCTATTTAGTTCCACTGCAGCCAATGTTTCCTTTACTGTGCCATGGTGAGGGTAAGTTTTTCAGAGTCGGAACAATTCTACTTTGTTGTGATGAGGAGAGAGTGCCTCTTCTAGTTACGATCCGCAAACTGTTTGTTGGCGGGACAACTGAAATAAGTGAAGCAAACTGTTCTAATATATCTGCTGCGAGTGGAACAAACGAGTGTGACCGAGCAACGCAGTAGTATGCGTGTTATTAGATAGTTTTCTCTGTAGTGTGGGTTCACCCGCTTCAGTTGTCTCGGTGAGGGCCGATAGTTTTCTCTGTAGTGTGGGTTCACCCGCTTCAGTTGTCTCGGTGAGGGCCGCGGATGTCAAGAGGCTAATATTATAAATTTATGCCTAAATAATCTTCTGCTCAAACATAGTAGGCTCTGCAACTCCAACAAACGACTCGCACTACGACACAGACAGCATCGGCTGCAGCAACACTCCTTTACTGTTAAGGGCTAGCGACTCTCACAAGACTTTCCGATCACCCTTCGCCCTCCTAACGCATATCAGGACTGGGGAGTTCATTGATTAACCTTCAGATTATTCGAGTGGTACTTTAATTGCGATATTTTTTTTTTGCCGTTTAATCGGAATCTGGTGCTGGAGAAAGTCAGGAAAAAGTAAAAAATGCCTGATTTATATTGCTGACATATTTCTTTCTTTTAGGACACGGGCTTGCACGGTAACCCACTTCGCATGCTTGTGATTGTCATCGACGATGACTATACTGTATAAATATTTAAAAAATTACTTCGCTTGAAAAGGCTTCCCGTGTTCATATTTCTGTAGGCGTCGCAAGATGAAGTTTAAAATGGGAATGCAATCTGCCATTTATGACATAGTAAAAATAGTAAAAAAATGTAGTTTTAACGTCTTTCATGTAATATGACTGGAGAAGAATCAACAGATTTTTTGACTGATTAGTCTATTAAAGGGTGGCAATCAGTCGGGTCAATTTGTTTTGAACCCTCAGCTCCAATCAATATTCACCTATTTATGAAAGCTATGAATTGTGCGAGATAACAAAAATATGTAGGACCAAAGGTTCTACAAACCACAGCACTAACATTACGAAAGCATTCGACTTAATATTTATCGCTTTGCTGAATTTCCACGCATGTGAAACGATACAACACAACTTTAGTAAGAAGAAACAACAAAACCATCAAACATTTAATAAGGTGGGTCCAGCTCGGCCGGAAATGGGCTTGCGTTGTCCAGATCCATACTTCTGAACGTGCGCCGGTAGCAGACGACGCACAGTGGTATTCCCGCTTTCGCATGTTTCCAATTTTGGCCGCACGGTGGCGACACAGTTCAATCTCGAGGTGAATACATTTCAATCACTGTAATGTCTGTAGGATGATGATAATGATGATACCTTTGTCGCGTTGCATTTGAATTTATAGCACTGCCGTTTACATTGCAGGATGTATGAATGACATCCGCTTGGACCAGCACTATCTGCCGATGGAGAGTGGTTCGGAATATGCGGCTGTGGTCGAGTGGCGCAACTTGATTGACGGCTGTCCGTCCAATAATCCTTGCCACGGGATCAGCTGCCCACGACCGTTTGTTTGCGTCGACCTGTGGATGCTTCACGAGTGCAAGTTAGTGCCTCTCCTCTTGCTCTTCCCTTTGCTGTGGTCACTGATGGGTCACGAACAACAGGGTATCTCCTCCTTTATTGTGACACAATCATCTAGTTGGGTGTTTTTCTGTGATCTTTAAACATGTTGCTCCGAAGCACCTTTAAATGGTTGCGCCTGGGGCCTTGCGGCATCTGGTTGTTCTTCACATGTCAGTGACTGAAAGTGAGAAACCTTTTGTGGGAGTTTTCAGCACCATGGACTTTGAAAATGAAAGCTTCCTTGAACATTTTTTTTTAAATTATTTTTAAGGGGTAGTGCAACGATTTTAGTGTTGAAACAATTTGTGGTTTGTATTTTTTATATTGTTTATTTAGGCACAAGTGAGAATAAATGCACCACCTTCCCTTGGAAAACTGCTATTCCGCTGCGTAATCACAAAAGAAAAAACTGATTATTTGCCAATCTGCGGCCGCATGTGGCAATTATGGGAACTACCGTGGCACGTCACTGGGGTACATATGAAAGTCAATGAAACCTGTCCCCCTCTCCCCTGCTACACTCACCAGCAACCCTGTGGCGAATAGCTTTTTGTATCGATCACTCGCCACGACCTTCGGCGATGCTAATCCTTGAAAAGTAGACAATTGGGGAGGGAGCGGCTGACCAGGTGGTTTTCCAAAAACGTTGCTCGAAAACTAGCACATGCAGAAAAACACGGTTTTCTGTTCTTTGTTCTATATGTGGCGCAGATTAATTCCTGCAGTTGCCGTATTTACACGATTGTAAGTCTACTCGATTGTAAGTCTGATCACGCATGTCAATACAGCATAATAGGGAGTTTTAGAATAACGTACGCAATTTTAGCGCACGCTAGCGCTAAATTTAGCACTTGCTTTAGCGCACGCGACGCAAGAGAGTTTTAGAATAGCGCTTCTCCGCCGCGACGCAAAAGCCCAAGCATCTCGCGCTTGCAACGCCACCAAGATACATTCACGATTTTTATTTCACACACGAAATGATGCAACTTTAGAAAAACAAGATTTTTGGTCCGGAGTAACAATTTTACATTTGTTTAAACGTGAAAGTGCGACGCGAGCGGTCGACCGGTCGTGTCCGCCGCATGCGTCGCCTCGGCAAGAGTGTACTGACCTTCGCCGATAAATGTTCGCTCGTCACAAGCATCAAGTTGCCGGTGATCGTTGCCCACCCTACTGGGTTTTCCAAACCGAGTGCAGTGTCATCCATTGAAAATCGCAGTCGCGAGGATGCCGCCGACGTCGCGCTCACGACGCCGTCAAAGCGAACGCAGCTGACGCAGCCATGGTCCTGGTAGCCGCCATTTGTTTTTACTGTGCTCGTCTTGGCTTTAGCCAACTTCTCATCACGAATCCTCCTTAGAGGAGCGCAAAGACCCTTTTGCGTACGCACGCTATTTCCGAGAAATAGCGCACGCTAAAATTGCGCACGCAAAGCGCAAAACCTGCTTCGCGTTCGGAGCATGCGCAGTGGCGACGACGCTATTCTTTGCGCACGCAAAGCTTTAGCGTGCGCTATTCTAAAACTCCCTAATCTCAACATTGCACACAGCAAAAAAAAAAAATCTTTAGCTGCGCATTTTATTGCAAACACGTGAGAACGGCAAAGTATCTGTTTCGAAAGCCCAGCCTCCAACACGCGATCGATGCCTTCTAGCGTGCTTTGGCTGCGCATGGATGCGCGAGGCGCACGAGATGCCCAGGCGTTATCGAAACTAGGAAGCTCACGCCGGAGGCGGGACAACTGAAACTGCTCCCTGTCGTTCTTACTCCGTCCGCGACTAGACTGTGACTCGTCTGCACTGGTGATGTCAGTCCCTTCGTCTTCACCGCTACGTTCTCGAAGCACGTCGTCAGCGTCGTCCACAGCATCAACCGCATCTTCCGCGCTTGCTTGGCGATCGCGTTGCACGTCACGGGTAGGGACCGATTGCGCACTTTTGCGGCGTACGTTGCAACCCTGACCTCCAGCTCCGGAAGGCATCCCCACCTATCCAGACTTTGGCCTGTGAAAGCCTCTTCGTTTGCCATCACAGTTTAAGATCCCGTGCCATTGCAGACTCCACTGGAGCATCGCCCACTCCGACGGGTCGAACTTGCGTCCAGCAGCACAGTTGTTGGTTGCTTCTTGGTGAAGAATGGCCATAAACGAGCACCGAAAACCTAAACCGCCTGGATCATGCGTATCAATACAGCATGATCTCGACACTCAATGAAACGACATGCGACCATGAATCGTGCGAAAAAAAGCCGCGGGGAGTGAGCCGTGAGGCTGTTCCAGCGGCCTCCGGAGTGACTCTTACAAGAAGTGTCGCCACCCCCCGGGAGTCGGTCGTACCGTGTGCTGTTCACCCCCGTACATTCGGGTTAATTTGCGAATCGCTATCAATAATACTCGTTCGTGCAAATAAAAAATAAAATAATTTGTAAAATCAGCGCACAGAATAGCGCAATGCTAGAGGTACATTCGGCAGAACTCGTAACAAGTCGAGGTGTTCATGATATTGCGATTGTTTCGTTTTTGCCGGCGATCGAATGCTTTGGTGCGATTATAATTAAACACTCCCCACTTCAGATTTTTAAAAATTGAAAAACGGGTCAATCTACATTCGTGTAAATACGGTAATTGGCTCAAGTTCGAAAATCGTTGCACTGCCCCTCTTTCTATCAGCTTCAGCTGCCTTTGTGCGTTTTTCGGACTCCCAATACTTTCCAGGCAAGTGTTAGAGTATTTTAACCACCCAGTATAACAGAAAAAATGGAAAGAATGTTATATGTTGGTATACACATGTAGGCATTTGCACGGGTCCTGGTCATTAACCCTTTAAGTGCCTTGGACGAACTGAAGTCATCGGCCACTTTCTAGTTCAAAATGCCATGGTCGAGCTCAGATCGTCCAGTGGTTTTTTCGGTAGCCCTCAATTCCACGGACGAGCTAGGCTCTTCCGAGTAGTTTGAGGCGCTGATCATAGATGGCAGCACTCGCTTTAGTTGGCGCCTTTTTTTTCGCTGCCGCTGATTTTTGCGTAATAAATTTAAATTGTATTTGTGATAATTTAGTTGGCGCCTTTTTTTTCGCTGCCGCTGATTTTTGCGTAATAAATTGAAATTGTATTTGTGATAATACTAAAGAAATAAAATTTCTCAATAAAAAAAAAATTGGCATTTTTAGGTTACTTAAAAGAAAAAAAAAAGTGGCACTTAAGGGGTTAAAAGGCTAAAAAACTAAAGGCATGTAGTTATGCCCTTATTTTTCTTGCGGTTTTAGTAGAAGGAGGAGAAAGGTAAGGCACAGTTAGTTTCCATCAAATATGGCAGCAGGTTTGAGAGCAAATATGTGTTCTGAAGAGTAGATCAAAATTCAAATCGCAACTTTTAGGCATGGCATTGATAGTATTCAGTTTCGCGCAGGCTACTGTTATACACGAATGCAATATCATGTTAGACTTTTGTCTGGTCACTTGTACTTAGTCACTTTATACTTCCCCCTTTACCCAATTATAGCCATGCCCATTTTTGTCTGGTCTTATACTTTCATATTCACATCACTGCAGCCATAGGTTTTGTGACCTTACAAACGGGTGTTACCTAGGGTGACCACCTTCCTGCTAGCGAAATGCGGGACACGCAAGGTGGGAAGGGGGGGGGGGGGGGGGGGGGGGTAGAAGAAATTTATTAACACGCGCACCACGAACCCACGCTCTGTTAACACATTTAATATTCTGTGCTGTTTATACACCTGCTAATTGTATTGCAGCAATTAACCTCGATTAGTTTTCACTCCCTGTGATATATTTTTCATGCCAAATGTGTTATTAGATGTGTCGAAGTTAAAAACATAAAAATCGACTGTAGCAGAACTCAATGCATCAAATGGAAATAAGAAACAGTAAATCTTTTTCGGGTTATTGTTTCCTGTCAACGCTTACCTTTTATCAAGATGGTCCTACAAAAATTTTTAACATTATATTCTTTTTCGACTGTTGCGAGTTGCAGGCTTTTTGCCTTGTATGGCTGCCTTCACTAAAACAAAAATCCACAGTAACCCTTTCGCATTGACACGGCGATTTCAAAATAATTACAATATTTTATATTGAAACTTGCGCTGAGCAATTTTTCTTAGAATATTTTGCCACCAAGGAAGAGGTACAACGGAGCATGCGCGTCGGAGCTCCTGCAAGAACGACGGTTGCTTTTCGCAATGCTTGGATAGAAAATCCCGATTACCAGCGACCTCCGCGCTTCCCCGTGCCCCGTTGTTCGGCAGCGCCATGATTTGCAGAGTGAATTTTACTACAGTATGAAATGCGGGACATTTTGAAGATTTGAGAATTTCTTGCGGGACGGGTGGTCACCCTAGTGTTAGGTGATAGCTCTAGAGATCCTCTTTTACTTTAAATGCTCACTTGCATCAGTATGCTTTGTAGATTGTCCAAATAATTGCTTATGCTTATATGTTTTCTGAAATTTGCCGTTTGTTACTACAGTCGAATCTTGTTAATTCAAACACTCTTAATTCAGACTTGCTGATAATTCAAACTAACATGCAGGTCCCATCCTATGTGTCTCTATGGGAGGAAACTCCCAGTAATTAAAACTTTGCTTTATTCAAAAAAAGTTTCGGTCCCCCTCGAGTTTGAATTAACGAGATTCGACTGTACTAGCGTTGGCAAGGTACCTACCTATACGGCATGCTTGGCATACGATGGTTGAAATGAAGTCGTAGAGCAATTAAAGATTGCATATTAGTGCTGTTGGTTTTTAATTTTATTACTCTTTGATAGAAGATTACTTCTAAAATCATAATGTAAATACTATAGATTCTTTTCAAAAGCTTGCCTAGCTACAATTGAAACTGCTGCCATTATAGGGGTGGCACGACGAACTCGTACAGTTGCAATGGCAGTTCATTCATCACTTCCTCATGCACCACCGAGTGACGCCATTAATTTATTAGTGTATTTTTTGACAATTTGTAATAGAAGTTGCCGGTAAACTTCCTCGAGACATAACACTCAGAATTTTTACATATTGTCACGTGTTTTTAAAGGGATATTGAATTAAAATTTTGAGCTCACAAAAAAAGGCTGGAGCGATAGGCAGGACGCTGCAAAACCCAAAAACGTCACTCATACAGCAATATCTCCAACGGATGGCCGTATTTTTGGAAAAGAATTTTTAGAAAAGAAGTGCGCACTTGAACACGGGCCAACAGGGCCGACTAGACATGTCACATCACGATTCTCATTCCCTTTGCTCTTCGCTTCGTCCCCTCGAGCTGGTGAACCGATATCGATGTACGAGTGATGTTTTGGAGTTTGTAGCATCCCGTTCAACGCTTCTACGACCTAATTTTGCGAAATCGAAATTTCGCTTCAGTGCAGTGACAATGCTAAGGCAGTGTTTATTTTTTCTCCGTGAAAATTTTTGTTTTGCATTTTCATTATGAAATTTTTCAATTAATTCTTATTTTATTAAGTTTAATTTACCATGGAAACTGATTCCTAGGAAATTGAGCAGATAGACCAAATAAAATAGTTTGATTATTACTAGTAGCACAGTTGTTACAAATGTCAATGTTAACCTCGGTTAATTGGTCGCTATAATTGACTGAAAGAAAAGTTAATGTAAAACAGCTGCATTCCCGCTTCAACTCTTGCATAACCATAACTCGCATGCTAATTGCCTTGTTTAGTGCTGAGTGGTGGTGATGGTGTTTTTGCTGGTGTGCTTGAAAGTGGATTGTGGCAATCTGCTCACTAATACACCCACTTAACTTTGTTGCTACATTCATTGCCGGTTATGGAAGAATCAATTGGGAGAAGTTATATTTGGGTTTTGTGTGCTTGCAAGGACAAGTATAAACTTGTATGCTCAAAAAAAGAAAAAGATGCTCAAAAGGGAATTTCGAGGAAAACTTGAGAGTAGCAGCTAACGTTGTGCTACAGTACCGTAGAGAAGCTATGTCTGTTACCATGTAGTCCACTACTGTCCTGGCACTTTCCAGGTTGTTCCTTTTGGAAACTTATACTTTGGTCTTGGCATTATTTGCAGAAAGCAAACTAATGTATAAAGCATGGTGCTCGGTATTGTTAGCTTTTTAGTGTAGTTTATTGGGTGAATCTATTCAAAATATTTTTCGGTTTTTCTTGATTTTTATACAAACTCGAATCTAAATATTGTTTCTGTTGCAAGTATTTATCTCCTCATGTCAATGGTTACATTTCCGTGATCTTCTCTGGTGCCCTGGATAAGAAGTAGGAGAGAGGATATATTTGAGGAATTAGCTAGCTGCTTTAGATGTCGGTGGCTTATTTCAAAGTGCCTTAGCTTTCGTCAAGACTAAAACAGCTTCATTTCTTTCTAAGCAGTTTCTAACATTGGGCTTTTAACCCTCTTTCTCTTTTTACCCTGATCACCCTCTCTCCTTCCACCCTTTTTCTGCTTTGTGCCATTTGATCTTTCTCACGTCTTTTACCTTTTTGTACTTCCCTTTTTTTCCAAATGTCTGTCGCATAACTTTATTTCCATACCTTCACGACTCTGTCATTCTTCTCTGTTGCTCTCTCCTTCGCTGCTTTCTCGTCGTCCGGTCCTTTCTCTCGGTTTCTTCTCGTTTGCTTTCCTTTCCCCTCTTGTCCCCGTGTGCCTCGCCCCCTCTTCCCCCCACCTCTTCCTGCCTGTGGTTGCTGCGCGGGTGGCAGGTGCTCCCCGGGCTTTGCCATAACCGAGAACGGCAAGAACTGCACTGATGCCGACGAGTGCCTGAGCGAGCCCTGCCTGAACGGGGGCACTTGCATGAACCGCCCCCATGGCGAGGGCTTCTACTGTCTCTGTCCCGACGGCTTCGGGGGTGACCTTTGCGGCGCACTGCGCCAGGAGAAGATTATGCGTCTCAGCATGGCTGCCCTGGCCGCCATCTTGGTCTGTCTGCTCAACATCCTCAGTAAGTTCCTCTCCTCCAATACACGAGGCACCGAGGCAGTGGGACACGCACACGAGGTTTCCATGGAATCACCGATAGAGAGGCTTTGCAGTTGGTGGATGTCATTAGTTCAGCCCAAACGTATACGGCCGTGGAAGCGAATGCCGAAAGAGTTTTGCTGGCACTCAAATATCCAGTAAATGTATAAATACATGCAAGTAACAGATTCAACGAAAACAAATTAAGCCCGGGCACCCGTAACGAGAATTCTCCGGTAACTTGAACTCTCACTGACAAACTTGCTCCAAAGCCTGTCATTTGTTTGGTTGCCTGGACTTCCTTGACAGCTGCGCATACTTAGTTAAATTTTTATCTAATGTTCACAAACTGTGCATGCGCAGCATTAAAACGGCATTCAATCAATCGAATGAAGGGCTTCAGGGATGCGATTATGGCACGTCGGACCTTGGTGAGGGGCCCGTTGTTGCCGCGGGGAAGGTTTGGGTGGCGAGAATGCTCTGGGCCAATGCTCTGGGCCAATGCACGGCGTGCCAGGTGCGTGGAAGGCTTCACTCCCACGGAAGACCGGCTGAGCTGCGAAGACCTGGACGAGTGTCTGGAGGAGCCATGCGGCCATGCAGGCCATTGCGAGAACCTTCCGGACGGCCAGGGCCACACGTGCCTCTGCCGGGAGAGCCTGCACTGCCACAACTGCAGCTGTTTCGATGTGGGCGCTGGGGCACGCATGACCAACACGTCGCTGGCCCTGGGACTCGAGGCCCTCCTCATAATCCTGGCGTGTCTCGGGGTGTACCTGCGTAAGGGAAAGGGGCCTCTCGAGTGGAACCCTGCTTCTTGTTTCGTGGGCCCTCTCAACTGTTCTGCTTTCCCACAATGATTGGAGAACAGATGTTGCATTGGCCACTGGGCAAAAGTACCAGCAAACTAGCATTACTATCGTGTGTGGAAGACTCAAGGATGTGCTTTTTTGGGGTTTTTTTTTTAGTCTGTAGATTCGAGCATGCTACACATACAGAAGGTTGCGTGCTGCACAGTTTTGTCACATTTGGTCTCGGAAGCAAGGCCTTTGTGAGAAGATTTTAAAATTTAAACATTATTGCTTTGTACTATTTGTAGAAATCGTTGTATTTTCTTCTATGATTAACTCGGTTTGTTTGCAGATATTTATCTTGGGTTTATGCAACAGTCATAGGGACAATGTTTCAACAAACATCCTTTCTTATGAGAAATTAACATACCATAGTTTTTATGACGTGGCGATTGTGCTGATGATATTTGGCACTGCACGAAGCAGACATATGCAATAACCAGCTTAATATAGTCGGACTCAATTTTCTTTGCTTTCGGTTTTCCAGTTAGCTTTGGACAATACCGTATTTCCTCGCATAATGAACGCACCTCCCACAACGGGTACCAATATTTGGACTTTTGCACCTCCAATTTTCGGCTCCGCATAGTTGCGGAAGTGATCAACTGTGAAACCGAGCGGCACGCACACTTGACGAAGCTTGAGTCGAGGAATCGCCCAGCCCCGGACATTCTTCGCCTATCGGATGCATTGATGTCAACAAACACGCCGTCGTCTGTGGTCCGCTTTCGGAGTGTGAAATCGTGAAAGTGGTTAGGCCTAAAACGGTCACGTCGCTCTCCGTGTTGAGTGAGCTTCTAGAGCACTTTTCCTTCGGCAAAGGGCACGCCGAAAGCGCCCTAAAAAGGTTCGCAATTTATAAAGCCTGGTTACTGTGGTGCGCCCCCGACCAGCCGTGGGTGCGCCTCCATCAGTGGAGACGTGCCACAGTAGCTTGCCGTGTCATACTGGCACCTAGTATGACATTTGCACAACGTGTGTAAATGTAAAAATTTACCCTGTGTAATAAATGCCCCCCCCCCTCAAAAAAATATATTTCAATTTTTCGGCAAAAAAAGTCTGTTCATTATGCGAGTGAATACGGTGAGTGTCAAATTCAAATTACTGACTGATCATATAACTCATTTTACCATAGCTTATGAACAATGTTTTAGCTTTAGTACTACAGTTCTATATTTTCCACTGCAACTAAGAAGGATTTTGATATTTAAAATGAATAACTTTCACATTCTGGTTTGTTCAACTTTTTGCATCGTCCTTGTTTGCAATTGTTTGCAACTGTCATTGTTTTGTAGTCGAGAGGAAAGGAAAGGGTCAAGACAGGTCTAGGTTTTCTCTACAGGGCAACTCACTACCACAAATGAAGAATCCAAAAATGCTTAAAAGAGCTAACTCTAGACATGATCATTTATTTCGGAATGGGAAGGTAAAGTGAAAGATTGACATCTTGTTTCCTCTTTTGCTATGGTAGAACTCTTCATAGACCAGTTCTATAGAAAAATATTCTGGAGGGCTCGAACACCACTCTCGCCAGTTCTGCATAATGGATCGGGG
Organism: Ixodes persulcatus; assembly: GCA_013358835.2. Classification (NCBI taxonomy): domain Eukaryota; kingdom Metazoa; phylum Arthropoda; class Arachnida; order Ixodida; family Ixodidae; genus Ixodes; species Ixodes persulcatus. The sequence continues at coordinate 77,422 of JABSTQ010010161.1, forward strand.
AGGTTGAGCAAGGAAGCCCTTTTATGCTCAGCCAATGGAAGAGGGCCTTCCGCTTTTTTTTTATATATATATTAAGAATAGGCAGGGAGCACAAACCCCAAATCTTTACGAGCTCTGCAGTACTGTTTGCTACCTGCAAGTTATAGTTAGATTACAGCAGATGTATTATAACCACTTAATAATTACTTCGAAGTAGTTGAGTAGTATGAACAAGATATGCAGGGTTCATACAGCTCCTTGAATACCCGGGATTTAAATAAAGGCCTTTCAAAGTTACAATGCTACTTGTATTTCTTGAAAATCCAGGAATTGACATGTTTTTGCAAATCACTGCAGTTTGAGAAGTTCGCTCACTGGAGGCGTACGCGGAAGCATGGATGGAGTGCAAACAATCAAATAACATTAGTAAAAAAAAATAAAAAAAGCAATGCACTTGTTTTAGAAACGTCGATTTACATGAAAGGGAATACACTTCGCTTACTCATTCGTGCTGTGGCGATGCGTTGAGTGGTGGCGCCTTGTGGTGTGCAACAATATCACGGAAGAAAGGAGTTTTCCGGGTTGCCTTGGCAGCCGACATGGTGGCATACTTTTTTTTGCCGCTAGATGCATTGCCGACAGACACACTGGCCACTGGAAAATGCATTGGTTTTTCTTCTAAATGTGCCCGATATGTGCACGGAAAACATATTTGACAAATTTAATCGGGCTAGGATTGTATCTCCCAGTTTTCGTTGTGAAGCCACCAACTTTCATAAATCGTCATCATGATTGGCCATGCAACATGCGTATGTTCTAAAGGGCGCTTTAATGCAATCCAAGGCGTCCAGTGTCATCGCTATTATTGTTTTGTGTTGCCTTGAAATTTGCATAAAAAATTCTGTACAAACCCTGTAGATATGTCAAAAGTAGCTAGTTCCCATCTCTATTTGCCCTTTTGAGTTTGTGGGAAGTGGAGCTTGTGTTTGCACTTTGAGCTCTTAAATGATGTATAGCAGGGATGCTTAATCTCTGAAGGTAGTATTCTTATGAATCACATCTATTTGTAACCCCTTGGTGGTAGTCATAACTACCTTTAATCAAAATAGAACTTCCAGTTGCAGGCATGAAATATTAATTGTATGGTATTGGCACATGCTGGGATCATTGATTAGGTCTGCATAATGGAGAATTTCAGCAATAATCTCATTTCAAGAGCAACAACCAATTTAAAACAAATAATGGAGATTTAACTTAAACCAAGTTTACTTTTATTTTGGAGATTAGAAAATTTGCAAACCATTGGTCTCTGCACATATTTTTGTTTTAGTATTTTTATTTTTAATTTGTTCTTAAAGGCCACTTTGAGAAATAGTATGTATGGGTAATATACCTGCCAACATGTTGGAACTGCTAAGAGTGACAGTCCAGCTCTCAAGGGCTTTGAAGGAGAGTTCCGAATGACTCGTCAACATGTTCGGATGTCACTAATACCGCCTACTCTTCTCCTTGCCTCCGTCTGCAGTCCTGGTGCTGGTGATTGTGGCATACACTCGTAGCCGTCGATCTGACCAGAAGTTTGGCCATGGTGGGGTGGACGACGATGTGCGCGAGAACATCATCAGCTACGAAGACGAAGGTGGTGGAGAAGATGACATGAATGCCTACGACATCACGCCCCTTCGTATTCCTGTGGATGCCTCTGGTACTCCGCTGGGTGCCAAGCCAGGCCCCGACAAGGCGCCACCTTTGCTCAAAGAAGTGCGCCTGAGGGAGCGTGAGTGTTTCTTTTTTTTTTCTTTTATCAGTGTGGTGACCCTGTATTTTAATGTGCGATTGCTGCCTAAAACAAAGGCTAAAATTTCTTCAAACTTCAACTCTGCGTGTTATTACTGTATCAGTGATGTGATTGCTGCACCATTTGCACCAAACTGTGGCAAAGTGCTTACCCTGCTACATCCTGCTACATTTGACCAAGGTATGAAAAATTTGCGCTAACATTGTTCTAAAACTTAGTTTCACATTAATAATACCGAAAATATAATAGCTCAAGCCTCGCTACCTGGACGGATAGTTACATTACGCTTCTGCGAGTCTTCAGAACTTCTGAGTATCGCCCCAAAGACTGACAGTACTCGGAAGTTTTGCAATCATCAAGTTTGTTATCAGTTCTGGCTAGTTAGTTTCGTTGAGTGCGCTTCTCACCGCGCACTGGTGAACTGCATAGAAATGACAACCACGGAGTAGGCATCGCTGTTTTGCGTGTCTTGCTTCGCCGCAGCGCACCCACGTGCTAAGGGGAAAGCACTCTTTCAGAGTGACACGCAACAATTTCTGAATACAACTTCGGCTTGTATATGTGACAGACTGCAATGACTTAGTGGTGCCTTTTTCGAATTCAAGATTTAGCTGGGATATTTCGGTATTTGCAGTTGGATCGCAACCCCTAGAACTTAGAGGAAACACTAATTTAGGTGCTCAAAATTATTATATTCTAACATTATTTTAGTGGGATAAAATAACCATTCATAGCAATTGCTGTCCTTCATCAGTCATCTTCTTGGTACCGTATCTGGTGCTTGTCCACGCAACGAAACGCTAGTTCTGTGTTTCAAGGAATGACTCCTGCTGTGGAATCGATGCTAACAAAGGGTAGCACGTAAGTGAGAGGGCAAAGTAGACATTGCCTTTTAGTTTAACAGGCCGACACAGTAACCTTAACATGATATTCGCAGTGGCAGGCTAGAGAATGAAGTGTGCGCTTATGCTCCAAAAGTTATATTTGCTGCTCCGAAATTGACATTTGGCTGCTCCAAGACCTGCACCAAAATGGCTGAGACAAATAACATCACTGCAGTATCAAAAGTGCCCATCTGAATACCGGATACTTCTGAGAATCTGCAAGATAAGAAGTTAAAATCTGTTACTTTTGTTTTGAAGCATTTGGTTAGCTGTTGAAGCTCCCTCAAATTATTGTCTTATGTTATTGCCATGCTTCACTGTGTATAAACGTTGTTGGAAATTTACCTCCCTGCATGCCCAACCTTGAGGAACAGGATGGAGCCATGGTTTCGAAAATTAGAAACTACATTTAACATTAGATAAATGACACGATGACCATGGACGGGCGTGCGCCCATCCATGGCCGGCCTCGGTCTAGAAGGGCCCTCTGCATTTGCCACAAACTCCTTTTGTATCCGAGGCAACACTCCCTTGAATAGCATTCGCGTTGCACCAGAGCCATATATAAAGAGAGTTTGGTCAGTGGGAGGAACCAGCGGGAGCAGGGCCGGGGTGGAGCGGTGAAAGTGGTGCTGCTGTGATGATCCTGCGAAGTAAAAATATCCGAGATGACCTTGAAGAAGCCGCGTATCGCAGCACAGGTATCTTTTGTTTCTCGATGAGGCTGAAAGTACATGAATGGATAATTGTAAGAAATTGATGAAAATGGGGAGTTTCAAGGTGCTGAGTGCGTTTACTGAGCCAGAAAAGGTGACATTGACGAGAAATGTTTTCTGAAACATGGGGTACGCATTTGGGGTTAGGTTCAAAATTCCCACGGAGTTGTGTCCACGGTTTTCACCGTCCACTCCGTCGTGGCCACATCTGCGATTGCAGTCAAAAGAAAGATGGAGTGCATTCTGAATACCGCCATGATGACGACGTCACGTGCGTTGCCCTTTCAGTTACAAATAGGGGTGTCGCAAACTTTTGTCGGACCTCGATTTTGACGTCGAACCTCAAGGTTTGATTTGTTTGCCGAACCTTCGAACTTTCGCTAAAGTTTGAAGAAGTTCAACTTAAAGGGGTACGGAAACAAAAATTGAAATATTCTAATTTCATTCGGAAATGAGTAAAGCATGACGGATAATAACCGTAAATGATAATTGCACGTTTGTATTATGAACGATTGGCTATATTTTTCGTTCCAAACGGTGCACTCGAGCAAGCGCTCGAACGGAGAGCGTGATGAGTCATGGGATATCCGACGCAAACAAAAACAGAAAGAAAAGATTTCCCGCGTTCGTGACGTAGCAAGGCTGGCGTGGTTATGAGCTTTGCCCTTGGTGGCGTTGTCAGCGTTGTGCTGGTTGGTGTCAATAGTGTCAGCGCATTACAACCGAGCCGTTCGAAGTACACGTGGGGTGACGAGCATGTGGCTGGCCCAAGGAGCATGTAGCTTCCACAGCACTGTCAGCTTAGGGCTGAACGAGGTGAAGAAAGCATCCTTTGTCCGAGTTTTGAGCGACTGGCTAATCTTCTAGGGGGAGAATGGCTGTATCCGGGTGCGCAAACGAGGGTTCGAGAAAGAGGAAAAGAGGAGAGTCCCTCCTTTCCGTCTTCTTGGACTGTTTGGTTCAATGCGTGATTTGTGAGTTGAGGAGGAAAGCTAAGAAGGAAAACGTTGAAATGCCAAAGAGCGGCGCTGCTCCGAAGGAATCTGCTACGTCACGATTACGTAGCAAGTTCCCCAACGTTGCTAGATTACCTCCCAAATAGGCTCCGCATGGTGCACATTGAAAGATTGTTTATTTAACTTTAAGATTAGTTTTCTTGTGCCTTTCAACGGAAGACTGGTGTTTTTGAGGTTAGGGTGCAACATGCAACACATTCAAGCTAGAAAAGGAGCGCTGGAATTTTGTCTCCCAAGCCCTTTAAAGGCATACTTCAACGAAATTTGAAATATATCCGTCATGTTCAAAAATAGGTTGAATATGACGCACAATATCCGTAAATGACAATCTCACGTTTGTATTTTGAGCCTGGTGGCTGTATTTTTTGTTATAAACGGCCCACTCTAGCAAGCGCTCCGAGAAGGCCCAGCTTAGAGCACGTGACATCCGACGCAATCGTGACGTAGGTCGTCTCAGGACGAGCAAAGCTACGGCGAGGCTGACGTCGATGGGATGGCCTAGTCGTTCCAGCCACCGAAGCGGCTGCTTTTGTACGAATTTTGAGTGACGGGTTAATCTACTATAATCTTGAAGAGGGACAATCTATAGCGACTTCTGGGTCACACAAAAGGCATTCTCGGGAAGAGGGGAGTTCCCCCTTCCCCTCTTTCCTCGTCGTGGCCGGAGGCGAGACAACCTCCGTCACTAGCTGTCAAGGTTCCTAGACGAGCATTACAAACGAGGCGTTAGCGACATCCACCAGGTGCTCTTTGCTAATCGTTTAATTTGTTTTAAAATTCCTTTTCGTGACTTTTTTAACAAGATATTGGTGTGTTCGATGTGATACTGTTCCTTTGAACACATATAGACCATAAAATAAGCGCCGAAATTTCGTTGTAGTATCCCTTTAAGGGACGGTGTTGCCCGGCTTCTACACAAATATTTCGGATTTTTGGAAACTAATAATTTAGAAAGTAGTTTATTTTATATTTTATAAAAGTATCAATGTTTACGCCATACATCATATAAGAGCAAAAATATGTGCTTTTAATGCTTTCGTTAGTAATGTGAACCAGTGATTCCAATACACCCAACAAATATGGCACTTTTCCTCCACCAAGTGGAGTCAACTGATTTTTAATTTTCGCGCATGCACACGAAAGTCGAACTTCAGTCGAACCTTTGTCGAAGATCACCTTATAAGTAAGTTAGAAAAAGTCAAACTCTGTCAAACTCGAACCTGGGCAGGTTTGCGACATCCCTAGTTACGAAGAGTGGTAACATGCTGAAATGAAATGCTTGAATACATCCTTACCTATAAATTGTGATTGGAAGGTTAAGTTAGGCTCGTTTCTTCTTATAGCGGAATAGTTGTGCCTAGTGGTTGGGCACAAGAGCTGTCAATCGTCGCACCCAAGGTCATTGAAACAATTGTGGCCAATGACGTGCCCTTATTTTCGCCCTATTCTTACCATTTAATGACCGAACTCTCCGCATATACAGCTCTGCGTTGCACATACCAGGTGCGCCACCTGGTGGCGGCTGCACGGCTGTGACTATGCAGTAGTGCCACAGCTTAGAAAATAAAAGAGTGTTATGCGGGTTTGGGGGAAAATATAAGCGCCCGTTCACACACTTGCAACCGAGTACTACCGAGAGAGACGGGACCTGTTGAAACCTCTTAAAATTTCTTAGGACGAGAGAACACACTGCCACGCTGGCGCCATCTATGCAGTGACCCTGGAACTGCATTTAACAAAGGCGAAGGTTTTGCTGGACTTCAGAGGTCAAATGTGCGTAATACCTATGAGAAAGGCTCGTTTATACCGTTGACAAAAGTTTTTCGAGTCAAGGAAGAAAGAATAATGCGCGAGAGAAATAGGAAATCGCCGGTCCGCCAAATTTACACTGCTACCCAATAGATGGCGCCAGTGTGTCCTCTCGTCATAAGAGATATTAAGAGGTTCCAAGGCACTCAGTTCTAAGAGGTCGCAAGTGTGTGAAGGGGCCTTAACTGAACAAAGAAATATTAAGTTATGAGTGCCCCGTTTTCTTTTGTTTTTTAATGTTTTTTTGTTTTTTTTATGACCCCAATTTTGTTTTACCTGGCTGTACTTTAAAAGCTAAAAGTGCAAGCTTGTAGCCTTCGCACAGACTCCTTTAACACGAGCATTTGTGCAGCCGAGGCTTATCCGAGAGGCTTAGATCTATGGTGTTCGTCGTGACACTGAAGGATGGGATGAATGAGGCCGAAGGATGGAGCGCTTTCCTCGGGTGGTTTCTTACATCCTGATGGGCTATGGGACGCGCAGCGCCGCCCGGTGCCCAGCCCGAGGTTGGGGACTTCATCCGGGACCACCTGGACAAGGCAGACCAGGACCCTGGGGCACCCCCCGTGGACGACCTCCGCAACTATGCGTACGAAGGGGGTGGCTCGACGGCGGGCTCCCTTAGTTCACTGGCCTCCGAGACGGACGACCATGAGCAGCGCTTCGACTACCTCAACAGCTGGGGACCCCGCTTCCAGAAGCTGGCCGACATGTACGGACAGGGCGAGAGCGAGGAGGACTAGGCGAAACGGGGGACGACCCAAACCCCTCCCCAAAACCCCGTTCCCCAGCAGCCACAGAATCCTCGGTTTTTGGCGCTCTTGGCACAAAGCGCTTCGTCTGCCAGCCGGTCCGCAGCAAGAGTGCCCATGCAACTGGCCGCCCCTTGCGACGCCGGCCAGCGTGCGGACGGCCAAAGGCTAGGTGAGAGAGAGCCTTGTTTCCGCTCGGGTGGAACGAGGGAGATGCAAGTACCACCAGTGCTTGGGCACACTCACTGTAGAGACCGGCATTTGTTGTGCTTTGTGCCGACGGCTCCATTTCCTGTCGTTCTCTTTCAGTTTGTTTCTCTCAGGTTAGTGCAACAGGTGCTGCTGAGCTGTTAACTTTGAAAAGCTTTTATATTTCGATTCCTCCTATATTTTTGAGGGGTGACAACAGAACAGAGGCAGCTAGCTATTGTGCTGCCTTTTATATCTGCCAAAGCATGTGCAACCTTTTTTTTTTTTTTTTTGTCCGTCTTTTCAGTTGTTGTTTTTTTTGCTATTTATATTCAGATGCCTTCTGCGCATTGGTCCCTTTCAAATGTAAGGTTGTGTTTTGACAACTACCGCAACTAGTTTTATGTGCTTTCGTAGGTTTGACTGGATTAATATTCTTAGTCCAATATTTTAGGACTGATTGCAGCTCCCACTTTTAATGATGAATTTCAGCTTGACTCCCCTCTCATCATTGTGTGATTAACAGAAAGCAAGGTTGTGTTTTTACTTTTAGATGTCATCACGTGCCATGATGAACTTTGCAAATCTTGCAAGGATTACTGGCACTGCCTACTCTTTTGTATTTTTTTTTTTTTTTTTTTGCTTTGATAGGTGTGCTCTTGCCATATTTTAATGTTTCTTTGACGATCGAAAGAAGAGGATTGCAACTGGAGACGACCACACAATTTGTGTGCTCATCTTCAGTTGCTTTGCAGAGTTGAATTGACTTCTCTGAGGCAACCGTCATTGAGTAGCTCTGCCCACATCATACTGCCCAAATCTTGAATGACTTTGTTACCTTTTCTTTTGCAAAGGTTAGTATGAGAATGGCCTTCTATTGTTCTATTTGGAACACTTTATTGCTTTGGTAGTGCAGCTTTTGATTGCAAGGTCTCAAGTTTTCCCGTGTCCCCATTCCTTCCCGAAGTTTGAATTGCCCCTGCTTACATGTGTGCTGACATCTGTTGGCCGGCTGTGTGTCGCACTCCATGTGGCCCCTTCCTCCCAAACTCCTAAACCGCCCCCTCACGAACGTCACTCCGCGCACTCGATCGCTCCTCGACGTTCTGCGGAACGCTTCGTTTCAAACTGCCCAGCGGAATGGCCGGTGGTAATCTTGTCGTGGAGGTCAAGGCCATCCAGGGCAACCACCAAAAGCCAGGAGGAGCAAAACAAAGGAGCAAGCTTTCTTTCTCCCCTGGTGTGTCGAATGCAAGTTTGGCATAACCGCATACTCTAGGTGCATTCCATTTTCTAAGGTGGCTATGCCGAGTTCTAACGCAATCCCGGGGCCTCGCCAGGCACACGAGGCCTGCGACAGCGGTGTTTGGGGCAGTGTTTTGCCCTGTGACATTGTTACTGCTAAGGTTTCTCTGTTTTTTGTTTTTTCTGTTTTTTTTTTTTTTCCTTCCATTCACCTTTTGCCGCCATTGAACCGTTGCCAGAACTTTTGAGCAGCTGTAGACTTGGCGGGGTGAGTGTGATGAGTGTTCCTTTGTACACAACTATGTGTAGGAGAGAGAGAGAAATGGATTATTTATTATGTCCAAGTTGTACACGTAATGCATTATACATATACACATTGCGGCGGTCCCCCTAGCATGCCGTGAGTACATGATGAAACTGGCGAGTTTTCTACACGTTACTGTATACAACATGCACATTGTACTTCAAGTGTGTTCACCTGCGTGCAAGTGTGTCTGGCTGTTGAAAAAAAGAAATGCCTGCACCTTGGCTTTGTGCGTCTTTTACATTCAGTGGGTTCCCCTTTTTTTTTAGTTTGAAAAGCCCCGACGCTCAAGTCCATGCAAAGTTTATGAAGTTCCCCCAGGTTTTGGCAGCTGCCTTGCTTAATTTATTTTAGGTAATTTTATTTTGTGAAGCTTTCAATGAAATTATTTCAGCCTATCCTTACTTTTGCTAGGGTTGTTTTATAGCTGAAGGCACATTGCGTAGGGTATGTCACTTTTGTTGTCCTTGTGGTGTTTGTGCACATCACAGCAGCCTGTAATGGATATCATCACATCACAAAGATGGCGTCAATTTAGAGATGGCTTTGTTATTTCTTTTGCCATTAAGACCACCACCACCACTGAACTCATTTGGAACCATCGATGGAATGAAAATCATTTTTTTTTTTTATTATGATTTTATTGTAAAGCTGGATGAGCATATCACGGTGGATGATGAAGTGGACAGACCGCCGTTCATTCATTCCGAAGCACCAGAGCATTATTATTGTGTGCTTTTGTTTTTGTATCGGATGGAGTGTATCAGTACATGTGTGGATGCATCCCTAACCTTGAATCATTTTATTTTTGCTTGTTTAGTAAACCGACCCACTGTGCTAGTCACGCCCTTGTTACTAGAACTCTGGAGCCACCTGTGAAAGACTTGGGTCTGCAAAACAAGAAACCCTGAAGCAGGTTTTTTTTTTCTCCGCCTCATCGTATTATAATGAATTTCACAAGTTTTTACCAGCACACATGTCTATGTATCTGGGTCCCCTTTATTTTTTTCTCTGTGGGCATCTGTTTGTTTTTGTAAACGTTGCTCACAGCGAGTGCATCCCAACCTCAGCATGACTGACAGGCTTTGTGCCCCGCCCCCGTTTTGTTCTGGATACGCTGAAAGGTTGCGGCATCTCCGGGAGCTGAACAAACTCGCACATGTTCTCAAAATATACACAGGCTGCGACGTCTGTACAGCGGCGAGCATGCTACAAATGTAGGATTTCGTATTTAAAGAGTGCAGTTAGGGAGTAATGTTACTGTGTGTGCATGTTCTTTTCGTGTTTTAGTTCTATTTTTTCTACGAGCGTAAAGTGGTGTGCAAGTTTAGTTTGGTATCGGTTTAACACTGAGTGCGCCCCATCCAGTTCTGTGTCCAGAGGCGGCGCCCTTTTCTGCTGACGCGGATGCCATTTGTCTGTCTGTTGCCTTATGTGAAGTGTGCGTGTGTGCATGTAAGTGTGTGTGTCGGAAGCAGTGGTTTGGTTCCTTGCCTGAGTTCTCAAATCGGATTTGTTGATGAAGTGCCTAGTGACCTCTCTCAACTGTTCATTCCCAGTCCGCGGCGGCAGCACTTGGGCGCCGTTCTGGAAGTCCCGCCAGTTTGGCCCTCACCTCGGGCGGGTGGGCTGGACTCGTTTCCCTTACTTGCGGGGTTGTGTGTCCACGTCGGTTTTTGTCTTTTCCTTTGTTTAGTACAAGAACCACTTCTTACATCTTCAGTTCGTTGCAGATTTTACGAGAATTGTCCTTGACCCCCTTGTTTTCGTGTTTTACAATGAGAGTGTCTTTGCTTCGAGTCTGTAGATGTTAGGTCATAATTTTGAAGTCTTAATAAAAACCACGTATGTTAAATAATTTCCATCGATGGCATCTGTGCAATTTTCTTGGGTGTGGGGTTGCTATTGCAGATACTTTAAAATTTGTCTGAGAGTACTAGGGATGAACGTCTGTACTGTAAAGGAAGAAGTTGCAGTAGAGCTCGAAGTGCTGGTGAGTAGTTATGTATGAATATACCGAAACTTTGTAATATTGTTGCATTTGGTATAACCTTCGAATGGAATGGTATTAAAAATTGGCAGCAACCTTAATCTCCAAAGTTCTTTTCTGTATGACATGCATTATTTAAAAAAAATATATATATAAAAATTATTTTTTCCTTTTTTTTTTTTCAGAAAATTTTATTTTGGGGGTGATGGTGGGTGTGTTGCCTGCCATTACATTTAAGAAGAAAGCCTAGCCGTCCCCTCTCAGTCACATTCTTACGTAGCTTGAATTTCTCATAAAAAAATGAGAACAAAAAAAAACATTTTTCTTGCCGCTACTGTGTTTCTACACATCTGTGGTAATATTAGAATATGTTTTTCTTGTAATTTCGGGCAATCTTCACAGCTTGCGCAAAGTTTTTGTTTTTAATCTTCCATCACAACCAAATTTGGCTTGCATATGCTTTAGGATATGTAGAATGCAATTATCAATGTTATGCTTTAGGATATGCAGAATGCAATTATCAAGGTTTGTTAGATTATATTTTTTATATTTATAAAAATGTCCTAAACTTTTGTTAGCCCTCTAAAAATGTTTTCATACTTTTTAATTTCCGAATAAGAGGCACTCATTGCTTTAAAAGGAGTGAATTGGCATACTGTAAACGACTACATTGTTGCGGGGACCTAATTTTCGCGAATCGCCACAGTTCACGAAAAATATGTCCCGCGAACAATTCGGGCAATATGTGAACGCTACAGAAGCTACACTCGATTCGCGAAAATTAGAACCCGCGAATAATTTCAAATTTTCAGCTTTGGCCCGATTCGCGAAACTTTGAGCCTAATGTTCTGAATGCATGCATATGCAAAAAAAAAAAGTGTTCTTGCATGCATTTGGCGCATGGCGATACACTTAAAGGGTAACTGCAAAGAAAAAAAGTATTTTTAAACAGCCTAATTGGGATAAGCATGTCACAAAACAAATCTTCCGCGAAAAAACAAATTTTTTCTAGCAATATTTACGCCACAGGACGTAATGTAGTCGGTCGCAACTTCTCCACATTTGAAACTCCCGATCTTTCGGTGCGCGCGGAGTGGCTGTTATACGTCACTCCGTGACGTATAGCAGCCACTACGCGACGTATAATACCAACTTTGTGGCGCGCGATTTAAAACTGACGAAATAGCCGCAAACTAAAATCAGTCTCACGGAATAAATATTACTGTAAAAAATTTTGTTTTTGGTGGAAAAATTGTTTTGTGACATGCTTGTCCCAATTAGGCTGTTTAAAAATACTTTTTTTTATTTGCAGTTACCCTTTAAGTGTATTGCCGTGCGCCAAATGCATGCAAGAACATTTTTTATTTTGCATATGCATGCATTCAGAACATAAAAAAAACTATCAAAACAATCACCAGATTTATAAAAAAAAAAAAAAAGGATCAAGCATTATAAACTGAAAATTTCATTCAGTTACTGTAAATTTAAGAAATGTTAACCCTGGGTCCATGTTCCGGGAGAAATTGTTCGGATTTGCTTAGAAGACTGTCAGTTTCAGGATTGAAGACTAACATACCTAGTCTAATTGCAAGAGATTTTGAGATGAGCACTTTTATGAACATCATTGAATGCATTCATTTCATAAGATTGATTTGGTCTGTTTTGTGTGTTGGTCTACAACTAGAACAAGATATTTTTGATAGGGTGTAGGGGGTCCAAAAACAAAATTGTTTTGTTTTCTCTCCGCCCAAATGTGGCTCTAGCGGTCCAAACCAGATGCCAAAGTTTGAGAACTAGCAGTTATCTTATTCAAAGGTTGTGCGATTTTCTTAAATTTTCAATTGGAAAATGGAGCCCACTTTCGGCCGTTTTCGGTTTCTGGTGTCGTAAAGCTCCATGTATTAGAGAGCTACGTCGACTGCCATTTTCCCGTTGAAAATTTTAATTTTCAATGGGAAATTTTGGTGCTGAAACTTTGGCATTCGGGCAAAGGAAAAGCATTGGGCAGGGGTAAAGCAGATGAAAAAAAAAAAAAAAAAAAAAATGGGCAGGACACCTAATATATTAACAAATGAAATAAAAATATTGTGGATTACTGCAAGAAATGGTTAGTGATATAAAAAAAAAAAAAGTTACATTCTTTTTATTAGACCTAAAATGGTCAGTCTCAGCACAGAAATATCTCAAAGTGAGTGATTATAGTCCTTTATTACATGCGAGATCGCTATACAGAAGAGCACTCCAACAGGAACTTGGATACCATAACGTGGCACCTCTAGCTCAGTCAATTCATCAGTCCAGTGAGTTTGGTTTTTTTTGCTCCCATGAACATCATACAGACTGAGCTAGTGGTTGCAGTGGTCAGGGTTTATACAAGTTCTAAAGAGCTTCTACAACTGACAGTTGCACTTGAGTTGTGCCTCACTTTACCTGTTCATTTGGCATGCTCTGCAATTTGTTGAGGCATGTCTGCAATTCCTAGTTGTAGTGAGCATTTCTTTGTTTTAGACAACTGGGAAATCCAGAAGCATACTATACCCATTTTCGCCTCAAGAAAAAAAAAAGCAAGTTTTCCGCATTGTTCCAACGCAGCGCGTAGTAGTTCTTATTTGGTTGTCGGGGGGGGGGGGGGGGGGGGGGGGGAAAGGCAATGCTTTTGGCAGTTGGAATGTGTACGCCTTGATAAGATATATGTAATCTGAAATTCACCTACAAATATCTTGTTTATGCACAAGGGCAAATTAGTAATGCTCCGCGAGGAGCCGGATTTTTTTTACTATGGTTCTTGAGGTGAAAACGGGTACAGTTCACATTCTAATTAGCAAGCTGTTGCTGACCTATGTCTTTTTTTCTGCCTTGAATTGATTTATTGCAAAAGATACGATCCCCTTTAGTCGGAACTGGTCCGTCGCTACGGGGTTTTCGTTGGTCGTTCCGATAATGATATCCGATACTCCGTTGATACCTCTGCAGATGCACAGTATTGGTATCATTCTCGGACCGATCTACTAAAACTTTATTGTTTCACATACCGTCTGACCATTTCTGTTAGCTGATCACTTAAGCCAAGTTGTGTGCACTCAGCTTCAAAGCTAGCTTTGGATCCATTCCCAGAACAATAGCCATTCAGTCGTGCAGCAACATGGCTTGTCTTTAGGTTCACTCCTGCAGCCCTCAAGCCCTTGCAGACATCTGCACATCGCTGCAGCAGGTACTTCTGATGATAGCTGAAAGGAGAGAGAGAGACTTGAGCCAAGGACAAGAAGGATGCCTCTACACACACAGTTTTTTCGGTAGCTGGGCATGTGCTGACCCAGTTCAGAGCCTAGCACAACTTCAGTAAACATGATTCTGTGATGACCCCAATTGATTGTAGCCCCTCATGAATGGTCTTGGTTGCGTTGGTGCCTCAAACTTTTTTTTATTTTTGCTGAAGACTGGCAAGACACCAAAAGGAAAATAATAGATACCATCTGGACTGTAGCTACCCAAGAGATTACTCCAACCAAACATGCATTATTCTTTTTTTTTTTTTTTTCTAAATTAGAATATGACATGAGGCGAGATAATATGTTCGTCCACCAAATTTCATCAAGATCTTGCAAATAAACCATGTCAATTGTCTCCATGCTCCGTTTTACCTTGTGATGTACCGCGATGAACGCTACAAGCTACACAAGCCAATCTAGAGTTCATAGTTTGTCTCATGACTTCGCACTCCCCACATCACTCCACCCAACCGGAAAGGCATGATACCCTCCGCGCTATGAATTGGCTCTGGTGCTCGTAGCATTCTTTGCAGTCTATTGTAAGGTAAAACGCAGTATACTAGACCTTTTTCGTTTACTCTCGTCCCCAGCCACCTAATAGGCATATTGGGTATGGGCGACCAAAAAATAAAATGTTTCAACCTGTAAATAGTAAAAAAAATGGAGGGGAGGCAAAACGAAAATGTGCGACGGTTATGCTTGTATCCTAAATGTCTCCTACTGGCGTAGCGACGGCAAAACTTTGTTCAATTTACCTGCACAGGTGTAGAAAAGTGCAGGGCGGTGTACTTCTGGTTGTATTTCAATACACATACCAGAAGTACACTGCCTTGCACTTTTCTGCACCGGTGCAGGTAAATTGAACGAGCCTTATGTTTGCGGCCATACTGGAAGTGACGAAATTCAAGATGGCAACGCCCTTGTTAGAAAGGTCTATAAAAGCTTGCATTTTTTTAGATCGTCCAAAGAGCTTACGAGACGTTGAAGGTTGTAGTCTTTGCCAACGGAAATGTGATGGCCGAGATCTGTTTTGGGGGGCACTTGCATGACACAAGTTCACCATTTTAGGTTGTAATTATGCAAACGTCCTTATTGTGGCAACACCATAGCATTAGTTGTTTTGTTTTCTTTTGCTACAGTGGCCCTTTTTTAATAGCAAGGTCGATACTGGTCCTCGACGTTATGCAATCAGCTATCAGTGTAATAGGGAAACAAGTGGGATACACTATATTTTCTTCATGTACATACCATTCTCGACTCTTTTGTCAGAAATAAACAAAGTCCAAGAAATAAGCTAGATAATTGTACTAATAAGAAAAACTCACTCTTCAGCATCGTAGAACGTCCTGGCTGGCAAAATTTTTGTAGCGAGGGTCTTGCCAATTTCGTGCTGCTGCTTCTTGAAGCTGTCTTCTGCAATTTGCTTCTGCTCTTTGTCATGGTAGAAGATAGCCGACATGTACTGCCGCTTGTGGCAGGCTGTTGCATCATGGAAACCCCAGAACATTTCCAGCAGTCTGTCATAACTGGTGGCTATGGGATCATACTCCAACTGTACTGTCTCTGTGTGGTCACCCCTGCATTCAACAGTATTTGAGTTTTCTGCAAAAGCACTCCCTCAGTTTCCTTTTTAACATATTCAAAACTAGCATGTGCCACATTCAAATTGTACTGCAGATATCATGCATAAGGATGCCGAGGTGTTTCATATCTTGTAGCTAGGGTCAGAGGCTTCAAAACTTTTAGGGCGACAGAGGTGGTAGGAGAGGAGAGAGCGATTTTCCACCCCCTTCCCCATATTCTTTACATTACTTTTTTAAAACTGGAGCGCCAAAGGAACGGGGACAGGTGAAGAAGTGGACGACAACACGGGGCGCAACACAGGGTGCAAAATTACAACAAAATGTCAAAACATTATTTTGTAATTTTTTTAAATATCTGGTGAGGTGAACGCTCTACGCCGCCCCTGTTCTGACAACATTGGCTAGGGTTCTGCATTTTCCGAGTTTATTATTATTTAGCAAACTTGAAGTGTGTTTATCAGCTTTTTTTTGTTTGTTTTTTTGCAAAGCTTTCAATTGTACATGGTACACAAAATACTGTTTTTTTTTTGTTTTTTTTATGATTGGGTTTCGAGCTTTATAAAAATAATACCACATTCAAGTACAGTAATATAAAGACTAACAAGAGACACATGTAATATATATGAAACTTATATTCAGGCACACTTTACAATATTGGGCCACTCGCTGCAGCACACTCCTGATTGACAATGCCCTTTAACATTTGCAATGAATATAGAAAAAGTCATCAGATGTGCCGATTAGTATTCTGTTGCTTAGCGATACCTTTTACAGTAATGAAAACTTGCACGCGGCAAAACTTTCAAACAATAAAGTCGTCGCTGCCAGCCACTGAAAAATCTGGGTGCTGCTTCAGCCAATGAGCTTTCATCACCAATGAGGTTTCATACCCTGCCCATCACACGGAGGGATTGAGAAAGACTGACAATCTCGAATCTATGTTGTCAATGCACATGACAAAGAAACTGCAAAATCTATGTTGTCAATCTTTAAAAACCTAAGGCTGGCAAAAGGCACAAATGTCTGGGAGGAAGGTGTCCTTCTTGTAACCCCTTCATACAAATGGAGACGAAAAAAAATTGCAAAAAAAATGAACTGGCAGTTTTTAAATTTTGAGTTTTTCAGATAAATTTCAGCAATATATCCGAAAATGCAGAACCCTACTTATGAACTGTACTGACATATGTTCTTCTCGTGCGACATTCGGTAAGGCAGTGCGTAAGAAAAGAGAATGGTCAGTATATTGACTGCTTACTGGATCATTTATTATCCAAACAGTTCGGGAAGGAATAGGTTATGACTGAACAGCCAAGCAGTGGAATTTTTGGGTGCTGAAATAGGAACTGTTCATGTCATGATTCCCCGTTTCATTATGTTGCCACAGGCGCTAGTCAGCGGCACCTACAACCAAGGGGTGCAAGGGCACTCACAAATTCCTGTAAGTCGGGTTCTTGGTGGTTCCTCCCGTGTACCCGACGCGGGTGCGGATCACCCCCGGGGCACAGCCATACTGCGCCTCGGGGAACCAGAATCATGAGAGGGCAAAAGTGGCCTTCTTCACAGCCACGTCCGGCTCGTACGGCGTCATCTGCAAAGATGAAGCAAACGCGAGCATTGTGTGACGTTCCATCGGTAGCAAGCGGCCACGCAACATACGCGCTGATCAAGTCCCAGAGCAGGGGGCAACGTGATCGACATACCTGTCCCACTTTAGACTGAGCCTCTCCCATGGCAACATATGCACAAAATGATAAGCTACCTACCGACCGTGCTGCCTACCTACGCCGCCTACGCTGGCCTTCGCTACGCTCGCGCCCTTCGCGACAAGGACGCGCGAAATTAGCACAACCACGGCCCCTCGGGAGAACGCAGAGAAGTCTAAACCACTGCGGACGGCAGACTGTGGTCTAAACCTTTTCCGAGAACGGATAGCACATACCGTCCTGAGACCGACCAAGCCCACCAAGCCACGCCGCAATAATATGACAGGAAAGCGCATCAGGAAGGAAATTGCTTCTTTTTTTTTTTTTTTTTTCCCTCACACACAATCTCGTGGAAGCGGACGCCGATGAAGGAAACGACGAAAACATATGACGCCACCAACGAGGTAGAGGGAGGGGAGGGGAGGGGGTTGTGTGTGGGGTGGGGGGGTGGGGGGGGGGGCGGCTTATTCACACTGAGCAAAAAACGCACGTTGCGGTCGACGTCGACGCCGGCGTCGTAAAATACGAAGCAGTCACTAGGGGTGTCGCAAACTTTTGTCGAACCGGATTTTTAGGTCGAACTTTCGGGGTTCGACGAACCTTCGAACTTTTCACCAGAATCGACCGGTTCGATTTAGTCGATTTAGTGGACAGTGTGGCCAGACCTTGATACATGCATGTCTAGGTTTGGAGAATTTTTTTTTAATGCAAAGGGTTATTTTAATTTTGTGAACAGCTGAAATTAAAAGAAACTGATTATAACAACGGAAGCAGTTAATAACTTAATTTTTTTGTAGTGTATTAACTAAAATAATCAATCAGCGCTGCCCTTAGTTCATCCCTTAGCCATCACCATCCAATCCGAAGCCAATTGGCCAGCCTGTCGCGCATGCGCACACGAGTCGAACCTCAATACAAGGTTCGTCGAATTTTCCACTAAAAGTTCGAAAACGTCGAACCTGGTCGAACTCGAACCTCGGCCGGTTCGAGTTCGACGATATGCGGTTAGTAAAGTCCCAATTTAAAATCATTCATCCCAACCCAAAATTCGTTTCATGGCCCCTTTAAGTTATCGGATCGGGCTGAAACTTTGGCATCTGGTTTTTACCTCCAGCTCTACCTTTGGGCGGAGAATGAGCTTTCGGCGATGCCTAGTTTATTTTTGCGGTAAAAAAGACCGTGTAAATTTTCTTTTGTGACACCCTGTACTTCGCGTCTAACCTGAAAAATCAAGGTTTGGAATCTGTAAATATACCAGTTTGGAATACCGAATAAACCAGGTTTGAAGATTGGAATTTATAAATAAACCAGAGTTCTTTTTAAAGCGCAGCTCTTAGGCGCCCGTTTCCGGCTTGAGCGGCGTCGCCGTCGGCGTAACCGCGCGGTGCATTATGGGAAATGTCCCATAATGCACCGCGCGAGCCCCCCCCCCCCCCTCCCCTCCCTCCGAGGTCACGTGACACCCCCCCCCCCCCCGGAGGAGATTGAAGAATGAGGGGAGGAGGAGGAGGGGTATACCCTCCCCTGAGTACCCTTCCCTCCTCCTCCTCAAGAGCTGCGCTCCAATTCGGCGTTACAGGGAGTTGTAAACGGCTTTCACTTTTCTTGAGATCCCATTGTTTGTTTGCATACCAATTAAGTTACATTACAAAGTGCATTACGGGATACGGTGGTCTGTGCTACATGTGCCAAAGACTAGACGTTTACAAGATAATGCCCAACCTTTTCAATCAGTAACTACAATTATCACGAAGTAAAAAAAAAAATGGAGAAATCATTGCGAGGTGGTTGTACCTCACCGCCATAGGTTTTTCCCCAAAGCCGGGGTCACGCTGCTTGTACATCAGACAAAAGACAGTCTGCAAACAGATTCAAACTCGAGTCGCCAGGAGATCTGAGCTTCGAATGCCGCAAGGCAACGAGTTCAAGGAGACACTTGGCACGCGGCATTTGAACCACAGATATCGTGGTGACTGATATCTGCAGACTGTCTTGTGTTGTATAATGTATAAGCAGTGTGACCCCGGTACTTCTAGTAGAAGCAAACACCGCAATACGACCCGCGAAAATTGCGTAATAAATGTTAAAAATATTAAAAGAAGGACAACACGGACTTCACTATATAGTATCAAACCTCGTGAGGCTCAAAAGGCTACGCCAGACAACGTGCGAAGGCAGAAAAAAGGGGAAAAAAATGCTGCAGCATGATTATTTTTATTTAGGGAAATACGAATTTTTTTTTATGTACGAAGCTAATTTTCTTTCTTTTTTTTTAGTTTTATACGTGCTACAGATTGCAATCAAATATATCAAAAGGCGCGCTTGTAGCGCTAGCCGCAACATGTCGAAATTCATATCTCAAATTAAATAATTAAATAAGCATCACAAATTTTCGATCTACATCGCCAGAGCAGCTGTTCACCGTTCTACCACAATAGACAAAAATTTGTAAGTATAAGTTGCAGTAATTCGACGTAACAAGACATTTTCTTGGACTCTTCAGCCTCGCGCTATGCTGTCGATGACTGGGTAGGTGGTGTTAGAGTAACTGTATATGCTCCTGCAAGCAGAGCCTATACAGTTACTCTAGGTGGTGTTGGTTGGGAGCGCCTCCTCGCAAAGACACAAGACACGCCGCCTCCTTCTGGATGGATGGATAAATGGATGATAATGGCTATACCCTTTGCAACGGGCGGCAGCTTGCGCCACCTAGCCTAACATTTCGTCATCCCTTATTCTTTTTTTTTTTAATTTGTATGAATTTTGTTATAACAGACCCCCCCTCCCTTTTCCAGTGAATTTATTGCTTATTTTTATCTGTATTTTTTTTTCTTTATCCTTCCCTAGATCTCTTCCACCAATCTTCCAATCTCCTCTTAGTTACCGCAATTCTTTCCCTATCCATTCGTCCAGAGCCGTATATTAGGAGAGTTTGGACAATAGGCGGAGCAAAGGCCGCCGCCAGCGCCGAATATTCCCCCCACGCTTAGAGCGTAAACTAAATTTGTGACACAGCGTCGACCAATCAGGAGACCTCTACTCCATCTCACAAATGTCGACAGTGAAGACAAAGGCACAGGCGCGTGAGCCTAGCTCAGCGAAACGCTATTGTTTGTACGAGACCTCGTGCATAGGAAGCACTTTCCAAAGCCACGCGCTCGTGCCCATGCCTTTGTCTGCACTGCTAGAACAGCGTCCTGAGACTGGCTGAAAGAAAGCAGTGCAAAGGGTGGGGTGCGCGAGCGTCTTGAGACGCGGAGTTCCGCTGGTTCCGCTCGGCACGGCTCAAATTATACTTCGTTTCACTTTACCTGCGAGCGAAGCCAAAGCTAGAAGCGCGAGACCAGCGCTTTTTGCATTTCTTCCCAGCTCGCGCGCTCGAGCAAAGCCTGAACGCACGGAGCTTCCGTGCTCGCGCTTCCAGTTTTGCCTTCGCTCGCACATAAGGTGAAACAAAGTATAGTCGTGGCACAAATTTAGAGCACGCGACCACCGCTAGGGGCTGTTTCGCGGCCTGTGGTTGGCCCGAGATACTCGCCTATTCAAACCAATGTATGGCCGAACTCTCTCAATAAACGGCTCTGCATTCGTCCATCTATGTCTAGCCGGTCTAGCTTCAAACAGCAAAGAGCTCCCCACTGAATTATCATACAGCTGTTCCTTCTTTATTTCTTGTTTTTGCACCCTGTATATTGTTACTCCCTTTTCTACTGATACGCTCTGATCGGCTCCATCTCGTTGAATGTATTTAAATCTCAGCTTGCGGGTTCGGTTTGTCCACTTCTCTTTTTCCGATTACGCCCTCTCCGCACGAATGGGACGGCCGGAGAAGCGTTCGCGCGCTTCGGGATCTCGGAGGCCATGCCCCGAAGGTCATCCTGGTGATATCCCACACTGCCTGGTGCAAGCTACCGCCCGTTACAAAGGGTATAGCCATTAACATCCATCCATCCATCCAGAACTATCAGATCATCCAGAACCACTGATCTCAATGCAATTGTCATTGAGATCAGTGTCCTGAACACGACCGGCTTTATTGGCGACGTGAGCGATCAAAAGCGTCGCTGTGGTCGGCCCACCACAATTGGCCGAATACTGACAATGACGTCAGCAAAGGATGTCTCATCGACGAAAATAAGAGAAGTGTAAGAACTTCAATTTTGACGGTGGCAGTGTTGCTTTGAAAGCGCTATGATTTCAGGCTTCCACCATGTCCATTACAAACACCATCGAAATTATTGTTCACAGGGTAATGACGTCACGAAAGGTAAGCGAACGAGGGCGCCACCGAAACATCTCGCCGCTAATTAGCCCCGAGAGCGAACACAAGCGTCGCTGTGGTCGGCCTTCCACGATTGGCCGAACGCTGACTATGACGTCGGAAAGGGGTATTATCATTGACGAAATAAGAGGAATGAAAGCACTTTAATTTTGACGGTGTTGGCAGTGTTCCTTTGAGAGTGCAATGGTTTCAAGCTCCCACCATGCTAGTTACGAACACCATCGAATTTGTTGTTTGCAAGGTAATGACGTCACAAGGGGGAACCATAGGAGGGCGCCACCAAAACTTCTCGCCGCTAATAGACCTTTCCAAAAACGGACACTTGGCAGGTTCCATTTTCAGTGTTCGTGCGTATGGCGCGTGATTTGCTCGCTTTCCGAAGCGACGAACGTGCGCGTTCTGGACTGTGATTTAACACGTGTGGACTGTGATTTTTGTAAACAGTGACCAGGTCACCCGAGGCAGCGCGAGCGCGCCGCATTTGCTTTTGATTATTTAGTACTTTCTCTATACTTCGTTTCACCTTATGTGCGAGCGAAGGAAAAGCTGGAAGCGCGAGCACGAAAGCTTCGTGCGTTCAGACTTTGCTCGAGCGCGCGAGCTGGGGAGAAACGCAAAAAGCGCTGGTCTCGCGCTTCTAGCTTTGGCTTCGCTCGCAGATAAAGTGAAACGAAGTATAGTTCGCTGAACCGCCACCGCGTTTACTGGCGCCGTAGCTTAACACGCTAGCAGACGCTTTCGCGTGTGTATCTGTGTGTGTCCGCTCCCCGACCGGCGACGTTTTGACGATAATCGGCTGTATTTTAAAGACGTTTCTCGTCGTTATTGCGATTGTACGTTCGGTAAAGAGCTACAAGCTGAT
The DNA here is from genome assembly GCA_013358835.2 of Ixodes persulcatus. NCBI lineage: Eukaryota > Metazoa > Arthropoda > Arachnida > Ixodida > Ixodidae > Ixodes > Ixodes persulcatus. The sequence continues at coordinate 99,803 of JABSTQ010010161.1, forward strand.
CTAGATCGCATTCTTCTTTGGTCAAAAGATAACAAACTTCCCCTAAACTCCAAATGCGCTACCATGGAGATCACTGCCTCGCGCCAACCTTCGACCCCTCCAACACTTTTCCTAAACCGAGTGGAGATCCCAAGTACAGCTCATATCCACCTCCTAGGTGTCATCATCAACCAGCATTTAGATTTCCATCGCTACGTCCAAAACGTCCGGGGAAAGGTGACTCCTTGGCTTCGTCATTCGGTTCACAAGAAGAGCCAGTCGCGATGTGCCCAGATTGCTGTTCACAGCACTGCTGTTGCCCATCCTGGAGTTTTGCTGCTCGGTGTGGGATTCGGCAACCAGACAACTTGTTGCCTCTCTCGAGTCGGTGCAACGTCGCGCTTCCTACCTTATTATGGCTCCAACTTGGCCCCCGAACACCATCCTATCGAGCACTGCCCCTCCTCCGACCAGTGGGAAGGGACCCGCTTTAACACCGTCTTTAAGTAGCGACCACGCGGCTCCTAGCCACTTTTCTGCTACCGGACTCCTCGCTTCTTTTTGCCTCCTCCCTGCGGCGTACTCGCACTGGTGGACAGCAGCCCCTTTTAACCCGTACGCTTCGTCACTAGAACTCCTTCGCACCCCGTGCAGCGCAACTTCAGAGGTCCCCCCGCCAGTCACCAGTTCACCCAGTTCACCACCAATCGACAGTGCCTCACTTCGAACATTCACCAAGAGCGTCATGGCCCACCTGCGGAGCATCTAACTCGATATTTTATTCCGATCATGGGAGTGGGCTCCAGCAGGCGGACTGGATGCACCATCCTGTACACCCGTACATGCACACTATAGATGCTTAGCTCACAATACTAACTATTCTGCTCGAGAAAACTACGATATAGTGACTCAGTTTACCCTATTCTAAACATACTATATGCTAGCATTGGCGCCTGCCTATTAAATGCGACAGAAATTATCCGAAACCAACCTTGTTTCAACACGGTCCCATTGCCTTCCATAGCGGCCGCCGCGCTTTTGGTGTTGAGCTAGGGCGGCGCCAAGCGGAACACTCGGTCCCTCCAAGCCGTTCATGTGATATTTCTTGGCCCGCGCGCTCCCATAGGGACACGCGGAGTGAGCAGGTCGGTCCAGAACTATCAGAAGTTCTATGCAGATCTGCTCGGATCTTGACGGCAAGAGATCAGTGCTGGGCGAAAATATTTTCATATTTTATTACAATAATAGCTATCTGATCTCCTTGGTATTTAGTACATTTTTTTTTATTTCAATTTAATCGCGAGATATGCATAGGTGGCGAAAACAGGACTATTGAGTTGAGTCTGCACCGGGTACGAGGAGGTTCTTGCACATGATTTCTGCGGGTTTCTGCATCGTTTCTGTTTGCTAAATTCGCTAAATTGTAGTGCTCTTCGTGCTGAGCCTGCTGAGCTGCGAGTGGCAATGACAGCGCGGCCCAAGCTAATAGTTTTTGATCTGGGTGAGTTCAGAAATAACGGGGATAGATCATACTTCTCAGCTGAAGCAAAACAAAAAAAAAAAAACAATCGTCTGCTTTGTGGCGTCTTTTTTGCATTGCTATGGTTGCGGTTCGTTCGGACCTCAGTTATTCCCGGCTGCGACGATTCTTGTATAAGCATTCGGTCATTTCTCTTTCTTCCATCGTCTTTCAGCCTGTCCTACATTCAGCTAAATCGCTGTCAGAATTCACCCGGATTTACGGTTCTCTTAACGTTTCCAGACTACACGTTGTGGCCCTTCTACGTTGATACGCATGTGACCCCGCCATTCAGAAAAGAAGGGTATCTGATTTTAAGCTCTACTCTCATCCTGAACTTCTAAGAACCGCTTCTTGCTCTTGCAGAACCGGGAAAATCTACGATCGCCACGGCAAGCGAGTCAACGTGTTTCCCGACGTGCCGGCTATGCTGGAAAGTTTGACTTCTCAGCGCTACCTCCTCGGATTGGCTTCGAGGTAAAGTTTGTAAAATTCAAAAAGTTGTCGAACATCTTTTTTTTTTTTTTTTTTTTTTTTTTCCGGCAATAAAAGCTAGGTAGATTGAATCATAATGAATATCTCGCTTCATATCAAGAAGTCTCGCATTTCGTTCAACTCATCCCTCCTCTAAATTTGTATTACTAAAATTGGTGAGGTTTAAGCGATACCAGAGTCCTTGAGATACCATTGGGCAGTGGACGCCAGAAAAAAAGCTCATCGGAGAAAAGCTCACCACAAAACCGTCATATGCAGAGAAAAGCTCACTGACCTTTTAAAGGATGCGGAGGAAACCTCACCTACGAATCTGTGAACCAATCCTTTTCACTCGAGTGAAGTATGTTTGGAGGCCATATGTGGGTTGTAGCACAATTCCCCCGGTGGCAATTCCCCCGTCCCAAATGACACCTGCTGTTTCCCCAAATCCCTGTCTTGCCTCCCCCGAATGCAAACATCCCCGTGTCCAATTCCCCCTTTTGTAACTTTTGTAGTCATCGTTATCACCTCCGCTATGTCGTGAGAACCGCTGCTTTGTAGAGGGAGTTTTTTTGTTTTATCTTAATTCTTTCTCTGTTCAAGTTAAACTGTTTGCAGACGACTGTATGGTTTTTGAAAAAAACTGGCAACAGTCCAGGACCAGGAAATTTTCAACCAGTCTAGAAATCTTGTGGAGTAAGCAATGGGGTATATGGTAACTAATTTTTGGAAGACTGTCTCTTGCATAATTACAAACAAGAAAAAGGTCTACACGATGTCGATTAAACTTCCACGACTTAATATGCGGCATTGAAGAATTTAAGTATTTGGGAATTATTTTGGCTAATACTCTGCACTGGAATAGTCATGTGGATAACATCAGAGCCTTTTATGCTGGGAGAGTTTGGCCAGTTAAGTTTTGCATCTGGAAATGTATGTCCTCGGCATGCGCGGGCAGCTACAACCCACCGGCGCACGCTTCCCGTGGTTGAGTGCGTGATAGAATCTCCTGTTTTGTGTGTGCTGTGCTTCTTCTCTCCGAAAAATTCACAGCCTTCTAAATAATACAGAAATAAGTTAATAAATAAATAAATAAATTTGAATTCATTGCCATTCTTTCCTTTTTTGTGTTTACTGTGCCAAACTCTCTGCCTTCAACATTCTAGATTGCAATGTTATTACCGTTCCCAGAAGTCATCGAACGTTTTCGTTTTTCTAGTTATTTAGTGTCCAAATTTTCTGCCATTCCATTCTGTACTTGAAAGCCTTGCTTTCCCAGGTTTCTGTACTGTGGTTGACAATTGGTATGCGTCTGTCCTTCAACCAGTAACGAGACTTGGGGGAGACGCCAGGGGAACTGATATGGGGATAGGAGATAATATAGTAAGGGTGCAGGCGAGCTGGTGAATGTTAACCATGTTGAATAACCTGGGACTGGGGCAGAAGTGAACAAATAAGTCGAAGGAACAGAAAAGGACAGGACGACGTCTCAAACTCAGCTACCAGGTTTATTTAGAATTAGTCCGCCTCCTTATATAGCCCACAATCAGCCACCACCAACACAAAAGGGGCAACCTCTAACCAGTTCAAACGCCAAACCCTCCAATCAGCCACAGCCTACAGAAAGGGACAACCTCTTAACAGTCCAAACGCCAAATCCTCCAATACACACAGTAGTACTATGGACGGCTTTCATGCCGATTCACAAAGATAATTTTACAATCTCCCCCAAAATTTAACAAAAGAATCAGTATCTACTTCATTCCAAAAAAAAAAAAAAAATGTTTTCTTTACACACACACACAAAAAAAAAAAAAGCTTTATGCCAGCGATGAAGGGATGACACACACTGAATCTAAAACGGGGCAAAGGTTGCCATTGCCAGCCATGTATTTAACATGGCTGGCAATTGTACTTAACTTGTATTTAAAGTGTAAGGGATTATTCTGTCTTGTTAGCGAGATTACACCTTAGTTTTGTTTGCGTTCAAAGGCAAGCGGTTTGACAGGCACCACTTAGAAATGCTCAACGCATCAGATTGTAGCGCTTCACAGTCATTTTCGGAATGAATATGTGAAAATAACTTTATATCATCAGCAAATAAAAGCATCCTGGCAGATGTAATAGACTGAAATATCATTAATGAATACAAGGAATAGCAGTGGCCCCATGACTGACCCCTGGGGTACTCCTGAAGTTCGGAAGAACGCACTTGATAAAACATTAGCAGTACGAACAAGGTTTCTTTTCGATGACAAATAACTAGAAACGCAATCACAAAGCTTAGGTACAATACCATATTGTTCCAATTTTTGTACAAGTAAAAAATGATCAACCCTATCAAAAGCCTTTGAAAGATCGAAGTAAATAGAGTCAATCTGACCACTTTTTGGAACGACCGGGGCTGCGTAATGAAGAAATGTACAAAGGTTAGTTTCAACGGAACTTCCTCTAATGAAGCCATGCTGTTGATGCGTAAGATACTTTGATAAATGGGAGAAAAGGCATTGTTGCACGATGGTTTCAAATATTTTAGCAAAACCGCACAAAAGTGATACAGGGCGATAATTTGACACAATGCAGGCATCGCCCTCTTTATGAATGGGCACAACTATCGCTTCTTTCCATATCGCGGGAAATATACTGGAATGCAATGACACGTTAAAAATATGACCTAGTGCGGACGCTATCAGCCCACAGCAGCCTTTAATGATAAAAAGTGGAATTTCGTCAGCACCACCCGACAATTTAGGCTTTAGCTTTTTTATCGCCGCGACGACGTCACATGTAGTAACACGAAACTGGGGGAGAGAGTCACCGTCAGTGGGTTCATTCACTCGGTCTGATTTCACGGACCGAGTGGGCGGGAAGTAACAGCTGCTAAAAAATGAGACAAACTCCTTGGCGATGTCTTTAGGCGAAGAAACATAACAAACCACACCGTTACGAGTAGAACAAAGCGATGAATGTTTGGAAAACGACCGCGTTTTGCCATTTGCAAATTTCCAGAAACATTTAGGGTCAGAATATAAACTGTTTTCAACATGTCTTTCGTAGGCGTGTTTATCACGTGCATGCAGAATCTTAGCTATAGGGTCGGCTGCATTCTTGGGGGGAGGGGGGGCCTACCCTTGCTACGCCACTGACGACCACCCCTCCCACCAGACATTTTTTGTAATGACAGCACCCCACACTCCACTCTCTCCCCCCTCTTCCCCACCACCGATAGCACATCAAAATGTATCCGAGTCAAAATGTCCCGTAGTATGTTTTGAACATAATGGACATTTTGTCTCTGGACGTTTTAACTTGATGGACATTAGGTCTCAATGAACATTTTGTTTCATATGAGCCCAGGTTTTGAACCAGCACTGACAGGAAAGTTTTTACATGCACACTCTCATTTGTGTTAAACGAATCATATAATCATCTGCGCAAATCTCGCCGCCTTTCGCTTCTATGACAATCACATGTTATTATTTTTTACGGTAATACTTTATTCAATATAACTAAAAATGGTACATGATTGTGGCAGAGACCTCTGTGTTTGGTGAACTTGATAAAAGTATAACAGAAACGAATGAAGACAACAATAAAAACATGTTCTAATGGTTTCCAGGTCCAACTATACTTTGTTTCACCTTATGTCCAGACCAGACTCGGCCGACGCTACGAGCTGATGGGACGAATCAGACAACGTCAAAAGCACACCATCATGGTGTTCATCTTTCTGTAGGTGTTCTATCATCGCTCAACCAATCATGAACAGAAAAGGCATAGCGACTTGCTCTTTCGACGCTGCTTCATTGGTCCCATTATCATGTAGCATCAGCTGCATCTGGACTTAACCCATTAAAGCCCATGAAATATCTGTCCACTCGATTCTATTTATTTTTTTCACACATGTTTGTGGTGGCTTAAGAACAACAATCACAAAGTTGTATGAGACTATGTTTATTTCTTATAAAGTTAGAGTCCTAGCTGTACTTTGGGCATTTGGTAGAACAAAGTCGGCGAAAGCTACTTCGTTTCGTGGAACGTTTTGAAACAACCATGTTTCAGTCAAAATGTAAGCTCACACTTTTCACAAGCCCACATTGAGCTTCGATGGCAAGAATGACATTGCAGCTGCTTTTCCAGCTTTTTTGGAAAGTGTCCGTCTTTGTCGAGCGCAACATCCAATGCAACCGATGCTGGAACCCCGCGAACAGTCGAGTTCGGCGCATCGAGACGTTGGTAGTGGCGAGTAATGATCCTGGTGAATGAGGGGAGATCTAGCCGAGAATCTCCCTTGATCTGGTGTAGTCTCCAGGCGCTTACCACTGCAATGTTGAGCATCTGAGGGAACAACGTCCACTGCCATTTCTTACCCCGAATGCCAATCCAGTAGTTGTTTGCGGCTTGGTTGAGAAATTCTACTCCTCCCCCCATCCAACTGTTGTAACTGCTGAACAGCTGGGGCTGCGTCACATTTATTTTCACTTGTTGCGCCGTCGACCATCGTTTTACGGAGACTAAAGGCTCAATGCTGTCGTAGTTTGTTGCCATGGTCACCACACAGTTAGTTGCCTTTCCATTTGACAAAAAGAACTTTGTTTTCTGGATCAAAACTTAAACAGAACAAAATTCCTTTTTTTTTTTTCTTTTTTTTTGGGGGGGGCGAGAGGGCATTTCTTTTGTCTGTTTTCACGGAGAGTTCTGGTAGCATGAAAGCTCAGTTGCCGCAGAGTGATCAGGAGTCCGTAAGTCGTGAAAAATTTGTCAAAGAACATGACATGGTTGGTGGGCGTCGTGACGGCCTCAAGTAGGGAAAGGATAACTCTTGTCCCCAACGGTCTTGTGTCTGGGGTGGGAGGCTTTCCGCAATAGGCGTCGGATGCATAGCAGTACCCTTCTGCACTGCACATCATTCAGTTCTTCAACCCAAAACGAATAAGTTGCCCACTAATAAACTGCTTGCAAGGATGGTGACCAAAGTTGTTTAGTAACTCCAACAACGGACGCACCTTGTACATCGATCCTTTGTCCCCTGAAGCAAGTTATTGTCGGCTAAATGCTGGAACCGCTTTATCTCGAGGAACTGCGGCCGACTCGTGCACTTAGTGCCACATGGGATGCCAACATCTTCGTCGGGGGACCAGTAGAGCCTTTGGCTGGGAAGCTTGTGGTACCCACTCAACAAAAGAATACCAATGAATTTTCTCGGGTCATCTGTCGTGACAATAAAATCGTGCTAATTTTTCTGCTTGGCATGCGTCCTGCTTTGAATGACGATGTGAGTTAGTACTTCATCGAAAATTGTGCTGAAGGTTTGGTTTGGAGACTCCCAAAAGTTCGAACTTTAGATTTTCCTGCCGTTGGTCAGCACCCTTTGTTGAAGGCAATTATCTGTACTTCGGATTCATCCTTTTCCATTTCAGATCTGTGAACTTTGCCTGCTTGACACGGGGCGGCTGATGGTCGCCATCTTGATCATTTTCCCCGCAGTGTACTTCTAGTGTACCTAAAAACCAATAGATATCCATCAGTTCAGCTCTACTCGGAGCACATTGTGAGGTCAATATTTATCAAACTTTATCTTCTTACCCGTCACGTCATTCACTTTGACAATGTTTTTGCTGTCGTCATCTCCCTCTTCCTCGTCCGTGTCTGCTGATGGTTCAGGAGGAATAATAACCACATCGACATCTTCACCAATATCTTGGGCAAGTTCCACCGCAGTCTCTAGGGCTTCGCTCTACCGGCAAAACGGCTTTTTTCCGAAGAAAACATCAGGGTTCATTGTGGCAGCACCCAGCAAGAATTAGTGCAGCCCTTTGTACGTACAGAAAGTACACCGATCTGTATTTTGCCTTAAAGTAAAATTAGAACAGAAATCATGAAAATCAATATATGCGGTGATATATTTGCTCCATCCTAATACAATATACATAAAAAAATTGAATTATATCAAATTTCATACAGCCGAAACAAAATAAAATTGCGTGGCTTGCCGAACCGGCGTGAGTGCCCGCGTGTTTACAAACTTCCTGAGTGGATAGAAGAGAAACGGCAACCCCTGATGGCAAAAATGGGTACCAAGATAATCAAAATATTGATTTTCAAACATTCTAAAATTAAAAAGGTTGGTGCATACTATTTGAAGTACAGTAGGTGCTAATGGGTTAAGCTGAAATGAAGTATAGCAGGCTATAATTTGTTCACAGATGTTAGTGGACAGATGACCTCTTAGGACATTCTATGTTGTTGGCAATTTGACATGCTTGTCACGTGACTTGTTGGACATCTTGTATCATTGGACACATTTTGACAAGTGCCCACTGCCACCCCATGTCACCCCCTCATCTCCTAAACATTTCCAACACCCCTAGGGTCCTGGAGCAAAAACGCATTGAGGAAAGCACGCCATGATATCCCGCCTTTAAACCGAAGACTAACTACTGTCGCAGTTTTTTTACCCACAAAGTTGTCAAGATGGGCATAGCTTTCGCTACACCCGTGCATTTTGGAGGCAAAGCAGTAAAGCCTCCAAAAGAATTGTTGCAAAGCATAAAACTCGTTTTTGGTTTTGCTGTGCATGAAAATAAAGATTTCTTTTTTTTAAATTTGGCTATGAAAAGTGCATGCCAGAGTCTAAAAAATAAACATGAGAAATGGAAAAATAATAAATTATTAAGAGAAAAAATTAGTCGCTCTCATTCTCTGTTAATGCAAACTCTGGTCAAGATCAATCTGTCTTAATGCCAAACTATGGTATGCAGAACTGATGATCCTGATGCAGCGAGGGAGCTGGTCACAATCCTTGACTGGAACAAATACTTCCCTTATCAGGAAATCTACCCAGGCTGCAAAATTACACACTTCAAGAGGTAATCTGCTTTTGCTTTCTTACAACTGTTCTGGGCCACCCATGACTCAGGCAGATTGTGATACGAAATTTTGCTCCACACATTTGTTCATTAGGTTCCATCAACAGACAGGCTTGCCGTACAAGCAGATGCTGTTCTTCGACGACGAGCTGAGGAACATCCACGATGTCTCCACACTGGGTATCTGCTCGCTTGCTGAGTGTCCTTGAGCAATATCTACTCAGTTACTAAAAGTTAGAAAAGCTAGGCTGTGCCCTCCCATCCTATATTCCGTCACAATGAACAGCCTATATTTCACAGGCAATTAAACTTTCGGTTAAGTGCCTGTGAAATTTTGCCCAAGTCAGAATTATTTTAGGCTAAAAACAATACAATAACTTAGTACAGTGCAATCCACTTATAACGATAATGAGAAAGCCTGAAAATGCAATAGTTTTATAGGTTATCGTTGTATCTTAACTAGAAACTGATCGTTTTAAGTGGTACATCATTATATGGCGTATCGTTATAAGTGGATTGCACTGTAGTAGTAAAATAAATTAATCATCAAAGCGTCCGTGAAAAACATTTGAAAGTGCTGGATCTTGAATTGTACAACCAGGAACTTCAGAATCTTGGTCTACATCCGTGTAGGGTGTCCCGCTTTGAGAAATGGCAATGTCTCCAAGGATCTCCTTACCACTCTCATTCACAGAACTTTCACAACCATTCTCTGATGATTCATCACAAAAACATTCAGAGCCCTCTTCGGGTTGTCTTCTCCATTGAAATCACCTCTTGAATAACATACAGTGTTGTAGCTAGGCGAGCCAAGCAACCAACCAGTAAACTGGTGGGGGGGGGGGGGGGGGGGTTGCTGTTTGAGGTGGCACCCCCCTACGTGACTGGGACGCCTGGTACCAGTGCCCAAGGCTCTCTGGCCGCCTGCCCCCCCCCCCCTTCCCAGTTGCTACGCCACTGCTAACATACTTTCCGTAAAAAACAAAAGGAGAAAAACCTGCCATGATAATGCATCAGAAAGAAAAAGGAGAGAAAAAAAGCGTCATAACATACACCTTCTAGCATAAAGCTAAAAAATTGAAGGCTGATGACAGATAGCGCAGGTCGAAATTGTCAGGGCGCGTGCGACAATTGATTGGAAAGCAGAAATGAGACTATTGGGGAAGACCCGACGCCTGACCCCAACGGGACTATCTTTTTGTCGGGTGGCATCCGATACATGACCTATCACCATTGGCAATTTTTTTTTTTTAACAAAATAAAACAAGATTATGCAAGTATGTTGCTTAACTAATACTAGGACCCATGGACAAGTTTATATATTTCCAATTGCAAAACATATTTACGAAATATTTCAAGAAGTGTTTCTTCTGTAAATTTTTTAAATGTTATATAAGCAAATTCACCCCCATTTACAACATAAACTTAAAGGGGCATTGACACATCAAAATCATTTTTTTTTTATTATCCGAAACGATTGAAAACAATGCCGGGACATTACCCTCAAAATTCGAAACTTGGGAATTCAGTATTTGTGAAGTAAGAAAATAATTTCCAAATGCCGAATTCGAAGTTCCTGCACGATCTGCGCCGGTGCATTGACGTGAAATATTGTGGAGTCCTGAGAATCGACTTTCTTTCACGACTCCGTGCTGTTGCCACCGCGACCCGATGTGAGGAGGAAAGGAGCGGGAGATAAGGGCGCTGGCGGACCGAGAAAAACCGGTTTTATTCCGTGGGAGTGGTGCCGCCTGCCCAGGCGGCATGTTTTCCGAGGGAGGATACAATTCCAGAAGGCAACATCACACCGGACTCCGATTTTTTGTATTTCAAAAAGAAGGCCCGTAGTGCGTTCGCAATTGCGTTAAAAAACATGTTTTACGATTGCCGTTATTAAATGTTATACAAATTTCGCCTACGAAGCTTCTAAATTTCATGATTTTTGACGTCACAAATCAAAAGAAGTGAGGAGCGGGACAGGAGGGTGCCAAAAATAAAAAGGCGCGCGTGCGTTGTCTTTTTTTTTGCGATTCCTTTTTCATTTTTTGCGTGTCTATGACTACAACTTGCATCGTTTTAGACAATAAAAAAAAAATACGACCCTTGGGGTGTCAGTGCCCCTTTAAAGCAGCTAAGAGATGGCTCGTATTAATCAATTCTAGCGCCATTCCCGCAGATACCGACTGAACTACCTGGTGACACTTTGAATCTTCGATTAGAGCTCTGCACGGGCCTACTTTTTGAGGCCCAGGCCAGGCCCTCCGACTCAGGCTTACCCAACGGATAGATGGATAATAATGGCTGTACCCTTTATAACGGGCGGTAGCTTGTGCCACCTAGCCTAAAAACAATAACAAAAACCTGATTTCCCCTTTCAAGCCAATGCGTTCCTCTATCACCAGGCCATGAAGATGATCGCCAGGCAGACCTTTGAGGGATGGGGCAAAAAGAAACTAAAAACATCACCCCCCGCCTCCTCCCCCCGGCGAGAGGGTCGCCAATTTTCCTCTGGTCAAACCTTGTCGGCATCACCTAACACCAGGCCTACTGGCGGCAGGGTTGAGACTTTGGGCCGGAGCCATGCGGGAGGGAGTCCCCATTGTCCTCTGCCCCACATGTCCCCCAGCTGTGCTAATTAGTTGTTCTTGGTTCAATTTTCAAGCCCGGCCCGGTGGGTTGCCTATCTTATTAGGCACAGCTTGGACCCAACCCGGCTGGAGGCGCTCCGGCTGTGGGAGATGAAACATCTCCTAAATCCAAAGAAAGTATTAGTGCACTAAATCTGCTCAAAGAAAAACAAAAATGTTAGCCACCTTTATATTTAAAATTCTATGATGCATGAAATGGAGTGCTCAAGGAGCAATCATTTCAATTTGTTGAGAATACATCAAACACTCGTTTCCAGGGTGAAGACCCTACATCTTTTAACAATCTTCCCGCTACATTTAGCAGGGAAACTGAATTCGTATATATGTCAATAGACGTCAATTTCTCCACTAAATTTGGTGGGAAGACTGAATTGGTGTACAAGTTATATGACGTCAGGTCGCGTGACATTAATTTCCCCACTAAATTTAATGGGGAAGCTGAATTGGTGTATAGGTCACGTGACATCAACTTCCCGGCTACATTTAGCAGGGAAACTGAATTTGTATATATGTCAATAGACGTCAATTTCTCCACTAAATTTGGTGGAAAGACTGAATTGGTGTACAAGTTATATGACATCAGGTCGCGTGACATTAATTTCCCCACTAAATTTAATGGGGAAGCTGAATTGCTGTATAGGTCACGTGACATCAACTTCCCCGCTACATTTAGCAGGATAACTGAATTTGTATATATGTCAATTTCTCCACTAAATTTGGTGGGAAGACTGAATTGGTGTACAAGTTATATGACATCAGGTCGCGTCACATTAATTTCCCCACTAAATTTAATGGGGAAGCTGAATTGGTGTATAGGTCACGTGACATCAACTTCCCCGCTACATTTAGCAGGGAAACTGAATTTGTATATATGTCAATAGACGTCAATTTCTCCACTAAATTTGGTGGGAAGACTGAATTGGTGTACAAGTTATATGACATCAGGTCGCGTGACATTAATTTCCCCACTAAATTTAATGGGGGAAGCTGAATTGCTGTATAGGTCACGTGACATAAACTTCCCCGCTACATTTAGCAGGATAACTGAATTTGTATATACACAAACTCATCTCTCTGACGTCACGGTGCGGTGGTGGCGCGTCGGTCGCACTTCCGGTCTGGGGCTGTGGGCAGAAGTCCCCATGCCAGACGTGTATTCCTACGTTGTTTTGAAAGGAACCAGACAAAAACCTGCCTTCTCGTCAAAACGCCGCGACTGGGGTCGTACCAAAAGGGTCGAGAAAGGTTTGAAGGTCAGTTTTCACGTGCTCGGTTCGTCCGAGAATCTGGATATGTGCTGTGAAGAGAAAAGCAGACGCCATCGGACAACGATCGCTTGGGCGGGAAGCACTTTGGGTTATATTCACGGATACTTGTGGTCATCAGATTTATTTGTTTTGTTCCAACATGAACGCCAGGAAACCGTCAAGTTGTGTGGACCACCTGCGGACTACGTTCAGTGCGTCTTCAAGTTCAAACGGCCGCCTGATCGTTCGAACTGTCGTCTGCTCTTTTAAACGTTTCTGCTTGTCGTCTACTCGCCGGCCTGTAGACGAAATGTTGGCCCCGTACTTGCGATAAGAAGTAAGTGCAGGCCTCAAAAGACTAAAGTTTGAAGGTTGGTAAGCAGGCTTGATGTAAACAGTAGATACAAGATGTTGATCATTGTTACCAGTGACCATCACCGACTTGTTGTGCCTAATTCACTTGGTACGATTCTGCTTGCGATTTTCAGTATCGACGTCGCCCATCTCAGCTACGGTTCACGCTTTTGCAGCCCGAGCGGCGTCGCAACTGAAAATTGCCAGCGAAATCTCATCATGCGAATCAGGCTTTAGCGCGCATACAGGCGGAATGATTCGCCACATGTCACATTATTCACGCAAAGTTTTGCGGTGTAACGAGCCTTGGTAATTTCGCTGACGCTGCTCAAGTAGTCAGACATCGCCAGGAAGACGTAGAATCAACAATTCGAACGCGAAAAAGGGCAGGGGGACTCCCACCGACACCGAAAACATCGCATTTCACTGGTTTGTTTATGAGCGACGGCGAGCGTCTTGCCCACACCCCCATCGCGCATGCGCGGCGTCAGTGGCGTCCGCTAGAGGCGCTCCGGTTTGTTTGTAAACATGAGTTGGTGTATATGTCAATAGACGTCAATTTCTCCACTAAATTTGGTGGGAAGACTGAATTGGTGTTCAAGTTATATGAAATCAGGTCGCGTGACATTAATTTCACCACTAAATTTAATGGGGAAGCTGAATTGGTGTATAGGTCACGTGACATCAACTTCCCCGCTACATTTAGCAGGGAAACTGAATTTGTATATATGTCAATAGACGTCAATTTCTCCACTAAATTTGGTGGGAAGACTGAATTGGTGTAAAAGTTATATGACATCAGGTTGCGCGACATTAATTTCCCCACTAAATTTAATGGGGAAGCTGAATTGGTGTATAGGTCACATGACATCAACTTCCCCGCTACATTTAGCAGGGAAACTGAATTTGTATATATGTCAATAGACGTCGATTTCTCCACTAAATTTGGTGGGAATACTGAATTGGTGTACAAGTTATATGACATCAGGTTGCGTGACATTAATTTCCCCACTAAATTTAATGGGGAAGCTGAATTGTATAGGTCACGTGACATCAACTTCCCCGCTACATTTAGCAGGATAACTGAATTTGTATATATGTCAATAGACGTAAATTTCTCCACTAAATTTGGTGGGAAGACTGAATTGGTGTACAAGTTATATGACATCAGGTCGCGTGACATTAATTTCCCCACTAAATTTAATGGGGAAGCTGAATTGGTGTATAGGTCACGTGACATCAACTTCCCCGCTACATTTAGCAGGGAAACTGAATTTGTATATATGTCAATAGACGTCAATTTACTAAATTTGGTGGGAAGACTGAATTGGTGTACAAGTTATATGACATCAGGTCGCGTGACATTAATTTCCCCACTAAATTTAATGGGGAAGCTGAATTGGTGTATAGGTCACGTGACATCAACTTCCCTGCTACATTTAGCAGGATAGCTGAATTGGTGTATGATGTCAGGTCACGTGACATAAATTTCCCTGTTAAATGTAGCGGGGAATTGCACGGACGGGTTCTGAAAGCATTCCATGCTTTAGAAACTGGCGCTACTGCGTTCATCCGTCTTTAACCTAAACAAAAGCCGTGTGCACAAGATGAGTTTGGGGGGTAAATATGTTGAATCAAGCTATTGGGGTGAAAAAGAAGGAAAAAAAAAGGAGAGATATTAGTTAATGTACTGCCTTCGTATGCCAACATCGAAGCAGCTGGTTAGTCTTGTCCGAGTGCCCCAGCTCGGCCCGGGCCCGAGGACAATGCATGCTACCTGGGTCCGTGCAGGGCTCGATCCCCGATCACTGGGGATTCAAAGTGTCAGCCGGGATGCCTGGACAAGGCATGCCGGCTGGTCCAGCATCCAATTTATTTTTTTTAGCAATCTGCAACAGGTTTTTAATGTTCGGAAAACCGAGTGGCAGCGTTATGTGCGAGGAGCACTATTATTTCACTTGGGCATGTTTTTCTCACTTTCATAGCCTTTCAAGTACGCCTCAAATTTCATCCATGTTCTATGCTTGCAGTCGGCGACGAAACCACTTGGCTGACCGTCCAGGAACTCAAAGGGGCAGTGCTAAGATTTTCAGATCTTGGACAAACTAATTGCAGGAATTAATCTGTCACCTATAGAACAAAAAACTGAAGAAAAAAAAAAAAAAAAAGTTTCTTGCAAGCGTTAGTTTTTTTTTTTTTTAATGAAACAAATCGAAGGTCAGAGTACCCCTCGACTCCCGTGCAGTCGTTCGAGTGATGTCACTGTGCACCTGGTTCCCTGTTGGATTCTGTCTTCAGAGCCGCTCCCTCAACCCCCCCCCCCCCCCCCCCCCCCCCACTCCCTCCAAGATTGTCGACTTTTCAAGGACTAGCATCGCTGAAGGTCGCAGCGAGCAATCGACACAAAAAGATGTTCGCCATGCGGCTGATAGCGAGTGTAGCAGCAAGGGGGACTTCTGTTGACTTCCATGTACTCCCAATGACTGGACACCATGGTTTCCGTAGCCACCACACGAGAGCGCAGATTGGCAAATAATTTTTTTTTTTTTTCCTTTGCAGTTACGCAGCAGAATCAAAGTATTTCGAGGGAAGGCGGTTGCACTTACTCTGACTTGTGCCTGGATAAACAATATAAAAATGCAGGTTGCAAATTCTTTCAACGTTATAATCGTTGCACTGCCCCATTAAAACACACAAACTCGTAAATTTAAGAAATATGTTGGGTATTTCTTTCTACAGCATCTAAACTAACGCTTTTAGGACACTTTAGACGGACCGCAAAGATCGGTTTTTCAACGTATCGCGCTGCAATTTACTACAGAGGTGCAAGCAGGTGGCGGAAGTTTACAGTGAAAAAATCAGGAAATGAACTTACCTCAATCAAAAGAAAGAAAACGGAAACCTCTTCTGTGCAATCTACGCTGCCACTTGGCAGACGATGTGTGCGTAAAGAGAAGTGCTGCCGATAGATGGCTTACGCCGTGCCGAGGGAGCGCAGGCCAATTTGGGTTCTTTTGCGAGATTGTCTACCATCAACCCGAATCGGAGGGCGCTCCCTCGACGCGGCGTACGCCATCTGTCGGCAACACTTCTCTCTATGCGTGCACCGTCTGCGAAGTGACGGCATAGATTGCCCAGAACAAGAACAGTTTTTTTTTTTTTTTTTTCACTGTAAACTTCCACCTTCTGCTTGCACCAGTATATTGCAGTGCGATACATTGAGAAACCGCAAGGCATGACCACAAGTGATTCTTTTGACATGCCAGCAGATGCTATATCACAATAGCAAAACAGGCTTGGTGGCTAATCCACATGCAAAGTCAACTTTCTTTCAAATTGATTTCTAGGGGTCACATGCATTCATGCCCAACGAGGGATGTCACACGGTCACTTGGAACAGGGACTACGAAGGTTTCAAGAACAAGCATGAGGATGCCCCATCGTCCTAGGCTGTCCCAGTTTAGTTGCCTTGCTTGTACGAAGTTATTGAAATTGCATCTCAAACACTTTTGTGCGGCTAGTAGTTACAGCCTCCACTGCTGTTAGTGGACTTTATGAAACTTGGCACTTAAAGCGTAAAAAAAAAAAGGGTGTACGTTTTATTGAATAACACAGTGCAAAACAGAAAACAAAATCGAGACTGTGTGTTGAGCTAGCGAATACCTGTTCAACAGCATTTTTTTTTATTATTATTATTATTATTATTGTTAAATAAGGCAAGGAAGCAGCAGTGGCTAGAGAAGATTATTCTTGGAAGCTCCCAGTTGTGAGGCTCTTGGTAGCTTCAGAATGGTAGCCAACATTTTTCTAAAAGACCTCAAAGCTACTAAAGAAATGGTCTCGTAGCAACATATTAGGGAGCCTTTATAGATTGTTTCCGCCATCCTGCAAAGGTCTCTGCAACCCGCTCCGAGATCGGGAACCCTGCAAACAATGCTAAGTGCCCTGTCGAACTCTGACGCAGTGCTCGCGTCCAATCGTTCTGTGGTTAGGCCATTCCAAAGTTACCCATTTTGGCCACTAGTTGCGCTGACTAGCAGCTAACCGAGTCGCCGTCTGTTCATAGCAGCATTTCAATTTGGAGAGCTCAAGAAATGGGGAAAACGGTTTACAAAACCTCCCGGCTTTGCCATTCTGAAGCCCCCAAGAGATTCCTTTTATGATTGTACATTTCCATTATACACACCATTTTTCTTAAAACTCCATGTTGAATGTTAACTTTGTTTCCTTTCAAATTTTTAAGCAACTGAAGACTATAGGAATATTGCTTTCCTGTTTCATGCCCCAAAAGCTGTGTGACCCCAGTATGATCTTGTGGCTAAAGGTTTGGAAATTAAAAGGACAGTGAAGCTGTTCTCTATTTGAAAGAAAACACTTGATTGTTCTTTATTTGGCTTCCAGAATCACGAGTATTATATTCACCATTTAATGTGTGAATTAAAACATTTCCTTCGAAAACAAAACAAAAAAACATTCCCCTCTGATCTTATGTTGCATAACAAACTGACAAAACAAATGTTGCAATTATACGTTTTCAGATGAGTGACATTGTCTTCAGAAGTCTCTGCCAGTAGCATGCATATTCCACAACTCGTTCTTGAATTTCACAAATGTTGGAGGTGACTAGGGGTATAAAGTACCTAGGTAGTATGACTGCAGAGCAATAACTACCTATACACCAATGTTTACAAATTCCACAGCCCACCATACGCATGTTTGTGGCTGGGCAAAGCGAGCTCTTCGCGCGCCATTCTCATGAATGCTCGAAATAGCACCAGTCGGAGGTCTGTTTTGGAAAGTTCTATAGGTATGTGTCCTGTACCTAACCAACAGAACAAGATGCCTTGGATACAATTTCTAATAACATTTTAACCATGAGAAGTTACTTTTCTGCAGATAGTTATAGAGAATCTCCAGCAAAATGAGGCTCGCAGGAGAGGGTCTAAAACAATGGAACATATCCAGACACTGGTTCACATGTTTCCTACCATAAACGTTACATCCCAAGCTAGGCCGAGGGTGACAATCAAGATGGTGTCTGTATGATATATCCGTGACAATGGGTCTTTGTACAAGGCACCTTGAGATGAGGAGAGTGACTCTGGCAAGAGGGCTAGGCACCACCATCTAAAGGCCCGTTCACACTCTTGCGACCGAGAGAGACCAGACCGGTTTTGTAAGCCTCTTGCGATCTCTTAGTACCAGCTCCGCTGCAGCGCATCCAATGCTAAGACGTCGCAAGAGGCTTAAAAACCGGTCTGGTCTCTCTCAGTCATACATATGTGAACGGCGCTTAAGAAGACGATTTACAACAATTATCTCTCCGATTGCTTTATCCGGCACCATCTGTAGAGCTGATGTACACCATTTCCAAAGGTTCCGGGATGGAAGTGTGACTTTAGTGTAGTGTAGGTTCATTATTATTTTTTTTAAATGAGTAAATTAAGAAAGGTACAACTGTGTCCCCTGTAATTTTTAACTGCTAAAATGCTGCTCGCAAACTAGCTGCACAATAATTCTTACAAATTTGGTTTTCATTTGTGAGCACTTACCCATGTTTGATGAATGTTGACAGAACTACCTTAAAAAAATGCATCTTGAATGAACAAAGTACTTTTGAAGTACCATATTTTCCGAAATATTGTCCGCAGACTTTACATGTCTAAAAGTTGAAATTTTACCCTACGCGGACTATCTACAGGTGCGGACTGTACGAGGATTTGTTGTTTTCTAGATTATTCACTCTAACAAGACATGAAGGATTCTATGAATAACGAAGTATATTAATGTTGATTTACAAGCTTCTTTGTGAGCTAATAAAGCAGGCATTTATCAAGGTGTGCTGTGTATGATCATTTTTATGTTCGGACTAGGCACTAAGTGTGGACTGTGCACCGGGTGTGGACTATCTAAGCAAAACCTTTTCTGACCCCCAAATTAGCCCCAGCGGACTGTGCACAGGGTGCAGACTGTAGTCTGGAGAATACGGTAACCATTTCAATAGAAGTAACTTACCATACCTTAGGTAGATTTCAACGCAACTCTTTCAATGGAGATGACATGACACCAGCCAGTTAAACCCGCACAAAAGCCAGTGAGCTGGAGACATCACGCCTGGCTGTCCTCTTTTTCTTTTTTCCGGTTAGCAGTATTTTTAGTACAAACAGTTGTCCCACATGGATTGACCAGTCAAAAATATGTTGCCGTTCATCCCTAAACCCCATTGTTTCAAAAACCACTTCAGCTTCCCTTTACTGCAGTGCCTTGTACCCATTGCACAAGTGGGTACAAGGGTTGTATATGCCTTCTATCAAAAGTTTCCTACATTTTTTCCCTCTGCAGTTTGAGAAATGGCAATAAATTTTATCAGCTTTCAGTTGTATACTGAGAAACCATAGCTATAGGTAAGCAACCAAGATGGAAAACATGGAACTATCCAGAAATTATGTGTTCATGACACTTGCTACGGAAAGTGTTTTCATATAATATTGCTTTTATGTTACAAAACACTAGTAATCCTCAGCAGGTAACCACCAACATGATTGAATAACCCTGCACAAATGTATATATAGTACTACTATAGTACTTGTTTTCTTTCATGTTCATTTTACTGTTGCAAGTAGCATTTTTTCCTGCAAGTGGTCAACCTGTGTACAAACACAATATCCCTCTGGTTGCTCGCTTCATGCTCTAGAGCTATCATGGACTCTTGGTGACTGACTAAGTCAACCATTCTGTCTGCTCTATTGCATCTTTGTAGGATCTGCAATTCACTGCACAGGAGCCGCAGCTTTGTGACCTTTGTTGTGTATGCGATACTTGCCAATTAAAACCTCATGACAGCTTTCTGCGGTGTCACTGCCACTGCATGATGCTTGAGCAGGTGTTCCCTTAGAACGGAGAGTTTGAAGAACTTGGTCCCACAGTAGACGCAGGCGTGTCGTGCCTTCATGAGCTTCAGGAAGCCTTGGTGCCTCAGTCGGACGTGCTCGTCTATCTGATAACCATGCTGGAACTTCATCCCACAAAGGGCACATAAGTAGCGCAGGACACTGTGGCTGCCTTTGGCGCGACATCTGTCCGACAGCGCTGACTTCCTGGCCACCGTGTCCCCTGTCGGATTCTCTCCCGCTATCTTCTGCAACTCCCTGATCAACTCGTCAAACTCAAACGATCGCGGCATTGTTTCGTTAAACCGCAACTTGTAGGGCAGTCGTGGTCCCGGGCCGCAGTTGGACTCGGACTTGCTGTCAAGCGCCAAGGATGAAAATGCCACTCCCTCATCTTTTTGCGGATTGGCATAGGGAGACCTCTTTGTGCGGGGCTTTGGGTTGCCGACAATGCCCATGAAGATGGGATAGAAATCTCCGTCCTCCCAGATAGCATGTTGCTGGATATGAGCAATGAGCAGGTCTGCTGATGCGTAGCGCATGGCGCAGAAAGCGCACGCAAACCGAAGACGGCTAATGTCGTCCGCCTCCGTGTGGTTGATGTCAAGGTGCTGACGAAGCCCTGCGTGACTGCCAAAACGCAGCGGGCAGAGGAAGCACTGGAGGCCGAAGTTTTCTGTGCTCTGCAGGATGCTGCACGGTTTGAGAGCAGGGCTCGGGATGCACATGTCCTCCGGTGCATGGCTCCACGTGTGAATGCACAGAAGGATGTAGTGGCTGAAAATAGCTTCACAGGTCGGGCACCGGAACTGGCACCGCCTTGCTTGTCCTATGGGAGACACCTTGTGCCCAGGTGTCGAGCCCCCGCAGACTTTGGCAGGGAGCAGGAAACGAACCATTTTGGAAGCGGACATGGCCGACCTTTCAGCGCTTCACCTCTTTTGTCTCTGTGGGGCCTGAGCATAAGAAAATGAGCAAAACAAGACTGAAGGCAAAGTAAGCGAGCAGGGCTAAGCCACATATTTTAAACCGGAGTCGACTCCGCTCTCAAATATGTGCAAGCAAAAGAATTATTCTCTGCTTATGTGTGTCTGGTTCAGAGCTAGCAGTACGTGGCACAAAAATAAAAATAAAACGCATTTTGTCTGTCGAATTACTTTTATATCGCTTTTTGCTGGAACAGCGCAGGCTGGAAGTAAAAGTGGGATTATTTTCCCCAGAATTGTCCTGGAGTGGACACCATCCAGAGACAGAGTAGCTTCTCACACAAAAAAACACGCCCTGCCGCCCTGCTCCTATGAACTACAGAACACATTCGGCGTTCGGCATGGTTTGGACCTCGAGCACACCGCAAAATACACTGCGCTGAAAAGCTTCCCCCTGTGGTGGCAGGAGCGAGTTGCGGTGAGCCGTTATCCCCATCGAACCACTCAAATTTCCATCTCTTGAGATTCGCGGAGTGTCAGGATAGCAGCGAGAAAAATGCCTCACCAGTTCACTCGAAGTTGGTTGAAACAGGTGACACCCCCAAACTGCCCAAACTCCCGGCCTCTTGAGTCGCAATTCAAAATTATCACCACACCGGACATCGGCAACACCGATTCAAATTTGACCTCCGCCGCATCTTTGTCTTCTTTTCTCTCAAGCGGTGTCTCTCCGCGGCCTCCGCGGGGAGGCGCTCTCAACCCAGGAGTTTTTTAAAGGGACCATGAAGGCAATTAAAATTTTTTTTTAAAAGAAGGTGTTTTCGGAAGCATTGGGGTCCTGGCATGCCACACAATTTCTTCTAGAACTTTGTGAGTCTTATTTCTGTACCTGCAAATAAATCTGCGAAACCGAAACAAACATTCAGATTTCTTCCCTTTTTCGCCTCTGGAAAGAGAAGTGACGTCAAGGAGCACTGTCGGCATCGGTAGGATTTAGTGCACACTCAGTGTGGTTCCCGTGGTTCGCTATAGTGCACGGCGGTCTGTGAAGAAAACCTGGAAGAAATGGGCGGCAACGCCGCGCTCGCAAACGAGTTTGAGCTCCCGTTCAGCGACCTCACGCCGACTGAACGGGAGATGGTGGTAAGGACGCAGAACTCTGGATTGGCGCTTTACGAAGGCGCCATAGACCTACCACCAGCTCCTCGGTCGCCGCCTCAGAGCGACTCCGGCTGACGTGAAGGTGCTGCTCAAAGTCTTCTGGTCGGAAATGCAACAAACAAATCATGACACCGCTGTCCACAGCTCTACGCAAGACGACGGCGCGCAACCAAATGCTGCGCATTGCTGCATCGGTCGGCAGTTTATGCAAACTAACGTCGCCCGATCGACCACACGTCTTTAGCCGACCTTTCGCGCAACCTACTACTGCACATAAACGCGGCATGATTGGTGAGACACCAGTTCGCAAAGCAAACACGAGACGACGCACGAAACCAGAACCAAAAGTCCGCCGCCCCCGGCGCTCGTACCTTTTTCTTTTTTTTCCACGGTTGCTCGATGCTTGTTACGCGCCCGAGGTAGCAGTGCGGGATGCGTTCAACCAGTGACAAACGGAGGGATCGCTTCAGATTATGCTTTTATACACGGTATGAAACCTATTAATTCCCAACTACAACTTTAAAAGATTATCCAACGTTCAAATGAACTTTTTTCATCACATCTCACCACCGAAATCGAAACCAGTTCGCGTCTATCGTTTGAACCAATCGCCAGACGAGGAGCCCGTTGTCGTCACGCTTCAACGGCGCACCTTAGTTCACCTTTCTGCCGCCTCCTCGATGGGGTTCCCGGCGCTATTATTACCGCGCCTGTTTGCTCGATCGGTGCGGCACCCAAACTTCTGTTCGGGCTAGAACTTGGTCAACAGTATCTGAGACTAGAGCACTATATAGCTCCTTCGGAGCAGAGTAGCGCAATCCTGAACGCCATCTCTTGGCGACTAGCGGCGAACGCCCGGAGGTTCCAACTCCGGTCAGAAATGCATGGGGAACGTGAGAAAATCGTTGTTTCTTCAATATTGTGGAGATGTACGGAACGACAATAGTTTTTGACATACTAAAGGAACATTTTAGAATAATTTGCGCTGAGTTGTGTGCCAAATAAGGACGTAATTTTTTTTTTTTTTTAAATTGCATGAGCGGCATCATGCAGCAGACGACGCGGCGACGTCACAGCGTTCACGTGACCCGCTCCAGCCAACCCAAAAAGCCCATCTCCGCTGCGAGCAAGAATCGTCTGCTTCAAACGCCATTGCCTTGGAAATTGCCTTCTCAAAATTTGCACACGCATCCGATGTTATTAAAACTTTGATAAAGTGTTTAGTGCTTTACTAACTTCACGACAGACTAGTTTTGAAAAGTGTGAACTCGCCGTTTATTTTTTAATTAGCCGTGTTGCGTCGATCTCCATGTATTCTCCCATAGGGCGGGCCGCCTCCTGGAACCCTGAGTACCACGTGACTCGCGCCGAGCTGCTCTGTCGGCCATGTTGTCGGCAAAACACGCGGATCAAAGGATTGCGCTACTCTGCTCCGTAGGTACAGTGTTCTAGAGGGGGTGTCATAGGGGGAGTAGTGGCAAATGCGGCGCGCTCTCCGCGAGGATCTCGAAGCGGATGCCGCTGTATGGCGCTGGCTTAGTTACACCGAGACTGATATATGCGGATGATATCGTACTAATGGCTAACAACAGGATAGATTTGCAGGAATTAATGAGCATCTGTGGTAGGGAAGGAGAGGAATTAGGTTTAGAATTCAGTAGTGAAAAATCAGCAGTCATGATTTTTAACAATGATGATGTTGAGAGACTGAAGATACAGAATATTACAGTTGAGAGAGCTAGTAAATACAAGTATCTAGGAGTATGGATATGTGGTGGTGCAGAATATCTCAGTGAGCATGAAAAGTATATAATAGGCAACAGAAATGCGGCTGTAATGAAAAATAGAGCACTTTGGAATTACAACAGGTATGAGGTGGTGAGAGAGATTTGGAAAGGGGTCATGGTGCCTGGCTTGACTTTTGGAAACGCAGTGCTGTGCATGAAATCCGAAGTGCAAGCAAGACTAGAAATAATAAAACAGCGTGGAGTAGGTAGGCTGGCTTTGGGGGCACATTGCAAAACACCAAACCAGGGAGTACAAGGAGACATGGGATGGGCGTCATTTGAGGGCAGGGAAGCTGTGAGCAAGATAAGAATTTGGGGATCGGTTGAGGCAGATGGGTGGGGAGCAATGGGCACAAAAGGTTTTCAGCTATTTATACATGAGGAGTATAGACACAAAATGGAGACAGCGCACTAGGAAATAGACTACTTCCATAAAGCCCTGCATGCAACACGGCGCGCGTTGCACTCTGGGAACTAGTTGGCCAGGGAGGAGAGTGGCATAGTTTTGGTTTCGATCCACACGTCGACAAGAGATTATACAAAGAGCGTGGACTATTAACGGCCGTTATCTCATGTTTTCTGGTCCCAAGAGCGTCATTTGTGGTCTCTAAACTAACCTAAATGGGAAGATCACGAAGCTTTAGCACAAGCCCGAGACGTACAGGTTGTCTTAAAACATGCTTGTTGTATTTTTGTACTTGAGCCTTTCTCTTAGCGTTTCGAGGTATGTGGACGAGCCAGTGCTGGGAATCTCGACGCTGCGAAGCTCGGGGATCTTGCTTTTGTACGAATCAAGAAGCTGTAGCAACCAATAAGTATGCATACATCGAGCTCGCGCCTTTACATTAGTGTTGTTGATCAGGAAGTTTGTTTGTTTTGTGCGTCCATAGACGAAATATTACTTTTTCCAGTTACTGTTTTTCTTAATACGCCTGAGTGCGCGAGGTAAAAGCTCAATTTTAACACGCTTATCTCTTATCTGTACTGACCCACAGCACTGCACGAAGTGAAGTCCCCACCCGCTTTCATTCCACTAATATTCAACATCCCGTATGCGCATAAAGTTATCCTGCAATCATATAGGCAAGTTCGCACATACAAACCGTTTTAAAAAAGCAAAAGTCGAGCGCTTGCGTGAAGAATGTCGCACCGTTCGCCGGAAGTGCGCCGGACGGGCGTGAACCCCTATGCGCTGCGCCAAACGAACGAAATTATTCAAAGCGCTTTTGACGGTTGCTAATGGCCATAATATTTGTTATGAGTTTGCTTTCTTCCTGCCTGAGTATGCCGAGATAATTTCAGACACACCGTTCAGGCACAGATCTTGGGCATCAGTAAAAGCTCGTCCAAAAAGGCTTAGCGAGGAGTAGGGGACGCTTGTTAGGGCCTCCGTCGTAGCTAGCCGATCTCAGCGTTTGCGAAAACTTAATATTCTATCAGCATGAAATTTTAGTGGGAAATATATGATGACATAAGGAAGACTTCATAGTACCTTCTGTGCAGTAGTGAGGTCGAATTTATTGCGCTTCCTTAAAAGTTCATGCGTCAACGCTGGGCTCAACTTTGATACTCCAGTAAGGATGCGGCTTGCTTTTGGCCCAATGAAGTAACAAGAAGCGGACGTTTGGCAAACAAAATACGTGTAAGGCTCAAGGTGACCAAACTTCAGTTGTAGTTCAATGGTAGTAGACGAGATAATTGAAATTGAACTCAAAGATGCACTCGTGGGGTGAGGTGACTAAGCCACGTCTTACTACGTTTGCATACGCACTCATAATATCCGGTGTTTCGGGAATCAAGGAAAGTGCCCCGGTCTTCATTTTGTATCGCTCGAAAATGAGTGTATTGTTCGTTCGTAAAAAGTCAGATAATCGAAAACGCAAGCAGCACGTTCGGTCGCGGCGTGATAGCATGAGATGAAGCTGCTCAGTCGAAACCGAAACTGAGTGGCCAACTAGTTCCCAGAGTGCACTGCGTGGTATTTTGCCGCGATGGGGCGCGTCGGTTCTGGAAGAAGTGGAAGAAGTCCATTAAGAGGAAAGTTTTTAGGCTATAGGGTTACGGAAGAGCAGGTCTCAGTTAAGAAGAAAGTTTACACCACAGAAAGAGATCGGTGGCTAGAGGGAATGCAGACAAAGAATGCTCTGGAAGGCTATAGATTAAACAAAACAGTTATTGCCAAAGAAAGCATTTATGACAATTCTAGGGGAAGCTCATTGTTGTTTGAGGCAAGGACAGCTTTTAGAAAGCCTGTTTTTGCGTAAAAACAAACAGAAAAGACTCTTTTTGTATGAAATTTATTGGAGTTTAGTACAACATGAAGGGCGCGTGATGTTTTTAAAATCTTTAGTTTGCAAGGTTTTGCGGCACAATTAAATTTTTCTTTATACAACCATGCCTCAGCGGTGCTTTCAGGTTGCGCGTCCCGACCTAGGTGCGTTTTAACTTCGGTAGCACAAATCGGGGACAACTGCCTGTCGCTAGTGTGCCGCTTGGCGCATGCTCCTCCTTGGAGGAGGGCAGGGCTCTGCTTCATCCGGACGTGGCGAGGCACAGCACTTTCAACGCCGTCTGTCACACGGCCCTCTACGTCCTTGTCTTCCACTATAAAAAAAAAAAAAAAAAAGTACTATATAGACTATCTTCCACCACCGCAGCCTCGCTCGTGAGGACAAGAGTGAGGAGCAGCATACTGTGTGGTTGTGTCATCATGGAAGACTGGACTTGTTGGCAAATGTCAGCAGGACCTAGCCGATATATAGCTACCTACGGTAGCAGAGTTGCGCATTCAGCCTCGGCGGGTGGCCGTAGCGCCGGCTTTCCTGCACACCCTGGATGCTTTGCTCCTCACGTGACTAAATTTGGCGAATAGCGGCGCCGCGCGCGCCGCCGCGCATGGAAAACAGGAGAGGAGGAGAAGGAGGCGAAAGCTAGAGCACTATATAGCTCCTACGGAGCAGAGTAGCGCAATCCTTTGATCCGCGTGTTTTGCCGACAACATGGCCGACAGAGCATCGGCGCGAGTCACGTGGTACTCAGGGTTCCAGGAGGCTGCCCGCCCTATGGGAGAATACATGGAGATCGACGCAACACGGCTAATTAAAAAAATAAACGGCGAGTTCACACTTTTAAAAACTAGTCTGTCGTGAAGTTGGTAATGCACTAAACACTTTATCAAAGTTTTAATAATATCGGATGCGTGTGCAAATTTTGAGAAGGCAATTTCCAAGGCAATGGCGTTTAAAGCAGACGATTTTTGCACGCAGCGGAGATGGGCTCTTCGGGTTGGCCGGAGCGGGTCACGTGGACGCTGTGACGTTGCCGCGTCGTCTGCTGCATGATGCCGCTCGTGCAATTTTTAAAAACAAATTACTCAGCGCAAATGATTCTAAAATGTTCCTTTATTATGTCAAAAACTATTGTCGTTCCGTACATCTCCACAATATTGAAGAAACAACGATTTTCTCACGTTCCCCATGCATTTCTGACCGGAGTTGGAACCTCCGGGCGTTCGCCGCTAGTCGCCGAGAGACGGCGTTCTAGATTGCGCTACTCTGCTCCGAAGGAGCTATATAGTGCTCTAGCGAAAGCAGGAGAACATATGCCGGGGCGCGAGGAACGTCGGCGGAGCGACCGTAAAGGTGGCTTTCTTGCACGGCGCCGGATGCTTTGCTCCTCACGTGATGGATCTCGGCGAATAGCGGCGTGGCGGCGCGGGGAAAACAAATGCGCAACTCTGGCTCCCAGAACTCTAGGATGGTAGTCCCGTTATAATACCCCGGCGGTGGTCGCGAAAAACAAACTTGATAACTGCATTGGAGTAACTCTCGATGACTGAAAATATGGTACACGTGATGTTTCAATCACGCTCAACCAAAATGATGGTGGAAGAGTGCGACTAGCGGAACGATCGACATAATCCGTACGCCAAGCGCCGAGGGCCGGGAATCTGCCGTCCGAGCGGTCACACTCTGTCCGAGCAAAACAGAGTTGAGCGGCGCATTCGTTTCTTACATCTTTCTGCATGATCATGATGAAAACAACACGTGTACCCTATTTTCAACCACAAAGAGTTACTACGCATCACTCTTACGCGCTTATTAAAACCATTTACGAACATAGACCTTTGATCAGAACTGTTTGTCGCTACCACCGCTAGGGGATTCTTTTCGGCCTCTGGTTGGTCAAGAGAGCATGCCAAGCCCTCTTTCCGAGTCTGCCGCACGCCCTGGCTCTGCTCGCACCTCCCATTGACCAAACTCTCTACATATACGGCTCTGAGTAACATCCATCAATCCATCCATCCTAAAAATAAAGCCAACGTCGAATAAAGCCTATGATCTCTAGATGAATGAAGCAGAGCGTGAGCGGCGTGAGCATGAGGCAAATGAGGCAGATGCAGGGGCAACGTTTTGCGGGGGGTGCAGTAGGTACTGCATACAATGACTAAGTTTTCGGCTTCTCCTTTGAATCCTGCGACGATGAACGTGTTTACGTCGCACTTCAACCCGATCACGGGAAGAAACGAGTGGGAACTCCGTCCAGAGGAGTACGACTACCACCAAGAAATCGCGAGGTAGGAGCACGCCTTTCTCCGACTTAGGTTCGGCCTTCCGAAAAGGGTATAAATTAACGGCTCCCATTATTTCAGGAGCTCCTTTGCTGATATGCTGCACGACTGGGAAAGAGTAAGTTTTTCTTTTCTTGTATTTTGGCACTCGGACACCCGCGGGCTGCAGTGTCCTAACAAACACGGCTTGTAAATTTCCAGAACTCCAAGTACCACTCGGCCTTGCGAGAGGCGATGGACAACGTAAGGGACCGTGGCGAACGCGTGAAAGTGTTGGACATCGGCACCGGATCCGGTCTCCTCGCTATGATGGCAGCAAATTACGGGGCTTACAGCGTGCACGCTTGCGAGGTAGGACGCATCGCACACACGGAGCCGATTTCCGATTACTCTAAGGGTATCTTGACAACACCGTTCCATCTTACAATCTCGCAAGGCTTTTGCCCCGGTGGCGCAACGAGCCAGGCAGGTGATCAAGGACAACGGTTTCGGTGACAAAATATGCCTCATCTCGAAACGATCAACCGACATCGAGGTTGGCCCAGGTATGCTGAATATTTGCTAATGGGGAGTTCCCATGACCTTTACCTTATGCGGATCTGGGGGCTTTGGCCATAGCTCATGGTCAACGTTCGCGGCGCAAGCAGGCATGACTAGTGAAGTTGGAAGTTTTGAATTGGCACTCGTCATGGTGTCAAGTTTGTACATATATGCCCCTGAGTTCTAGTGCTGCCCAAAGCTATGATAAATATGCTTATTTAAAACCCCAAAACATGCACATTAGCAAACTGAACAATATATTTTGTTGACATATTTGTCAGCATGTTTGCCTGCCACTGGTGGTGTGTTGACCTAACCTATAGTCAAACTCGTCTTTGCAGACAAAGGTGGGCCCTATGACTGAACAAATAGCGCATAAATGCATCCTGCACATGGGAAATGTTTACAAGGGCATGCAAGATGTGTGTCTGCTTTGTAGCTCTTACCCACTCAAGTTGATGCTAGTGTGTAATTGAAGTCTGAAGTGCCCATATGGAGTTGAATTACATTCCTTGCTCTGTGCGCTTTCATTTGAAATAGGAAAAGACATGCCTGAGAAAGCAAACATCCTGGTGACCGAAGTTTTTGACACCGAGCTGATAGGGGAAGGAGCCATTGAAACATTCACTCATGCACTTCGAGAACTTTTAGAGGTATTTGTTACTTGTTTACAAACACAGTTCAACACTTGCAGTTTCCTTGTAGGCACTCTTATATAGTGGAATGCTTATCTTGTACCTGTAGCCACCATGGGGTATATTTAATGAAAAAACGCTTAAGGTACAGGCGAGCTGGTGGATATTTACCATTTTGGAACTTAACCCGAGACTGGGGTAGAAAAAGGAAACTTAAAAGTAGAAGGGACAGAGACAAGTGAAGAAGAGAACGTCTCAATGAGACGTTCTCTTCTTCACTTGTCTCTGTCCCTTCTACTTTTAAGTTTCCTTTTTCTACCCCAGTCTCGGGTTAAGTTCCAAAATGGGGTATATGCAAGCGGCCATTTCGAGATTGCAATGGTGCCAACTAAAAAGAGACATCTGAGCAATATATGGATCTCCCCAATCTTGAAGGAAGCTTAATCATTTATACTTGCAATGTAGTATGGACACAGGGAGATGGTAATTTCTGAATCAGAGGACGTGCCTTGTATGTATTTATTTTTTTCACGTCAAGAGCAACCCTTTTTCAATAGAAACATGCAACCTCCCTCTTTGGGATAAAGTATACAAGTTAAAACCACTGAGTTCTCTTAGATTTTCCTACAAAACATAGAATGTGAAAGGCTACTCTAATCCATATTAGTTCATGTAGTAGATGTTACTGGAAAGCATGAAAGATCTGTGCTAACATTAAAAATGAGCGTGTTGGTAAATATACTTCAACAACCGGAAAGAATAAACACAAAAAACGGGACGAAAACTGACGCATACAATTCTTTCAACTCTCAACAACATTTATTTCTGCTGCGTTCAAACGACGGCCTTCCAGCAGGTCAAGGGGAAGGAGCAGAGAAGCAAAAGGGGGGAGGGTTGAAAGAGGAGGAGGGGAAAAAAAAGGTTTTTCGCGGCCTTCCCTCAAGGCCTCCGGTTCCTTCCGCCCAGTTCGGGACGGAGGAAAGATATCTCCCTGTCGGAAAGGGTTGGAGAAGTCGAAGCAACATTAGTCACCGAGCTCTTAATGGCGTGCGACTCGGCGATTTCCCTGCCAAATCCCTGCCGGTGTCTTTCCGATACGCGCATACCTTCGTATCTGGGCGAACATTTGCCGCACGTCTTACGGTGTACGACTATTGGGTGCATGGAGTCGGGGGAGGGGGGGAGGGGTTCGTTCACCTCCTGCGAGTGTTCCCTCAGGCGGTCATTTAGGCACTTGCCAGTCTGTCCTATACACCAACTCATGTTTACAAACAAACCGTAGCGCCCGGTGCGCCCCTAGCGGACGCCACCGGCGCCGCGCATGCGCGATGGGGGTGTGGGCAACAAGCTCGCCGTCGCCCATAAACACACCATTGAAATGCAATGTTGTCGGCGTCAGTGTCAGTCCCCCTGCCCTTTTTCGCGTTCAAATTGTTGGTTCTACGTCTTCCTGGCGATGTCTGACTATCTTGAGCGGCGTCAGCGAAATTACCGAGGCTCGTTACACCGCAAAACTTCGCGTGAATAATGTGACATGAGGCGATTCATTCCGCGTGGACGCCGCAGAATGTACGCTAAAGCCTGATTCGGATGATGAGATTTCGCTCGGAATTTTCAGTCGCGACACTGCTCGGGCTGCAAAAGCGTGAACCGTAGCTGAGATGGTCGACGTCGATACTGACAATCGCAAGCTGAATCGGACCAACTGAATTAGGCATAACAAGTCGGTGATGGTCACTGGGAACAATGATCAACATCTCCTTGTATCTCCTGTTTACATCGAGCCTGCTTACAAACCTTCAAATTTAAGTCTTTTGAGGCCTGCACTTACTTCTTATCGCAAGTACCGGGCCAACATTTGGTCTACGGACCGGCGTCGTCTAAGAGAGCAGACGACAAGCAGAAACGTTTGAAAGAGCAGACGACAGTTCGGACAATCAGGCGGCCGTTTGAACTTGAAGACGCACTGAACGTAGTCCGCAGGTGGTCCGCACAACTTGACGGTTTTCTGGCGTTCATGTTGGAACAAAACAAATAAATCTGATGACCACAAGTGTCCGTGAATTCAACCCAAAATGCTTCCCGCCCAAGCAATCGTTGTCCGACGGCGTCTGCTTTTCCCTTTTCACGGCATATATCCAAATTCTCGGACGATCCGAGCACGTCAAAACTGACCTTCAAACCTTTCTCGACACTTTTGGTACGGCCCCAGTCGCGGCGTTTGGACGAGAAGGCAAGGTTTTGTCTGGTTCCTTTCAAAACAACGCAGGAATACACGTCTGGCATGGGGACTTCTGCCCACAGCCCCAGACCGGAAGTACGACCGACGCGCCACCACCGCGCCGTGACGTCACCGAGATGAGTTTGTGTATATATCCCCACGAAAAACACACACACGAAAAAGGGATGGAATACACTACCTCCTTCCTACAGTTGACAAACTGCTGACCGTGCTTTTTGTTGCATTGGGTCGTGGTGGGTTCGGTTCGGTTAGATTAGGTTAGGTTAGGTATGGGTAGTGTTTAGCTGCAAACTAAAACTTCAACAAATGTGCAGAATGGTCAATACCCCACCCACCGCGACCCAATGCAACAAAAAGCACGGTCAGCAGTTTGTCATCTGTAGGAAGGAGGTAGTGTATTCCATCCATTTTTTGTGGGGGGGGGGGTATATATAGAGCAGATCGGCAGGTGCCTAAATGACTGCCTGAGGGAACACTCGCGGGAGGTGAACGAACCCCCCACGACTCCATGCACCTAATAGTCGTACACCGTAAGACGTGCGGCGGTTGTTCTCCCAGATACGAAGGTATGCACGTATTGGGAGGACACCGGCAGAGATTTGGCAGGAAAGTCGCCGAGTCGTACACCATTAAGAGCTCAGTGACTAACCTTGCTTCGACTTCTCCAACCCTTTCCGACAGGGAGATATCTTTCCTCCGTCCCGAACTGAGTGGAAGGGATTAGAGGCCTTAAAGGACACATGCAAAGAAAAAAAAAAATTTTTTTTAAACAGCTTAAATGGAAAAAGGATACCATAAAACGATTTTACAACGAAGACAAAAAAATTTTGGAGCTATATTTACGGCGCTATACGAATTTGTAGTTGGCGCCCGCCGAAGCCGCCGCTGGTCACGTGGAAGGCCCGCGCGCCGCCGCCCTGCGTCGCCGGCACCGCAAAGCCACGCTGCCGCCACACGCTGAGCATTGTACGACGCCGCTTCAACGCGTTTCTCCACGCTGCCGTCGCCGCCGCCGCACAAGTTCGTGTGCTTCGGGGCGCCGCCGCCGTAATCTGACCGGCGCACAGGTCGATCACGTCTGCTTGCGCTTTTTCAGGAGTTTCCTTTGGGCTCTAAAAGTTACTTATTAATCTTAGTATTTTTTGTTATACTTCAAGCAAAGATGAATAAGTTACTTTTAGAGGCCATAGGGAGCTTCCAAAAGAGCGCAAGCACCACGTGACAAATATGGGCCCGTCACGTGATAAATAAGGGCCACTTTTCTGCGGCGCCCGCGGGCGTCAACCACAAATTCGTATAGCGCCGTAAATATAGCTCTAAAATTTTTTTTTCTTCGTTGTAAAATTGTTTTATGATATCCTTTTTCCATCTAAGCTGTTTAAAAAAAATGTTTTTTTTCTTTGCATGTGTCCTTTAAGGAAAGGCCGCGAATAACCCGTTTTTTCCCCTCCTCCTCTTTCGACCCCCCCCCCCCCCCTCCTTTTAATTCTCTGCTACTTCCCCTTAATCTGCTGGAAGGCCATCGTTTGAATGCAGTCGAAATAAATGTCGTTGAGAGTTGAAATAGTTTTATGCGTCAGTTTTCATCCCGTTTTCGTGTTTATTTTTTAAGCATCTGTGCTCATTTCTCTACTGCCGACGGTTCATTCTAATGCCTACACCCGTGCCCATTGCAGCCAGATGCCATTGTGGTCCCTCATGCTGCCACGATTTATGCCCAAGCTGTCCATTCGCCTTTTCTGAGAAGTTTCCACACAGTCAGTGCCGTCTCGGTGACCGGAGAGCAGACTGTCTTAGTACCAAAAGGAGTCCAGGACTGTGCTGGAGTGCCCGCAGTGCATGACCTACAGCTCAGCCAGCTGGAAGAATCGGACTTCATCCCACTCACACCACCCCTGCCAGTGTTCAGGTGTAGTGCAACAAGCTTGGAATTACCCAAGTTCTGTTGACTTCTTTTTAAAAGGGACGGCCTCAGCCAACTTGATATGAACCACATACCAAGCCGTTAGTTGTTTTTTTTTTAATGGTGCTTCAGGAGGGCTCAAATTTGGCTGAAACTTACAAGTAAACAGTTGGATATTTGGTAGATGTGCAGAAATAGAAGTTCACATTGAAGAGTGGTGTGTCCTTTTTATTATCCACCTTCCAAAGACAAACCAGAATTTGTTTGAGTGTGCTATTTGTGTGTGGGTCTTAAAATTTGGTCTTCTCTGCTGCAGGTTCAACTTCACAGACCCTTTGACGCTGGCACCAAAAGCACATACTGTTGTTGAAACTACGGCAGCGGAAAGTGGCACCTGCCATGCCGTACTAATGTGGTGGAAACTAGACATGGACCCAGCAGCCAAAATTGAGCTCAGTTGTGCACCTTACTGGGCCCATTCGTCTGGAAAAAGTGCCCCTGAAAGTATTATTGATTACTTTTACACAAATTTGTTTGACGTGCAAAGTCAGACAAAATGAGCCAAACTTGAGTTAGTGAAAGGCTCATAATGAAATCCCAAGCTTGCTGGGGTCTTATTCAAAGGATCTTGGCCGACACACCCAGCATTCATTTAGTTTGTTTAATTACTCCACTTGTCCCTTTACCAAGTTCGGTTGAGGCAGGCCTGGGTTCTGCTTCAGTTGTGCAGTCATTATGGTGGCATTATGATAACAGAATATATTAATGGTGATTTATGTATGATACATGCTTCTTTGTTAGCTAATACAGCAGGCATTTGTCAATGTGTGCTGTGTATGATAATTTTTACATTCGGATTAGGCACTACGTGCAAACTATCTAAGCAAAATCTATTTTCGACCCAAATTTGCCCCTGCGGACTGTACACCAGGTGCACACTGTAGTCGGGGAAATAATGGAAATTCTTTTAAGATGCCGTGACATGTGTTGATCACATCCCCTATGCTGTAAAAAGAAAACTTGGCAGCGGCAATGGGTGTTGAAGGTCAACTCTATCTAAATTAGTTGCAGTTATCTACCTTCTAGTTGAACTACCGTATCGGTTGAGACAACACTAAATCCCAAAACTAAAGTATGAGGGGTGTACCATATTGATTTACAATTTATTTTTTTTGCTGCAGATACCGGTCACTTATAGGTCTGCACATATGTCCACCTTCTCAACAGACTCCCCCTGTAGCTGAATGCCTTTGCACCACCTGTGTGGCAGCCTCTCCATGCCCTGCTTGAAAAACTTTCTGGGAGTGCCTCACCCACACCTGGACAGCTGTTTTGAGCTTGTTAATGACCACAAAATGACGTCCTTGCAGGGGTTCTTTCATTGCACTCAAGTGATAACCACTGGGGGCTTGGTCAGGCCATACCAATGTGCGACCAAACATCCGAGTGGTTGTACGACAGCCAAAAAGTTGGCCAAACCCGAGCAGATGCCAGCCAATCACAGCCTGATGTAAATGCACACTACTCGGTGATTGACTAACGCCTGATCGGGTTCGGCTGTCTTTCTGATGCGTCATACGACCAGTTTGGTAGCGCATGGGCCTGATCGGGCCCCCAGTGGTTATCCCCTGTTGAGTGGCCTGAAAAAAACCCCTGTGAAGACACCATTTTGCGGTCATTGATAAGCTGGAAACAGCTGTCCAGGCATGGAAGTGAGGCACTCGCAAAAAGTGGTGTCAGCAGGCGATGGAGAGGCTGCCCCACAGGTGGTGCAAGGGCATTTGGCTACAGGGGTAGGCTGTAGAGAAGGTGAACATATGTACGCAGTTCTAAGTGGCTGGTATCTGCAGCAAAAAAAGAGAAGTAAATCAATATGCTATGTTTCTTGTAGAATTAAAATTAATAATACATCTTATTTGGAACCAAAGATTGCCCTAAAGTTAGGCATACTGCAGTGACGTAGGGAAAAACTGAGTGCATCGAGGGGCGGCACCCTAGGCAGTGGCGAATATAAAGGGCAGCTCCGGTCGAAAACGAAACCAAAATAAATGACTGGTATCGCTTTAGTGGCACGGAATATGATCACAGCCAAAATATTATGCTGAAGTCTAGCCGTATTCTTTTGTTAAAACAGATTTTAAAGATGCGACCAGCTGCTCTTTAGCAGGCGGCAAGTGGGTTAGCTCTTAGTCAAGGAACATTGGCGCAGCTCCCTTGTGACGTCACGTCATGGAGCTGCAGTTGATTGGTTGTATTGCGTACTGCAGCTCCACAATGACGTCACATAGCTAATGATGAGTGTTGCCATCCCTCAAGCAGATAGTTTCGGTTTTGCCATAGACGCTCGAAACCAAACTTTGAGCCGTGATATTTATAAAATGACATGCAATATCGAAAAAAAAAATAAAAAGATTATACTTTGTAATTCAGACACTGCTTTAGCTGAAAACAGTCATAATCCCAAATTAAAAAATATTGACCGGAGTTTCCCTTTAAGGGGAAAAGGCGACCTCCCTCCTCAAGCCCCAGTTTTTTTCTTTTTTTTTTTTTGTTTATAGAAAAAATGGCATACAAATGCCTTGTTCTTGTTGAATTGGCAGCTATTTTCGTCTGTAAAGTCTCATTTGTCTGAGACATTATATCTGTTCATGACATTACGTCTTTGCACTCCCCGTCCCAAGGGCCTGGCCCATAAATCCGCCCTTGACCCTAGGCGAGGTCGCTGGAATTAGGAGGTTCGCTTACGCCACACAATCAATAGAATAAAACATAACATGCTCAGTTTAAATAAAAAATAAACATCCAACAACATGCTATACGCCCACACGCGGCCCTGACGTCGCGCCGCTACGGTGGCGCTGCTATTGGCAGGGCGTGGGCAGATGCTCCACTTGACGCGAATCTGGTTTCCGCCAAAACGTGACGTCTGGTCACCCTGCCCTGAACTCTTCACCTGTCACCGACTATAGTTTGTTGCATAGTCTATACTCTGGTCATCTCTAAGCTGACAGTACAGTGGGAGCTACGGGCTCGCCAAATTAATCAACCGCCTCCATTTCATCAGCTGATTCTGCTCTCCGAGCGTGGATATGAGTGGGAGCGTGATCATTTGGCGAAAGACAGGCGTATGGCTGGTCCAGCAAGTATGTAGCTTCCACCGCATTGTCAGCTTAGGGGTGAACGGAGTATAGCCCCAAGTTTTTGTTAGGGGAAGTTTTCATGTCAGTACCATGTGTGGCCATATTATTACTGGTTACCTTGATAAAATGAATAGCTTTCTTTTATTCATTTAGCCTTGTGCATTGCATGTTACCATGAGCACGTCCAATGAAGGCTATATTGTGAATGATTGTGCATGCTCGTTCATTTCCCTCAGTGGAGAGACCATTGGATGCAAGGCGTCTACTATCCACCCCAAACGATACAAGTTGAAACTGGACAGCAGTTTCAGCTGCTGGCATGTAGGGACCAGTACAGCCTGTGGTTCTCTGTGTCTCACTGGTAAGAACATGGTAATGCCAAGATTAAAAAGAACAATGTATTTTCACAAGCAAATTCCAATTGGGCTTGAGGAAAATGGATGCTGCATGAACAGCCATACCTATACAAGGAAGAGTTAATAGCTACTCCATTATGCATTTGATCAAAAAGAGTTTCAAAATACTGTTTTTTTTTGTGTGTAGTGTTGATATTGTTTATTGTTAGCCAGAAAAATGTGTGTTGGAATATTGTAAATGACCTCATTTTTGCGAATTTCGCAACTCGAAAAGTATTGCAAGAAAATTAATCATGCAAATATATTACTCCACAGTTACAAATGCATGCATACTACTCCCAATCACGAAATTTTATGTCCGCGACATATTCCCAAAACACACACTTCGGAACATTTGCGAAATATCGAGCCTGCAAAAATAGAATAGTTTACAGTACACCTGTTCCTGGTTTTTGTTGACAGTACAGAGTTTTGGGGGTTTTCCCCCAAAACTTTCCCGTTCTTTTTCCAATTTCTTAATTTGCTGCCTCTCTTCTTTTATCGCCCAAAATGTAATTCATGCCATTGAACCTATACACAAGGCATTTTCAGAAAGTAAGTACCGTTCGCATACAAGTCCTGCAAAAGTCTTCACTTCTGTGTCCTGACACAATTTAATGAGATTGACTATTTTTGTGGTTTGTGCTATGCATTAATTCTGCATTTGCGATAAAAGTTTTGAATGCGGCAAATGTCAAACCATGCAGATCATGAATGGTACATCGAGAAATTTCAATACATCTTTGTCGATGAAATCTTGAGCAAAGATGTCGGCTCAAGACTCGGGCAGCAGACTACCATAAGGACAGTGGCAATCAGTTCATCGAACAATGTTTAATCGACACGCAATGTTTCATCGACAGCTCAGATTAGCTTTTTTTCTGTAATAAGCTGCATGAGATGGGTACGGGTCGGCCAGGTAGATTAACATTTTTGTACTGAGCCACTGCAGACTGTCACCGCGAAGCGGTGTGAACGCAGGCGGGGGGTAGTTAACGTGCACCCCAGCGATACACGCATGACGAAATGTCCCTACAGCGTGCAATTCGCATAACAAGTGTCGATGAAAGGTTTGCATCCATGAATCGCGTGTCCATGACAAGTTATCCACGAAACGTAATTCCACGAAACGAGTTTCGACAAAATGATAGGGACCCCCATAAGGAGGGTGTTGCATCGAAGGATGGATTATGCTACGTAGAATTTATAAAAACAAAGCATTTCATAAACAATACCATAATTTTTTCATTTCAAAACAGAACTTACTTTCTGGACATCCTTCGTAAATGACATTATTCTGACTCCAACAGCAGCCGTACAGATCCTTTTGTATGAATAGTTCACTTAATCTGCAACCTGTTGCATAGTTCCATGGTAAAAAATGAATTCGCTGACGCTATCACCATTTGCAAATATATGTCGTGGCGTACACATGCCATGCACACTAATATTGCCTGAAAAAAGCAAAAATATGTTGATTTAATCCCATTAGACTAAAAGCTAAATGACTGTACAAGCCATGATACTTGTGATGATCAACTGTGTAGGGATGCAAGAAATGTATAAATGTTTATGGGCATTTCGTAATTCAGACCCTCTGTAGTTTCACGAAACGTAGGCATTACTACCTGCAATTTAAAGCTACCAAGAGTTAGCATCTAGTCCATTTGAACTTTACTGCTATTGTTGTACTTAAAGAGGCACTGACACCCCAAAGTTTTTTGGTTTTTTTTTGTTTAAAACAATGCAAATTGTAGTTGTAGACACAAAAAAATACCACAACGCGAAAAAACATTTCCCCACGCGCTCGCAGGCCTTTATATTAGGGGTGTGCGAATATTCAAAACTTTGAATACTTTGCGAATAATGCTTGCTATTCGATTCGATTCGCTTCGCACTTTCGCTGTTCGAAGTATTCGAGTTCTTCGAATACTTCGGAAACTACAAATAACGCGTAACTCGCCGATTAGTGTCAACTCGTGGTCGAGTTCCCAGTCTTCTTTTGGACAAACTTTTTTTTATATGATGCACTGGAAAGTTATTTGCAGTAGCGCGATCTGTTCTCTGCTTGCCATGATGTCTGGATTCCGAAGTTGGCGAAGTGGTCGTGACGCAAACGGTACGATAGATTTGCTGAAATTTGCAACGGCACGTGCATTGTCGTAAGCACAAACGCGACGGACCACTTTCACAACTATGGATTCGAATTTCGAATATGAATTTACGGCTGACCTCGGCTATCGGCAATATCTGGCTTGTGTTATTTTCCGCTTGATTTTCCGGTTCATCAGTTTGCCGGTACAGTCAAACGCCGCTACAATGAACGCTTCTACTACGCTTTAATAGCTTGTACATCTGCTTTATTGGGGTCATTAAAGTGCGCGACGGATATAACGAAGTCACGTGTATAACGAAGAATTATCGCGGTCCCACACGCTTCGTTATACAGGCGTTTGACTGGATTCCTTTTATATATTTCTACCCGTTTTCACTGATAAAAGTAACTGGCTCTCTCCGAAAAAGAAAAGAAAAAGATGTATTTTTAATTTATTGGTTCAAGGCGGCTGCACGGCTCAATCGCACGATTAGCACAATCTCCAAAAGAAAATTAGGTTGTGTGTATGTTTATACAGCCTAGAACTTGGTCTGCCTCCAGGGGTGACGAGTCTCCTAGCTGTAGATGAGAAATTTAGCCAGAGCATAACCGCTAGCCTGGGGTATTTAACGTGCACCACGCAGTAGCGATACACGACCGCATGCTCATCCAGATCGAAACGGGCAGGGGTGGGGATTAAACCCAGGATCCTTGGTTCCACAGCGCAAGCTTTCGCTCCAGGTGCTCCGAGCTGGTGTGCGCTAGCCCACTCGGCCACCGATCCCCCCAGCACGATCTCCAATTCTGCTGTGGCCTGCCGACCCGCCTCCGCTTGTGTACTTCGGTTTATGTTCACGTGGTTGCGTTCACCCGCCTAAAAAGATTTCGCACAAAGTCAGTGCAGCTGTGCGACGCGGTTTTCTACTTTGTATTGTGGCTTGCCGACCCGCCATCGCTTGTGTACCTTTGTTTACGTTCACATAGTTGCGTTTGTCCGCAATGTGATTTCCGACTGCGTTGTGGCTTGCCAACCCGCCTCCACTTATGTACTTTCATTTCTGTTCTGTAGCTCTGTAACTTCACTCTTTGAATGGTGCTTTACTGAGTGATCTTTTATTTGATCTTTATTTTATCGGTCACATGTATGACATTCTTATTCCAGTGAAACCTTTTCATAAATGTTTGGTGAAAAAAAAATTCCAGTTGTGTTTTGATTGAGCATTCTTGTTTAAGAGGCAACACTGCTTCTAGAGCTTTTTTTTAATATAACTTGTGATTCAATTCAAATTAAATTTACATAGCTTATCTGCCATTACAATCTGACTAGAAATATGTACTTGGTTCTGATGTAACCCAATTAGTTTTGTTATAATTGAGTTTAATTTGCAAAGATTGAAATACTGAATTAAGAAAATAAACATATATCAGTGAACTAAAAGGTATGTGGATTCTTTTTAAACGTTTTAGAACACTGTTCTTACTACTTAGTATATTTTTGCCTCAAGGAGCAGTGTCTCCCCTTAATTCACATCAAATAGAAAATATTTGCTTTCAAAAATGTTCTTATTCGAAACTACTATTCGTATTCGAAAATATTCGATTCGATTCGTAACATTTATTATTCGATTCGCTTCGAAAGATTTCAATA
Organism: Ixodes persulcatus; assembly: GCA_013358835.2. Classification (NCBI taxonomy): domain Eukaryota; kingdom Metazoa; phylum Arthropoda; class Arachnida; order Ixodida; family Ixodidae; genus Ixodes; species Ixodes persulcatus. The sequence goes on from JABSTQ010010161.1 coordinate 140,825, forward strand.
TTCGCACACCTCTACTTTTTATCTTTGGCGCCTTTCTCCTCCCCTTCTCAATACCTCGCTTCTTTTTATTTGCGACGTCAATAATTATGAACTTTACAAGCTTTGTAAGCAACATTTCTAAAATATTTAAAAACGAGATTACATGTTTTTCAATGCAATTGCGAACGCACTACGGCCCTTCTTTTTGAAATACCGAAAATCGGAGTCCGGAGTGATGTCACCTCCTCGCTTTTTATCTTCCCTCGGAAAATCATGGCGGTACGGCACATGCATACTCAGTGTCACTAGTTGCATGCAGTACATGGGAACGCAACGCCAGGCGAGGGGAGAAAGGGGAAGCACTAGGAAGGCTGGGGAGGAGAGAAACCTCCTCTCCTCTCTAACATTCCTAGTTCCCTCCCTTTCCCCCCTTGCCCTCCATTGCCCTTCTCTCCCGTCCCATTTTCCTAGTGCTCGCCCTCTCTTTGCCTGGCATTGCCTTCGCCTGCACTGCACACAAGTAGTAGTGACAGAAGGCATAGCACTGAGGATGATCGGCGAGTCGGACAAAGTTCTCTTTTTTAGGTGCCAGACGACCCCTCAGACTTTGAAAAGGAAATCGTCAAACGGTCAAAATAACTGGGTTTGGTGTCTGTGTACCATAGTTTCGATTGTGACTCTGCCGGGGCAGCCTTTCACGCAGAACCGGCGCAACGTGGCCCCTCACGTCGCTCGCAAAAGTCTACTGAGCGTTCTTTTCGACCTCGCACTGTTTCAAAGAATTTGAGATCGCTGAAAAGGCGCTAAAAGAGCTTCAAACTCAGCGATAGGTGGCACGCACAGAGGAAACCGGTTGTTCGCGGGACGCAGGCGAACACGACACTTCGGGTCGCGGCAGTTCGGAGGCACGAGAGAAACTCTAGTTGCAGTACGACTCAATCTTTGACATCACTGCACTGGGTCAAATCACGTGGGAACTTCAAATTCGGCTTTTGGAATTTGCTTTTCTGCTTCACAAATACCGAGTTCCAGAGTCTCGAATTTCGAGGCTGATGTCCAGGCATCGTTTTCAATCGTTTCGGATAATAAAACAAAAAAAACAACAAAAAAAAACGATTTTGACGTGTCAGTGCCTCTTTGAACTATATGTAAAAAATGTTTCTTGGAAGGTTTCAGTATGGGTTTAAAGAAACAATCTTGCAGCATCTTGTTCACCCCTATGATAGAGCAATCAATCTTCCTTTAGCAGGAAAGCCCCCGAGCCTGCGGAGAGTCCCTTGTGCAACTGTGGCCTGCACATGTCGCTCAGTCGCACCAGAATCGGGATGCTCAACGACGACACCAGAAACCGGGCTTATGCTTCGGTACTCCAAAAGGTAGGACGCGCTGGATCGTGTGCGTGGAAGCGGCCGTGTGCAATTTCTTATCCTTGTTCCAGGTTGTGACTAAAGAGTCGGTCTGCCTCTGTTTGGGCACCGGAAGCCTCATCCCTTTCATGGCTGCAAAGTTAGGTGCAAAGAAAGTAAGATACACAGACTGTTCCACCTGATTTTCTCCCACTCGTGATGATACTCGGTTATAACTTGTGCGAGGTTTTGTTAACTAAGTGCAGCTGTTTTCTTGCGAAGAGCAACTACATGCTGGTAAAATAATTTCCAAACACTGGATGTGGTTGTCTCAGATCGCAGTGCAAAATGTCAATGCATTATACATAGCTACCAGGGCCCGTTTGCTCGAAGCCGGTTAACATTAACCGCGGTAAAACGTTAACCGCCCTTCTCTACTATCGTAAAATATGAAGCATTCGCCCATTCCACACAAGCATCCATCCCTAAATGTTGTAACATCTGAAAAAATATGCGCAGTACAAATATAGATAAAATTTGTGACCTAACAAGCACCCGTTTCTTGCGATTATCTCAAAGTTTTAAGTGGGCACTTGATCGGTACTTTACGGTAAATACCTGCAAGTACCTAGCCAAGTTTCACGAGGGCTGGATGAGCGATAGCTCCGTGTTTTATTATGGGGTGGTAGCTGGTGTCGCCTACCGATTGTAGCGAATATAAGTGGCCTTCGAGGAAAAGTTTCCGAAAGAGGGGTACACAAGAGTGCGCGCTACCGGGTTTTCGCAACGCAGTGCGGCATACATTTGAGCTTAATAAACACTTTTCGTTGCTCGTGGTACAGATATTGGGTAAGGTAAAACTAAATTAACCCTTGTTTGGAAAATTTCTAAATGTCTGAATTGAAGACAAGCCTCGTTGAAATTTCCTTCCAAGTTTGAAAGAGCACGACGAAGTTCAGTCTTAAAAACAATGAGGAAGAAGTGAGCTGTGAAAGGCGGGCATTACACTGTGTAATTCGGCTCCAGTGAAAATAGACCTACCGTAAAATACCGGGCGAGCACCCACTGAAAATTCAGAGATAATTGCGAAAAAATGGGGGATGGGCGCTTGTCCAGTCATCAATTTTACATATCAATGTACTGTGCATATTTATTCAGATATTACAAATTTTGGTATGGGCGCTTACCCAAGCATCAAGGAGAATGCTGAAAGTGTAATTCTACACTCTACGCACGCTGGCCTTCCCCGAATTTGAAGTAATAATAATAAGGCCTTGACGAATGTGTGTGCAAGACAAAATTTGTTTTAGGCTTTTGCTTTAGAACAGTTACTACTGCAGACACCAGCATGTGCAGCGCATGTAACTACACTCATAGCATGCACCTTGGTGCTGGGGAAATTTAGCAAAAGGTCTGTTGGGACGCTGTCTGCTTCTGTGTGCCATCAATACCCGGCCGATCGAATCAAGGCAATCCACTATAGTATTCCAAAGACATTGCCATGCCGACAATTTAACACATTCATTTAGGCTTGGGAATGGCCAAAATCGAAAGACTATCTAAAAAACGTGGTGAGGTCATTGCTCATTCTTAGTGATTTAAATGAGGCAAGATAAAGCGAAAGCTTCCTGCACCATTCATTGCTGACTAACGCGCCCGATATTGCAGCTACTACGACATATTAGTTCCAAAGCGAGCTGCACTCGCTCGCAAGGGCACCGCCATGTTTCCCCGCCGTCCTTACTCTGCCGGTGACGTGACCTAAAATTCCCCCAGTTTTCGATTGGGGGAGACCTACATGCCAAACCAATGAAGGACTAGGATAGGGCCAGCTTGAACTTGGGAGACGAGAAAACGTAAAAAAAACAGAGATAGAAGAAAGAGACAGAGATAGAGATACTGCTGGACTACCAACTATGGATTTAATGCTTCTTCCTCTTCTTGAACCTTAACTGTGTGCTTCTTCTTTTCTGCTCATCCTTAGAGCGCCATACAATCCAAGGATGAAATAAAATAAAATGAAATTAAATGAAATGAGAGCCACATGCATTCCACATACAAACCCAGATTGACAAAACCGCACTCCAGCAGTGCGTGACACACCTCTAATAGTGTTTTTCTTTTGAGGTGAGCTTTAGCAGGACGTGGCACACCGCAAGTACTGTTTTTCTTTTGTGGTGAGCTTGATGGATGGCACGCTGACGCATGTCTCTTCGTTTTCTTCGATGGCCATCCATCAAGCTCACCACAAAAGAAAAACAGTACTTGCGGTGTGCCACGTCCTGCTAAAGCTCACCTCAAAAGAAAAACACTATTAGAGGTGTGTCACGCACTGCTGGAGTGCGGGTTTGTCAATCTGGGTTTGTATGTGGAATGCATGTGGCTCTCATTTCATTTAATTTCATTTTATTTTATTTCATCCTTGGATTGTATGGCGCTCTAAGGATGAGCAGAAAAGAAGAAGCACACAGTTAAGGTTCAAGAAGAGGAAGAAGCATTAAATCCATAGTTGGTAGTCCAGTAGTATCTCTATCTCTGTCTCTTTCTTCTATCTCTGTTTTTTACGTTTTCTCGTCTCCCAAGTTCAAGCTGGCCCTATCCTAGTAATGCACCAACTAGCTCAACTCAAGCCCGTAACTCAATGAAGGACATCTGGCACACCCCGGTGAAGAACTAATTTAGACCACTTGGAGACCTTTATCGTGCAACTGAAATTTCTATTACATGGCACTTGTACCGCAGTAAGCCTCCATCAAATTGTGGGCACTTTGGCTGGGATGCCAGCTCACAAACTGGGAATACATAGGCTGCCACTTTGTCTCGAACTCTTCCAAAACTTTAAACTCCAAAACAATAAAAACTTTCTTAATCCAGGTATACGTGATTGAAGGGGATACCATTTTGCATGCACTGGTGACTGAGTACGTGACCTGCAACCAATTACAAGGAGTTACCGTGTTGGAAAAGGAGCCTCTCCATCTCACAGAGGATGACTTGGATGAACGGGTAAGACTCGTGCAATTTGCAATGAATGCATTTCTCTCTTTCGGAGCATATGATATGCTCGCAACAGTGTAGCATTTGGTAACAAAGTTGGTATAAATAAACACCCGAGCAATTAAGAATTTGTTTATACATTTAGCTCCAGGGGTTCAGTGAGCTAATGATCTAATGGAGGCACAATATATGTCTCCAAAAGGGTGGGGTTGGTTTCCCTGCCATTTGATCGATGGGTGTGATTGGCATCTGTCAGAATTGAGGAAATAAATATGTGCAAATAATATGCATACAGTAATCGCATATGTACGCTGGAAGAAGTGCTACAACGAGAAGAGAGTTGAAAGTTTATGTATGTCCCTGTGCCAGGCCAACTTGCTTCTGAGCGAGCCTTTCTTCAGCACCAGCCTCCTGCCCTGGCACAACCTGCAGTTCTGGTTCCTGCGGCCTGAGATTGAGCATTTACTGGCCCCTGGAGCCATCACTCTGCCGGGCACTGCAGTCTTCTATGGACTGGCTGTGGAATTCGACCACCTCTGGAAGATCAGAGCACCGGTCAGAGAGGCAGAAGGCTTTGACCTCTCTGCATTTGATGAGCTCATACAGGTACCTTGCTTCAGCTGCCTTTACCAGATCGGGCACATACCTTGGAAATAGTTGTGAATCTGCTGAAGTGTGCCTTTGCCATGTTTGTTCAGCAAGTCAAACTTTGTCAAATCTGGAGTGTCACTTTTTGCTTCTTTCATGTTCCACAGTTATTTCACCAGCACACTCATTTTTTTGTGAGTAGATATAATGAGATACTTGTCGTGTTCCTGCGTGCTTCACAGAATGCACAGGCCGTGAGTGATGAGATGGTGGAACCGCAGCCTCTCTGGGAATACCCCTGCACTGCCATGACGCATCCGTTCCCCATGGCAACAGTCAACCTGGCATCGAATCTAAAATCTGTTGCAACATCGGGCCATGTTTGCTTTGAGAGGTGGGTATGCCTTATTGGCCAAATACATTGCCCATAGAAAGCTGTCCTGGGAATTGTCAATTTACATCCCGAATATCTGGCAATGGAGTGATCATATGTGGTGCATTGTTATTCTGCTGAAAGCAAACATACTACCATTTAATGAGTGTCTCAAAGATTGCTCCAAAAAGGGTTATGCGTGTAACAAGATCCTTCATGTGGGATATTAATATTGTTACGATGAAGAGATGGTTTATTTTTTGATAAATTGCAATGGTTATTAAAATGTTCCTCTCAGCTTCAAATACCTTCTTCCTCCTTCGCCTATGTATCGTTGCTCCACCGTCGGGAAGAAAATGATGTCTTATCGTTGGGTGATCAGGAATCAGGTCGACAGGGGATGTGGGGTTTTAAACAAAGCATGTGTATTGTGTATCGTTTCTGGCGTCGATAAGTCTGTTCGTTCAGGGATTCTATGGCAATACAGTTGAATCTCGTTGATTCAAATACGCTTAATTGGAACTTTCGGTTTATTCGAACGGATGCTGTGGTCCGGACTACACTATATGTATTTCAATGTGCGAAAACGCCTGGTAATTCAAACATCCCGCGCCGCCGAGCATGCCCTCAGAGCGGGCTAACTCATGCGGCAGCGCCTCCAATAACCATGACAACCGATCACGTGGTGACCTTGAATGCTGCGATGAGTGGTGCGATGCTCTCTTGCACGGTGACGGTGCTGCGCTGCTGTTCTTCGGCACGTTTTCGGTGGGAGTGCGACAGTTCCGTTTCTTCCCTTGCACTCGCGCACTGCTGCGGTTCGGTGTGTTTTCGGCGGGAGCCGGACAGTTCCGTTTCTTGCCTTGCACTCGTGCGTTGCTGCGGTTCGACGTGTTTTCGGTGGGCGCGCGACTGACGTTTGCTGCGCCGCTGCTCTTCGGCGTGTTTTCGGCGGGAGTGCGACAGTTCCGTTTCTTGCCTTCACATTTTCGCCACCGGGTGGAACTCCATCAAGCCGGAGACGATTGCCAATTGTTTTCGGAAATGCGGTTTCGGCGAACCTGCAGCTGGAGGTGAAGGTGGAAGAGACAGCGCAGATTCCGTCTGGCGACGACTGCTTTCCTGACAGCGTCAGCGGTGTATTCTTGGACGACATAACTTCCGAAAGCTATGTAGAGGTGGACACCGGTGTAGAGACCTGTGGCATAATAACTGACGCCGAGATCATTCAGGCTATGTGCCCTCAACAGGCCACATCTGAGGACAATTCAGCCCTCAGTGACAAAGATTCTGATGCCAGCGAAGAAATGCCCCCACCTAGTGCAACGGACGGACGGAAGTAGCGTGCAACCGCACGCTACTTCTCTTGCCAGGAGAATGCGGATGCCGCGTTAGAGGCATGCATCACGGATTACTTCCCTTTGTGATCGGTGAAAATAAATGTCCTGGAACTCGTCACTCATGTGTTAGCTCGGTGCATATGCGCCGCCCAACGCAGCGCTGCATGTAAGTACTCCATTTAATGAGCTTCGTTTAATTCGAACAAATATTCGGTCCCCCTCAACGAGATTCGACTGTACTAAACAATACCCCCCCCCCCCCCCCCAAAAAAAAAAAAAAAAAAAAAAAAAGAAGGAAGGTGATTGTTTTGGTAAGAAATTGGCAATCCCACTTTCCCCGCAAGCAGGAAGGAGCAAAACACCCGTTCACCTCTTGCCCCCTCTTTTCAGTGCAGGGAACTGCAATGGTGTTGCCCTGTGGATGGACTTTGTTTTTGACGAAGACAACACGATAACCACTGGACCAACCGAGAAAGTTGTCCTGGGAAAAAAGGTCACCTGGGATCGGTTCTCAAGGCAGGGGGTCTACCTATTCGACAAAAGAAGTCTGCAACATTGCAAAGACAATGGAACCATCCTCAAGTGGATGTTTGAATTGGATCAGCAAAGTGGTTCTGTGCAGTACACGTTTAAAATTGAGCCTGTTGCTACATGACTCGGTAAAACCTTGCAGAGTGTAAACCAAAAGCTGATTGGTGCAAATGAATAAACTTGCGCAGAATCCCATTTTGTGTATCCCTCTACATGCATATATATTTTCAGATGTAGTTTCAGAGAAAGCACCAGTGAATTTGGTAAATGCAATTGTCTATGAGCATTAATGACAAGTAGAGAAGATTTTCACATTTTGTGTCTATTCATCGCAAATGCAGGCGTGCAAGAAAAAAAAAATCTTGGTCACCCGACTGGTTCATTCAATAATACGCTTGTAGACAAAAAATAACTCGTTTAATTTCATACGCACCCTGGTTTGTTACACCCCACGATACTCCACGGTTAATCTTGTTAGTGACTCGAGATTAGAACATGGCACCAGCCACAATAAAACCATATTACATAGTGCACTCTGATGCTGCACGTAACAGAGGTGTACGTAATAAGAAACAATGTACAGTGCTCGCCAAACTTATACGGAACATGCAAACTTTGTCTTATCTCGAAGGCACGCTCTGTAGCGCTCGATGGAACTGCCCGAGCGGGGGAGGCGGTTTGCCCAGTGGCGAAATTGCGGCGGTACCAGAGACAACGCAACAAACTTGCCTGCCAGTGATCTATGCTTCTCGCTACCCCGGTTGCAAAGTCGCAATTTCGAGCGAGGGGCCTCCCCTGCTCGGGCAGTTTCATTCGGTGCTAATTAACGGAGCTGTTTTTCAGCTGCCACCAAGCTAGTGCTTTTTCGACATAAAACATAGTTTACGTGTTCTGTATAAGTCTGGTGAGCACTGTACCTATCCTTGTATTCCAAACAGTTCTTGAGACACTAGTTGGCAGCTTACAAGACAGGCCATGGCTTTGCTCTCACGGTGTTGCTAATGATGGTAGTAATTATATCTGAGCAGTTGGGAGTACTTAGCAAACCTCATTAAAATATCAAGTAAAAAAATACTTGTTTTCCTTCCAACCAACTTACAAAGTATACTCTTGCCACTGTGGCTTGGAAGAAGACTTCCTCAACAAAACAAGCAGCATCCTGTAAATGCTCCAGTTGGAAGGGTACAAATCAGCGGGGAAACCCGTGAATGTCCAAAATATGTTCTTCAGGATCATCGAGAGAGACTGGTCCACAGCCCACCTGGGAGACAGTCGGATACACCAAAAAAAGAGTCAGGTAAATCAATTCTTTTTTTGCCTTTTCATTTAAGGTTTTTTTTCTTTTTTTTACAGGAAGCTGAAACATTTCTTTAAAAAAATTAGAGGTTGATTCTAGAGTAGTTTTATCACATGAATCTGAATATCACTTCCGCTTTCCCCAAAGATGCAACTCAAAGCGAGAAAACGCAAAAAACCTCCGACCAGTCGTGACATCATAAGAGGATCTTTCGGCCGCCAAGCGCTTGTTGCTCGAGGGCCGCGCGTGCAATCGCAAGCTTGCTAGGTGTATTCCCCCGCAATGGCACCAGTCGCGGTCTTTTTCTGCCCTTTTTAAAAATAGCAAGAGTATGCGTGCAAAGCTTTGATAGGCGCTGGAGAGTGCGAGAGCGGAGAATCCAAAGCTCCTTTTTTTGACATCATACTCCGGGAAGGAGGGCCTTCAGCGGTACTTTGAAAGTAATTTTCTGCAGCCTCCATGCACCAAATTGAAAAATAATTGCTATATTCAAGATCCTGGAGGTCAAATGAAGACAATTTAGATGTGTTCCCTCAAATACGAAACCGCTTCAGCTTCCTTTTAAACAAGCTCCTTCCAAGCTTAGAATAGTGAGGTAATGAGCTCTGGTAATTTATGACCCGACCAAGCGAAAGACAGTGGACTCACATGTGTGACAATAGAAAACTTGATTGCATCTGGTTGAGGAGTCATGTTTAAATACTCCAAGAGCTCCTGAAACAGCAATTAGATAAAGTTGTTGATGCCCCCTTGACAGACACTGGGCTGCTCTAAGTTAGTGACTAATATTAAGCATGGAGGCAAGCTGGTGGAGATTTATTTCTTGGAGTTTGAGACTGTGGCTCAAACAGGTGCAGGGGGCTGACACAAAACACAAAGAATCTGCATTTATCCCCGCATTTGTGTCTCAGGCTGAAGGAGTTGGGGGTATGCGTAATGCTAGTTGTAGATGCCTCATCGTGCCAGCTGGTTATTTATCTAAAAAGTAGGTAATTAAGCTATCTACAGTTGGCTTTGTTTGAAACCCTCTGCTTGGCTGTCGTTAGTAAAACGTTTGTTGAATCATGCAAGCAAACAAAGAAATGACCGAGCTTTGATCATACTGGTGTATGTACCTCGATTTTGATGGGATCTGCAAATTACTGACAATCACAAAGGTAGTTTATCAAGTTAAGGATACATAGGATGTCTGGGCCTGCCAGCTCATCAAGTCATGGTGCAAAAGCCACTCATACTATAGCTGGCACAGTTATAGTCGGTGGCAGGTCAAGAATGGAGTGGAAGCTTCTCCCACCTCTTTCCACTTTAGCAGAGTGAACGCTGGACAAAAGACTACCTCCTCTCCAGCCTTCGCTCTGCTAAAGTGAAAAGAGGTGGGAGGAGCTTCCCTTTGTTCTTGACCTGTCACCAACAATAGGGTTAGTCCATCGCTGACTACATGTGCTGAACAAGCTGAATGATTCGGTGAGGTCACAACCGCTTGCGGTAACGGTGGAGTCAAGCAGATGTTTGTTTAAGCGGTATGAAAACACAATCGAGCATTCTTTTCTTTAGGATGGTATGCCCATTTTATGAGGACATCAGTGAAATATTTTAAGGGGAGATATGGCATAGAAAAATTATTTTTTAGAACAAAAACATTGAGTTTGAAGGATGTTATATTAGGTCCACCAGCATTTGAAGAATATTTTTACAAAGTTTCATTAATTTCTGCTGCATAGTTAACTAGCCATCACCTATTTTCAATGCCTTGGTGCTATATGAATGATAGAGATCTGGACACTTTGAATGCATTTTTTATCATCCCATGTTTTAAGTATAAATTTTATTTTAGTCAAACTATCTTTTTATAATAAGATTAAATGATGAATGCACTCGTGGAATTAGTCTTACTTTCTATACATATTTTATTAATAAAAAAAAGTACATTTGTTTGGAGACATAGAAGGCTCTACAGCACTGAAACTTTCTGTCTACACTCTTAATATCATTCACTAAGCCTATGCAAAGTTTGCAATCAACACCTATTGAAAGGGGAACTGCAGCACAAAACAATACCCACCACAGGGGGCTTGCTCCTCACTGCAGGCGCACCACGAAAGAAGTCGGAGTTCCCGAGAGACGAGGGAAATGCATGTTGCACTATGGACAGCACTTCAGAGAGTGAGTCTTCCAGCATGAAGAGGCAGGCGTTGGGCCCAGCATCAAATGAATACGCCAGCTAGGAAAAAGGGTTGCAACCGTAGTGCATCAGGTCTCAAGAAGGGTAGGGTTCCTACTACAAGGCCCTGACCATACCCCTCTGAGAGTTGATATTACGACTATCGTTTGTGCACAATAGAAGTGCCGACAGTGAAGAGGCTGCTCAGAATGGATGTGCCACTAAGGTCACATGTATGATGCTTACTTTGTTGGTACCATAGTACCTGTTGTAGCGGTGAACAAGGTGCACAATGTCCCATGAGATGAGATTCATGTACCGGATGGGAGGGTAAGTGTCCAGGCACACTGCGTGAAGCTGGTTGCTTTCCTGTCAAGAAAAAATGAATGCAAAACATACTTCATACAAGACTTTGAAATCAATACTTGAAAGCTTGCTGACTAAGCAAGGCTAAGCTGGCCTCAACTGAAAGTGCTATATTATGGACTCCTTGCACAATATACTCCGTTTCACAATAACTTGGCGAACTGTGGAGGCTAGGGACCCGCGACCCTATAAGAGCGTCGGAGCGAAGCACGTGACCCGACGTCACAGGAGCACTTGTGTCACTACGCCAAATGCGAGGCGCGAAGCTTGGAGGAACCAGCTGTCGTCTGCTAGCCAAGAGTCGTCTGCTCCAAAACCAACCAGTTTTGGATGAAAATTCAACGCAGCAACATATCCGTTCGCTGGAATAGCGAGCTCGTCAGGAGCAGTTCATGAGACAGCCATACGCTCAATTTAGCCACAAATCTGTGACAGGTGGTAATGCCAGGGCACAGTGGGATGTTTTGAGCGGAAACGGCCGATAACACGGCTGCGATCGCCAACGACCACGGCGCTACAAGAAGAAAAAAATCAAGCGGATACGGATATGGCATCACTTTTTTGGTTTAAATATAATTGAAACAAATTTGTGATTATTTATTCTTTATTCTTCATATCTTCTCGTTATAGATGGAATCGCGCAAGTTCAGTTGCCGTTAAAAAAAAAAAAGAAGCATTGAACTACTTTTTGTCGCGGAGGGCTTTGTTGCTGTGGCGGTAACGAGACCCCGGCGGCCTCGACCATGGAGTGTGATCCCGTGCCTTGCTCCGGCGCCTTTATTGGGTCGCGGGGGCTGCAGCCTCCACAGTTCGCCAAGTTATCGTGAAACGGAGAATAGAGCATGCAAATATCCGTCAAACCAGATAGTCGGTTGAACCGAAGGGAAGCGAATCCATCTTCAAAAGCCGGTTATCCAGTTATTCTAATTTTCGAACATGAATAACTGGTTTGGCAAACTGGTTATTCCGAATTATCTCACATATAACAATAACAATGCTTTTATTTAATTTTTACTTCATAGTCCTAGAATCACAGACAATGCATCATGTTCCTCTGATAATTATAAAATAATACATTAATGGCAAACAGAGTGAAATTTAGGGTGTGCTTTGCCCAGCTTCTTTTCCACAGAGTTCTGTATTTACCCAACACAAAGCCTCTGGACTGGAATAGTTTCATCATCTGCGTCGATCGAGGCTGAGGCAAACATTTGACTTGAGTGCTGCGTCAGTGTTTAGCGGGGACTTGTGTTATATTGGTGCTTCACTGACTGAACACGAGCCCCAGCTGAACGCTGACGCGGCGTTCGGTTATGTCACCTGAGCACTGCACTAGAAATGCAAGCAAATAATGTATGTTGCTGCCCCCATGGGTGTAGTTCTCAAGTTAACAGCAAGCGGTGCGATGGTTGGATCGATGAATGATCTCTGAAGATCCCCCTTAATTTTCAAAACAAGCAGGCGACAGAGGTGAAACCCCTGGGTGAAAGTCTGCAGGGACAAACATTTAATTCGGCCAAAGAATCTCAATTCTGCTGCAAGAATCGAGATTGTTCGGCCGAATTATCGCGATTCCGCTACCGGAAACTATGTGAATATTCAAATACAGTTGAACCTCGATTTTACGAAACCCGATTTTACGAATTTTCCGATTTAACGAACAAATTCGGATTCCCCGCGCAGCCTATGCGCGAGGTCTCACTTTCTCAATTTTACGAAGTTTCCGATTTAACGAAATAATTAGCGGGTCCCGGTGACTTCGTTAAATCGAGAGTACTTTGTATAACAAACAACCTATTGGCTATATCGAACTCCCCCCCCCCCCCCCCCCCCCCCCTGGGAAGGCTTCCAAAAACGCGCAAACATTTGTCTTCTAGCCTGTTCCTTTCACAAAAAAGTAGGAAAGAAAGAAAATCTCAAAAGTTCAAGTTGCGAATAAACTTGAGAGAATAGAAGCGAATCAGAAGGGGGAGAAAGCTAAAAAAATACTCTCTGCACGCACACACAGCAAAAAAAAAAAAAAACTTTTCATTCCAAAATCGTTGCCCACGAAAAGAAGCGATTCAGAAGGGGAGATAAGCTAATGACACAAACTCTGCTAGTATGCAAAAAAAAACAAAAAAAAAAAAAAACACTTTCCAGCGCGTTGTTACAAGGCGGAAGCGAAGAGATGAGAAAGAAAGAGAAGTTCTCCCCTTACAACGAACGCATCGTAAAAGTTCGTTATAAATAGGTTTTGCTATATCGAACTAATCGTGGCGTTTCCTGCTTTTCGTTATAAACGGGTTTGACTGTATTCAACCGAGTAACATAACCGGTTATTAAAATATCCAGTTATTTGGTTTTCGAAACATTCAGTAATTCAAATAACCAGATAACCAGTACTTTCAAAAACTGGTCTGTACATCTGGCACTATTATGCACCTTCCCGCAGGACTGGTTATTTGGCTACACTTGCTGCTCTTTTGTAGTTTTGGTAATTGGGCCACATGCAATGACTACTAGACAATGTAATAAGTAGTTACATATTAAAAACATTTGTTTAAGTTGTTACAGGCATGAGGAAAGATTGTTATATGGCATAAAGAAAGACATTTCTCCTTTCCTCACTATCGCGGAGTGGAACCGTCTGTCAAACAACATTATCAACACAACTCAGTTAACAAGTTCTGGAATGTATGCTTTTTGAAATGGCCTTGTGTGTCGTCATCAATTTGGTGTACCACCTCCCACAACATAAAACTCCACTGGAGTTGACAGTATAAACAAATAAATTGGTAATGAACTAGGATCAATCTACAGTGATTGTTTTGAGCTGTTTTGTCAGGCCAGTGTGTAGAAATCAACTGATGTCCTACTCTGCTCCAAGCAATAAATAAACAGATCCCACTAAAACAAGCTGATCGACATTAACACTAACTGTGCAACCCACCCAGAATAAATCTTCCATTTATATGACTGATTGAACTGAGCAGTTTTTGCACTGGAGAAATGGCGAGCAGGATACACTAACCTGCATTGTGATCTCCGCAAACTTGTGAAAGTTCCTGTTGACAATAGCTTCTGTGATATCCTTCATCCGCTGTGGTACCACTTTGGTGGCTCTGTGTTCCAACAGGCTGCTTGTCAGCATGGAGAGTTCCATCCCTTGTGTGCTACCGGTGTCTTTCTTCACATCGCTTACCTGTCAAAAGCAATGGCAGCAGTGCTCAGACCTGCCACGAGTGCTACAGCGTTATGCCAATCGAGTCGGCAGGTGGGCCTTTCCTGAGAATCAACACTAAGTGGAGAGGGGGCCTAATTGGTTCACTTGTAAGGGCTACCGACCTAACGTACTGAATCCAACCCATATGAAAACTGTTTGTTAATATCCCAATTAGTTTATCTGGCAACAATTATTTTGGGAAGTGGTTAGGTAAAATGTATGCATTTTCTAGCGTTATTTTGACCTTCAAGCAGAATGGTGACTTTCTGTAAATGAAAGTCACATGAGAATGCAGCACCACCATCATTGTGAACTCTTTCTTTACATGGGATAAAATGAAATGGAAAAAGGGCATCCTTCTGTCTTGTCCGGGTTTTCCAGGACAGCTGGCAGACTTCTGGGAGAGTGGAACAGTGGATAATACAGGAAAGGAGAAAGCCTGGATTGTGGTAGGCCAGTAATTGTTCCCTGGTGCAGGGATCTGAATTGTCTGTGTTATGACTCGCACAAGCATTTCTGCAATGAATGCCAGGATAACAATGCAGTTGAGGCCTTGGAACATAGAAACCTTGCCAGTGGCCCCTCACCCAAAAATCAAGGCCCAAACAGCCAAAGCAAGGCAGGGGGTGCCTCGCAAAGATTGGGGATAGAGCTGAGAGCAAACCAGGGTAAGGTTAGTCTGTGGACTCTACATTTATTTAATTCTCTGGAAAATAGTCAGGTTGCATAAGTTCAGGTTAGTCCAAGTAAGAGTAAATGACAAAAACAAACAAGTTTACACTCTAAAAAAAAAAAAAAAGGCAATAGATGGATTTGCAATACAAGCCCTATAAAAGAGCCACAGTCATGTCCCACTCATCTGACATATGGAATTATTGCAGCCAATACGAAAGTGAATGTGGAAAGCACTATCAGTGCTGCCTGACAGATGAGAGAAAAAGTTGCCAATGAGAGTAGCAGATGGCAAGGAGGTGAGCAGCAAGGTCACGGCTGGTACATCTATCATTCACAGAGCATTACCCACACCACGATGCCTAGATCATGTCTTCGACTGGTATGTTCAGTGTCCTCTCCCACACACACATCAAAAGCGGTGCCAAAGTGGCAACAAATGACGTCACAGAAACCGGCGTGTCGTGCTGTCGAATGTCGAGACCCTGGCAGTTGGCGCTGGAAGTCCCGACAAAAAGTATGAGCGAACGCGAGTGTCGCTGTCATGGTTTCCCAACTTCTGGCTGCCTAGGCTTCCATGAACTGTCAAGCTGGAGGGTGACCTGGAGCAGAACAGGCGTCTGCCACACCCACCACCGCTGCTGGGACACCGCCAGAGTTGCGGCCGGCTACAGCGTGACACTTCTACGACGTCAGACGGAAATCGAGGGACCACTTTTTAGGACGCGGCAAACAAACTAGCCGGAAATGCGTTCCAGGCACCATACCTGCATGGCACTGACTGTACGGGGCACCACACTCTTGAATGTATTATTCATACTGGTTACGAAAGTAGGCCCAATTTCCACCTTTGCAAACAGCTATGGTTAGGAACAAACAAGCACGACACTTTTACTGTAATACCGCTAAAATGCCAGTGGGCAAAAGACGAGCATTTGGGTAAGTGAGACATGACAAGAAACCATAAAACAGCAACAGCTCGGAGTACGATGGCTTCCACATGGCCAGGATGAGGCCAGAGCTTGAATTCCAGTTACGGGCATTTAGAGTACTAATATATATAAAGCGTGAGAGTGGTGTGCCTTCACTGTTACGGCTGGTTTACTGCCTTATTCACGGAGAATTGAGGGTAACTGCCAGGACCCCAGAGGCAAAGCACCTCACCACCAATAGGACTATTCGCATCTGGGGCCAGTGGTTTTCGGGAGCTATCTGTTTGGCCACGGAGTCTTCTCCATCCTGCCTCAGGCCCTTCAGCCAGGCGACAAAGCCACCGTACATGCTTCGGCAAGCACTGCCAGAGCCACGCCTGCAAGGCAGCACATACACGGATGATTGTAGAAAAGATTTTAAAATTTTATTTTGTTCATTTTTTTTCGTGCTTACCATGTTGACTCTTTTATTGTGATGATAAATGTGCAATAAAAGAGTCAACATCCAATCTTCCTGGTTTCATTTACCTGGAATGCTCATATATGTTAGTACATAAGTAGTAAAAGACAATTAAATGTTCTCAAGGATTTTGTGCTCACAGACTGAGAATGCTGCTATTTATTAAATTCCAAAAAAACTTAAGGCAGCTGTCAAAAAAAAAATAATGAGGGATTGGTGACCAAAAAACAAATGAAAGACACCTAGGCACTTCTTACAAGTTGTGAATGCAAAAGCATTAATGTTGTTCTTCCGCTCCCTTAGTTTGTTTGCGGTGTACTGGCGTGGACGGCTACGTTTTGCTACTGCCGAGGCTGCAGCCGCCGACGATATAGAGGCTTCAAGCGCCGCCATGTTCCTCGGCATTGAGAAAAGCAAAAGCGAAAGCAACCGCAGCCCCCCCCCCCCCCCCGCCCCACCCCACAGGCCTCCAGCCACGCCTGACACATGACCCAAGAGTGGGGGAGAGGGGATGCCGATCGCGCGCCACCCTCTCTTTAGTGGCTCATTCTTTGCGGTCACAAACAACGCTGGCTGCGCTCCATGGGCGTCGAATTAGTTGCCCAGTTTTCGCGGTCATAAACAATGCCGGCGGCACTCCGATGGACATTTAATGCTTTTGCATTAAAAAATCTGCATGCTAGAGCTTTCAAAGAGGAATATGGTGCAAGGTCCTTGCATTGTATTTATGCCTCAAAACCCTGAAATATGCCCAGTCTATTTTTCTTATTATGGAGAGGTGTTAAAGGGGAACTCCGGCGATTTTTTGAACAACCCCAACTAACCATATTTTCGAAATCGCCGTCCTTTACTCTTTCCGCTATGCTATTTAGTATCGCGAAATTCAGAATAGTTATTGTGAAATCGGCAAATGAAAATGACGCCAAAACGAAGATTCGAATATACCCGCGCTTTTCATTGCCGTGACGTCACGGGTGGGCCGGCTTGTGGTTCGAGGCGGGCAGTCTAAAAATGAACTATGCCGAGCATTTGTATCGTGCTGCTGTGCGGGAGCTGGAGCGACTTTCCAAAGCATTCTTTTGACACCATTCAACTGTTTGTAATCAGTTGGGAACAAAGTCTACAGCCCAAAGAGTGAACCCCTGCCTACCCATGACGTCACTTTTTCAATGTTGCCACTAGAGCTTTTCCCTTTGAAAAACACGATGAGGACCAAAATTGTAAATTCTGTAACTTCACGAAAAAAAGTTATTTTGTCCAAATATATGGGTTACTAGCTCAGCGAAGTTTGTTGGTGTTTTTAGCAAGTTTTTAGGCAAATCGGGGACTAAGAAGAAAACGGCAGAGTTAAACTGGCAAAAATAGTAACCAAAAAAAACGTTCTGGAAATCACACTTTTGGAATGATTCATTTTGCCACACGAAGTGGGAAGCAGCATAAGAGGCACGGGACAGATAAAACCTCTCCACATATTCGCCTCACCGATACAAGCAAGGGCAGTAAACATTCCTAGCTTTGGAAAATGGTCTCAATGCGCATGTGCTTGTGAAGTGGAAGTGCATGTTAAAGGCAAATGACCATGTTTGTAATGTTTGCTGCAATCGGTGAGGATGGTGACAGAGCACAGGCAGAGTGAGTTTGGAGTGTAATTTCCTCGGCTTCGTATCTTCGACTAAACAGAAGCCTTGCTTTTTTTTTTTTTTTTTTAAATTAAATTTATCAAATTATAAATAACTGGCGGTGGATGTGGGGAGTAAGTGACGAGCCTCTGTGCCATACATTCGATTGACTCTATATATATCTTATCATTATAAAGTTCCATCAGTTAAAAATATTTGTAAAACAACCAAACACAGACAACCATAATACAGATTCATGCATACTATAGTATGTACACATCTATTTTGCCCTTTTGTATTCAAGACCATCCTAGCATGTTTCTCTGACTTCATTCAGTTCAAGTCACCTTGCAATGGCAGAAAGGTCTCCTTTCACATGGAACAGGGTCCCAAGTGACTTCACTGTCAATGAGAAAAAGCACATTTGACACAATTGTGAATACATAGATGAAGACACACAAAAAAAAAAAAAAGCACCTTCATAAACAAGTGCCCTTCTCTGTCGACTGGTCCTAAATAATGCAGTACAAGACAATTGTCAACTGTGCACAGAATGCCAAAATGCTATGTTACCGCTTGTATGTATACAGTCGTCCAGGATTCCAATATGAATGCAGTGCCTGAAGGATATGTGCTGTACTACCTAGATGACGCTTTTGAAATGGGTCGGCAGCACTCAACGCAACTATGGCCACCAGCTGTGGCTTCAAGAATTGTTTTCCCTCGCTCCAGAGTTTTGCTAACTCACATTCTGAAAGCAGCCAGTAGGTGACGTGGCATGCATTACTGCCGCAGCAGTGATGATATGCTTGTGTTTTAAATTCATGACTGTGCAGTTGTTCCACTGGGTAAGAAGAGTCAAAGGGGTGCCACTGAGACACGATCAGTGACATGTACTGTATTTTTCGGACTGTACATGTTTAAAAGTTTATATTCTAAGCTGTGCAGACCATCTAAAGCTACGGACTGTACAAGAATTAATTTTTCAAAATTGCTCAGTATCAGGTTTTGTCACCTAGTGCAGTTGTTAAAGGGCAACTCCGCTTCATTTTTGGTTTTGAAAAAACAGCGCAGTATCGCCTCGGAAGACCACACGTCAAATATTACGACGCAGTTCTGTCTAAATGTTTCTCAAAACGGTCCGGCAAACTTTGCAACTCGCCAAGTTGCCGAAATTGGCTGACTCGAGTGGGCAAATTCAGGCGCAACCAAAAGCGCAGTCAAGGCTACCGCGTGGGCGGAGCCAACATTGAGCTAAGCGTTATCACCATTGCCCCCATTTGGTTGTTTTTACTTCTCTGCGCGAGCGTAGCGGATGACGTCAGCAACGTTTCCTCTCTGCGCTCAGCGGTGTCCACGTGATTGGCATAACGCACCTGCGCAGTGCGCTTCTTGGGAGCCGTACGGCCGACCCGCCGTGATTCTACCGTTACCGCCGTCTCCCGCGTCACAGCCGCCGTCCTCGTCTCACCGTTTGTGATTATTGAATCTCGGAGTTTCGTTCACACTACAGACGCTACGTGAGCAGACATACGCCGCAGTTGTGCAGACGTCGTCGAATGTCGTAGACACCAAAACGTAGCGAAGAGTGCAGACGACACTCGCGGCGCACGCCCGCCCCGATCCCGCCCGTTATTGCGTAGAGGATCACGTGACATCTCGTACCACGTGACGGCCACGTTCTTGGCGCCCCAAGGCCGACGTTGCCGGACGGAGCCGAAGTTTCGGTTTCGATTTCCGCTCGTGTTAAAAATTAGATTTAAAAATATATATCCCATTTTTCGCGAAGCAAACGACGTGGTGTCTTTTACTAGGGCTTTTTAATGCAAAATAACTCATTATCTCGAAATCTTCAGAAAGAAAGGTTCAGACTTTCAATGTGCTGCTATCGCCATCAATGCACCGGTGGGTGACACAAAGTAGTTGCGCACAAGCGGACAATGTTGATCAAGCTTGATCTTGATGGCACAAACGCCAATTTCTTTGAGTTGTAAAATCATTACTACAGACAACTAAGTGACTGTGTAGTCTTTCAGTGACCCCAGTCGCAGCGCCTCCAAAATGAAGAAGAGCGTTCATGCTAATTTTTGTTTCTATTAAAACAATTTGAGTTGTAAAAACAATAACTACCTATATGAAAAAATAATTAACATTCATACTGCTTTATTAGTCAGCACAGAGTGCTACTTGTTAAGGAACTAATGACTTGTCATTTTTAATGCAAGTAAGACATGGATGAAGTAAACAGCCAGTGCAGACTATCTACCAGGTGTCGGCTATCTAAAGAAAAACACCTTTAAATCAGCCAAAACTTTCCCCTGCGAACTACACCAATATATGTTGATGACAGATCCAAGCACAGTACTCCAAGTGCTCTTACATGATCAATCACCACTTTCTCCGAGCAGTGCAGCAAAATTAATTTTTTTAGCATACTATTCTCGCACCACATATAACAGTGAAGACCATCATACAGGGTTAGCTGCATAAAGAAACGTTGCACATGAAGCCTAAACCGGTGTTGGGAAGTCGTTTTCTGTTCTACAGGGTGTCACAAAAGAAAATTTACACGGTCTTTTTTACCGCAAAAATAAACTAGGCATCGCCGAACGCTCATTCTCTGCCCAAAGGTATCGCTAGAGGTCACAACCAGATGCCAAAGTTTCAGCCCGATCCGATACCTTATTCAAAAGTTATAACTGATTTTCTGAAACTTTCAATGGGAAAATGGCGGCCGACGGAGTTTTCGAACACATGGGGCCCTACGGCAGCAGAAACCGAAAACGGGCAAAAGTGGGCTCCATTTTCCCATTGAAATTTTCTGAAAATCACTTATAACTTTTGATTAAGTTATCAGATCGGGCTGAAACTTTGGCATCTGGTTGTGACGTCTAGCTCTACCTTTGGGCGGAGAATGAGTGTTCGGCGATGCCTAGTTTATTTTTGCGGTAAAAAAGACAGTGTAAATTTTCTTTTGTGACACCCTGTACTTCAAGTACTATTACAAGTAGGTTTAGAAAACTTGTACTTTATTTGAAGTACATTCTCAGAGTATCTACTTGTACTTTACGTTAAGTATTTTTTCTGGAACTTTCTAGGGAAAGTACAACTCCTGACTTCAAGGTACATTGCCCAAGTTTGGTCTTGTTAAATTTGTGTCACAAAATTATGCTTTGTCAACTCTGAAGAAATAATGAAAGGGATATTCTACTCTCACCAGCAACGCAAGCAGATGATGTATCGCTCTGTTTGTACTAGATGTGGCTTTCATGCAGTATTTCAAATTCTCGCTACTTCTCGCTCACTCAGAACAAGCGAGGACATGAAGATTATTAGGAGAGGAAACTCCTCCAAAAGAGGATTGCTTGCGGAAGCTACGGGGCTGACGTCATGCTCTCTCCTAACTAATATTCGCTGCCATTTACCAAAATAACTGATGCACCCCCGATTACCCCTGGGGAAATACATAGCAGAAAAAAAAAGAAGAAAAACACTGTATAGGGGAATGAAAGGGCATCATAAGAGATTGTGTTAAAAGTACATTGTATTTATGGTACAGTCAAACACCTTTATAACAAAGTAAAGTCCCAGCCTATTTCCTATGTATTCAACGTGTTTCTTTGACTACAATAAATTCCTGTTTAACAAATATATCTGTTTAATGAAGCAATTGCACGTCCCCACAAAGGAAAAATGACCGGTATTATAAATTTCCTAGCTGAAAAGTAATAGATTTTACCTAAATTGTTGCTCTGAAGTATGCATGTAGAGAACAAGAATACTTTGTGAGCAGCGACAGTTGACAACACCATAGCGCTACCTGCGCCGCACCCCTCTGCCATCGCCGCAAATTCTCGCGTCCAAATAATTTGTTAGTGTGCAACCTTGTGTCTAGATGGTGCTACATCACTACGTTGTTGAGTAGGAACGTAGTCGCCTAGCACCACCTAGACACAAGGTTGCACACTAACAAACTATTTAGACCGAAAACCGAGAACGCGCGGCGCGGTGGTGGCGAATGCAACGCCTCCTCCGCTGTGCACTGCTTGCGCTCGTGCATATTTTTGTTTTGCTCACGCCGTTGATTGAGTACGCACCACTCCGCTCCAAGACAAGTTTTTTTTTTTTTTCTTTTTTTTTCAACGCATCTTTTGGGCAATGCACACTCGCTTTCTTATTTTGCACGTAAAGGACCCGCACAAACAAGAGTATAAATATATATTTAAAAAAAAAGTGTTTTCATGGGTAGTCGTAACATTTTTATGCGGTCATGGCATTTGTACAACCGACGTGCCGTTCTTTGTCGGGATCCAAGATTCCCAATCGTTCTCTATCCAAGTCCCAAATTGTTTTACCTTGGAGCGATAATATGTGGTCGAGGAAACGTGATCTGTGACTCTACCCGTGACGCCAAAATCTAAATGAAACCAGTAGAGCCGCACAGAAAAACGTGCCCTTCTCTTTGTGCCGGACTGATGTGAAAAAGGGTTCAGTCAGCTCGGTTGTGCACCTCTCCCCATCCTCGCCCCTCGCTGCGCTGCGCGCTGCAGCTGTCCCGGGCCGAAAGCGTAGCCAAGTTTGCCGTGCTGCTACGGTAGGGCTGCTGCGGCTGCCGCGACCGCTCCTACGAGAACAATGCAGCCACTTCGAGAGCCTGTTCTGATTGACACGTGGTGGTGCAAGCCACTGCCCAATTTAGGAAAGGTCAAATTTACACAGTCGGCGAATGCCTCTCATTCGCTGCATGATCAGGGGTTGATGTCGGTGGTTTAGTAATTGTTGCAATTCATATTTTGATAAGTCAGTTAAAAAAACTTTCAGCCTTTCTACTCTGGTCAAGAAGGAAGACCAGCAGAGCTGTACTATGGTGGGACGACCTTAAGGACGACTTCTTGGACGACCTCAAGGACGATGCCTAGAGGACGACGTTTGGGCGACCTCAAGAACGACTTCTAGGACAACGCCTAAAGGACGATGCCTAAGACGACCTCAGGGACGACGTTTAGGACGACCTCAAGCATGACGCCTAGGACGACCTCAGGGACGACGTCTAGGACGACCTCAAGGACGACTTCTAGGATGACCTTGAGGACAACGTCTAGGACGACTTCTAGGACGACCTCGAGGACGACCTCAAGGATGACTTCGAGGACAACCTCTCAGACGACCTCAACGACGACGTCTAGGACGACCTAAAGGACAATGTCTAGGACGACCTCAAGGACGACTTCTAGGACGACCTCAAGGACGACTGCTAGGACGACGCCTAGAGAAATTCAGCCTTTCCACTCTGGTTAAAACCAGAGTGGAAAGGCTGGAAAGGTTGCAGCCATCTATTAGCGACGGCGGTAACCAGACAACCGGCAAGCCAGTTGTCTGGTTGCTGCCGTCGCTCATAGATGGCGGTAGCTGTCCAGAGTTTTGTGTCGAGATTTATTTGTCCACAGACACGAAACTGGGAAAACTAGCCCTTAACAGCTCCGCTGTAAAAGGGCAAGTCCGGTCAAAAAATAAACAAAAATAAATAACTGGTATCGCTTTTGTGGCATGAAATAGGATCACAGTTGAAATATTACGTCAAAGTGAAGCCGCATATTCCACTAAAACCGATTTTAAAGATGCGACCAGCTGCCCTTTAGCAGGTGGCAAGTGGGTTAGCTTTTTTCAAGCAACACTGGGCGACACGTACCGCAGAGTGAATTAGGCTTCAATGTACCATACATGGAGGGAAAACAGTAAGGCAGGAAGTGCCAGGCCTCATGTAAGCAGAAGATAATGTACTCTTTGCATAAAAACGAGAAGAGTTGCAAAAATTGAATGTAATCTGCAGAAGGGGACGCTCTCGGATTTAAATTCAGCGGAACAAAATCTGGAATTATGTTTTTTAACAACATCAAGGGAGATCCTTTAAAGATACAAAACATGGTAGATAAGTACCAATATCTGGGAGTGAGGATCATTGAAGGAAAGAACTACCTCGAGGAATATGAGAGACATATATTCGGTAAGGGTAAAAGGAAAGTGGCCATTATGAAACACAGGCACTATGGAACTTCAATGCGAAGAGAAAGTCGTCTGCTTCTTGCGCAGGCGTTGCGGTGATGTCAGAACAATGCCGAGCTATGATTGGCTTTGATCGAAAGGATAGTGGGTAGACCTCAATACTAAATGCCTTGAGGTCTACCCACTATTTCTTTTTCAATCAGCCAATGAGCTCAGCGTTTTGACATCGTAGCAACCCCTGTGCAAGAAGCAGATGAACTTGTGCTCCGCATAGATATAAAGTGGTGCGGGGAGTATGGAAAGGCGTAATGGTACCAGGACTGACCTTTGGTAACGCAGTCTTGTGCACGAGTTCCGAAGTTCAGGAGAGATTGGGGATAGTACAAAGGAGCGTTGGCAAGATAGCTCCAGGGGCACATGGGAATACTTCAAACAAGGGAGTGCAGGGTGATATGGGCTGGTCATCGCTTGAGAGCAGAGAGGCAGTAAAATCAATTTTGACCAAAGACTAACAGACATGGAGGACACTCAGTGTGTGCATAAAATTTATAAACACCTGTACAGTGATGTCTCGTTAATATGGACGCCCCCGCTCCCCCAAAAAATTGTCCATAATGAGAGTTGTCCATATTAACGAGAGAAAAATGCATGCATTTTCTCAGTTTGTCCGTGAAAATGGTGTCCACATAGCGGGGTATCCATTTTAACAGGGTCCATATTAACGAGACATGACTGTATATGAAGAGTCTGAACACGAAATGGATGAAACGGACACAAAAGCTTAGGATGAAATTCCTGCAGACGGGCAATGGGGTGGAAAAGGCAGTTAGGGAGGCAGAGAGATGGATTTTTAGAGGAGAAAATGCAGGGGAAATCAGATTTAATAGGTCACAAAAAGTAATAAATGAAAGAAATAAAGAAGGAAGGTTGATACGATAATTCAAGAGGGAGCACTCTGGTGTTTGAGGAGAGGACGGGAGCCTCAAGAACAAAAATGAATAGAGCCAAATTTGAAGACACAGGTACAATGTGCGCAACATGTAAGGAGGAGACGGAAACAATTGAGCATGAGATTCTAAAATGTAAGGAGCTTAGTCCTGCCCTTCCCGAAGGGGCAACAGACGTACCGGTAGTCATCGGTTTCGCTGGAGAAGATGGAAGGGTGGATTATAGAAAAGTGGAGGCAACGAAGAGGAGGTAGGAGTGTTGGCGGAAATTACCCAGGGAAAATTTAATGAAGTACAACTAACTAGTACAGCTGGGGGACAGGCGGGACAGAGGACAATTGGGACTTTCTCGAGCATGGCTCCGGCCCAAAGTCTCAACCCTGTCCCCCCACTGGGCCTGGTGTTAGGCGACACCGACAAGGTTCGACCAGAGAAAAATTGGCAATTCCCTCGCCGGGGGTTGGAGGCGGGGTGGGGGGGGGGTAATGTTTTTTGTTTTTTTGCTCTATCCCCCAAAGGTCTGCATGACGATCATCTTCATGTCCTGGTGATAGAGAAACACATTGGCTTGAAAGGGGCAATCAGGCTTTTGTCATTGTTTTTAGGCTAGGTGGCGCAAGCCACCACCCATCATAAAAAGTACAGCCGTTATCCATCCATCCATCCAGCACCACTTTGATGTTACACCACGGCCGTACAGCTGATGATCAGCGTTGCCATCCCTCTCTAGCAAATAATTTTGGTTTTGCCGTAGACGCCCAAAACCAAACTTTGAGCCGTGATATTTCCAAAACTACACAATATTGAAAAAAAATTATACCTTGTAATTCAGGGACACTGACTGAGCTGAAAACAGTTAAAGGGATACTTCAACGAAATTTGAAATATTCCCGTCGTGTTCAGAAATAGGTTGAATATGATCCACAATATCCGTAAATGACAATCGCACGTTTGTATTTTGAGCCTGGTGACTGTATTTTTCGTTATAAACGGCCCACTCTGGCAAGTGCTCGGAGAAGGCCCAGCGGAGACCACGTGACATCCAACGCAATCGTGACGTAGGTCGTCTCGGGACGAGCAAAGCTACGGCGAGGCTGACGTCGAGAGGATGGCCTAGTCGTTCCAGCCACCGAAGCGGCTGCTTTTGTACGAATTTTGAGTGACGGGTTAATCTTCTATAATCTTGTAGGGGGACAATAGCAACTTCTGCGACACACAAAAGGCATTCTCGGGAAGAGGGGAGTTCCTCTTTCCCCTCTTCTCTTGTCGTGGCCGGAGGCGAGACACTCACCGTCACTAGCTGTCAAGGTTCCTAAACGGGCATTACAAGCGAGGCATTAGCGACATCCACCAGGTGCTCTTTGCTAATCATTTAATTCTTTTTAAAATTCCTTTTCGAGACTTTCTTAACAAGATATTGGTATGTTCAATGTGATACTGCTCCTTTGAACTTATATATACCAAAAAATGAGCGCCGAAATTTCGTTGTAGTATCCCTTTAATTCCAAAATCAAAATTATTGGCTGGAGTTTTTTTTCAATTTGTTACGTAGAAGTTTGGACAGCGGCAAATTAGTCAGCAGCAAGGAGTGCCCGGTGTCTCGGCTGTAGACAACAAACTTTGCCAGTGGCGGTATTGGCGGCACGACCGCTAGTCTAGAGTTTTTATATTGCATCACGTAGTGGCAAAAACACAAACGCGTACCAATACAATTTTCACTAAAAAAAAACAAATTGGTCATAGAGTTTAAAGGGATACTACAACGAAATTTCCACGCTTATTTTTCAGTCTATACGTGTTCAAAAAAGCAGTATCACATTGGACATACCAATATCTTGTTAGAAAAGACACGAAACGAATTTTAAAACAAATTAAACAATAAGCAAAGAGCACCTGGTGGATGTCGCTAAGGCCTTGTTTGTAACGCCCATCTAAGAACCTTGACAGGTAGTGATAATGACTCTTTCGCCTAGAACTATACATGCTTTGAACCTGACGTCATTCCGAGAGCTCTCCGGCCAGCACAAGAGAAGAAGGGAAGGAGGAACTCCCCTCTCACAGGCACTCTCTTTTGTGTGTCCCAGACGTTGCAATTCTCCCTCTGCAAGATTATAGAAGATTAACTCGTGACTCAAAATACATACAAAAGCAGCTTTGCGGTGGCCCGATCGCTGGCGTGCTTCGACCACTTCGGTGGCTGGAACGGCTACGGCATTCTGATCGTCAGCCTCGCTGCAGCTTAGCTTGTCCCAAGACAATCTATGTCACGATTGCGCCGGATGCGACGTGCTTTCCGCTGGCTGCACACCGAGCGCTTACCAGAGTGGGCCGTTTATAACAAAAAATACAGCCATCGGGCTCAAAATACAAATGCGCGATTGTCATTTACGAATATTGTGGATCATATTCTGCCAATTTGTGAATACGACAGGTACATTTTAAATTTCGTTGAGGTATCCCTTTAAAGGCAACTCCGCTTCATTTTTGTTCGTCAAATATTATGACATAGTTCTGTCTAAATGTTTCTTAAATGGTCCGGCAAACTTTGCAGCTCGCCAAGTTGCCGAAATCCGCTGACTCGACCAGGCAAATTGAGGCGCAACCAACAGCGCAGTCAAGGCTACGGCGTGGGCGTAGCCAACATTGAGCTAAACGTCATCACCATTGCCCCCTTTTGCTTGTTTTTACTTCTTCAGGCAAGCTTAACAAGTGACGTCAGCAATGTTTCCTCTTGGTGCGTCTGCGCAGCATGTTTCTTGGGAGCCATCCGGCCGCCGTGCCGTGGTCCCGCCATTACCGCCATCTCCCGCGTCACAACCGCCGTCGTCGTCTCACCACTTGTGATTATTGTCTCTCGGAGTTTCGTTCACACTACGGACACTACGTGCGCAGACTTATATCACAGTTGTGCAGACGCCGTTGAATGTCGTAGACACCAAAACGCAGTGAAGAGTGCGGTGCAGACAACACTTGCGCCTGGCACACGCCTGCCCCGATCCCGCCCGTCGTTGCGTAGAGGATCACGTGACATCTCGTACCACAAGATAGCCATGTTCTTGGTGGCCCGAGGCCAATGTTGCTGGACAGAGCCAAAGTTTCGGTTTTGATTTCCGTTCGTGTACAATATTAATTTAAAAATATATATCCCATTTGTCGTAAAACAAATGACGTAGTGTCTTTTACTAGGGCCTTTTAGTGCGAAATCACCCATTATCTTGAAATCTCCGGAATTAAGCGGAGTTGCCCTTTAAGATGCCCGGATTCTGCAGCATGAGCTCCTGCCCCACGTGCTCCCAGCTGCGATTTGCTAAAAGACTCGGCCACCATTCCGCCTTTTGATAAGAACTGTCAACTTACAAAACCTTGTTTCTGATGTCGCTCATACTATATTTGGTGCTGTAGTTTTTTTCTAAAGCAGCTCGAATGTTGCACAGGTATGCCAATATGCGATAACTCAAATTCGGTTTCGCGCGATTGACTTTCGGCGCTCAACTACTACAACGAAGTTACCTGTACTACGAAAAATTTCGCCGGTCCCGCAGACTTCATTATAAAGGTGTTTGACTGTACTTCCCTTCAAGTACATTGTGCCCGGTGTACTTACTACTTTACTTTAAGCACATAACCTCTCATTCACTTTGTACTTTCTTCAAGTACTTTTTAGATGCACTTTACTCAACACTGACCTAAACACAACACAGTTTGCCATGCTCAATATTTCCCATCTGTAAATGAGGTGCATTCACCAAGGCAAGCGTAGCCAGCAGCAGATGATGCCAGTCCAGCGGCTGTCGGAAAGTTGTTCACGGAACAGATGTGAAGGTGCCAGTCACTGTAATCAGGGAGCCCGGTATTGTGCATTTGCATTAACTCCCGGCTTCTCTTGCGAACTGGAATATAGTACAAACAAGAATGCTGGATAGGTCAGTTGGTCAATGACAGAAAGAGAACAGGTGGCAATAGCATGAGCAGGTAATAAAGGAAGAATATTGTAACATTACCCGAATTAATGGCACCATCTGACATACTGCTTCGGTGGCAAGTAAAAAAAAGGAGTCTAATAATTTCAAATAAGCACCTTATGTCATTAACTTTATGTCTAGGGGTGTGCGGATAGTGGTTTGAATCGATTAGCACTGCATCATTCAAAGCCTCCCCAATGCCAGGGAAATCCTCAACATACTGGCTCTCTTTGCACTGTTGAAGCAAGGGATCTGTGCTAGGAATGATTGAAGTAGTATTCGCACACCTCTACTCAAGTCATTAGTTCATGGGGACCTTTACAATATTCTGCAGTGTCAGCTCCTTGTTTGCCCTTCTACAGAAATTTTCCAAGCACTATTTGGGCCTAAACAAATTTGTATAAATGAACCAATGAATTCAGTGCAATTAAACATTTCACAAGGGTGTCCTTAGGCGGTGCATTTATCAGTCAAATTTTACGAGTGTAGATCCCAGAAAAAATGTTGAGCACAAAAATTCTTTTTTTCTATGCACAGGAAGGAAAACGGTTTCTCTGGTTGACACTGTTCTTTGCAGATGGCAACACATAAGGCAAAAACGTGAAAAGCTTTTTGAGATGAACGCCCGAAAGCAGATCCAAGCGTGCGTGGTACCGTCTGTGAGTGGCGTCAACCAGACAGTTGTTTCCGTGTCCCTCCCTGTGCTAAGAAGAAAGCAAAAAAAACAAAAAAAAAACAGGATATTTGAGGCTTACATTTTTTTTTTTTCCACCAAAAAACCCACACTTATAAAATTTGAGTACGACAAATGCACCATCTGAACACACTTTTGTGAAAACGTTTCAATGCACTCCATTCATTTGCAGGAGCTGTGGGGTTTCTGTAGAAAATAAGTATGCTGATCAGACAAAACATTATGACCACCTACCTAATACCGCTAATTCACCCTCAGCATGCATAACAGTTGCAAGGGTCACCTGCTGCAGAGCCCAATATCCAACAAAGTTTGATGAACTGTGTGCTGAGAAATGCTTGCATCTTGATCTGCATTGAACCTATAGCTGTCAGCTGAGTCACAGTTAGCCACCTATTTTGCTTCACCAAACGAGAAAGCCTCCGACATCCACATTCTCCGATTGGCCTTGGATGTGCAACGCCTCGCCATCTACTAGCCATCTATGAGCTTTACCATTTCCGAAATACTTGTTCTGACTCCCGAGGTGGCACCAACTGGTAGTCGAAATATAAATTATTGGTATGTTCCCAGCACTCGGTTTCTGCGGGCGAGCCAGCGTTTCCCAAGCCTTGTTATGTTGTCTGCAGCATTACGAACAAAAAGAACCACCGATTCTATTATTGCCTGTACGACTGCCTCAACGGCTGAATGAGTAAAGTTGACAAGCTCTCCTTTGTGCCATTCAAGCAGTTGCTGGGCAAGCCGTAGGAAGCGGTTCCACGGTGTGACTTGCCGCATTAAAGAACTCCGTTTGCATCATCTTTTTTTATTTTTACTTAGTCTCCATGATGCAGATTTGCCTCTAGCTGGCACTGACCACTCTTTTGGTAAAAACCCTCGTGGCAGTCTGCGAATTGAGAAGCTAGAAGCCCTGCAGTGCCTACTTCGTCGAGAAAAAAATGAGCCTCACCAACTTGCCTAGATCCCCCCCCCACTTTTTTTTTTTAAATAAGGAAAAGAAGGGCAACTGTACGGCATTTTAACAAAACCTAAAAGAAAAACAACAACATATGATTAACATGGCTGCGGCACTTTACACACAAGTCCCTGAAATTTGTCCTGAAATTCTCGAAATATGAGAAGTCCATTTATACATTATTTTTTTGCCGGTTAGGATGTCTGTGCATTTTCTTTTATAAATAAATTCTAAACACACTTTACTGCATTTTCTGCATTTGCTCATGCTTCATTCTTTAGACGAAAATAGCTCGTTGATTGTATTTGGCTCGTCGACAACGGCCGCGATTCCTGTCTTACCCAGGCTAAAGGAGCAGGTGTAAAATCGCCAGAAAAATCCCACATTGTGCCAGTCATGCATGTTGGCTTTGCGAATGCGATTCTTGCCCAGATTAGGGTGTTTCTGTAGATCATTTCAGCCGTTCCGCATTGCACTCAGCAACGAGATTTGGAACTCGGCAGACAGCATCTTTGATGCAGAAGGCGTAGCGAGGGGGGAAAAAGGGTTTACAAAACCTGAGCTCCCCATTAGGCCGAGGCGGCACAAAGAATTGCCTGAGTAAAACGTCACACTTAAAGGGGCGGTGCAACGATTTTATGATTAAAAGAATTTGCATCTTGTCATTTTTAAGTTGTTTATCGTGTCCTGGAGGACAGAGAAAACACCTCCTTCATTAAAAATATCGCGATTCCGCTGCACAATCGCAAAGCAAAAGTCGAGCTTTGTCGCCCACCTGCAGCCCCAAGTGGCAGCCGAAGGAACTACGGCGAAAAGATTACGTGACCTCGCTCGGCTCTAAGCTGCAGCATAACGCCCGCTAATGTCAGCAGAGAGAGGGAGAGGAAGCGTCCTCCGAGAGAGCACACGGGAACCTACACGGCACTCCGAATGACGTCACTGGGAGTGCGACCGGGTGTGACCCTGAAGACTGGGAGTGAGTTGAGGGATGCCCGAAATGCCAATATTTATCTTTTTTTTACGCAACAACTAGGACACGCAGGCGAAATCGGTTTTCTGTTCGTTACTTCAGAAGTGTCAGAGGGCAACTTCCACAAATCTTTGAACGAAGTCCGGAAATTGTTGCACCCCCCCTTTAAAAGGAGAAAAACAATGCGAACGGTGCCACAGCTAGCGTGAGCACCAGAAGCCGCTCCTCGTAGAATCATCTGCACGAAACATTTCGCTACGACTTCACCTACCTCCTGGACGCCGCGGCGTGAATCATACCCTCTTTCACAGAAAAGAGGTGGTCGCCAGCATGAAGCTGTTTTCCTAGCCTGAAACACTTTTCCTTCAAATTTTTTACAACATCATTTATTTTGTAGAGTTGCAAAAGCTTGCAGCATGGCCACTCCCACTCCCGTAAGCCGCCGCTTTCACATGAGGACATACCATAGGTTCTTAAAAGAATTACTGAATCGAAACTTAAAATATACCTCTCACGTTCAGAAATAAGATGATGATCAACTCTATCTGCTAATGACAATCGCACGCTTGTATTTTCGCTCGAACATCAGCCATCGGAGAGCGCAATGCATCCTGGGAGACTTGACATCAACTGGCCCAGCATGGGCAAAGCTACTGGGGGGATGGCGTGGTTATGAGCTTCGCACTTGGTGTCATCAACACGTTACAACCTGGCCATTTTAGTTGCTCCTCCCCGCTCCCCACAAGAGTTGAATAGGCCAGGAGAGAAGGGAAATCTGGTTTGACAGGGCTCGCGCGCATGCAGCTTGCCACCATATTTCCGCGGAGCAGTGCCGCTTTGAAGTTCAAAGGGACGTAAAGATGTTCGGTTTATTCCTTTTAAATAATGTTTTGGTGCCTTTTTGAGAAAAAAGATTGATGTCTCCGTGGTGTGGCCAGAACGTGGTTGAAATTCAGACAATAAAATAGGAGCTAGAATTTCATTGCGGTATCCCTTTAAACCGATCCAGGGAGGCACTGATGGCGCAAGAGACAATATAGCGGCACACACAAAGCACATAAATGAGCACGTAGTCGACAAATGACCCCCAAGTATCCCCGGCAACCATTAACTACCATCCGTATAAGCAGGTGGTAGATAAGGCAGATGACGCGCCAGCTAGGGGCACTCATTCACACAGTGTAGGGGTGGTAATAATGAATTGGCTGATCAGTGTAAATAATAACAGGTGGCAAGCTTACTTTCGAGCAAGCAGTTTTGTATTCTTGTCGTGACAGGTTCTTCCCTGCAAAGAATAAAAATATTGCAGTGCAAAACACGCGCTCTGGGAAATATTCAGTCTTCCTCACTTACTTTCCATTCAACCATATCCTGTCCTCTTTGAAGTCCCTTCCAACGGCGACCGTCGTCTTGGCGCATAACTGAAACGTTTTTGTTTTGTTTTTTTGTGTGTGTTTTATGGCTTTTTTGCGTTTGCGTCATTTGTTCTCGTTGACAGAACCAGGAACATTTTCATTGAGCAGGAAAAACCCCACTCGTCGAGGGCCGTTAAAAAGTACAGACATGTCACCAAAGACACACAAGAAAATCGGGGAAAAAAAAAACGTGTTTGCTTTGCCTGGCGTCTTTGCTAGAGCAAAGTAGAGGCATATGGGACGAACCCAGATCAAGGGATTCATACAAATGAAGCAAACACTAGCCGCGTAGTTTTTGTTATCTTTTATGCACCACAATACTTACGTGATCGATGTGGAGGGTCAGGCTCAGAGAGTCATTCGCAGGAATAATTAGCTCCTCATTTGTTTTTCCCCCTGAAATCAGGCAACCACACACATCCACTGGTCAGTAACGCAACAAGCAGGAGTACCTGGGAGAAGGAAACATTACTCACAGTATTTGACGACGGCTATGTTGACCGGCGCCCTGGCTGTTGCCATGTACAGATTGTCACTGATTTTTGTTCTGTGCTCCATTTTCAACACACGAAGTGTCTGCGAGGTGAGTGTATCTGTGCTTCCACAGACCGCAGCTGCTGCCCAGAAACGGATGTCTAGGTTCGCTGTCTGGGTGTCGCTGTCAGCTGAAGTGCGTCCGTGAAGCCCGTTTTCCTCATACCCTCATCCTCATCAGCCGTGCTATGGTTGGCTATGGTATAGTACTAGAATAGCCAGAATAGCCAATAGCCGTGCAAGATGAAAACAGATTAGAGAATAAATGAATAGATAAATAGTGACATCATCGTTTGTAACGGGTGATAACTTGCGCCACCTAGCCTTCGTATAGTAATTTTAAAACGCGCCTGCCTCCTGCACTGAAGCTTTGAACCAGGGGGAAGTGCGGAAGTGCGCCGGTTGGCGGTGTACTATAAAATTCTACCTCGTTCGGTGGGATTTACGAGTTACGGAGCCGTCGAAGCTGACGGGCGGAATTAAGATTAAGCATGACGAACGGAGCCGACCGAGGAGCGACGCGCGGCGATGCCCGAGATCGTCGAGATGCGGAGTCTGCGAACCATCGAAGCGTGAAATCCGCGTGATAACGCAGAGCACCGCTTGAGCAACAGTTCTGACGACGGAGAACGACATCAAAGGTGTTTCTATCGAAGAGTCACCTTGCAAAGTGTTTGCGATCGCGGCGGTCGCGCTTGATTGAGTGGAGGAATCGTGCTGGTGTTTCCTAACCTCGAGGGGATTGTGTAGTGTACGAAATTGCAGTAATCGGTCCAAGCGGTCGAAGAAGTCGCCCACATGGTGTTTCGTTTCATCGGTGAGTGCGTTCACCCTTTGCTGATGAAACGCTTCATTGGACAAAAGTACCTGGACATCAGACAGCGAAGCATAAGCACGGTGTCCACAGATAAACCACACCAACAGAAAGTAAGGCGAAGGCACACCGAACTCGCACAGTTCAAAGGCCTAAACAGATTGCCATGTCTTCTGTCAACCTTGTAATTATTTTGTCCGTCTGAAGGGGTACCGTAACTATTTTATAAGTCAATGTTCTGTTGCAAATCTATTCCTTTGCGGTAAATGAGTGTTGTATATATTATTTTAAATTTCGAAGTGATTCTAATGCAAATAAAATACGTGAATTAAGACACTTCGAGACAAGTGGAGCTAGGCTTTACTCGCGGTGACAAAATGAAGCTGCCTCAGCAAGGTAAGTTAATATCCCACGAGCACAGCACGTTTTCATTCCTGTGTTGGATCTTCCGAATTTTCGGGTGGACGCCTCGCATCGCTAAATCATTTCTCGTTGCCGAAGGCATCGCGATAACGTCTGCTCTTGTGCGTTTTCGCAAAAAAAAAAAAAAAAATAATAATAATAAATAAATAATATATATATATATATATATATATATATATATATATATATATTTAGCAGTTTGGAAGAGAAAGCTAAAGCGTACGGAGGGACCGCTGCCCAGGACCGGCTTGCTCGAATGCAGCGTCTCAGCTGAGACGGACTTAAAAAAACACTGTCAAGGTTGGAGCGCGCAAGCGTGTGAGACGCGATTTAAGATTGAGCGCTACCTTTGGCAGCGCTTTCTTGAGACAGTCTGCTAAAACGCTGCTTCGAGCGAACCGCTCTACGAAGCCACCTAGAGATTTACCAACGACGTAGGTGCACCTAGAAGAAGTGCTTTAGTTCTGAAATTCCACTGTTCATGCTCTATTCGTAGCGGTCGAGAAATGCACAGCAAACGAACAACAAGCAGACGCTACAAATCCGACACCCCGCGCCTCCGCGCTCACTGCCTACTCCGTAAATACAAGGCAAAAGAACGACGAGCAGACGCTACAAATCCCACCGCCTCCGCGCTCAGTGCCTACTCCGTAAATATAAGGCAAAGGAACGGCAAGGAGACGCTACAGGTCCGACACCCACCGCCTTCGCGCTCGCTGCCTATTCCGTAAATACAAGGCAAAAGAAAGACAAGCAGACGCTACAAATCCGGCACCCACCGCCTCCGCGCTCGCTGCCAGTGCCTACTCCGTAAATTCAACATACTACAGCTCACCATAATAGCGCCTCTACTAGAACCTACCAGAAAAAGTCACGTGGCGGGGCCGACTCTTCCCGAGATGCATACCGTTTCCGGAAAAAATGTGAGGAGGGTAGGGGGAGAGGTGGCTTCAGCAGAAGTTGCCTTGCGGAGGCTAGGCTCGTGACGTCATGCCATCCCCCTGCTCTTTGAACGTATCGTCCAGGCTCTGACACTCCGTGCGACCAGAGCCGTTTATACTGAGAGAGTTTGGCCTTCTTAAGGAGATTTTGACAGCCTGACAACCGGGGGATGACTACTTCCGTCCGCCACGCGACTGGCGCGCCGCCGCGCGGCCGGTACCGAAGGTAGGCAGTGAGAACCCCAGAGAAAATGAAACCGAAACCACGCCGTGTACGTTGGTACGCATTGAAGTCGGAGCGGTGCGGTTGCGCTGGGTTCACAGCATGAAGTGCTGCCGGTCACTGCGTCATTAAGTGCTTCAATAGTTATGTGTCGTATCTCGTGGGGACAAAGTTTCACAGTTTTTCACCTTGCCGATGTTTTGTAAGACAGTGAAAAGGATGGACCCGTGCCGTACGGCGCGAGAAATTTGGTCTCCCGATCATGTCTGCTACTGTGTTGGCACGGCTGACATATTCGACACTGATGCTTTGCGCTCTGCGTTTGTTTTCGTACAGTAACGCCTACATCTGTTAGCGCCGATGGGACGAACTGAAATGCCATCCCGCACTCGCGGGCTCCAAAGAAGTTTCGTCCCCATCGTACGTGCCAATGATATTTCCGGACAAGTATGGCACGGAATCTGTACTTCATGAAGAAAGATTCAAACAGTAAAAAAAGTGACAAATATGAATCTAAGGAAAACTACAATGAAACTCGGAATCACTGGAGAATCGACGTTTCAGTATGGAAGTTTATGTGGTGTGCTTTCTTTCTTGATCCTCCTTTTGGATCTGGAAACGCTGACACCCCGAGTTCTGTAGACAACAATTTTTTTCTCGGCTTTCACCTATCGCAAAGTGGTTCGAACTGGAAGTACCGTCCACTGGTCCCTTCCTACCTGTAAAGTGTGCACCTCCCACGACGAGTGGTATTATCTTGACCGCCTTTGACGGTCAAAACCAGTTCCCATTTAGTTACGCCGCCCAAACTACCGGGTGGCTCAAGGAGACGGCAGGCTCTTTAAATCGACCGCAAAATTCGGTTTCTTAACCTATCGCGCTACGACTTTGTGCAGCGCTGCCCACAGATGGTGCATTTTTTTTGTAAAATTTGCAAAGAGCAAACTTACCTGAGGAAAAAGTAAAGAAAGAAAAAGGCTTAGCTCCTATGGAAACGCAGCGACGCCACCGGTCTTCAAAGAGCACGGCGCCGTTTCGCACGGGACACAAGAGATGGCGCAACGAACGCCGCCAACGAACGAGCATCCGGCGTCGAGAGCCAGCGTCTTTAGCAGACAATCTTTTCGACTCAAAAGCAGCGCGTTCCGCAGGCGGCGACAGTCGCAGAAACAATTACAGGTGCGGTAACAACAAGCAACTGCAGTTCCTTGTCTGCTAAATACGCCGGCTCTCG
This sequence comes from Ixodes persulcatus, assembly GCA_013358835.2. Classification (NCBI taxonomy): domain Eukaryota; kingdom Metazoa; phylum Arthropoda; class Arachnida; order Ixodida; family Ixodidae; genus Ixodes; species Ixodes persulcatus. The sequence goes on from JABSTQ010010161.1 coordinate 177,809, forward strand.
GCGTCGTCTGCCCGTTCGTTGGCAGCAGTTGGCGTCGTGACCGCTTGCGCCCTCTCTTGTCTCCCGTGCGAAACGGCGCCGTGTTGTTTGCAGACCGGTGGCGTCGCTGCGTTTCCATAGGAGCTAAGCCTTTTTCTTTCTTTACTTTTTCCTCAGGTAAGTTTGCTCTTTGCAAATTTTACAAAAAAAATGCACCATCTGTGGGCAGCGCTGCACAAAGTCGTAGCGCGATAGGTTAAGAAACCGAATTTTGCGGTCGATTTAAAGAGCCTGCCGTCTCCTTGAGCCACCCGGTAAATTTCCACCTGGTTTCGCTATGCCACCTCTTTTTGGTATAATAAGTGTTGTGCCAGGTTACGGTCATGTCAAAGTACCTGTGTGCCGAAAATCAGCACCTCGCACAACAGGTTATTACACAACAGCTGACCGCAAAAGCCCTTGGCGGCCAAACCGTGTGTTGGCCGACAACTTTGTTTTCTCGGCTTTGGAACCACCTTTCGTAAATTTGTTTCAATTGGTAGTACAGTCCACTAGTCCCTTCCTACCTGTAAAGTCTCCACCTCCCACGACGAGTGGTATTCTCTTGACAGCCCTTTCATGGTCAAAACCGGTTCCCATTGAGTTACGCCGCCCAAACCAAATTTCCACCTGGTTTCCCTATGCCACCTCTTTTTGGTATAATAAGTGCTGTGTCATGTTACTGTCAAGTCCAAGCACCTGTGTGCCCAAATCTGCACTTTGCACATCCCACTATAACACAACATTTTTGGGTCCAATATTGGATATCCTGCACAGCTTTATTTCTTTATTCGTTAGAAACATAACTTTCACACCTACTGTCTTAATGAAACTTGGCACACTTCGTGCACAAACTTAGTGAACATCTCACTCGCCTCCAAATAGCATCGTTCCAGCAGTCCGTTTACAGCGACGATCGAAATAAATTTCCCACTCTGAGCAATTATGGTGGCGGCCGTCTTGCTTTTCGGAAAATTGCTCCAGCTCCTTTTTCGGCCGCAACTAGAGAAATTACCCCTAATAACAACTCAAACTCAATATATAAGTGGAGAACAGCTAAATGCCCTTCTGCCCCAACACTCATGCAACGTCACCCTCAACGTATCGGCTCAAAAAGCAAAAGTTTCGTCCGTGCGCGCTTCCGCCGCCACAGCTTGGCATGCTAAAAGGTGCTGCAGGCTGCTGAACACGCCTCACTGTCGAACGCCAGCTCCTCCGCTAGCGGCGCTACGCGCGTTTTTCAAAGCGCCCCCTATAGTTCCCGCACGGAGCCAGAGTTGCGCGTCTGTTTTCCACGTCCCGCCGTGCCGCTATTCGCCAAGATCCGATCACGTAAGGAGCTGGATGAAGTGCCGTGCAGGAAAGTAGACGTTGCACGCGCCTCGGCGTACGTTCCCCTGCTTTTGTGTGTGTGTGTGTGTGTGTAAGCGTTGTAAAGTAGATGAGGGGGGGAGGAGAGGGCCAATAGTGTATGCGCACCAGGCGCGATGGTCACTAGCTGGCTCTTTTTGAGCGCGCCGCGCGCCTCGAACGTGCGGCGCCGCTATTCGCCGAATTCAGTCATGTGACGAGCGGGATCAACATGCCGTGGGGGAAAGACGGCGCTACGGCATATACGGCTCTGCGCTACGGAGATGAACACGCAACTCTGGCTCCCGTAAGGAGTATCGTGCAGTATTGTGGCGCCCTCCGGTGGCGGGCGATAGAGTGTCCGAGTAGTACAAGTGGTACAAGCATTACAAAATAAGGGCGGCGATGTGGGTTAGTTGGTTCATACCAACGTTACTAAACCACTCAGTTGGGAAACTGCCATAGAGACTGCTCTGAAAAAGTGTCCCCGATTCGTCCTCGAGCACCGAGCTAATGACGAACACGACGCCTCCATTTCTCCCGCAGCGGCCGTTCGAGGAACCGCACGTTACTTCTATTTTGGCTTTAATCGGCCATTTCGACACCGAAACGGATCAGTGGAAGAGGTTACAGGGGCGCCACCCCCATCTCCTCAGCGGACGCGCCGCGCCTTGCTACCGAAGTTAAAATGCACCTAGGTCGGGACGCGCTACCTGAAAGCATCGCTGAGGCATGGTTGTATAAAAACAATATTAATTGTGCCGCAAAACCTTGCAAACTAAAGATTTTAAAAACATCACGCGCCCTTCATGTTGTACTAAACTCCAATAAATTTCATACAAAAAGAGTCTTTTCTGTTTGTTTTTACGCAAAAACAGGCTTTCTGAAAGCTCAAGGTGACCACAGTACAGACAAATGATAAAGAGTGGAGCTGTTGTCGCATTTAGCTCGGTCTCGGTGGACGCCAGCGGCCCAGGTTTCGACGGCGTGTTTCCCAACTGAGTGTTTTAGTAACGTTGGTTCATACTGACGAAAAGGCACACAGCGCACAGTAAACGGGGACTAAAGGAAGTGCACACAGGACAAGCGCTGACTCTCAACTGAACTTTAATCACATGAAAACAAAACAAAGACAACAGCAACCCCGCCCACGTCACATGATACATTCACCACGTGTCCAAAAAAAAACAATCTCTTTACTACTTAAGCCCAGTGACGTTTGGCTTACGCAGTTGGCGCCTGCTTTGGTAATTGCATGCGCCTCTAAAATTTCAGGACAGAATGAACAGAGAAACAGCGTCTCAGCTTACGGGGAAAGAAAGCACTGCAAAAGCCAGCGCACGAGCCGAGCGGGACACCACGTCTTAAGACGCTCACGCGCTCCACCCTTTGCACTGTTTTCTTTCAGCCAGTCTCAGCTGAGACGCTGTTCTAGCAAGCCGGCCCAGAGCAAACTGTCACCGATACTCCATCTACACAAACATCAGCAGTGCAGACAAAGGCATGGCAACGTTACTAAAACACTCAGTTGGGAAACTCACCCTTGAAACTTGGGCCGCTGGCGTCCACCGAGACCGAGCTAAATACGATAACAGCGCCACCCTTTAGCGACGAGTTCAAACATGAAAGTTGCTTTACATAGCTACTGCGAGATGGACCTGCGAGATGGCGCCACCGGCCTTGCTTGACTCGCCCTCAACCATTACGTGCAGCTGTGCAGTTCCCGGAGTGGACACTACAGGAGAAATGGCGGCGTTGCGATCGCCATTAGCTCGGTTCTCGAGTATGGATCGGAGTGGTTCTAGTAACGTTGGTCCCTGGCTTTACCTTTGCTCCGCCCATTGTCCAAACTCTCCTAATATACGGCTCTGCGCTAAGTTGCGCATTCACGTGATGAGCCGGATCAAGTGCCGTGCAGGAAAGTAGACGTTGCGCGCGCCCCGCCGAACGTTCCCCTGCTTTTGAGCGCGCCGTGCGCCTCGAACGCGCGGCGCTGCTGTTCGCCGAATTCAGTCACGTGAGGAGCTGGATCAACATGCCATGCAGGAAAGACGGCGCTACGGGGTCGGTATTCAAGCGCGCGAAGGCACAGAGACACGGCACTTCGGCGTGCCAAGGAAGCTTTGAAGACGCCGCCAGACCGTTGCTTTTGACGAGTTGTGGCTTTTTCCTGCGACACTGCGCTTTCGTAAAATTTTCCATGTGTTCACAACGGCAAGTCTCAACAATACACAGAGTCTTAAAAAACTTCTTCGGCGAATGACGACGAACGAGTAGACAACGTGTTTACAGCACGCTGGAAAACCGCAGCAAAACGCTGGCAAAACCGCAAATCGTATCCCAGCGAGGTTGCGTCCGGTGGCTGCACTTGCGGGAGCGGGAAGCGCGATCCAGCAATTGTCATTGAGATCAGTGTACAGAGCGTGATGGAAAAATAACATGGGAGAGAAAGAACTTGCACTCGACTATCGACTACTGTTTAATGTCGCGGAAGATATACAACAGATTAGGAGGTATGGAAATAGATGAGGAAAGCACAAAAAGTCTGGGGAGCGATGCGAATCGAGAGCATAGTATCTAAGCAACCGGAAAGAGAATGGACATATGAAGACTTAGTTAGTGTTTTCAAAAGAGGATTAGAGAAATATCGAATCAAACAAGGAGGAAGAAAACTAAAACGCAAGCCCAAGAGCTGGTGAGATAAAGAGGTTAAGGCAGCAATATCGAGACGCCAAGCGGCATCTAAAGAACACAGATGGGCAAAAAATAAGGGGGCCACACCAGCCGAAGTGACATCGAAATGGGAGGATTTTCAGGAACGAAAGCGGGAGGCATCAGCATTAATACAGGCCAAAATTGGGAGGGCAGGGGTCCAGTGGATGATAGAGATAAACCAAAAGGATAGGAATGCGGCAAAAAGGTTCTGGGAACACATCAGTGCACAGGGAAAAAAGACCGAGGGGTACCAGCAGACACTAATCACACAGGAAGGGACAAAGGTGGAGGGGGAAGAGGCAAGGGAATACATTAGACATACAATCGAAGCTGCATTTTCGGAGTTAGAACCAGATCAGGTCATAGGGAATAATAGCATCGACACAACACAAGAGGAGGATCATAGTGAAGGAGAGGAAATGACCATAGGGGAATGGGAGAAAGCAGAAGGAAGGGTTCCGGCTGGAACTGCGACAGGTCCAGATGGCATACCAATGAGAATGATAAAAGTTCTAGGCCAAACAAGCAAATGGAAACTAAGGCAGGTGATTGACCAGATACTTATGGGAGGGGAGATACCCAGTGACTGGAAATTGAGCAGGATGAGATTATTATATAAGGGCAGGGGAGACAAAGACAGTATCAAATCATACCAACCAATCACATACTTCAGTAATTTACAGACTAGCTATGCAAATCGTAAAAAGAAGAATGGAAGAATGGGCAGAGAGAAAGCAGATTCTGGGGGAGCTTCAAAACGGTTTCAGGATGGATAGACGACTCGATGATAACTTATTCATAATCACTCAGTGCATAGAGATAGCAATGAGTCAAGTCAAAGGCCATTATGGGTAGCATTTTTGGACATCAAAGGGGCAACCACCCTATTCTCCGTATAAACCCGTTCTAGGAAATTAACCATGGTTCCCCCTAGCCCATACCTCTTCAGTTGGTCCGTTACAAAGGGTATTGGGCAGGAGATCGAACTATAGACCATTCCATTTAGCGCTCTGGGCGGCACCATTTTGTTCGACCGCAGCGCCCTCTCCATACATCCGGGAAATTCAGCGGGTTCGGCGGGGTAAAACGAGAGAGAGGGCACGCGCCCGACTCCGCTAGCAGACGACAAACCGGGAGGTTGCCGTTCTCCATCTTTGAGCTGTATCGGCGGGCTGTACGGAACATCGAACTCTCGCTCGTGGCTGCCGTTGCGAAGTGGTTTGCGTTCTTAGAATAGTTATGTCTACTCCAAAATCATCCTATAGTTCTCTGTTGTTCTATTTCTGTAAATGATCAACTAGCATATCTTTTTTCCGTTACTTAAATAGCAGTTGAGTCAGCCGGCAGTACTACCCTCAACTACTGCGTGTATTGCGGCAGGAGAGCACGTTTTTATTTATTATTTCAGACTTCCATTCATGGTCGCTAAAGGCCTTCACAAGTACGAACTTTGTATAGTAAAAAAGGTACAGCAAGCGGATTTACTTTTCGCCAGAGATACCGGCGAATCTGACACAGTTTTCCCTATTTCTTTTTTTTATTTGCACGCAGGTAACAGCGCAATTGGACCCTGTGAGTCGTTTTATCTAGCACCGGCGCTTTCTCCCTTTCTGGTTGTGTAGAAAGAGTGAAAGTCCCGGATGAGAGGCTTGGCCGGTGTTGGGTGTCTGCTGTGCCCCAACTTCGTTCGCGCTTTCTTTTCTGTTTTAAACTCTCAAACTTAATTAGAGCCACGGGCTTCGATGGCGAGAGTCACCCGGTCATCGGGACACCATTGCTTGGTCATAGGGTGCACGAATAACGACAGAAAGCGTCGAATACTGCCTGAGGACCTATGCAGCTTGCATGGAATCTGGCAAGGCGAGTGTGGCTGCAATGTTTTTAAGCTCCACCGCTTTCCGCATGACTGGAAATGAACCATTCATCGATTTTTGCTTGCAATGGGCCTATTTCAACGTAGCCGTTTTTAGTAATCAACAAGCTATACACGAAACGGGAACCTCAATTAACTTTTCTAAACACCCGGAGCTGCTACAGATCGTTTTGCTGCGCTGCTTTTATCTTGCGTGTCCGTGTTCTTATATTTCCTTGTGGATGAATGACGAAGACGTTCTAGATGTACTTATAACGAACCACAGAAAGCCTCAAAGCAGCCACGAATTATTTTACTATTTGATGCAATATTTTCAGTACTAACCTCCAATTTCTAGCGCTGACACGTTCGCCGCCGCTGTTTCCCCCGTCGCCGCACTGGCGGATGCCATGACTCGAACAAAGAAACGTGCACACTGGGCTCAAAAACGCAGATCGCAACACACGAGACATACCCTGCAGCGATTATCCAGCGCTTCAAAGCGCCCAATCAACGGAAACAACCCAAACAACCCACCAGCGGCACTCCAAGGAGCGCTTTTGCCGGCTCTCTGGTATCGCGCAGGAGATCGCGATTCAGGAAAACCGATAAACTATCTTTTCAACAATTTCTAGCCTCACCCGGCGGCGGAAATAAGCCTTTAACTAAGTGTTGTAGATGATAAAATCGAATCAGTCACCACTGCAAATTATCAAAATTGAGTCATTGTCAACAATTCAAAATACCAATATTGAGATAAATTCAGTTACAAAATTGTACAAGCTGAAACAGCAATTATCAGGAGAAAACTTGCACGCACCTTGCGAGCGTACCCCATGTTCATTGGAGGTACAGCGTTCGGTGCGCGCTCCGTTCACAAAATATTCCGAGCACAGTCGAGAGGATGGCGTTGGGGAAACGTCTTTTCGGTTTACGGACGCAATCCACAGCCGCCGAGACCGGGGTCACGTGGAAAGCGATGGAGCTTAAAGACATTGCAGCCGCTCTCGCCATGCCGGATTCCTTGCAAGCTACATAGGTCCTCGGGCAGTATTCGACGTTTTCTGTCGTTATTCGTGCACCGAGCAATGGTGTCCCGATGACCGGGTGACTCTCGCCATCGAAGCCCGTGGCTCTAATTAAGTTTGAGAGTTTAAAACAGAAAAGAAAGCGCGAACGAAGTTGGGGCACAGCAGACACCCAACACCGGCCAAGCCTCTCATCCGGGACTTTCACTCTTTCTACACAACCAGAAAGGGGGAATGCGCCGGTAGCCCTTTTCCCTTTTCTCTCTCGCCCTCTTTCAGTAAAACGGTCTATAGGGGGCGCTTTATCGAGCTTGTTGTCCCCACCATAGAGTTATTACAATAAACGCTAGAGGCTCAGCTGGCGCTAGTGTCTACGGGACTTCCGGTTGCAAATTGAAGCAGACAGCATGCAGTCTACTTTTCCAGTCTTCCTGTGTATTCCTATGGGAAAACGCGCGTGAATTTTGTCTCTTCGCCGGAAAATAACATGAATAACTTTTGTTATTTCGGTTGTACCGGATAGTATGTACCTTTATTAATATGGTGAAAGTGTAATTGCTTTAGTTACAGCATTTTTTCTTTACCACTGAACGATGTTAAACTTCGCTATATTTCAGGCCCAAACCTCTGTTCCATGGCAGGTATGTAGAAACCAGCGACGATTCTAAGCAAAATAACGATCGAAAGGAATGTAAAGTGTGTTCAAAGTTCGCCAGCCGTTCTGTCACTATATGAAAATGACCCCGTCCTGCATCTTTACGAGTGGGTAAAAAAAAACGTTCGAAACGTAAAGAATAAAGTACGTGGGCTACTAAAGGTGTGTTTTCTTATTATTTCCTATGTCGGGCAGTTTTTATCGGGCACCTGTTCTCTGGCTTCTCCCTATTTGCAAAGATTTGGAGCGTGCGGGGGGTGATTTGAACCCAGAACAAGCATCTTCGCACATATTCATGAGCAGAAAGAATAAAGCGGTACTTATTTATTGCAAATCGAACTATATTACGCGACTTTAAATGTATTTTGATCGTCTGCATGCACAAGGAGTTACTTATCCATTGTTACTGCGTAGTTCTTGCCGTATGCTGGAAAGCGCGACGCCGTGTTCGCGCTAACAGTGTCCGACAGTGCACATAAATACACGTACGAAGTGGTTTTAACACCGTTTTTCATGCCACGAATTTCAAATAAAAATGCTGTAACTGACCAATTATTTCGTCTGTGTGACTGAGAAATGTTCCAATGTGCCTAGTACGTGCAAATTATTCGTTATATTTCTGCACTCGCTTTTTCCCATAGAAATGCATTACCGGAAGTCAATTTCTGACTGCTTGCTGTCTGCTTCAAAATGCAACAGCACACTAGCGCCAGCTGAGCCTCTAGCGTTTATTGTAATAACTCTATGGTCCCCACAGCCCGGTGTTTACCAACACAGCATAACAAGGAAATTGAACCTGGCCGAGCACGGTCTGGGCACGAGCGCTTCGCTCTGACCAGTGCTTTGGTCGCACGAGGAGTGGCCTTCGAATCGTCATCTTCGATTTCTCGGATCAAAAACAAACAAGAAAATACGGTTTGTTGTCCCCACAGCTGAAGCGCACCGCTAGAGGCGTGACTGTTCGATCTCCTCCCCAATCATCCATCCAGCGACACTGTTAGCGCCACTGATCTCTATGACAATTGCTGGATCGCGTTTGACCTAGAGCACTATATAGCTCCTACGGAGCAGAGTAGCGCAATCCTTTGATCCGCGTGTTTTGCCGACAACATGGCCGACAGAGCAGCTCGGCGCGAGTCACGTGGTACTCAGGGTTCCAGGAGGCGGCCCGCCCTATGGGAGAATACATGGAGATCGACGCAACACGGCTAATTAAAAAATAGACGGCGAGTTCACACTTTTCAAAACTAGTCTGTCGTGAAGTTGGTAATGCACTAAACACTTTATCAAAGTTTTAATAATATCGGATGCGTGTGCAAATTTTGAGAAGGCAATTTCCAAGGCAATGGGGTTTGAAGCAGACGATTTTTGCACGCAGCGGAGATGGGCTCTTTGAGTTGGCCGGAGCGGGTCACGTGGACGCTGTGACGTTGCCGCGTCGTCTGCTGTATGATGCCGCTCGTGCAATTTTTAAAAACAAATTACGTCCTTACTTGGCACAAAACTCAACGTAAAGGATTCTAAAATGTTCCTTTATTATGTCAAAAACAATTGTCGTTCCGTACATCTCCACAACATTGAAGAAACAACGATTTTCTCACGTTCCCCATGCATTTCTGACCGGAGTTGGAACCTCCGGGCGTTCGCCGCTAGTCGCCGAGAGACGGCGTTCTAGATTGCGCTACTCTGCTCCGAAGGAGCTATATAGTGCTCTAGTTTGACCAGCTCTGCTACGGAATGCGGCCACGGTCGGCCATCTTTAGGTCGAGTTATATCATCTCTAGCCATCATAGTAATATGGCGGACAACGCAATGGCGGCAGGCTGTCGTAAAATAGCCGTAGATCTAGTACACTGTACCGTGGGTGACATTTCGTGCTTGATTGAAGTTGTTCGACGAAGCAGGTTCTTGAAACACGGCGTGAACGGTAGCCTCGTCTTTGAGGACCCGGCGAAAGTTCTACGAAAGCGCAGCACCGGGGGAAAGCAGCGCAGCTCGCATCGAAAGCAGACTACGTACCGGCGTCTGCTTTCGATGCTTCTTTCGATGCGACTTTTGATGCGTGCTGTGCTGCTTTTCCCCGGTGCTGCGCGATTTCGTGAAAATTTCACCGGATCCTCAAAGACGGGCTACCGTTCACGCCGGGTTTTAAAAACATGTTTCGTCAAACAATTTCAATCAATCACGGAATATCACCCACGCTATTTTGATGGCAGCCTACCACCACAACTGCCAAAACGCCGTCTGCCATGGATGGATGATGGTGGCTGCCAAGTGGCTTCAGCACCTGTATCTTGGCTAGAGGTGATATAACTCTACCTAAAGATGGCCGCCAGTGACCGCATTCGCGGAGCGGGCAAACGCGATCCAGCAATTGTCATTGAGATCAGTGGTTAGCGCGAACAAGCGATCGCCGGTTTTTCCAGTTTTTCTTTTTGAAACCAAGAGATGTCATGCATGTTGTGATTGCTACGGAAAGAGCTAATTTAGTTCCATAATGTAAGCGATAAAATATCGTGCTCGCTAATACTATGTAGAAGTAAAATGCGAAAATGCGCCGATGTCGTGTTCGCGCTAACAGTGTCGCGATATGTACAGTTACTACATCACCGCGGGAGCGTCCCGTATGGTTGCTGACGTACCTGTACGTCCGCGACTGGTCATTAAAAAATTCGCGCCTCTGCTTGAACGGGCGCGTTCGCGGGGACGTGCTGCCATCTGGTAGGTTTGTAGGGAACTACGACCATATAACTCCGGTTGTTTGTTTTGGCGCGGCTTTTTGAAATTGCGAAACTGGACGCTCTGTGCAAGTGATACTTTTGAGATGGCCGAGCGTGCTGGCCGCTCCGGGAGTAGTGTAGTGGAGATTGGAGCGATGGTTCTTCGGGGTCAGACTTTGAACCCTTCTCGGTCTCTGAGTCGGATGACAGCTCCACATCCGACGGACAACTGGAAACCAGCTCGGTTCGGAGTCCAAAGTCTGACACACAGCCGCACCGTCTGCTATAGACCGTCTCGGAAGCGGGCGCGTCGAAGTTTTAGTCCTTTTTGTTTTGTTCAGCCTCCAGCGAGTATGCCGCAGATGTTTTGAAGTGTGTGTACTGTTTATTTTACGTCTTACATTTTTTTTTTTTCATGCGACAATAAACTAGTGTATACTCTTTGCTATCGCACCGAGTAAAAAAACCCGACCACGGGGGCGCGACTTTGGCCAAAAAATGCGACCATGAAAGGGTTAAAGAGCATAGTGTGTTGAAAAATGAACTTGGGGTCATTTTACCCAGAATCATTTTGTGCAAGGCCATTTTTTTGTGCAGCCATTTTGTGTGGGAGCATTTTGACCTACTCCCAAATCAGAACCTAGCATCCACCTGAAAATCCACTCCTTTCCACTCTGCTGCTATGTTCCTATATATCAAAACACAGATAGTTTGCTTTATTTGGGAAAATATATTTCTTTTTTTTTAGTGATAGCCATATTCTTTTGGGGATGAATAATTAAACTTTTATTCTTTCATAACACTAAAAATACAATATAAACATTCACAGTGTACAATCATTTTGATCACATTGTTCGCAGATTCATAAGTACTGACTGCACTCAATAATCTCAATAACCCAAGGAGTATTCTGAAAAACAAGAAAAGTGAGACAAGCAACCAACAATTTACCAAAGGTCCCAACAGGCTAAGAACTTTCAAGCATGCTTAGCCATGAACCCTACAACTTTTATCCAGCCAGTTATTATATATAGGCAGTAACAATAACCAGTACAGTCAGCGTGACTGATAATAAAAAAAAATACTGTCAAATAATAGTCATCTTGTGTTTTGCTTTAGAACTGTAAATATATAGACGGAGCTCGGGACAGTTGGAGTATTCAGTCAGTTCAGCCCCACAAATTCCCCTAATCACTTATGGATATGCACAATCCATATGAAGGTCTGGAAGTTGGAACGATGAGAGTACTCAACTGTAGAGAGAAAAAAAAAAAATACCAATGCCCCTACAGGTTGGCAATCCCTTCAAAATCAGCTTTGGGACACTGGGGGATGGTCACGTTCATATGAATCACAAAGGGCAGTATTGGACCTTTCCATTATTTTGTGAGGAACCACAGCACATGGCTGTGGATACAGGTAGCTGAAAGTTAACAGAAGCGTACAACTATATTGGGTAAAATCATCACTCTTTTGTTCTCTTGTAGTACAGATTGCTATGATTCGCCATAAAATGATATCAGAGCAATTACACTGCCGCTGCATCCGAGATCGCAACATTCCCCCATCGTTCAACAGGAATAAAGCAGAGCCGTATCTAAGAGTAAAGTTTGGGAATCAACCCTTCCTATCCTCAACAACACCTTTATGACACATGGTACACTATGCTAATCCTCAATAAAAACAGTAAGTACAAATTTCCCTGGCCTTGAGCACTCGCTCTTCAAGAAAGATTTCTAGGTGTGCTCCTGGAACCATTGATAGAAGTATGCAATTATAACCAAAGCAGGGTGCCCAATGGCAAAAGACATGCCCAGATTCAGCACATTTCCAGAGCACTGGCTTTTGCCAGCTGGAGACCGAGCCGCCAAGGCCTCTTCTTCCCAGACACTAGGTCGGCCACTTCCGAACTGTCGACGACGAGGCAAAGCTGGTCCTGCAGCCTGCGCTTCATCTTTTCCACCGCCTCCTCTGACGTCCCACAGGAAGCATTTTCAACCAAGATGGTGCCATAGCCAAGTTCCAACGCATGCAGAGCTGTGAAGGCTACGCAGACGTCGTATGCAAGGCCACAGACAAAGACGGTCGTGATGCCATGGTTACGTAGCTCACTGTGCAGCGAGGTCTCGGAGCGCCTTGCGTTATCCCAGAAGGCAGAATAGCTGTCTATGTCTGCTTTGTCACCTTTATAGATCTTCAGGGCCTTGTCTGCGAGTCTGAGGTCCTCATGCAGCTGTGCACCCCAGCTGCCCTGCACGCAGTGGCTCGGCCAGAGTGTCTGCTCCACACATCCAGACTCAGAACAAGGGTCACAGAAGACTACAGTGTCCAGGACCCTGGCATCTTGCGCGCTCACCTTGCTGCTCGGGTGGACGGTGCGGCAGTGCTTGTTTTCGAAGAAAGAGATGTGGTCCTTGGGGTGCCAGTCGATGCTATAGACAACGACATCGAAGGGCAGGTGTTCGGTCAAGTCGTTAATCACCGGAACAACGCGTTCGGGGTCCCGTCCGGCAGGAATATTCTTGAGGGACAGCGACCCCGAGATGAAGTCGTTCTGAATGTCAACAGCAACAAATGCGCATTTGGGACGGAGCATGGAAACTACCCACTGTTCCCACATGGCCTCGAATTCGGAAAAGTCGAGCTTCCCATCTTGGTTTCGATCAAATATCTTGAAGAGCTTCTCAATCACATCCTCTTTGTCACCCGCGGGGTCTGCATCCTCGAAATCTGTAAATAAGGATCCAAGGAAGACAGCAAACTCTTCCTTGGAGAGTGGCTCAGCCGGCTCAGCTTGCGCCTTCTGGAGTCGGCTGAAGCACGCCAGCGGGCTCTCGAAAGAACCTTTGAACTTCGGGGTCTCCATTCTCGACACCACCTACAATACTGACTGATCCTCCATGTAATTGCACAATCTTCGCATCTACGTCTGTCTCCGCACGATATGGCGCACGTACACCGGACACCGCACCCCCCTCACCCTCCTCTCGGCTTGTCGGAGCTTAGCCGGAGCCACGCCGGAGCAAAGGTAAAGAAAGGGGCAAATAGAGCACTATATAGCACCTACGGAGCAGAGTAGCGCAATCCTTTGATCCGCGTGTTTCGCCGACAACATGGCCGACAGAGCAGCTCGGCGCGAGTCACGTGGTACTCAGGGTTCCAGGAGGCGGCCCGCCCTATGGGAGAATACATGGAGATCGATGCAACACGGCTAATTTAAAAATAAACGGCGAGTTCACACTTTTCAAAACTAGTCTGTCCTGAAGTTGGTAATGCACTAACCACTTTATCAAAGTTTTAATAATATCGGATGCGTGTGCAAATTTTGAGAAGGCAATTTCCAAGGCAATGGCGTTTGAAGCAGACGATTTTTGCACGCAGCGGAGATGGGCTCTTTGGGTTGGCCGGAGCGGGTCACGTGGACGCCGTGACGTTGCCGCGTCGTCTGCTGCATGATGCCGCTCGTGCAATTTTTAAAAACAAATTACGTCCTTACTTGGCACAAAACTCAGTGCAAATGATTCTAAAATGTTCCTTTATTATGTCAAAAACTATTGTCGTTCCGTACATCTCCACAACATTGAAGAAACAACGATTTTCTCACGTTCCCCATGCATTTCTGACCGGAGTTGGAACCTCCGGGCGTTCGCCGCTAGTCGCCGAGAGGCGGCGTTCTAGATTGCGCTACTCTGCTCTAATATCCCCCATGCTGGAAAGCGCCGACGCCGTGTTCGCGCTAACAGTGTCCGACAGTGCACATAAATACACGTACGAAGTGGTTTTAACTAGGGGTGTCGCGAACTTTTGTCGAACCAGATTTTTAGGTCGAACTTTCTGGGTTCGACTGTGTCGAACCGGTTCGACGAACCTTCGAACTTTTCACCAGATTCGACCGGTTCGACTTTGTGGACAGTGTGGCCAGACCTTGATACAAGCATGTCTAGGTTTGGACAATTCTTTTTTTATGCAAAGGGTTATTTTAATTTTATGAACAGCTGCAATTAAAAGAAACTAATTTTAATCACTGAAGAAGTTAATAACTTAATTTTCTTGTACTGTATTAACTTAAATAACCAATCAGTGCTGCCCTTAATTCATCCCTTAGCCATCACCATCCAATCCGAAGCCAACTGGCCAGCCTGTCGCGCATGCGCACACGAGTCGAACCTCAATACAAGGTTCGTCGAACTTTCCACTAAAAGTTCGAAAAAGTCGAACCTGGTCGAACTCGAACCTTGACTGGTTCGCGACACCCCTAGTTTTAACACCGTTTTTCATGCCACGAATTTCAAATAAAAATGCTGTAACTGACCAATTATTTCGTCTGCGTGACTGAGAAATGTTCCAATGATATTTGCTCTTATAATCGAGCGGAGAGAGAAAATGCACTCGCTTTTTCCCATAGAAATGCATTACCGGAAGTCAATTTCTGACTGCTTGCTGTCTGCTTCAAAATGCAACAGCACACTAGCGCCAGCTGAGCCTCTAGCGGTTATTGTAATAACTCTATGGGTAAAATCAACCACGCATCTTGTCATGCACGTGATTAGGGGTGTCGCGAACTTTTGTCGAACCAGAATTTTAGGTTGAACTTTCGGGGTTCGACTGGGTCGAACCGGTTCGACGAACCTTCGAACTTTTCACCAGATTCGACCGGTTCGACTTTGTGGACAGTGTGGCCAGACCTTGATACAAGCATGTCTAGGTTTGGAGAATTTTTTTTTTATGAAAAGGGTTATTTTATTTTATAAACAGTTGCAATTAAAAGAAACTAATTTTAATCACTGAAGAAGTTAATAACTTAATTTTTTGCACTGTATTAACTGAAATAACCAATCAGCGCTGCCCTTAATTCATCCCTTAGCCATCACCATCTAATCCGAAGCCAACTGGCCAGCCTGTCGCGCATGCGCACACGAGTCGAACCTCAATACAAGGTTCGTCGAATTTTCCACTAAAAGTTCGAAAAAGTCGAACCTGGTCGAACTCGAACCTCGGCCGGTTCGCGACACCCCTACACGTGATGTTTCTTCGCTTGGCAACCGATGTTTTCCACTTTCTTCAACGCCATCTCTCCTCTCTCTCGCTGTCCTCTTGCGTTCTTTCGTGTAGTTACCCGACCGGCGGATAGAGGGCGCTGGCGCACTCGCCGCCATTGGGTGGATTTAATTTGATTGGTTTCGGTTTCAGGGCGCTCGGTGGTGTGTTTATGTGTTATGTCAGTTTCGCATAATTTCGTGATATAAAATTGCCCGTTATAGCACACTACTGATAAAACTGTGGTACTGAGCCAATTTGAGAACCACGAAGTGTTTTAGGTTCATATTCGCGGACTTTTTTATGGACACTTTCGGTGCCTCTGGTCATGTTCGTCGTTAATTTCGATCAGGTTCGGCGGCGAAACGACTGTGATGCACAAGGAGGATTCCAATCGTCTACGGCCGTAACCACTGACCCTAGTTTTCATAGAAATGAACTAATGAAGAGACTGAGTAGATGTATAGTAAAAATGCAGGTCAACAACCTGATTAAAAAAAACCCTGAATCGCGAAAAACACATGAAGTGGCCAGTTCGCTGCTCACTGTCTGATTTTCGCGGACACCAACTTTTTGTGGACTTCAGAGACTCCAAATGTATCCTACAACAACGAAGATATTCTAAGAAATAAGTGATATTGTCTCGGGCTGTTTTCTTTAAAGAAATTAAGTACTCGAGAAATATTTCGATAGTCCGTCCTATGTCAGGTGGGAAATTCCTTTAGCTATTGACCCTGCTAAAGTACTTATTAACAGCATTTCACAACGTTGGCGTTAGAAAATGAGCTATTTGTTTTACTGACATTTGATTACGACGTGCTTGGCACATCATGACATGAGATAAGTTACAGGCCCCTCAATTGAAGTCTGAAATGTTGTTTTTGTATAAACTTTGCCAAATAAAATTGTCTGAGAGAAGTGACCTCCCGTACGTTTGGCTGAATTCCAATGCTAGGCACGACTTCATGAACCTGTATAGACAGATCTCCATTGAAACTGATGCGATCTAGAATCAACAACGCGGAAATCGGGTGATCTCTATATAGATGGCTTCTTTTCGGCATAACACAATGTGAGCCCTAGGCACTCTCAAACTGCCTGTGACAGAGTTTTTTTTTTTTTTTTTTTTTTTTCACAGGGGTTTTTGTGTTAAAATAATTAACATAAATAAATTAAATTTTTGTGTTAAAAATGTTAACACCCTTTAATGACTGTAGATATGGGACCGACCATAGTGTACAGTTTGTCTAAATTCATAAATAAATCAAGCAAACGCTTATATTGCAAAAACCATTAAGAACGTCTAGCAGATTTAGGTGTAATGTCGTTAACAAACAAATCGCCTGATGTGGACGGTACCATTATCCCGAGAATCAGATAAAATCTGAGTTAAACGTTCGTTACTTATATATCTTATATATCCTATTCAATCAAAAACAACTATTTTAAATTTGTTGTGAAGGCAAGGCAGGAGACTTTCAGGAAACACACATAGCTTCATGTATGCTGAGTATTTTGGTCACATTCCTTAGATCCTAAATGCGTGGTTATACATATACATTGCACTATACTGATTTCGAATATTCCGCCAGTATCACTGAGCAAACTCAGTTGTCATAAATAATTGGGCTCAATATTCGCCAGGGCTGACGCTGATTCCTGTACCTCCTCCCTTTTCACACGTATCCGGTACGCCGGCGGTTAAAATAGTACACATATGTTGCAAAATTAACTGCAGATGTTGTCGTGCACATTATTATGGCATGCAATTAAGTTGTAAATGTGAGCATCAGGCGGCGATTTACAACAAGGCGAGAAACGCGGTGAAAAGCGACGAAAAACGCGAATGCAACGCCTTCGGCAAGGCGCGGAGGGGAGAGTGGAGCCAAGATGGCAGCGCCCATGCGACGGAGGCTGAAAAGGTCTATAGAATGTGGTCGTATGGCCAATGTTTTAAATCGGGCGGCAGTTCGCGCCACATTGTGGCGCCATGGACGCAGACGCCTCCAGGGAGCAGCATCGTCAAAAGTCTTTACAACCAGCCTAATTCAACCAACAATGAGTAATAAAAAAAAAAAAAAGTGTATATATATATATATATATATATATATATATATATATATATATATATATATATATATATATATATATATATATTATGGATTACATCCACACCAGTTGCCACAGTGACACCATGGCAAGATGACTGACATGCTTGGTCGTGGAATCCGTGGAGTTTTTGGTGTTTAGCGATCGGGTATTGGTTCATTCTCTAGCGTAGGTTTTCCTACTTTGTGGGGTACTCCGTATGGCTTGCATTGAGAGCCTGTTTGCGGAAAACGTTATCTTTGGCATGCTTCCTCAATGTAGGACCGTAGCTCCGCACTCTCTCTACAGCCAACATTCCTTTTGCCGAACGCTTCAGCTCAAAACCCCAAAAGCCTTCAAATGAAACAAACTACCAAGTTATGCAGGTAACAGATTGGTTTCTTATCGTTACAGAATACCCGGAATTACGGAAACAGTTCCAGGTATTCTGTACCCAAAATTCACCACGCACGTTCGCTTCCCTGCATAAGGAGAGAGCATGGGGTGAAGCCAAATAACCGAGCGTGTTGACCGAGCTGTTTTGTTTATTTAGGATTCTAGGCTTCTTGAGGCCATCTCAAGAGGTGATGCACTTGCAGTGCGCAAGCTTCTGGACGACGGCGTTCCCTGCACTGCCACAAACAACGTAAGAAACATCGTATTTGGTTAAACCGAGTAAGAGGAAGTGTCTGGGTTTCTAATGCCTACTTCTTCCTCCATCTCAGAAAAACGAAACTTATTTGCACGTCATAGCGAAACAGAAGCCACTAAAGAACTGCTCCACGACTGAATTAAATGGACACAAACAACATCAAAAGGAGATTATCTATATGCTGAGCAATGAAGGTCTTTGCCCCAGTCAACAGAACACTGTGAGTTGATGTGTGCAGATATTCGTACAAGCTTATTTTGCCAAAGAAAGTGGCCACGTTAATGAAACTAACCAGCACTGTTTTCTGCAGGAAGGCATGACAGCCATCCATTACACTATCCAAAATTCAGACCCTGATCTTCTCGCTACTTTCCTTCAATGCACCCCAGATCCTCCCAGTGACATATATGTACGTTCAGATTCACCCCTTCATTTGAACGGCCTCTTCCCTCGCTAAATCAAATTCTTGGACTTTTCTAATGCTGTTTTTTAGGATGTCACAAGATCAGTTGCACTGCAAGAGGTTCTCAATAAGTTCAAGGTAAGTAACCTAACAAATAATAATGTTAAACAGTGAATGATGCTCTGGTTGGCCCTTCTACACTTTGACAGCCGGGACTGTGCAATGCCATCCGCCAATGCTCCATAGCCGATGTGCGTCGCATAATCAACATGTGGTGTCGCACTGAAGTCTTCCAGGTAAACATTGTGCCTGATAAATTGAAACCTATGCAAGCCATCTCTACAGAACTAGGAGATACTATTTTCGCTGATTTTCAATTTCTTATGAAAATGCTCACAATGAGTGCCACGGGGAAGCCTTCAAATATCCGGATGACATGCCCAAAAATCTTGTGTTATTCTCAATGGTGTAGCCAGGTTGTTGTTGTTTGTTTGTTTGTTTTTTTTTTGAGGGGAGGGGAAGTTGAGGTTGCTGTGTGGAGGGGGGAAGGGGGGAGTCAAAATGCATATTATACATATGTATACATTATAGGGTTGGCTGGATTTTGGGAGGAGGGGGGCTAAAGCCCCATAAGCGTCCCCCCTGGCTACGCCACTGGTTACTCTATACATCTTATAAATTTTCCAGTTCTAGAGCTTTAACAATTCCATTTGGAAAACTCTTCTAGACGTGCTGATGTGATTTCATGTAATCACTTCTGCATTATATGCACATTAATTGTCAGACCACATAGAAACATGGTCACATTAAGCATCTACAATTGTAAACTAGACAGAACCAATTCATGCTCTAAAAATGAGCATAATAAGTTTGCAAATAAACCTGCACAATGGTATATCATGGCAATGCGTTCACTAAGTTATTATAATTCCTAAAAAAAAATTCAAGTTTTGTTTTTCCTAAAGTAATTGTAATCTGTAATTTTCAATCAATATACCGTAAAATCCCGAGAGACCCACTCCTAGTAATAAAGGTGTTGGGATCAATGATGGCCTCGGCGTAAATGCGGCTAGTTAGCTATGGCGGGATATAAGCAAATGTTGCTGACTGGGAAGTAGTCATCTTTGCTTCGTTGCCCCTCGCCGCCATAACAAGCTTGGAAGGGACACAACCTAAAAATAGCAATTTTTTAAACTTTTTCTTGATTGTACATCGAAAGTTAGCCAACTCTGTATTTTCATCAGATTTGCTTTTAATGTTAGGTGGGCTGTCTCTCGGGATTTTACGGTATGTTAGTTTGTAAAAAAAGAAAAGACAGGTGATAAAAATTTATGAAACCACTCTATTTTACAGAAGGATGGCCCCAGTTTAAAAGAACTTGCACTGGATTCTGGGCATGAAGATATCATCACTTTGATCCTTGGAGTCGAGCCATCGATGGTGCAGTAAATCTAGTTGATTTTGGAAAATGACTTCACAGACGTTTTCTGAATTTTTTTTTCAAAAGTCGATACCACAGCATGTTCCCTAACACTTCAAACCCACTTTAGTCGGGCTGCAAAAATTAGTTTCTCACCGTGTTGTGCTGCGATTTACTACAGAAGTGCATCTAGGTGGTGGAAGCTTCGAGTGAAAATATCAACGGATGAACTTACCCCGCTCAAAAGAGAAAACAGAACCTGTTTCGGGCAAGCTACGGCTGTATTCACAGACGGTGCACACTGTATGTGCAATGCTGCCGACTGATTTTGGAAGCGTTGAGGACGGATCGGCGTCGAGCTTAGCAGACAACCTTCTGGAAGTCTTGGCTATGCTTCCTCAGTGCAGCACGTCTCTACAAAGTACAATTTTCAAAGTGCAATTATTTTTTGCACTTTGAAAATAGGTATTTAAATCCTCCAGAACCCCCATTTCTTGTACGGAAAGGAGAGGATCGAACGAGGCGCCTGCATCCTCTTATACTTCACGTTGCACCGGCTGCACATACAAGTCAAGTCGGCAAGCACTATTATGGCTCCATCTGTGAACGCTGCCGTAGATTGGCCGAAACAGTTTTCTTTTTCGAACGAAATAAGTTTATCTGTTGATATTGTAATATCACACACTGATATTGTGACATAGTAAATCGTAGCATGATACATTGAGAAATGTATTTTTACGAACCATCTACAGTGGGTTTGAAGCGTTAGTGCACATGCTGTATATTACTAGCAGATTTTTCAAACAAGGAACTTCTGTTAACACACAGGAGAAGCAGCACACACAGGGTTTGTCCCATAACCTAGTAAATACAGTGAGGATACATACTATACACCTGTGAAGAAAGTGCATTGCCTGCTAGTCTTCTAAAGTTTATGACAGTAATTGACCCAATTAGATTCAAAGGGACTATGCAATGTTTTATATACATTAGGATCAACCCTTCATCCTAGTGGTTAAAATACAACTCTTCATCCTCACCACTAGTATTTAGCACAAATTTTATGTGTTCTATACTGTACAGAGCATGTAAACATGTCCTTTTATGCATAAGTTATTGAATCAAAATTTTGTAGACACTGAGATTATTGTTCCCCATCTCAGGGTCTACAAGATGTCGATTCATTACCAGCTCGCCTGCACTCTATCACTGCTTATAGTTATTGAACCATTTTTGATTTTTTTATGCAACCACATGTACAATTATCTCAGTACAGGAACTGCCAGTCAAGAGAGTTTGTTTTGCTAGTCTTTCCCACATGCTCATATGATGAAATTTGTGCATTTGTCGAAGCTATGTCCCAATCAACCCCTGTGGTCTTCAGCTTCTACCCTAAAACCTGCAGACACCTTGCTCGCTGACTGCTGGGCAGTCAATACCTCCATGACATAATGCAGCACCTTACGAAGGTCACTATGACGTCCCCTATATGGCAAGAGTGTCCACCACATCTGCCGCTTTATTTGTTTAGGAAATAGTCCGGGTTCACTGATAGCAGATCGAGTGTCTTGTTACTAGCTGATAACAGGTAGGATTGGTTTCCACTTAGACAATAGTGACTATTTACTTTTTATGCTTTACTCTGTTGCCTACAAACCATTATTCCAGCAAGTATTCCATGAAGTGAATCTTGGAAGAAGTGTTGTTTGTTCATTGCAAGGGTCTGAAACATGTTGGAAGAAAGACGTTCAACAGGATGTTACAAATCTGTACAGGTTCAGAATTCCAGTGCTGTCCTGGATTCAAAAATTACACATGCAATGTCAGTGTTAAACAATGAAGAGAAGAAGGAATTATGTACAATGCTTGAGTCAGACACATGGGCACAAGCATTCATCTTCGATAAGTTGCACACAACATGCAGACTACTTCTTGTGCTTTGCTGCAGAAGAACCTTCTGCCACAATAGTTCAACATTGACTTGTCATCACTCTCTCATGTTCTGATGAAGAAAAGCAAAGTTGTAGTTGCACTGCTTTTTAAAAGCATCATTCTCAAAAATATACCTTGTCCGGATTTTTATATGGACAAGGCTTATAAGATGCATCGGACGCATCTGAAAAAGGGATACGTTGACTGTACCTTAAAAGGACACTAACAGGGTATTTATGCTCGCTGAGGTTTTTATTTGAACATGACCCATTAGAGCGCCCAACTATACAGAACACAATTTGCGGTTTTCTTTCCACCCGAAAACAGCCGGTCGAGAATTAGCTTCTCACAATCGCACTCACTCTTTTCCATGGTCACGTGGCGTTCAAACTATGTGTACGAAATATATTTAAAGTCGTGGGTCATTCACATTCAATATTAAAAATAGAAAAGAATACAAAACCCATTTTTGTGGCCTCCAAAAGCTGCAAATGCGTTGATGAAAAAAAAGAAAAAAATGTTGCACAGATCACAGGAGATATATGCACATGTCATTCTCAATTTGGCGACGTACCACAAGCATCCCTCGGGCTGGACGACGTGATGGTGGCGCACGACAGCGTAACGTTGCAATGGATCTGGGGCCGCTACTTCGGAACTGCCATTCATTGTACCAGCTAGTCGATCTTCAGGCGCAGAACATTGAGCGGAAAAGATATAACTGCGAATCAATCGCACAACAAACGGTGCACGCAACTTCGTCGTCTGCTCCGCACGCCGGAGTACCGGAACAAAAAAATATGGTCGGGTGTAGCCACGTGACTTCTGGCCATCAGCTTCCGTGCTCATGTTTTGGTTTCGGTTTTGAGCAGTTGAGTTTTTTGGCTTTATTAAAAATATATGTGACTCTGTAGCAAAATATTAATTGGGTGGTCTCCTGACACCATATTAAATCGTCTAACAAAAAATGTTAAAAATGTTTAAAAAATTTGAAATATACCCGTCGTGTTCAGAAATAGGTTGAATATGATCCACAATATTCGTAAATGGCAATCATATTTTGAGCCTGGTGGCTGCATTTTGTGTTATAAACAGCCCACTCTAGCAAGCGCTCGGAGAGCAGCCAGCGGAGAGTATGCGACATCCGACGCAATCGTGACGTAGTTCGTCTCGGGACGAGCAAAGCTGCGGTGAGACTGACGTCAAGAGGATGTCCTAGTCGTTCCAGCCACCGAAGCGGCTGCTTTTGTACGTTGAGTGATGGGTTAATCTTCTATAATCTTGTAGAGGGACAATAGCGACTTCTGGGACACACAAAAGAGATTCTCGGGAAGAGGCCGGGGGCGAAACAGTTATCGTCACTACCTGTCAAGGTTCCTAGACGGGCATTACAAATGAGGCGTTAGCGACATCCACTACATGCTCTTTGCTAATCGTTTAATATGTTTTAAAATTCTTTTTCGTGTCTTTGTTAACAAGATATTGGTGTCCGATGTGATACTGCTCCTTTGAACACATATAGACCAAAAAATAAGCACCCAAATTCCGTTGTAGTATCCCTTTAAGAAACAGCGTTTTATAAAAGATAGGCTCCTTAAGTTGCCTGGCAGTAGAGCTTGCCTGTTTCAAAGGAATTTTCAAATCACACATAATAATTTTACACACACTGTGTGTGCACACAGGCATTAGATAATCCTGCACAGTCTACTACTTTCCATCTGTTTTATAGAAGTTACTGCACTATAGTCCGTTGCAACCTAAGAACGAAGGGCGAGGGTAAGACGGGCCGGGGAGGAGGAAGCAGACGGACCGCTGGAGAAGAGAGGGGGAAACCTCCTTCTCTTTTTAGCGTTCCGTCTGCTTCCTCCTCCCCGGCCCGTCTTACCCTCGCCCTTCGTTCTTAGGTTGCAACGGACTATGGTACGTTTCTAGATGATAGTTTATGCGCAGTGAAAGTGAGACTTAATTTCTATGTGCAGCGCCTGGTTCATCATGTTCTTGCCCGTAAAGTTGAGAAGGTGAAAGAGATACTCGATGCAGAGCGAAATAATCTGAATTTGGATTTCAGGAACATGGTAAGTGCCCATCACATCCTCATACAAGAAGACACTAGTATATGGAGAGTGCCAGCCGAAGATTGAAAACTTCAGCATGGAATGTCTCCGGCATGCTAAGACATGGAACGGACTGCCACAATTCGACAGAATAGCCTCCCACTGAACAGCTTAATTCAGCACTCCCTCCATAGCATTTTTACTGCTCTGTTGAGCCAGCTCATATTGCCACCACTATACCTTGAATATGAAGGTTACAAATGCTACACATGCACTAAGCAAGAATTTGACCACAGTGGCTAGATCTGAATCAACTGGCTGAAACAGACAAGCTTCTGTGTTTGCCCTGCTTCCATACAAAAATACTAGGAAGCCAACTCTTCTATTTTTAATAGAGTAATATAAAAGCAAGGCACATACCACAATTGTTTTTGAGGGCTGAATTCAACCGCTGCTTTATTTGAGCACAATCAAAATTCTGTATAGTTAAGCAACACTGCAAACAGCTTTAATTTACCTCTAGTTTAATGGGTCTAGAGTATCTTCTCGCCAATGAACACCATGGTTGAAAGGACACTCTGGAATGACTGTATATTAGCTGAATTTGTAGTGCCAGTCACAGCACATATCGGATATGCATGTTAAAAAATGCACAATGATTTTATTTTCAGAGTGATCACGGTGCACCGATACTCTACTATGCCATTGCAAATCGAGATGCTGAAATAGCCCGACTGCTCATCATGGCAGGGTGCCATATCTTCACTCTTATGCGAGATTGTGATAATGTGAGTGGACCTTTTTGGAAGTGGCACTCTAACTAACCTTACAATTCCTTCATCATTCCTCAGCGAGAAATCCCAGTAATCTTTTCGGCCCTTGCACCTGATATAAGTCCAGATATAGCAGATGCCCTAATGCCTGATAATCTGAGTGGCCAGAGGGAGTTACTTCGAAGGCTCCTTTACAAGGTGGGATGCAAGGATAAGTAAAGTACATGAACTTTTATCTAATCTCGAAGGACGCATTGCAGGGCAGCACAATTCTAGAAGTTGCCCTCGAGAAGCGGATTCCACCAGGTGCTTTTGAAATTATTTTGCAACGAGGAGGTGCACCACTCCTCGCATCCAGAGACTGGGTAAGTGTCAAACATGCAAAACCAGATAATCTTTTCAAATCTTGTTGAGGAAGTGCACACAAAGAAAGCATCCCATTTTACCAGACAAGCATGCTGGAACAACAAACGGGAGTTCAGCGAGCTTCCCCACTCCTGTTTTACGATGACAGTACCAAATTAACTCTTGGGTTTTATAAATGTTTTCTAAAATGAAAGAAGAAGCTGAAAATAAGCCTGTTCTAAACAAGGCAAGTTTGAATAAAACATAGTGAATTTTGTAGGTTAACTGCCAAGCATGATTTTATATTCTACAACAGTGGTTCTCAAATGGGGGTCCGCGGACCCTTTGGGGTCCGCGAAGGCATTCTAGGGTTCCGCGAAGCCCAGCCTCATCAGTCAAACCCGGGGACAAAAGGTGTCTTTTCTCAGACTGAGAAGAAACGATCCAGTTTTTCGGGAGAGTTTTTTCGTGTATCTCTCAAAGTACAAGAATACTTCACACAGCCCTTGGTTATGTTAATTCATTAAATCATTATTATAATTAACCAATACGTTTCTCTTCCCCTCACCACGGACGGGGTCCTCCATCGTCTCCGCCGATCCACAAGGGGTCCGCGAAACATCCATGGTTGAGAACCACTGTTCTACAACAAAGAAAACAAAATCCAGTATTGGACATTATTATATGACAAAAAAAGCTATCAAACCATTTTTCAGATTACCGGTTTGAAAGTTTCTCAAACTGCATAGAAGCGTATGTCCCTTAAAAGAAAAAAAACAAAACATGGCACAACATTTATTGAGAACCAGCTGTAGTCCGATTTCTTGGGCTTATTTTTTAAAACCTATAGGAATGTCTCAACTTGAAATATTTCAATATAAAAAGATTGACAGGTGATCACTAGCATGGTCACTGTCGACAGGCATAGGCAGTCCGGTACGGCGGCAAGAGTATAAACCGAAAAACATCACAGGGTCTCTTATGTTATCTTTAAGACTACTTGAAGGCAAAAGCCCTAGCTCCGATGCATTAAAGAGACACATGATTTACTTTGTTTCACATTCTCTTTTTTCACATTTTATTCGCTTTATAGTCCTCAATTCCCATTGATTGCTCTTACTTCTCTTTAATTCCTCTTAATTCACTTTAATTCCTCTTAATTTGCTTTGTCATTTCTTAATTCCATTGCCTCTAATTTGCCTGACTGGTCACATAAACGTTTTGGTATCTTTCTTTCGCCGACGTGTTTTCGCTCAAGGGCTTTGAAGGTAGACTGAACAATGAGACATATAAGGATTTCGTCTTAATAATGTGACTTCTCCTAACTGCATGAATCTGATTGAAACCATCCTTAAATTTTAAAAGACTGATTTAGTTAATGGGCCCTCATCAGCTAAAAATCAACTATACATTTTGTTTTTTAAAGATTTGTCGTTTGCTTGTACAAAGGCCAAGGCAACACTCGAGTACTGGTAGTACAGCAAAAAAACCAAACATCATTAGGTTGAACAGCTTCACAAGTATACAGTAACATAAAGTAGTAAAGCCAAACAATGAAACATCATAAATTGAACAGCTTGATAAGCCATCAGTAGCATGAAATAACACACGTGTAACATGAACATGAAAGTTAAATAAAAAATATGAAAGCCGTTTACAACTCCCTGTAACGCCGGATTAGAGCGCAGCTCTTGAGGAGGAGGAGGGGAAAGGTACTGAAGGGAAGATATATCCTTCCTCCCTCCTCCTCACCTCCTCATCCTGTCTGCTCCTCCTCCCTCCGAGCGGCGTCGCCGTCGCCTCACGAGGGTCACGTGACCTCACGGGGGTTATGTGACGTCACCGGGGTCACGTGACCTCACGGGGGTCACGTGACGTCACCGGGGTCACGTGACCTCACGGGGGTCACATGACCCCTGTGAGGTCATGTGACGATGCCGATGACGTCATCAGTGACGATGACGATGCGGATGCCGATGACGCCATCAGTGACGTCACTGATGACATCATCAGGGACGATGACGATGCGGATGACGTCATCAGTGACGTCGCCGATGACGTCATCAGTGAAGTCACTGATGGAAACATCAGTGACGATGCCGATGACGTCAACAATGACGTCACTGATGACGTCATCAGTGACGATGCCGATGCCGTCACTGATGACGTCACTGATGACGTCATCAGTGACGTCACGCGTCCCATAATGCACCGCGCAATTGTGCCGACGGCGATGGTGACGCCGACGCCGCTCAAGCCGGAAACGAGCGCCTAAGAGCTGCGCTCTAAAAAAGCAGTGGGATACATGAGTGTTTCGTGGCAGAGGGAGCAGTGATGTGATTGCTGCGCCAATTGCGCCAAACTGCGCCAAGGGGCTAAACCTGCTACATCCTGCTACATTTTGCCAAAATATGGGTAATCTGCACCAAGCCTGCGCCAAAGGACCAAATTCGGTTGCCTTTCAAAACCGAAACCTAACTGAGTACCGTAATTGAGCATGCATAAGCTAGGTGGCGCAAGCGTCCGCATTACACAAAGTATCCTGCATCAATCGTTCATCCAGTCTTGCATGGTTGTTCCCGCCGTCTCTCGTTTCGAGCTCTCGTTTGTCTCGTGTCTTAAAAAAAAAAAAAAAAAAAATTCAGCATTATACGCGGGCGTGTGCGGACGCTCCGACGCTAGCGTGCTGGGTACCAGCCATGCCGTCATGCTGTGAAACGAAACATCGTTTTTGCGCGGCACTTCCTAAACTGAAACGTAAGCAGGGGCGGATCCAAGGGGGGGGGGGGGGGCGATGGGGACGCCCCCCCCCCCCCCCCCCCCAAACGAGGTCGACCCCCTCTCCTCCCCCCTTCTCGGAGGGCAATTTGACATGGGTAGACGCCCTGGTGCACAAAAAAATGAGAGAATAGTATCCTTACAAGGCTTCCCCCCCCCCTTCCCCAAAACGGAGTTCTGGATCCGCCCCTGAACGTAAGGACCGCCGCATGTTCATCAACATTCCTGTCCTTGTTTAATACGCTACTACAAAAATACCTCTAGCTCAAAGACGGCTGTGTCGAAGAATTGTTTCTCTCGGTAGGCTTTAGTTCGAGAGGGATCCCGGTACGTAAAAAATCTGCCACGAAAGAAAGTTGGTGAAGAGAAGTGAGCTAAAGCAAAGAAGGCAATGTCTGCACGCTGAACCCACACACCACGCTTGTTTGTCTCGAGTTCAGTCGTTGCTCAAAGCGCTCCGAGAACTTTTTGACCCTTGCTCGCGATGTCTGGCATCGATGTGCTCAGGTATTTTTTTTTCTTCTGTGTGTTTAGCTTGTATTTCGCCTGCCAGCTTGGCAACCACGTGCCGCTGGACAGATTTTTTTTTTTTTTTTTCGTATGCTGGACAGTTACATTTTGCATGCAATTTTGGGAACCAGTTGGCGACGGAGCAAAGTGGCATGGTTTAGATCGAACAGCCATCTCCGCTCGAGCGACAATTTTGCACTGCACTGCAGTAGTTACGTGTTTCATCAGTTGGAGACAGCTTCCATTTATTATAGAACTAGTTAATCTAATGCTGTGCTATATACTACTAAGCTGGTCCATTTCGAATAAATTTTAATATGTGCAGTTTGGTTCTTATTTACCTATAGCGGGTACATATATATGCATTATTTGACTGAAGCATTGCAAAATGTGTCATGTGATTGGCATTTCAGTTACATGTTGAAAGACTCCCAGGTGGTCTAACGACTATAATTTGTTTATTGCGGCAAGCAATTGAGTGTCCTTCGTTTGTCCAGCACTTGAAACAAATATTTTAATTTTTCTAAGAATATTTGCTCCAAAAGCTACTTTTGCTGCTCCAAAAGCTACTTTTGCTGCTCCGAAATACTGTTTTAGCTGCTCCAAAAGCTACTTTTGCTGCTCCAAAACACTGTTTTGGCTGCTCCAAAGGCCACTTTTGCTGCTCCAAAAAATTGTTTTGGCTGCTCCGAAAGGTGCTCCAAAACGGCTTAGGCCAATCACATCACTGAGGGAGATGAAGACAGGTTTGAGTCGTAATGGTAGTTCAGTTTGTGGATGCGGGCAATAGGGGATAAATTGCTGTTATCTTATGTTGCACATGTCATCGGATAGAAGGGATTGCAGGCTGAGAACTTTTCAAGGAAGTCTATGTCAACGGGCTCTGAAGGGAGTCTGTTCCACTCAACGACTGCCCGTGGAAAAAAGCTGTTCTAGCCACACATCTCTGTGGCAGAATTAAAGGCTCCCCCAAATTACAAAGCATGATGTGATTCGAGGAAATTGTAAATTATTTCGCTACATCTCAATCTAGGTATATATCTGCACTTCAGAAATAAAATCAAAGCTGTTGACATTTGACCACAAGGTGCATCAAAACATTGCAGCATATATTTATACAATATGACAGCCACAGACATATTCTATAATTTCAACATTAAAATAAGGAAAATATTTTTTTTTTGCCCCTTACAATTTGTTGCACGCAACCAGGCACTGCTCTGAAGGAATGTGTTTCCCCACGCACAATGATGCTCTGCGGGGAAGTGGCAGAGTGAATAGCAGATACTGGATGCGGCCGGGCCTTCGCTCCGGATTATAGGCACAGTTTACTGAGGGAAGTGCATTCACTGGTGCTACAGTTGAACCTCGATTTAACAAAGTCACCGGGACCCGCTAATTATTTCGTTAAATCGGGAACTTCGTAAAATTGAGGAAGGGAGACCTCGCACATAGACTGCGCGGGGAATCCGAATTTGTTGTCAATCGGGAAATTCGTAATATCGGGTTTCGTAAAATCGAGGTTCAACTGTAAATATAGCTGTATATTGCATATGAAATCAATTAAATTTTTCACATGTATGAGTCAGAGATAAAATTAAATACCACATTGTTCAGAATGATACTCGCAACTTTTGCATGTTTGCACATGGCTCCCATGATAATTTGTCAATGTGGATGTCTCAGTGGCATTAGACAAGGTGCACACGAGATGCACTCATTCATTGGCCTGAAAGTCAATTGTTCTGCTTAATGTTAGGAAGCTTGGAAGGCTCAAGAAGATTCTTGCTGCTCCTTTTGTCAAGTCTAGAGTCCTAATGTTAAAATAGGTTTTTTTGGTGACATGAAAGCAAACTATAGTAGTTTTAATTTCTTGCCCTTTGTTTCCAGAACTATCCCGTTTTTCTGTGTACTCATACTAAATTCTTTTTGACACACGGATATACATTATGCTAGGAAATATGATTTTTGTAGTCTTTTGTTAAGCAGTAAGGTGTACTCCTTCCTGTAAAGTTTCATACCGAGAGTCAGAAATAAATGCACGTCAGGTAGTCTGAAAGCGGGAGGCACTCACTTGATCGAATGACATTTTAGCGAACGCCCACGTTTCACCGAATGACACTTTAGCGAATAGTCGGAGGCCGCGAAGCGGCGTTTTCGGGTGGGCCAAAGGGGTTCACATTTTTGTGATAGCCGCCACAGACTGTCGCCGCGAAGCGGCGTAAAGTGCAGCGCGGCGAATGGCTTAGCGCGCGCCCCCGTTATTCGCTAAAACATTGATTCGCTCAAATGTCGCTGTTCGCTAAAACGTCATTCGCTCATGTGATATGGACCCATCTGAAAGCAAGGTGTAAGTTCAAGGTCTCCTTGTGCCTGAGCAAGTATTTTTGGTGCTCATGGTGAGGTTCAACATTCTTTTCTAACAATCTTGTCCTATGTTCAGAAAAACAGGTCTGTGCGAGATCTGGCAGAAGAGGCTGGACAGATCAATTATGTCACTACAATTGACAAGGTATCTATCATAGAAGCAGGGTCATAGTTGTGTTCATAATGAAAGCTTAGAAACAGATTTCCTATCATAATAATGAAACATTTTTAATATTCAAGGTCGTCAAAAGCTGGGTAGAAGACAACACCAAGTATCCTGACCAGCGACAACTCCTGGCCATTTGTGGGTACAACCACATAGAGCAACTTTTCATGAAGGTAAGAAAGTTTTCTACCCCCCCCCCCCCCCCCTTTCCCCTTGATCATCCCACTCCATCAAACTCTACAGAAGTCATTGCCACACCAGGGACTTAAGACTGAGGTAACAGCAAACACTACTATTGAATACTTGGAGGGTATTGAAGCACATCAGGTGAGCTCAAGGAACTGAATTTTGTTTATAGCCTTTTTGCATTATAACAATTGTGGTTTCCCACTATTCTAGAGCCAAATTTTAAAGCTTTTCAAAGCGGTAGAGGACGGTGACCTAGCAGAATTCGAAGCCCTGAGGACATGCAGTTCACCAGCATTCAAACTGAACCTTTGCTGGGAATCATGTTCAAAGGTAAGCTGAAAGCAGGCTTTTTTTTTCTTTTCTTTTTAATGATGCCAGTTCAGGTGTGCCAAACATTATTTCAAAATATTAGTAGACAAAAAGAACCGAAAATCCCATCAGCTGTTTGGTATTTAATTTTAGTCCTGGGGTCTTGAAAATTTGTCCTACAAAGTTGTTTGTACACAGGTTGTTTTCTTATAGTGCAAACTCACTCTGCACACCCTAAGCATTCGGAAAACTCACAATTATAATTGTGTGCAACCCTTTTCCCTATTAAAATATGGCAACGCTGGGACATGCCCCTTTCTCCGAGAGATATCTCAGTAAAGGGGCTTGTCGCAATTTTTGGTTGCATTTTTAATGGAGAAAATATAATTTTAGATTTTAAGGATCCCTAGATTGAGTTATCGCCATAAAAAGATGAACTCAACATCCACTTTAGCACCTCTCTAAGCAATCAGACAAAAAATACTGTTGCAGTTTTGCATACTTTTGTATACCGCTATTTGCTTCTTTACAATTTTTTTGCCAATTGTGCAAGTCAAGCCCTTACAAGGTAAATTGCAGTAAACCACCAGTTGGATGATCTTGTGTTTACCTTAAGGCCCGTTCTCACTCTTGCGACCGAGTTTGACCGTGAGAGACCAGACCGGTTCTCTCTCGGTCGAACTCGGTCGCAAGAGTGTGAACGAGCCTTTACAACATTATGTATTTATATTGTTTGGTTAGAAGTATTACTTTTAAATATTTTTAGCATTTTGTTTTCTGCTTATTGTGTCGGTGAAGACCAATATGGTCTTTATCATTTTTAACACCTTGTTTTTGAACGCTCAAAAATCAATATTATTATTATTGATCGAGACATCCGTTTTATTTCACTTGTAATTTATTACACCAAAAACCAAAAAATAGCTACAAAGTAGTTATAAACTCGACATGCTGACGCTTGAGACAAAAATGTGACCCTAGCCTAGTCAGCTTAATGACATATTTTAAACAACATTAATTTTCTGAGGACCTAACTTTAGCAGAGTTTGAGACTTTGAAAATATTGTGAAAAAAATGATTGTGCAACTATATCAGCCCATGATAACAAATACATAGCACACCACTCTGAGTAACAACATTTTGTACCCACAAAGTATTCCTGAAACTCACACTTTGCAAAATACCATTGAGCCTGCAAAAATAGTCGTTTACAGTATGTCAGCTACATTTCTTTTTTCCAAATTGCACAGCTGTTGAGTGAACCATCTGATTCTCTCCAATTTTGTGTAACCTGAACAAGAATCAGAAACTGTTTTCGCTAAAAAAAAATATTCTTAATTATTCTTCATCTTTTGCACCAAATGTTTTCCATTTGCTCAAGGAACACAAGCGTGAGAAAATGTAATACCTCTTCCCAGGGAAAAGCGAATTACAGTCATTGCCTTCGAATAAAAGACGGCATAAAATTACTTCACCATATATTGGGGAGTTCCACAACTTGAAACTTTCTGGAGAGAATGCAGTGGGCGTGAACAGCAGACAGAATCTTTCAAGGGCAAAAGAAATGATTAGTCTTTTATGCAACATAGGGCGAGGGTCAGCCTCTACTTCACCGAGCAGTGTTATTCAACCATCCACGTGAAACTTTCTGGAGAGAATGCAGTGGGCGTGAACAGCAGACAGAATCTTTCAAGGGCAAAAGAAATGATTAGTCTTTTATGCAACATAGGGCGAGGGTCAGCCTCTACTTCACCGAGCAGTGTTATTCAACCATCCACGTGAAACTTTCTGGAGAGAATGCAGTGGGCGTGAACAGCAGACAGAATCTTTCAAGGGCAAAAGAAATGATTAGTCTTTTATGCAACATAGGGCGAGGGTCAGCCTCTACTTCACCGAGCAGTGTTATTCAACCATCCACGTGAACTTTCTGGAGAGAATGCAGTGGGCGTGAACAGCAGACAGAATCTTTCAAGGGCAAAAGAAATGATTAGTCTTTTATGCACATAGGGCGAGGGTCAGCCTCTACTTCACCGAGCAGTGTTATTCAACCATCCACGTGAAACTTTCTGGAGAGAATGCAGTGGGCGTGAACAGCAGACAGAATCTTTCAAGGGCAAAAGAAATGATTAGTCTTTTATGCAACATAGGGCGAGGGTCAGCCTCTACTTCACCGAGCAGTGTTTATTCAACCATCCACGTGAAACTTTCTGGAGAGAATGCAGTGGGCGTGAACAGCAGACAGAATCTTTCAAGGGCAAAAGAAATGATTAGTCTTTTATGCAACATAGGGCGAGGGTCAGCCTCTACTTCACCGAGCAGTGTTATTCAACCATCCACGTGAAACTTTCTGGAGAGAATGCAGTGGGCGTGAACAGCAGACAGAATCTTTCAAGGGCGAAAGAAATGATTAGTCTTTTATGCAACATAGGGCGAGGGTCAGCCTCTACTTCACCGAGCAGTGTTATTCAACCATCCACGGATCGTCCAAGTCATCCTGGAAAACATTCCACAGGGTCAATCTGTTGATACCTTATTGGACCAGGTCAGTTGGATTGCGTTTGGGCTCACATACCAATGCATGTCTAATTATGTTTGAGAGACCCACCATTTTTGTTTGTTGTGACAAACACGGTTTAATTTTGGGTAGCATCACCGCACTGCCTTGCATTATGCCTATGGAATGCCAAATGCAAAAGAAATAGTCAAACTGCTCATGAATGCTGGCTGCTCAGAACACACCCTCGACAGAGTGAGTACAGCATCCCTGGAACTCATGTCCGAGTCTCCAGAAGAGTCGGGGTTTGACCTCAAACACTCCATTACTTTCCAGATTGGGAAGGAGCCACTGGACTTTAAGTTGCGGTGTGGCTCGCCCGCTATGGATACACTGCTCAAATCTATACGCAACAAGGCAAGTTCATGGCAGTTATACTATTTTTTAACACTGTGAAAATTTTAACCAAGTTTACGAGGGGCATTCAAGCTGTAAGGTCTCGTAAGTGTCTTTTCTTTTAAATGTGAGTGGGAAACACATGAAGGGCATCTCAACAAAATGCGGGATTTTACTGGGAGTGAATGAGAGATGGAGCAACATCGTCAAAGTCGCACATCAAACACTCGTGGCATACCTGGTCTCACCAATGTTTCCGACACTAAAAATGGTGACGTTCATCTTCAGAGAGCAATGTGTTCTTACTCTTTTCTGCACCTGCGCGAGATCAGACTACTTTGTCGCATGAAAACGGCATGAATAGTGGTTTCAATTTTTTCATTACGACTATAGACAAGAATGAATGCCATTTTTTTCAGTACTGAAGTGCCAGTCGCAGCAATGAAAACACCAATTTCCAAATCATTGAGAAAAAACAAAAATCCTGCATTGGAGCAAAAACAATTTATCACAACAATGCGCAGCCCCATTGGGCAACATATCTTTCAAACTTTTCTTCATGAGAAAAATAAACTGCTTCATCACACCCAGTGTCGAACCAGAATCGAACCGAAAACCGGAACCAAACCGTTATTTTTAGCCGAACCGGAACTGAACCGAAATCTTCACCACCACCTTGGACCTGAACCGGAAAAGATAATTCGCAGGTTCTAATTTTCGCGAATCGAGTGTGGCTTCCGTAGTGTTCACATATTGCCCGAATTGTTCGCGGGACATATTTTTCGCGAATTGTAGGCGATTCGCGAAATTCACGAAAATTGGGTCCCCGCGATAATTTAGTCGTTTACAGTACTTTGTTTGCAAAAAGCACTCTGGCCAGAAAGCGCGTTTTCATACGGGCAGACGCTTACGCCGTTCCTCACAACGCTGCACCAAACAAGAATAATTTGTGTCTGAAATACATGGCTTGCACTGAGCACAAACCTTCTGCAACATGCATTTTGCACCACCAGATTCAATTTTCTCAGCAAGAACAAATCGCAACGACCACCAGCATATAGTGTGATGACGTCACGTGCAAACTATGTTAAACAGGTCCGTTTTCTGGCAAAATGCGATGTTCGCAACACTAGCAAAAGTAGATGTCCAAATTGTAAAGTTCTGCAGTATACAGTGGTGTAGGCAGGGGTGGGATTTGGAGGGTTGAAACGCCCCTTGAAAATGCCAAAACTACTGCCCCCCCCCCAAATAAAATCCTGGCTACACCACTGGCAGTATATATAGCAGTCTCGTGATGATATACGGCAGCCTAATAAAATGTTAGAGCGCATGACCGATAAAGCAGAGTTGAAAAGCGAGGGCCCAAAACAAGTGCACATAAAACCGAACATATATCATTAGCCTCCCGAGGCGGTATTTCATAGTTTTGAGTTTGTGCAAGCTGATGCCCAAATGGGATTTATGTTAGGATTATAAAAATATCAGTCAGTCCTCCCGCCTTTGCATCAACAATATGCCAGTGGCCTCAACAGACCCTCAAGAAGTCTTCGCAGCGGCCATGCAGTCATGGTGTGGACGTTGCAAGAAATGCATAGAACCATGCAGAGAAGTGACAGAGTTTTTGCTTTCTGTTGTATCCGCTTTTTTTTTTAGAACTTGAATGCCCCTAAAACTTGCACACTGGGTAAATCTGAAAGCATCCACCTTAATGGGTGAAAACACCCATCCTTTCAAAGAAAATCATCTTCAAGTATGCATCACTCACTTATAGGGGCCCTGCAATTATATTTAAGCGTCTACCTTTTTTTGCGGTTTCCACGTCCCTTGGGGTTCGGGCAAGCCAGCGGGCACGGAGAGATAACTAAATATCAGTGCGTCATATTTTAACCAGACGACCCGGAAACCTCCTTCACCTATGGGGGCGACCCGCGGTGCCGAAAGTGTGCAAAATGTGAAGTCTTTGGTCCTGGGCTTGCTACTGGTCACAGCGGCTAAAAGCTTCTTTTTGGTCGAAATACAAAATATAAGTGGCGCTAACAGTTTCAATTATTTATAAAAGTAGTTTTTGTCCAGTATTTTAGATCAGAAAAGAAAGAAATGCAGTTTATAAAGTATGGAAACAAGAAATGACCCGTCGACATGATACCCACCACCAAGCGGTTGTAAAGACGGCGCATACTGGAAGGGTGTAGAGGGATCAGGCACCGACGAGCGGCGAGCGTAGAATGGTCCCGGATGTACGCGGCAGCACTTCGGTCGTATATGGCCTTGAGGATCCGACCGGTTCCGAAGGTCTTCGGCGAGAAGGTTTGGCTTACGGTTTGGCCGTTTGGGGGAATGGCAGCACGAAGTGGCTCCCGTGCTGAACTAATCTTTACCCCGTATTTGCTGTCGTTTGTGGCCAATGAAGTGTCATGCCGAATTAGTGTTTAATCGCACAGCAAATGCAATGCGAGCCGCCCTCTTCATCTAGCCTATCCAGCACATGCTTTTAGTGGCGCCCTCTCGGGCCGTCGACACGGAGTGCGGCAGCCGTGAGCGCTCGCCGAGCTCACTACCCTTCCTCTAGTTCACGGCCACTAAAGCCACGACCAAGGACATCACGAAGGAGGTTATTTTTTGCTTGTTTTTGTAATTTTAATTTGCCTATAACTTTTAAAATAAAGCGAAATTCGAGAAAAGGAAAAGTTTCATGAAGTTACTACGTTCAGTGCGCTCAGGTTCGATGCAAATTGAAAACAAGTAAAGAAGTCCCTGCAGGGCCCCTTTAAAGGGAAGCTGAAGAGGTTCTTAAAAGAAACGAGTTAGAGGTGAATTTTATAGTATTTTATCTTGTGAATCTGATTATTACGTTCGTTTTCCTTGAAGATGTAACTAAATGCGAGAAAACACAAAAAACCTCCGACCAGTCGTTGCGTCATAAAAGCATCTTTTGGCCGCCAAGCGCGTGTCGCTTGTGTGGGCAGCGCGTGCAACTGCAAGCTTGTCAGGTATATTCCCCTGCACTGACACCAGTCGCGACGTCTTTTTCTGACCATTTCGAAAATAGCAAGAGTGCTCGTGCACTCTTGCACATCTTCAGCACCTTCATAGGTGCTGAAGATGCACGAGTGGAGATTCCAAAAACTGCTCTTATGACATCACGCTCCGGGAAGGAGCGTCATAAATTAAAACCCATTCGACGTAGGCAACAATGAAAATATGTTTTTAGCACAATGCTGGAAAACGAATGGGGACGAGCAAACAAGCCTATATTCACATAACAATAGGCACTGCCAACATGCAGGGGCAGAAATTGAGCAAAGACAAGGGTTAGAACAGGCAAATTGCCTCATGCATCTTGCTGTCACAGCTGTCCATAGCAGTCATTTGCTCCCTATGTTCCAATTTTTCCACAGTATCTAAGCTTGACCATTTGCACAAATTGAGTGAAATCAGGAGCGTGAAATTTGCATTAGCTTGGCTAGCAGTGCACTTTTCAGCCTTAAAGGGCAGCTAAGGAGCTTCTTGAAAAAAATGAGTTAGAAGTGAATTCTAGTGTATTTTTATCCCGTGAACCCGAATACCCGAACCATTTGCTGCGCAAGTATTGTTAAATGTGAGAAAACTCGGAAGACAGTCGCTGCACGTGACGTCATCGACGGATCTTTTGGCTGCCCAAGGCTAGGGAGGCGGGGCTTCAGCCCTATTTTGAAATTGCTCTTACGGCTCTCCGGTGCGTCGCATTGAAACATGATTGTGATATAGGTTATTCTAAAGGCTATCACATAAAAATGGTAGGAATAAGCTATTTTATGCACATTGTACCGCAAAATCTGATTTCATCTAAAAAACAAGTTGTAAATGTATAGAAAAAAAAAACAGAAAGCTTCTAGGCTCTTACAATACTTTACAACATTTGCAAGATGCATGCTACCAGGAACACTGGGCATAACCATGAAGCATTGTTTGAAAACTGCACGAATGTCTGCCTCCTTGTTCAACCACTTGTTATTGCCAGGCCACCACCAGCACCCCAAAAAAGAACTTTTTTTAAAGGTAAATACTGTTTTAGCGTTAAACTTTCCAAATATACGGTTTCTAGACCAGAATGTTCCTTTTCAAGAATAGTTCCTTTAGAGTGTGGGGAAACAAAGTGTGGTCATTTTTCTTGCAGTGAAATACAACCTAGGAATCACAAATTCTGAGTAGCTTAGCCCGTTGAATGTCATACATTTAGCCGTGCAGTTGAAAATTGTGTTGCATAACTGTCCCTTTGATGCAGCATCTTACTTTCCCAGCGCTAACAAAACGAGCACAGAAACGAGAGGAGTCAGTCTGCCAGCAGTCTTTGTCATTACAGACGTTCATTGACGAATCCAAGATTTGGGCCTCCAAGGTGCCATCCAAGCCCAAACAGAGGACCCAGCCCTGTATGGCTCATGGAAACACCACACACATGTTGCAGACCTCCCCCTGCCCTTGCAAACATGCACATGTGCCAATTTCACAGGAAACACCTTGCCAAGGAAACACGAGCAACTGTCAGGAAGAACGCTGGTGCAGCATCTTGTGATCTAGGACAACTCCTGTTCAGAGTATTCTACCATGTCCTACAGCTGTCTGCATCAATACATAGACATTTCTGACAGCCTGCCAGCTCTAGTTGGGGACCATGTGTACTCGACTACCGATAGAAAGTTCCCTGCAATCTGGCTTGGCTGTCATTTTTGTCCTATAATATGTACATGTCATTATGTTACTTGCTTTTACATTTCCACAAGTTTACATCACAGCTGTGTTGAAATATGCTCCATTCTACTTTAGCCCAATACATTGAAGGCTTTGGGTATGTAGTCAGATCCTTGGGAGGAACTTGTGTAGAATCTTGTATAGTGAAGCCATTGTCTCTTGCTTAGTAAGCTTGTAACTTATGCTTCTAGGCTATTTTGTCTAGTGCGGAACTAGTCAATGACACAGCCAGGAATTTTTCCGGGATGAGTTGGGGGCGGGGGTTGACCCCCACCCCA
Organism: Ixodes persulcatus; assembly: GCA_013358835.2. NCBI lineage: Eukaryota > Metazoa > Arthropoda > Arachnida > Ixodida > Ixodidae > Ixodes > Ixodes persulcatus. Next base: position 217,069 of record JABSTQ010010161.1, read on the forward strand.
ACTTGTTGGAAGGGGTTGACCCCCTTCCAACCTCTGCCTATGACACTTATACAGTATAGATTGCTCGGTCTTCACCTACGGCGTGCATACAATTGCAAAAGGAAGTTACTTTAAGGAAACTAATGGCCATATGATTAAAGATGTTTAACCACCTGTGTGACGATCATCAGTTTTAAGACATGTTGGAAAAGCCACTCCTACCAAATGCACATTACTGCATACCTGAACTTGTATGCTGGAAAAGGTAACAAAACCATGGATTTTAATTCAACCACTTTTATTTAGCATTTTTATATTCATACATCATTCCCTAAGGTTAGCCAAGACGGCTCACATAATAAAGCTGGGCACAAAGTCAAACCTAGAAAGATACACACCGCCAAAGAAAGAGAAATCAAAATACAGTGGCTGAAATACGCAAAACCACGCATTTCTCACAGCCACGCTTTGTTTCCACTGCTGTTTCACAGTCTGAACAAAGGGATACCAAATCTCCTACCAATGCAGTCTTTGCACCACTCGCAAAATTCTGTCATTTACTTTGTAGAGACCTAAGATGCAGCAGCAACGATTGTGCCTAATGTGGTTCATAAGGAACCCTCGGAAGTCCTCTAACTTGCTTGGAAAAACTGGACAGTGCAGTGTGGTGCAACCCACTGAAATGTTCCATACCAAACAGAACCCAGGTCAAGAGCTACCGGGCAATGGAGCGCAGCTGTTGAAGACTACTGCCTTGGTTACAATCACTTTTGTCAGCAGATGCAGATTGCTCCAAGGGCCTCGTCACATTAAGACACCTTTGAACAAACAAACAAAAAAAAAAGAGAGAACCAGGTCTGACAGCATAACAAGGCAATTAAATGGATCCCCCCCCCCCCTTCCCGAAAGGTGCATTAGTTTATGGAAACTTTTATTTGTCAAATGCGGTCTGCAGTTGCTATTGTGAAAGGAAACTGGTCTCAACACTTGCAGTAGTTAGCGACAGCTCTTTCCTGGCGCTTAAATAAAGGATGCGACGACATGTTGACACAGGCTCCCTCCCCTCCAGTGTGCTCTGTCACTGCCTCCCAAGCTGACCTTCCTTCCCCTGCCGCATCCTCCTTGCAAACAGCTCGCAGCCACCCAGAACCAAGCACCTCTGTGCGTGCTCAAGCTGTCAGACGGAAGGCAAAATCGGAACAAGTCAACGCCCGGGGGCAGGACAACAAAAGGCACAAACCGTTGTCCAGGCCACTGTCGCATGTTGACGGGCATTAGGATTTCGACTACAGTCTCCAATCGCAACGTTTCCATACGCACAAGCAACGGCAGCAGCTTGCCAGTTTTCCCAACCAGCCTTCCAAAGCACCTGTTGGCTAGATTCTTGCTGCTTCTCGCAATTTAGGCAACATACTAACCAGAAAATACCTACAACTGATAATTTCACTTCCCTCCATTACACTTCAAAAGCCAGTGTCCAACCACTTTACCGAATCTTTTTTTAAAAAGAAAAAGAACTCAGTGTGACAACATACCGCAATCAACTCTGCTTTCTCCCTACCCCCTCCTCCCAAAACAAGAAAGGACACACGAAAAAAAAAAAAAAAAGCATCTAAATTAAATTGCCAAAGAGGGTGCCAGCTGATAGCTGACCTCTGTTGAATAGGTGAGTCGGATTTATACAAGTCGGAGGGAATGCTGCTCGTAAATGAGCTGGAGTGTACAGGGTAACAACAACAACAACAAAAAAAAAGTAAGGGACAGGACAGTGGTGGGGGAGGCTTCGAAGACTTGTAATGTGGCGAGGAACAAAATAAAAAAAAAAAGTAAGAGAAGCAGACACGAGGAGGAGAGCAAAAACGAAGAGGAGAGGGGCAACTGCTGTTCCTCTGGCCCCTGCCTGTCAGTGTCGTCTCACTGGCAAAGGGTAAAGCGGGTCACAGTGGGGGAGGAGGGACTGCTCTCTGGGTGCTGCACGGCCAGCCTTAGAAGAGCCACTTGCCCACCAGCACCCCCGTCACCACCATGGCCAGAGCAAACAGGGTGAGCATCAAGGGCGAGATGCTGGCCGGCTGAGCCAGCGAGTGCTCCTTGGCACGATGGACCGGCTGCGAGCCAGTCTCGGGGGCCGCGTGAGCGGTCACTGCCTCCGAGGCTGTGGGGGCCGAGGTGATGTTCTGCATGCGCCGCCGCAGGCCATCCTCCTGCACCACCCAGAGCCCTCTCAGCGCTCGCAGTGGCCCGAAGAGCAGCATTTTCTTTGCTCCACACCACCTCTGCTCAAGCACCTTGTTTTCGGTGGGAAGCAAGCCATAGCAAAAGAACCCCCGATTTCGCAAGGCACGAGTTGAATCCGTTCTATAGTTCATTGCCTTTGCCCGATGCACCAAGACCACCCAATAGAACAGAAACTGCGAACATTGCAATTACACAACCCACATTTTTTTTTTTTTTTTTTTATCCTAGATCTTGGTTTTAGTACATTGATTAAGCAGCAGGTCAAAACAAAAGCTGACAGCAAAGAAAGATTCCGCACAATTTTTTGATAGGCAATTCCTAAACTGACAGCAAAGTTTCCTGCACATAAAACCAGTGAAAGCCATTTTCCACACAGAGTCCCATTGAACTTCACATAAGGCAATCGTACGGAGCAAAGTTGATAAATCAGTGCCTTGGCTGTTTGTAGGACACAGGTTTGTATTTGTATAAACTAGTATCCGACATCCGCAACTCTGATGCAACAATGTGAAACAATGTTTCCTTCGTAGAAACAACCAATGACCACAAACACCTACTGCAGTTTCCAAGCAGCCCCTTATGTTCCTCCACTTAAAACAGACATAGAAGCACTCAACTTAAACTCTTTGCACCGCATTTGGGTCTTGGTCAACATTTGCATGTTTCGAGCTACGACATCGAGTTACACACAATTATTAGTACTGTACAGGCTATATAAATATGGTATCTTCCAATGGGCTGAATTCTTAAATCATACAGCAGACATTTGTTGGTATGAATAATTCCATGGGATACTGTAAACAGCTTTTTTTCGCGGGTTCAATATTTTGCAAGTTTTGCGGAGCGTGGGCTTTAAAAATATTGCGAGCCCAAAATTTCGCGATCTGGAGTGATATGCTATGCATCTATTAGCATGGGGCTATATACCCGCAAGATCAATTTTTGCGCAATATGTTTCAAGTTGTGAAATTTAAGTAGTTTACAATATTCAGAGCAACACCCAAATAAAATAAATTGCTTGTCGTAGAGCAACATTGGTTGCCTGCACCACTGTAGGTTCCATGCATTCTTGGTTCACTGGTGTTTTTGGGACATGGTTACATAGGAGACAACACTTGCACTAAGCATGCTTTACATATGCCAGCAGCGAGGTCACAGAAAACTCAAAGGTGGAACATTTGGGAGTTTGTAGAACAATTGTGAATATTGCCATATTTTCCCATTTTGGATGGTCTTCTCTACTCCATAGCGAGTCTTCTCTTTGCAAAAGTTCAGCTTTTGCAAAAATATTTGTAGAAGCTATGGCACTTTCTTTGCGAGCCAATAAATGTATGAGAAATGAGGAAAACCTGCTGCAATGTTTTTCTCATAGTGCTGCATTCCACATGACCTGCCAGACCAGACTGAGTCTTGCTAAGAGTCCAGGAGCCAATTTCCATTTCCAATGAAAACATTTCACGAATTGTTGTACCACAATTATGAGCCTACAACAAGGCTTGTGTTTTTGTCTGCACCCATAGGAAGAAGGAAGGGACACTGGCACCTTAGCAAGTTATGAACGTTGGCCGTTGCACTGGACAACCCACAAAAGAGGCAGGGTTCAGTGAAGCACAGGTCCCGCTGCTAGCACAAAACAACAGTACTAATGTTGGTAGCTAATAGTCTTGTTTTGGAAAAGTAGCAATCTAAAGAATTAATTACGATGCTGTCAAATGGGCTTCATATCTCTCATAACTTGTTGGCAGTTCCCTTCTATTTTGATTTTTCTGATGGAATGATGAAGAGGTTCACAAAGTAAACTGACTGCTAATGTAGACAACGAACTGGTGGGAATAAAAGTGCAACTACAAAGTAGGTAATTTAAAATACTAGGTGCCTATCCATGTAAATGGTTTGGGTATGAAAGAGTATGAAGGCCTTAGTATGTTTCCAATTTGCTTCAAAATATTTCCTAAAACGAAATACACAGCCAAAATTGTTCAAGCTGCACCAGGTAAACATCGTTACAATTTCAGAGGTTCATTCACATTCTAAAATTTTATAGAGAAGCTATGTAACTCATAAACTTCGTTCTTTGCGCATCTACATAAGGAATGTCGCCCTCCGTTCCAGGGGAAAAGTGAGTACCCTATTTTTAAGTGTATAAGACACTTTTTTTCCAAAATTTTTGGCGGTGCGTCTTATATACTAATTTTTACTTAGAAACTTGGGAAAAGGGGGGGGGGGGGGGGGGGCGTCTTATACAATGATGCGTCTCATACATAAGACACTTTTTTTCCACAATTTTCGGCAGTGCGTCTTATATACTAACTTTTACTTAGAAACTTGCGAAAAGTGGGGGGTGCGTCTTATACACCGGAAATTACGATAGTTAAGGAGGAAAAGAAATAAAAGACCTATAAATACTCAATGAAAATTAAAAAATGAGCAGCACCTGTAATCTAAATAAAGCATCTCATGCTTTATAAATGTGAGGTGTTTATTCTCAGCACTAACTAGATAGTCAAGGTGAAAAAATAATTTCATGATGGTCACTTTCATTGTGAAACTGACCACCTAAACACAATAACTCAAAAATTATCTGGTGCACCTAAGGCCCCGTCACACGTCAAGGTGTGATAACTGGGAATGCCCTTTTATTTCATATTATGGAGGTATGGCTTCTAGTATACTCTGACCATGGGGGAACTCATTACAGTACAAAGGAGAGAGAAAACCAAAGTCACCCAAAAATCAAAACACAAGATAGAAATGTATTTCCAAGTCCTCGCTATGTGCCCATCTCAGAGTGATATTAAAAAACGCTGCGGAAAAAGTGACAACTCTAGAGCTACCCAATGATGATACGACACTTTTCACGTCACGGTCAGTAGTGCATTATTTTTACACCAATTGCTGGCAAATACAACAAAGTTAGGACAGTGGGACCACATAAACAAGTGCAAAAAACACACTAGATGGATCGCATCAAGGGTTGCATGAAGAACTTTGGGAAAGTGTTCCAAAATATCTCCCTACACAAGTCTTGTGGTTTGAGTAACCATACCCCAGCACTACCTTCCAACACTTGTGGATACTGAATTTGCACTAAGTAGTCCAGACTTCCAAAGGTAGGCAACGAGAAAACCCACCCGAAAATTGCCCATAAAAGCGTCAACAGTAATGCGCAACCCTTAGGGACCGGCAGAATGTGAATGGTAGTCTCCCTGATGCAATGAACTGATAAACTGGACGTGGTATGCAGCAAGTCTAGTGACTACCGCCTGGCCGCCAGGAGACTCAACAAGAAGGGTGTCCTGATGCTCAAGCAACCAGGGAAAGGGGATTCACAGCCAGAGCAGAGACAGGTGGCACCTTGTCACCATCCACTCACCTTGGGGGATTTGGGGGCGGACTCGGTAAGTGTCTTAGGGGCGGCTCCCTTTTCGTCACCGTGAGACGTGCTCACGTCTAGGTTATTCTATGCAAGAGGGGCGTCCCAGGGTGAGCGGGATGTCGGTCGGGGTGGGGAGGAGGAAAAGAGAGACAGAGGTCACGAGTTAGTAACAGGACGGCATGCCGTGCGACAGCCATGGATGCCAGACAAGACAGCGAGGAGAGAGTCCCGCAGAGGCAACACACTGACTCGACGACCGGGGAAGCCTTGCAATGAAACCGTATTCTGTTGGGATTCGGAACCATAATACGGGGAAACAAATAGGGCGAGATAGGGAGTGCACGTTGCAAACTCTCCCTGCGCCACCACTGACTCGGGTTGACTTATCCCAGCGTGTGCCTGTACGCTCCAGCTCATTTAGGAGCTAGAAGCACACGTCAAACCTTTGGCTCTTCTGTACAAGAGAAGTTCACCAGATAACACCCCTAAGGGAGGTCCAGGCGCAAAAACATGACCTGCACCATGAGTGTGCCTTCGAGGACTCTCTCACACATTCTTTATGCAGCATGAACACAGCGAAAAAGCACACCAGTATCGAGATGCCTTTGTGATCATTACAATTCTGGATCTGAGGATGGCGACACAAAATGGTCAACACGAGAGCAACCATGGAGCAAGTCACGTCTTGGGGAGAAGCTCAAGCACCATTCTGTGGCGAGCCTGTTAACATAGCCACAACACTAACGTTGCCCATCTTTGAGGAAAGCACTTGAGAAAACGAAAAGTCATCTCCTAGGGTTATGTGACTCGCAGCATCTTTGCTTTCGCTAGCAGCATGTTAGCACGCTGCATCACAAGCCAAATTAGACTTCTGGCCACGAGTCAGGGCCGTTACGCTGGAGGAGTGCCTCACTCCTAGGAGGGCAAGCATTTGTCCTAGCCAGGCAGCAAGTCAAGCACCAAATTTAAACCACACCACGAGGGAAGGCTGCATTCATCACTGTGCAAACTACCAAGAAAGGATAACACCTACCTGGGGGGCAGCCTCGGCAGGCATTTCAAAGACACACTTTAACTTAGAGTCCATGAGGGCTTCGGGATTTGCATCTCTCCACTGTAAGTAACAAAAAAAAAAAAAAAAAAAAAATTGATTGAATTGCAGCCATTTTCTTGTTACTGCGATACACTGCACAAACAAGTTGCTCATCCCCTTTCCAAGTATAACAGTCTTTAAAGTCATACTGAGACATTCCCTTTAATACACACAGACAATAGCTTAATACAATGGCACAGAAGATTAACATGAAAGAAACTGCTTTTTGTGTGCAACCAGCAAGATCAAAGTCAGCTTCAATGACAGATTTTCCACACAAACATTTATTTTAAAAGACAAAAAGAAGACTATTATGTGCAGAGGAACTAGAAGTATGAATTTTAAAGCTCAACTGCCAATCCGTCTAACACATTCCTTTTCTTTAGCTAACATGGAGTGCAGGAACTGGTTAAAGCTGCACTAATGATATGAAAGTTCTGCAAACAGTTCAAAAACTTCAGGATTTGATATGCAACAGTCCAAGTGCTCATCGAACAATGATAAGGAGGAAAAGAAAGGCCTTGGCAAGGCTTCACCAAGTACAACACTCCTCACCACTGTGTCCTGGTTGACGTCGCCATCCGGAGCAACCATGGTCTGCACCATGAACTTGTGCTTGTTCTTTTCACTGGGATCATACTCAAATGGCTGAAGCATTACTAGAAATAGGAGACAGCAACACAGCACCATGAGTTTGTGAGCAGCAAACAAAACTTCTAAAAGGAGTAAAAAAAAGGATAAGGTGCGGCATGTCACCTGCCACATGGACGGCCTGCTTGGGCTCAAGAATGCCACTGTTGGGGCGTACACAGTAGCGCTTGGGTGCCGTGGTCTTCACCTTGAAGCAGATGCGCCGGTCCGTCGGGTTGGACAACTTCAGGTATGAGGTCACCACATCGTTGAAGGGGCCTGGGCAAGAAAATGGCACGCACCATCACTACAGGGTCTCATCCCCGTCTCGCTGCAGGCCAGAACACAATGTGCGACACATCAAGGAAACCCGCCATGCAGCCAAGGAGACATCTTAAAAGGCAGGGCTGGGGAGTACCCAGCCTCCCCGAGGAGTGCCTCATGAAGTGGGCACTTTTACCACAGAGCTCTCGAGCATCTCTTGTGGCCAGCTACCTTTAAAAATCAAAAGAAAAGCTTGACAATCAATTATGTGATGCATTGGAAAGGGTACACTAGTAGAGAAGAGTTCAGAACAACCAAGGCCCTCTGGAGCTGACACCTCCCATCTTTTACAATATGCAAGGGTATGGGCACAAACCCAACATCTCCCCGAATTTGGTGCTCAAGGCATCCACAATGCTGCACACGGGGTATATGCTTGAAGACTTGATTACAGCAAGCATCTGAACATTTCGGTGCAAGCCACAACGAATGCTTGGGGAGGCACCAAACAGTTGCTGAAACTTGAAAACTAATAACAGGCATCAAAAATAGTATTGAAACTAGCAGATACAAAAGAGCACAGTAAGCACAAATTTGAATGATGAAGGCAAGGCTGGTGTAAGACCTGCATCAGTGCCCAAGACCAAGTGACATTATAAGAAAGATTGACCAATAATTGTGCCATCCATTAAAGGGGAACAGTGGCAGTTTTTCCATGATTGCTGGTTTGCCCTAGTAACTCAAATAGGTCAAACAAAATAAATATATATATATATATATATATATATATATATATATATATATATATATATTTGCAAAGTTAATGAATTTCTAATTTTGGTCTTCACCTTTATTTACTTATTTAAACACACTACTACCGTCAACTACCACAGAAGCGCCCACTTCGTTCAAGCGCCCATTAACATTTCCCAAACTTGGGAATTCTGCAAATTATATGTTAAGCACCCGATTTAACCGGACAAGCGTCCACGTCTATAGATTAACCCAGTTTTCAGTAAAAGTGGGGTGGGTGCTCCCCCGGTATTTTACAGTAGTAAAACTTATAAAGTTAAGCCAACAGCAAGCCCAGGAGCATTGTTTGGGCAGAACTTGTTCCGAACAAATTATACGAAGTTTGACGGTGTCAAATGAACACTGTGGAAGCTGTCTGGCACTCACTCAGCAGCACAAAACAAATATGCAGCATACCTTGTTTTCTAGACTGCCTACTAGACCTGCAAGTTTTCTAAGAGAACTCGCACCACCAGAAAGCATGGAGAAATTTGAACGACGGTATTGGCATCACTCCCATTTGCTGTTCTCTCAATTACCATTCCGAATTTAGCAATAGTAAATAACATGCTGGGAACAATAAAGCCCAGGTATTCAGGAAATGTAATTAGATTGGATAGTTAAACAAACAAAAAAAAAAAAAAACAGCCAAAGCTTTTAATGCTTTGAAGAAATCTGCATGATTTCCAACACAGACCAATGCTGTCACAATTCTCATAACTGATGACTGGCATCATGTGACAGCTGAAGACCACTGTTCTCCAGGGGTGGCATCGGTCTCCATTTTGCTATGTACCATCTCCTATTTTCCCAGGGCTCTCAATAAAGTATACGATCGCAGAAACTAGCGACCGCTTTCACATTCAACCTCGCCTTTTATTGAGCTAGTAATTTCATTTGATTAGCTTGCGTGACTGCCCAGGTGCAGGGCAGGGCAGTGCAGCTGAATCAAACAAGCTTGGCACGTCACTATTTCCCATTTCTGTGCCTTCCCCAAGCCACCCTTAGTCAAAGAAGAATAAGAGAAGCCTGCATGAAACCAGCCAACAGCAACAAATTTTCAGATATGTCCCTCTGATGATATGTGTTTACCTAAAAACAAAAGAAGCTTTTCTTAAAGCAGATATAGTGCATAAATGTAGAATAGCTGATCAAGGATGTTAACACACTAGCTTCCTTAAGAGATTGGCATATTTCTAAACCTTTATGGCACGATATACACAGAGCTGGTACTCCCCCATATATCGCTGTGTATTTAGTACACCTACTTCAACAAGTAATGCTTATGCAATGTCACCCAATACCACCATTCATAATTACATTCAAGTAAATTTGTCGCAGATCAGCGTAAATGGTGTCCACGAGTATAATTTTATATAACCCTTAATAAAAAAAACAAAAAAACAAGCAATAGATACACCCTGGTCAATGAATCAGGTAAGGGAGAGTTAATAAGAGTGGACGGAGAAATAAAGGAGAGAGAAACAAAGCGGTGGCAGTCAGCACGGCTCTACCATGCCTTCCTTGCCCCTTTTCCACTCTAGCACCCAACAGGCATTTTACGCAGGACAGGCTTGGTAGTGGACACGAGGAGGAAAGTGACAGCAGTCCCCCACGCTCCACTGTGTCTACAAAGAAAGCAAACAGATATGCGTACCAACTTCCTCGTAGGAGACTAAGCCACACTGTCTGCATGAGAAGCTCAGAGTTTCTCATGCAAACAGTGGAGTTTCTTTTACACAGTTGACAAGTGTATGCAAAGGTAACACTTCTGGCAGATTTGGAATAATATACCTAAAACAGACTTCCCTCTTATACATACATAATAAAACTACTTTATGGCTCACAAAAAAAAAAAAAAAGGAAAAAATACAGCACAGTTTTTAATAGGTAAGAATGGGGAAAATGTATTGAGACAAACAACATCCCATCCCAGATTTCTGTCAAGGAACTCTTCCCTGTGTCAATGTACTTGTTTTCTACAGAAGAAGCCATTGCCATGTTTCTGCATTTGTATCACACCACAAGTTAAAAACATGCTACTTTTTTACTATTTTTAACAATCTTGAATTACTTTAAACTGTATATGACAGTTTTAGTAGATTACAACCAGCTGTGCTAGCCTTCCATGTCCCAATGGGATAGTGTAGCACCATACATTCTTGCTGTGTGTACTTTTAAGACCAGCATCCATGACAGCTCCCAGCTGTTTGATATGATTAAGGTTTGAGTGGACGCCAATTAGACTAAAACATGCATACAAATAAACCTAAATAAGTGATAAAAAAAAATCCAAGGTTTATAACAATATCTGTTTTTTGTTTAAACAAATTAACCTGCTTCCTTCCAAATCAGGTATGTGCTAGTGCTATTACATTAAAACATTTGATCTTTTAACCAAAGGGCTGTCTGCTGCGATATGCCAAATCCACTTCTGATAGTGAAGGAAACCTTCCTTACTACAAACATATGGAAAAAAAAAAAGTTTTGAGAACCTTACACAATCAGGTAGCAGCAGACAATAACATTCCAATTTACAATACTTTTGTGCTCAGACCCTCTACACATGACCCAATTTCTACATTTCACTGTTTGTATCTATGCCAGTACTTCCACAAACATGTTCTTGCTGTCTTCTTCAATGAAGAAATATGTTAGAAGTGGGACTACATGGAGCAAAATTCATTGCTTTTTTGCAGCATATTCGCTCCATGGAGTTGAACTCTTAGGATAATCCTCCTAGTATTATCAAACACTAAGAGGGAGGTGAGAAGGGCGACAGGAGAAGCTGCTCACACTATCCCATGCCATACTAGCTAAACATGGGCCTCGTCGGTTGGTATGCAATTCAGTGGAGCTTGGTAACTTGCCCCATAGTTAACACTCCATATTCTGTAGTAAATACTATGAAATGCAAAATGATTTCTTGTGACCTATTGCGAGACAATGGGGAGAAGTAGTTACCCAAACCTCTTGGAAGAAAATCAAGGTTGTTATGAGCAATTCCTACACATGAAGGTCATAAAGGGGTTAGAAGGAAGTGGCTTCACATGTGAGAAATGTCAGGTTCTGTTATCCCAAGCAGTGGTGTTGCAATCAAGAGAAACACAAATTTGACATTCAGCAAGACCCACCCAAGTTGACACACACAAGTGAGGATTACCGACGACATGAAGGCAGTTTAAGTGTATCAAGCATTTTACAAGTGGGTCACTGTGAGCTGGTATTCAGGTGCATAGACTTGATCCAGACAATACACACGGCTTCGTACACCCACAAGGACGAGTGTGGACCATAGCCTACGTGTTATATGGCATATGAAAAATCACTGGATAAGGTGACACACACCGGTTATAACCGTTACGGCAGCACTTTAGGAGAACGAGATATACGCCTATGAGCGCCATATCAAGGCGCTGTCGGCTACCTTGATTTCGCAGTCTCAGCTGCACTAGTAGGCGCTTTAAATCCACACTCGCCCCGTCAACTTGGCCGATACGGAAAATGGGAGACGGGGAGGGGTGCGGTGGGGAGGCCGATGGTCTTCAACGTTGAGAATATATCCAAACTTTAGATCGCGACAAGTTCACCACATGGATCACCCGATATATGTTTCAGAGGTAAAGCGGATATATTTTTTTTTTTTTTTTTCTTTTCCAACATCAACAAAACAATATGGAGAAAGGGAGGTTTGTGGCTGCCTCCCACAGACTTTGGGCGAGTGCGTCCGTCCCTGCGCTCGCGTATGACCAGGAAATGACAGCTTTCACGACGAACAGCGAGAAGCAGTTTGGAAACGAACCGAGCCCTTTTGCAATTTAATTCGGGGAAGCAAAAAGAAATAAATAAGCGAATACTCGGAAACCATTGCCGCGACCCGGACCCGGCAAAAGAGCATAGCAGAAGCTACAACGCCGTAAATCACTTGAGCGTATGCTTGCACCGTAAGGTAGCTATTTAGGAGCTCAATCCTGGACGCCGGAGGAGCTGAAAGAAGGTGCCATAGGAAAACTGGAGCGCTACATGAAGCCCGTATCCTCAATATGGCCCCCCTGTGTCGCGAAATGTTGTTCGAAAACTGCAGACGTGCCCTGTACCTTTGAAGTGGAGCTCGGAGTCCGGCTCCAAAACTAGCACTTGCTTGCTCATCCTCCTCTTTGTGGTCACGAGCGGTGGTTCCTTACAACCTGGACAGAGAAATGACCGTGAAATACTCCACTATCCTTGATCTCCGGCCCAATAGGCCTAATTCACTCTACCGTCAGCGTCCGAAGGATGAACATGAGCGCATGCGCAGCGAGTGTGGAAAAGGAAATTCAAGGCGCAATCTGGACGGACACGTTACGAAGTGCAGGCAGTGCAGGTCATGGAGACTCGTCGTGACATCGCTAGATGTCGCCAAACTCCACCTCACTGCCGAGAGAGCCTACATTACAGAGAGTTTCCAACTGCTCGAATGGGTTCGCGTGGTGTACAGGCTGTGTTTGCAATACAACTTATACAAGCGATACAAGCTGCGAGGAGGCGACGAACGCGTTGTCGTTTGTGAGCGTCTCCGCCTTTCCGTCTGTTTTTCTCTTTGCTATGCGAAAACGCAGCGAATGCGTACTTGCGACCAATCTCCGAAAATTGCAAGCGCTCCCCGTGGTTTGAGATGAATCCTCTCTACAATCTATGCTCTCTATCGACCAAACGCCAGCGACCCCAGCAACCCAGCGCAGTGACCCAGCGAATCAGTTTACAATCGGAAAATAAAAGTCACACATCCATTTTTTTTAACTGCACAAGCATTTTAAAACAGATTTCAATGGTTTTAAATGTCACGGTTCCTTCGAAAACGCTAGAGTGTGTGTGTTCTGCGGTTCTGCGTGGTTTTGCCAAGTTTTGCCAGGAGGGGGTTTTAGCGTCAGCAGCGTCCGGTGGTTCGTTGTGTACGAGTCTCGGCTGAACGCAGGCTTACAATTTTCTACTTTTTAGGTAGGAAATAGTTGCTTGCAGTGCGGCGTACTCATCTCGCCAAACGTGTGTGATCCCAGCTGACTGAAATCTGGTAAGTTATCTTGGCAGCACTAACCCGCGAGCGTCATGGCCCACTGGCTATCGGATACATCCGCTATCGAACGCACTGATAACTCTTGGACGACAAACTGTCCAACTCCACCCGTTTTCGCGTACTTCGTGGTCTCCTGGAGGAACATAGCTTCTTTAAGGATATGGGTGTGCAGTTCGTAGCTGGCAACAGGAGTATAATTAGCTGATAAACGACCCAAATACCCCTAATTGCCAAGTACGACTTGGCTATGTCCTTAGCGTCTACGCGTTCTCTCGTTTCCTATACTCTGTTTCATACTTAGCGTGCAACGTTGTCAAAGCTACTGGCGCGAGCGTGGGGCTTGATCTCGTTGATCATTTGCACGCGTTCTCGCGCAAACAAAAACATAGATGAAGCCACGCGCTCGCGCCAGTAGCCTTGACAGCGTTGCACGCTAAGTATGAAACGGAGTATAGCCATGGCTGTAAACAAGAGGTACCCAACGAGTCAAATATTTTCCTTTTTTTAGGGTCGAGTCCACGGTGCTCTGGTTCCCAGTGCGTTCAATCGACGATTTCCTCCTAATGTATGTGTTTTTTTTTTTCCCCTCCGAAAATTGCCCCCCTTCTTAGTATCGAAGAGGAGCACGTGCCCTCCCACGTCGCCCTCCTGGATTCTGTCACATAAAGTTATTACATTAAACGCTAGAGGTTCAGGTGGCGCTAGTGTGCTGTTTCAGCTATTTACAGTAAGCTAGGCCAAACAATTCAGCAATCCTTACCGGGACTGATATATGCGGATGATATCGTACTAATGGCTAACAACAGGATAGATTTGCAGGAATTAATGAGCATCTGTGGTAGGGAAGGAGAGGAATTAGGTTTAGAATTCAGTAGTGAAAAATCAGCAGTCATGATTTTTAACAATGATGATGTTGAGAGACTGAAGATACAGAATATTACAGTTGAGAGAGCTAGTAAATACAAGTATCTAGGAGTATGGATATGTGGTGGTGCAGAATATCTCAGTGAGCATGAAAAATTATATAATAGGTAAGGGCAACAGAAATGTGGCTGTAATGAAAAATAGAGCACTTTGGAATTACAACAGATATCAGGTGGTGAGAGAGATTTGGAAAGGGGTCATGGTGCCTGGCTTGACTTTTGGAAACGCAGTGCTATGCATGAAATCCGAAGTGCATGCAAGACTAGAAATAAAACAGCGTGGAGTAGGTAGGCTGGCTTTGGGGGCACATTGCAAAACACCAAACCAGGGAGTACAAGGAGACATGGGATGGGCGTCATTTGAGGGCAGGGAAGCTGTGAGCAAGATAGAATTTGAGGATCGGTTGAGGCAAATGGGTGGGGAGCAATGGGCACGAAAGGTTTTCAGCTATTTATACATGAGGAGTATAGACACAAAATGGAGACAGCGCACTAGGAAATTAAGAGGAAAGTTTTTAGGCTATAGTGGGGTTACGGAAGAGCAGGTCTCAGTTAAGAAGAAAGTTAAGGCCACAGAAAGAGATCGGTGGCTAGAGGGAATGCAGACAAAGAAGGCTCTGGAAGGCTATAGATTAAACAAAACAGTTATTGCCAAAGAAAGCATTTATGACAATTCTAGGGGAAGCTCATTGTTGTTTGAGGCAAGGACAGGTGTTTTGCGAACCAGAACATACAGAGCGAAGTACCAGGAAATGGACACAGTGTGCGCTGCTTGTGGAGAGGAGGACGAGACGGCTGAGCACTTGATACTCTACTGTAAAGGGCTTCACCCTATGCATACCGAAGACAACATAGATTTAATAAGGTCATTGGGTTTTAGAGACAGCGAAGGAAAAATGGATTTCAAGACAGTAGAGATTACCAAGCAAAGATTAAGTGAATGGTGGCAGAAAGCGAGAGAAAACTAGGCATTTTCTTATTAACTGATGGCAAGGGGGATTTATAGCCTCACTTTCTTTTCAGTACGGAGTGAATATAGTTTTCACATTTAAATATTCTAAGCTTAAAGGGTAAGACAAAATGGCTAGGTGGCGTAAGCTACCGCCCGATCCAAAGGGCTCAGCCGTATTCATCCATCCATCCATCCATCCATTTTGAAGCAGACAGCAAACAGTTTAAATTTGACTTCCGGTAATGCATTCCTATGGGAAAACGCAAATGCGTTTTCTCTTCGCGCTCGATTATAAGAGCAAATATTGCTTAGTGTTATGACAGAATAAAAAGTTTGGAACGTTTTACAATGGGATGTACAAAAATGTGTCGGAGCGTTTTTCTTTAGAATTCATGGCGTCGAACATTGTGCTAAAATAGCCCTACACACACGTATAATACGTGCTGACGTTGCAGACTGTTATTATAGGGCACTATTTTCGCATATAGCCAATGCTATGAAGCACACAGTGTGAATCAGCTTGACAAAACGCCAATAGGATGTTAATATATGCCAAATCAAACAATCAAAACAGACGACAAGCACAAAGCATGGAGTTATGGAACGAAGAACATGTACTGGATTAGTAACAAACTGTGCATGAATAATCAAAATAAAGCAGTAACCGAGTGTTGTTGCTTTGAAATAAATTATGTTGTTGATTGATAGCTTGTATTGATATATGCTGTACAACATAGACCTGGGCCTCAATTTTTTGCTAACTTAAAGGGCAACTCCGCTTCATTTTTGGTCTTGAAGAAGCAATGCAGTCCTCTTCAGTATATCCTAGGAAGACCACACGTCAAATATTATGACGCAGTTCTGTCTAAATGTTTCTTAAACGGTCCAGCAAACTTTGCAACTCGCTAAGTTGCCAAAATCGGCTGACTCGAGCGGGCGAATTCAGGTGCAACCAACAGTCCAGTCAAGGCTACGGCATGGGCCTAGCCAACATTGAGCTAAACGTCATCACCATTGCCCCCTTTTGCTTGTTTTTACTTCTCCGGGCGAGCGTAACGCATGACATCAGCAACGTTACCTCTTGGCGCTCAGCGGTGTCCAAGAGGTTGGCGTAACGCGCCTGGCGCAGCGCGCTTCTTGGGAGCCGTCTGGCCACCTGCCGTGGTCCCACCGTTAACCCATTCGCTCCCGCTTGCGTCACGCACTGCCGGGCCGTCCGTACCGCACATTTCCCCCCTAAAACGGCCACACTAGGCGTAACTGTTTTGCTTGTATAATAAGCTTTTTCAGTAAAACTCGGTGCAGAAAACATGTTTATTTACATGCTTAAGTGGATCGTTGAAGTCTTTAAAGGGGCACTGACAACCCAAAGGTCGTATTTTTTTTTGTATAAAACGATGCAACTTGTAGTCATAGACACGCAAAAAAAAACGCATCGCGAAAAAAAATTTTCCCGCGCGCGCGTTTTGGCGTTTGTATTTCCCGCCGCTCACCTCCTCGCTTCTTTTGATCGGTGACACCAAAAATCAGGAAATTTAGAAGCTTTGTAGGTGACATTTCTATAACATTAAATAGCGGCAGTCGTAAAACATGTTTTTTAACGCAATTGCGAACGCACTACGGCTCACCTTTTTGAAATACCAAAAATCAGCGTTCGGTGTGATGTTGCTTCCTAGATTTGTACCCTCCCTCGGAAAACTTGCCGGCGCTCGTTGGCGATTTGGAGAAAAACCGGTTGTTTCCCGCCGGTGCCCTTCTATCCCTCACCTCCTCCTCGCTTCTGGTCGCCGTGGCAACGGCGGAGGTCCGAAAGAAAGTTGAGTCGCAGGAGACCGCAAAATTTGAGTCACTGCACTGGCGCGGATCGCGCGGGAACTTCAAATTCGGCATTTGGAAATTGTTTTTTTAATTCACAAATACTGAATTTTAAAATTTCAAATTTTGAGGGTAATGTCCCGACATCGTTTTCAATCGTTTCGGATAATAAAAAAAAATATGATTTTGGTGTGTCAGTGCCCCTTTAAATCAATAAGCCCTCACAGCTTCTTCCTCGGATGAAAGATCTCGAAGCACTCCATCCTCGGTCGCTTAGGCGTCGCACAACCAGTGCACTCTTGTCGTGATTCGGACTCATAAGTGCTGTCGGAATCACTCCCGTCGTCGACAAAAGGCTCCAAAAACTCGCTATCCTGACCAGACGTCCTGTTATCATTGCTGTCGAAAAGGATATCTATGATTTCATCGTCAGAAAGGCCACACTGCACACTGGACGCTGCCATCTTCTCCAAGCAGGCAGCGATCGAGCGGGAAAGACGACACACTTTGCTTTTACCACATCCACCAGCTCGCCTGCGCACTCACTGTTTTTTCTTTTTTACACAAAAGAACAAGCTCAAACAAACACAGCGGACGAAACAACCCTCGCCATCTGTTGGAAATGTATCTAACTGCACTACCCCAAGTCTACATAGCGCGCCATCTATGAATGGCTCTTTAAAACAGAAATTCATGCAGACCGGCAAATCGCCGGCTTTGGTAATATGGCCCCTGACGGCACACCCGGCGATTCGCCGGCTTTGGTAGCGAATGGGTTAACGCCGTCTTTCGCGTCACAACCGCCGTCGTCGTCTCACCGTTCGTGATTATTGCTTCTCGGAGTTTCATCCACACTGCGGACACCATGTGCGCAGACTTATTCCGCAGTTGTGCAGACGTCGTCGAATGTCGTAGACACCAAAATGTGGTGAAGAGTGCGGTGCAGACGACGCTTGCGCCTGGCACACGCCCGCCCCAATCCCGCCCGTCGTTGGGCCGAGGATCACGTGACATCTCATACCACGTGATGGCCATGCTCTTGGCGGCCCGAGGCCGGTGTTGCTGGACGGAGCCGAAGTTTCGGTTTCGATTTCCGCTCGTGTTCAAAATTAGATTTTAAAATATATATCCCATTTTTTGCGAAGCAAACGACATAGTGTCTTTTACTAACCCTTTTTAATTCGAAATCACTCATTAACCCGAAATCTTTGAAATTGAGCGGAGTTGCCCTTTAAACGTCGCTCAGTAATATTTAAAAAACAGGAAATAAATAAATTACACTTTTATAATGTGAATAAAGCTACATAGTACCCGTTACGAGTAACTAAATTACGCTGATTTCTATTATTTTCTGGCGAAAAGAAAAATATTGCATACGTTTTCCCATAGGAATACACAGAAAGACTGTAAAAGTAGACTGTTTGCTGTCTGCTTCAATTTGCAACCGGAAGTCCCGTAGACACTAGCGCCACCTGAGCCTTTAGCGTTTATTGTAATAACTCTATGGTCTGTCATACGTTAACTTGAACAGCTCGAGAAAATACTAGACTCAAATTCGAACATTTGTGCCGATCCTCAGCGTTCCAGTTCAATTTAAAAAGCGCACATGAGTTAGCCTTCATTTCTCTTTTTTTCTGGAACCGTATAAACCTTTAAAGCTTCTCTTAATTGGTAGAGCAGCAGAGTAGAAGATTGCAAAGTACCACAGAAGCGAATATAGACAGATCGTGTCCACCCACAATGTGCTGTTTAACCACCAACATGTATTTTAGTGTGCTAAACGCACCATATATAGCTTCAACATACAAAATATTGGAGAAAACTCCTTCAAGAATGCTGCTGTTGCTACTCGGAAGGACCATCTTATCAGTACAAATGTTCAGAACAGTATTATAAATGGCTTGTATTGATGTTTTGTCAGCTGCCATTGCGGTGTCCTCATAGCTAAGTGCTTACCTTCTGCAGCATACATTTTGCAACACCATATTTGTTCTCTTTGTCAAGAACAAGTAGGAATGACCACCAGCCTGGTGCGATGTCATGTGCGAGCCATGTATAGTTGTTAAGCTCTTCAATTCAGTGTAGATATCACATTAAGCTCTACTGTTACATTTCAATCAGAAGTAAATCATTGAACCTGGAAAGTATTAGTAGCTTCCTGCTCAGGGCACATTTTTTTTATGTTTAGAATTTTGTGTCAAAAAAGTATAGAACAACCCATTTAGCTTAAGAAAAATTAGTGTACTATTTCCACTGATATCCAGAAGCACTAGCCATGTTTCCAGTTGCAATTTGCACTCAATCATCTAGCCATAAAGAATTATGAAACTAAATGGTTCCGCCAGATTTTGTTTTTGCGTGGCAAAGTGCCAAAACAGTGCCACTATAGTCTGTTGCAACTCAAGAAGGTAGGGCGAGGGAATGGAAGGCCAGGGAGGAGGAAGCAGACGGAATGCTCGAGAGGAGAGAGGGAAACCTCCTCCTCTCTTTAGTGTTTCGTCTGCTCCCTCCTCCTTGGCCTTCATTTCCCTCGCCCTACGTTCTTGAGTTGCAACGGACTATGGTCCACCACTTGTTTGCTGCCTGGAGTGCTGAAACAGGTTTGACCTTGCAGCATTGGAGGAACGTCTGTGTGAAACGGGCAAAATGGAACAGGAGCTTCCAAGTCAGGCTGCCCTCCTGGTGACGGTCGTTGAGGCACACCACTCGGAGGAAAGGGAGACAGACTTGCTAGCAGATGCTGTTGCCCAGTCTGGCGCTTGCCTCGACCCCGACACCATCTTAGTGCCTGGCATTGAAAGCGATCTTGACCCGGTTGACCAGACAGGCGAAGCCGAGTTGACTCCACTTGAAATGGAAGCTTCCCTGCCCCTGAACTCCACCGACAGTGGGAGCAGTTTGCAGCTACGAGAAGACCAGAACTCTGAGCAGCAACATTCTGAGCAGCAGCATTCTGAGCAGCAGCTGCCAGAGCAGCAGCTGCCAGAGCAGCAGCTGCCAGAGCAGCAGCTGCCAGAGCAGCAGCTGCCAGAGCAACAACCAGTAGAGGAGCAGCCAGTAGAGGAGCAGCCAGTAGAGGAGCAGCCAGTAGAGGGGCAGCCAGTAGGGGGGCAGCCAGTAGAGGGGCAGCCAGTAGAGGGGCAGTCGTCGAAACAGCACTTATTGGAGCAGCAGCCAACAGCAGTGTCACAGACCCCTCTAGACAAAGCTGTCATGGCTGAGCCATTGAGTGGCTCACCAGTTAAGGAGCCCCAAAGCCACAAGCACGAAGAGGTGGCACCCACATTGCAGAATGGAGAAGAGGGCCTTGAACCTCCCGAGCAGCCCCCCAAGCCTGCTGAAGAAACCCCATCGAGATATAAGCCAGCCATGCTGAAACTGATGGCCATGTTAGCCAGCCAGGAACCACCCACTCCTACCAAGTCACTTCCTTCAAAGATGGAGCGCTTGACTTTTCGGAACAGCACGCCTGCTCGTAAGGTGCCCGAGAAGGCCAAGGCTTACAAGACCTACTTCCGTCAGCAGAGTGCAAGTTCACAAACTGGTCCGTCGGCCTACGCGTGCCAAAAATGCAGCTTCCGCACTAGCCGCATGGACAACCTAGTGCGTCACAACAAAGCCGACTGCGCCTTTGTCAAGGACTTCTTCAGCTGGGATGCCAACACCTTCACCGAGGCGACACAGCTTCCCAAAAAGCGATCCCTCTCACCAGACACCAACGGCGGGGTCGTGGCCAGTATGGCTGAAACAAGTGTGCCCAAGCGCAAGGGGGTCCCACGCAGATACCTTGAACTGAGCTCCAAGTCTTCTGACAGGAGGAAGTCAACCCCCAGCTCCCAGAGCAAACCGCAGTCTGAGTGAGTGCCTGACATAGGAAGGTTTGGTGTGGCAGTGTTGTATCAAAGTACCCCAGTGAGTCTGGTCATTTGAAATTGTTGATTAATCATCTTGAAGCTCTCGAATATGGTGGCTAGAACACAACCCCAAGAGACGTCAGTAGACTCAACCTTTCACCACTTCAACTTCCCTAAATGAGCTTGGCTTGTCTGCCAATGTACATTTTGCTAACTATTAAGAAAACGTTGCAAGCAGTTGTAACTTCATACACTTCATTTCAACCTAAAGCTGCACGAGCGAAAGGACTTGAATCCCGAGCAAAGAGCCAGCAGTCTGAGAGCGGCATATTTGGGTTTTATGTTTTACTTCAGTTGCTCTTTAAAGATCCTCAGGTGCTCTCAATTTTATTTTGTTTCCGTTTTCAACTCTTGAATGCATCATAAATGGCCCCTCAACATTCACAAACGGAACATTGTAGGTAGTCTGTATTAGATTATTTAATGCTTGTTTGGCACTCTGAAGACCTTGGTTCCCATATTTCATGATACAGAAAAGAAGGAAAAGATCCGCATGGTTGGAGTAGCCAAAAAAAATTGTTATAGCTGTATCTACTGAACTGACGCTACCTGGGAATGTCAACTTTTGAACCGCTCATTCAATCTGCATAAAATTTGCAAATGGTGTTTGTAGCCATATAGAAGGTATGCAAAGTTTCAGCTCTGTGAACCAATTTTATGAGCTACTATCCCTCAAGGCCTGTTCACACTCTTGCGACCTCTTAAAACTGGGTTCCTTGAAACCTCTTACAACGTATGTATGTATGTATATATGTATGTATGTATTTATGCGGCTATTCCCTTTGAATCGGGCGTCTACTAAATAAATACGCCAAAAAAAAAAAAAAAAGGTTGGAAAGCGGAGTGTATCCACTAGTTTCAACAATGTACTGCCCACCAGGCCTCGAGTCTCCGCTTCGAGCACTGCACATACGTGTTCTCCTCAGTAAACCCGAGGGCTTGCTCGATGCGAGCGCTGAGGTCTGCTGCCGGTGCAAGTGCCGGACACTCAAGAACCAAGTGGTGTATAGTTTCTTCCACTTCCCCACAAGCACTGCATAGGGTGTCGGTCACGTTGCTGTACTTTCGTCGATACAGGCGGGTACGCAGGGCGCCCCCTCGGGCCTCAGCGAGGAGCCTGCTGCCCAGCGTATTACCACACCAGAGGATTGGAGCAATGGTGGTCTTGAAAGTCGCGTAAAGGTGCATGCTTGAGTGTTCTTGCATGTCTGCTCTCCACCTCTCCGCCTCGACGGTCTTAATTTTCTCTCTCACCTTGGCAACCCACTCTTTCTTAGTCGGAGGCTCGTCGGACATTGAGAAAGCCCCATATTTCGTCCCCAGTCGGATGGTACGGCGTCTCCATGTTGTGTGCCTCTTAGGTGAATGTACACGAAAACCCGCCGCGCCCAGCGATCTCCATTCATGTGTCGCAATCGGGCGTAGTATTCTAACTTGCTGCTGGCCTCCCGGGCCTCAAAGGAGGACCAGCCAAGGTCTCCTTGGACCAGTTCGTTTGCGACTCTTCCATGGCATCCTAGTGCCTGACGTCCGATTTCCCTTTGGCGCCTCTCAAGGTATTCTCGGATCCCGCTGGGGGCACATGTAACGGCATTGGCGAAAGTCAAGCCTGGTACAGCGACAGCTTTCCAAAGTTTGCGGGTTATTACATACCGATCGCAGCACCAAAGGCTCTTTCGACGTAGCACATTTCGCTTCCTCAGCGCTGACGCCTTGAGATTTTCATGGTGCTCTGCTAGGTAGTCTTCTGCACTGTTCAGGGTCACTCCAAGGTATCTGTATCGGCTACTAACAGGGAGCGCAGTGTTCTGGATGGTGAGGGATTCAAGGCCCTCGCCCTGCCCGGAGAAAAGCACCACGGCCGACTTGTTGGCATTGAATTGCAGTCGAAGCCGAGCCGCTTCCGCTTCGCAGGCGATCAGCAGTTTCTTCATATCTGAGACGTTGTCGACCATCAGTACTAGATCATCTGCGAAAGCGAGCCCGGGGAGCCGCCATTCAACCATGTCTCCGTGTTGCATCTGTCGCAGAGTAAAGCCGATGCTTGTGTGTTCCAGCACCTTCTCCATGCCGGATGTATAGAGCATGTACAGAACGGGGGATAACGGACAACCCTGACGTCCCCTACGCACTGGAACGTCACCAGAAAAGGCTCCGTTGAACGTTGCCATAACTTGATTTCCATCATATAGCCGCTTTATTAGCTCCACCCAAGGTTCCGGCACGTTGAGCTGCTGGAGCCGCTTGATCAGCAAGGAATGGGGAACATGTCGTAAGCTTTAGCAACGTCCAAAAAGCAACATATAAGGTTCCGCTTTTCCAACCGAGCGATCTCAATGCATTGGGTCAGGGTAAACAAGTTGTCATCCAGTCGACGATCTCTGCGGAAACCATTTTGTAGCTCGGTGAGAACACCAGCACCCTCGGCCCAATATGAGATGCGCCAATTAAGGATGGTTGCAAACACTCTGTAGGCTGCAGGTGTGACAGTGAGTGGGCGGTAGTCACGCAGATGTTGTTTGTTGCCGCCTTTCTTAGGAATGAATGTGACTCGGCCACGAGAGGACACACTGGCGCCATCTATTGGGTAGCAGTGTAAACTTGGGGGTCCGGCATATTTTCTTTTTCTCTCGCGCATTATCCTTTCTTTCTTGGCTCGAAAAACTTTTGTCAACGTTATAAACAAGCCTTTCTTATAGGTATTACGCACATTTGACCTCGGAAATCCCGCAAAACCTTCGCTCTTGTGAAATGCAGTTCCAGGGTCACCACATAGATGGCACCAGCGTGCCAGTGTGTTCTCTCGTCCTAAGAAATTTTAAGAGTTTTCAACAAGTCTCATCTCCCGGTCATACTCGGTTGCAAGAGTGTGAACGAGCCTTCAGAACGAAGTAAAGCAGAGCTTGGCATAGAATCTGCTCAATGACTGTTGTTGAGAAAATGGTGTTAATGACTACATATTTTTCTGGTGGAATGCATACTGGAATACGTTTTGCCCTTTTTTGTGAAAAGAAATTTCACCAAATATGTATTTTTCAACTAGAAACAAAATAACAAAAAGAAGTATTCACATTTACCAAGCTTTGCAAATGACAATTTTGCGTAATAAAGGAACATGTAAATGCAAAATCTAAGTTCATAGTAACCAGCTCCATAAAATTTCAGTATATAAGCTGCAAAAATTAAGTCTCGATAGTTTCATAATGAAACTATAGATTTATTAAGTGAAATTAATGGCAGAAAGTGGATCGGAGAAAAACTCGTTCAAAGTGCTCAAACCTCTACCTTTTCTTTTGCATCAATGGACTAAAAATACTTTATAAAAAAAAAGAAAGAAAACAGCTATGCAGTGTAAACAGATGAACGTTCTGGGAATACTCTCTAGATGTGGCAAGTGTAAGTGTGGCATTTTTCAAAATCACCTTTTCTTGCAGAAAAAATGTTTTTTGGGGTAGTGTCTAACCTTTAAGTCAGTCAGAGTCTAGAAGAAACAAATACATACATACAAACCAAATGCACAAGGTGACCTCAGACTCTGTATCTGATGAGCCAGCAGTAACATACGCACAGAAGGATGACAAAAAGGTGTGACATTTCACTTTTGGCACTGCTTGATTGGTGCTCTTGGCCCATATCGTCGGCTTTGCTCTAAGGTGAAATGAAGTATAGCTCCTCCTGTGAGCATCTGAAACATTCCTAATTCCATATTCTGGTTGTGGTAAGGAAGTCTGCAGTTTTTACTTTTTGCAGAATTGCATGTAGCTGATTTTGACACATAGGTTAGGTGTCTGCAAATTGACTGCGAAATTGAAGAAAAGTGGCAGCAATACTTTTCAGTTGTTGGTGCCTTACTGTAGGTTTCTTTACACCAGGTCTATTGAAGATGGATCGGATCCGGAAGATGAACTGAGCCTATCGAATGCCACGCCACACGAAGGTAATTTTCTCATGGTTTTAAAATGCTGTCTGCCTCTACAGTTGCACTTCATTTCCATCCCTCTGCAGAGTTTGAGTTTTCAGAGGATGATGTTGTCTGGGTAGAGTGGAAACGTCTACACTGGCCTGCCCTGGTGAGTTTTCAGACCCTACTATGTGCGCTGCAACCTAAGTCGAAGTGTCATTTGTGAGACATTGCTTACTGTTGTTCTCAGGTGCTGAAGTTGTATCCAAGTACCCGGAAGGCCAAGGTGTTCCTGATAGATTCCATTACATCCAAAGAGACGTAAGTATGACCCTGCGTTTTCACTGGCTCCGACGGAACTCGTCACTATACGCTTGGGCGTGAACTTGTTCCTGAACAGAGTTATGATCAATGTGAAGAAGATCTTCGACTTCAACAGTGCTGAAAGGACCAAGCGATTTCTGGTAAGCACCATTTTTTAAGTTGCTGTGAGCTGGTAGTGATTTTAGCCTGTCAGCATTGGATAGGAATCAGTTTACACTTTGCTGTCCTAGTGGCACTAACTCTTTTATTAATTTCAGAACGAGGGCCGCGTGGGACGCAACAGTGGTGCCCTCGTCAAAGCAGTGCAAAAAGCTGAGGAGTTCCTTCGTAAGCGTTGCCTCGGCATCAACATCAACGCCCGGCAGTTCTTCTGCGATGAAGAGGGTATGTAACATGATTATCAACTACTAGGCTAGTGAGGGCATGGTACGCACAGACGAGGAAAGGTGAAAGGAATGGTTTACAAGGCTGCTTCACCCATCCTCGTTGGTGCACACCTTGTTGCTATTGTGAGGGGAGTGGGTATAGTAATGCTTCCTGTCAATAATGTCGTTCCCCTTTCCAGTTTGTCTCCCATGGCAATGCTGGCAGTCCAGCTCCTTGCATTAGATGCTTTTATTCAGGCTAGAATTGAAAGGTGGTTGGAGACAAGCATCAATGACTATAGAAGTTCTCTTTGAGACAAGTTGGGAGGAGTTTGCCTTGAATGAAAAAAATGTAGGTAGTGATAGAGTGAAGGTAATTATGTAAAGAAACCAGGCACAGCAGAGACATTAGATTATTAATGATATTCTGAGTGCTCCTGTTTTAAAAGCAAAAGATATATGGGAAACCTCCCCAGACCTTGCTTGCTCATGTTGGTCGCACCATAGCAAGGCCATTAGAGAGTGTCAGCAGCGGAGCGCAGCTGTTGGTTCGTAGCGCCATGCGGAGTGGTGTTGGGAGAGGGATAGTGGTGCACGAACGCTCCCTCCCTCCACCTTGCTGCATAGGAACAGGGGCTGCATACTAGGGTAGGAACTGCGTATTAGAATAATCTAGTTGGCGAGGCGGTACTTCATGGCCAGATTGTATGCGCTGCGGCATTTCAGAGAAAATGACGCAATGCCCCCAAGAGGTGCATGGATGAAGAAGAGCACTGCTTTATACATTTATAACTTCCTTTGCCACGTGTCACATTGTATGTCATTCCAATTGCAAGTGCTGCTCGTTAAAAGAAATCGATTGAGTGGTATCGCACCTTCACTGCATTTGATGAAATGTCGAAGCCAGGCGGTTTCTAAAGTTCTTTGCTGCATTGCGTTGGCTTTTGGGCAGAACTGGGAGTTGCCTCTGACTTTTGTTGCAGTGAGGTTCACGGAAGACCCTCCGTCGGAAGCGAGCGACGACTCATACGTGGAGTGCTCTCTGGCCTCTCCCGAAGAGCTGGGAAGCCAAGGCAGCGACACATTGTCGGAAGCGGCTCAGGCCAGGTGGGCACAACTCATAATTAAACTAATGGTGGGCCCCCTTAGTGGACCCATCCTTTGGTTGTACCACGCCTGTGTGGTACAACACATTTTTTGTGTTGTACCACACTCTAACACATTTTTAATCTCGCAGCAAGGAAAGACGCAAACTACGCAATGAGAAATTGGTCGACTGCATCAAAGGCGGAAAAGTGAATGTGAGTGGCCCGTTTTTGTGCCACTTTGTTTAGCCGGGAAAGAGTTACAACATTGTATAATAATCTTTCCGACAGAGCCACCTGCTGGGCATCCTCAACGGGACAGTGCCTAGCGAGCGCCACAAGAGGTTCCACAGCAATGTCCAGTCCGACCGCATCCAGCTGAAGCAGTGGTCCTGGTTTGGGCCAATCGACAATGCCTCACAGGTGCAGTGGTGCTTGCTTCTTTTGTGTGCCAATGAGTCAGTGACACTTGTCTTTATAAAAGCTTCTCCCGAGAGAGCAATCAAAACTGTACGTTGTGTGCAGCAATCTGAATTTTTGTTTTTGTTTCCAGCAAGAGGAGATCTACGAGTTTTGCTTTGAGCTTCTGAAGGCAAACTCCGACCTGGATGACACTTTCGACATTGCCTCTTATGTCATTGAGGTGTGGTGCCCCGAGGTAAGTGTTCACCCCTCTTTTGTCCTCGGCCATTGATTTAACAAAACCAAAAAACGCATTCTGCAAGAAACAAATTATGGGGGTTGACGTTTGGGCCAGAACTTGGAAATTCGATTTGTAAAAGTTGTTCAAATATTCAAAACTGAATAATTTCTGAATAGTGTTTGCTGCTTGATTTGATGCGCAGCTCATTTTTATTCTGCAAAGTATTAAAATTTTTCCAATATTAAAATGTTACAAATACAGTCAAGCAACTTTTTAACAAATTTCGCACGACCGGCAAAAAATTTTGTTGTGAGAGGCCCTTCGTTTTAAAAGTTGAGCGCAAAAAATTGAAAGCTTCGAATTGAATGTGAGCCATTGCGTAGTGCTGCACCTGCGTGACGTAGGGGCTGCCACGAGAGGGAAGTTGCAGCTCAATTAGAACACGCTCGTCTTACTACAAAACACATATTCTAGGCTCAGACGGAAGAGGCTGGATATTGTCAGGGACTTGGGGCCAGCTCACTGAGACTGATAGAAGTTGGGTTTGATTGTGGCGAAAATCGGCGGGCTCGTCAGACAGCTGCCCAAGCAGCGAAACGGGGTTGACGCTGCCCACGAAGAAACAAGCTTAATTTTTGCACGAGTCTAGGTGCTTGAAAACCACAGACACTGGTTGAAAACCACACGTGAAATGAAGTGTGCAACAGTGTGCAACCCACACAGAGCATGATCATGTTACTTTTTCATAAAATACCTACTTTTTTTTTTCCAGTCCACTGCTAAATGTAACGGGGTTCTAATGTGCTATATATCACAAATGCCAGAATTTTGCTTATGCAGTGCGTGATCGCAGTATTAACATAGAAATTGCAGCAACTAAAAGATGAACAAAAGTCCATTCCTTTCTTTTTTTTAGCCATTTTAGTTAATAAAATTGATCCAGTATGCTCAAGATGCTCCACTTGCATGTCATCGAAAGAGGGCAGATGATTGCCGTGATTAAACTCTCTCACTGGTCTTAGTTGTTGACAAAGTTGGTACAGGTGCCTTTGGTTCTTCACTCTTGCTTCTCCCTCCCACCTTGCTTATGCTGGGATCTACCGAAATCAAAGCAGACATCCTCAAGCAAACCAGGGTTGGGCAGAGATACCCTAAAATGTATTTGGAAATAAAAATACTGGGATACATGATGAAGACGGCTAAAATACTGATACTGAAATACATCCGTACAAAAGTATCTCTTTACGTATCAGAAATACATTTGAAAAATAGAAAAGTATTTGGAAATACAAATACAGGAATGCATTTTGCCGGGGCAGTAATACTCGCATAATTTTTTAGAGCTTTTTGTGATGTGTACTTTTGTATTACTGGCAAAAAGTTACTATTTGTAAAACAGAAATGAAACAACTTTTTGGTACATATTTCATTTTTTCATATCGGAGCAATACAAAACAAAAGTGAACATACGACTTTGCTGCTACACTCGACTACATTTGATTTTAAATAGCTTGTCGGTCAGCCGCTGCCGATTTGGGAAAAGAGCCGTGTTAGCGAACGAGATTAAGCGTCCTACAAGTGTCACCGAACACTGGTTCATATTACAACGAATGAAGACCGCTTTCACAATGTAAAAGTTTTAAACAATGCATTTTTTTTTTTTTTTGCTTGAAGGTGGTAATAGGTAGGCTTTGTTGACAGGATTTGTACTTCTAAGGCAAAAAGAATAGTGCTCCAGGTAAAACAAAATCTCATTCTAAGCATTCTCGAGTCCCATGTCGGTACTGTTTCTGCAGTCGCTTCAAGACGTCGCCTTTAAATGAAATGAACTTTTATCTGATGATCTGAAGGAATAAACCTTACGTTTGCCCTAGTAACTGGAGCTAGGAGTGCAACGTATAGTTATAGAGCCCCTAGCCACAGTGCCTTCAATGTTTTGATTCTACAAAAATAGTTGCCCAACTGAAGCACTTTGGAAGACATGTTATCTTTGGAAAAAGGGAAGGGAGTCACCCATATCGGGGCCACAATGTGTTGTAACCTTGTTCAGGTGGCAAATATATTTATTTCGAGGAGCCGAAACTAAGCATGTCCAGCCGCCAGGACATACGGTGCCGAACGCCCGAGCTGCCAGCCACGCGAGCCCGTGCACCTGGCTTGATGGTCCCTTCGATGATGATAGCAGGCTGTCTGCTGCATCTCCCCGATTACGAAGACTGGAAGCACTCCGGTGCCATGCGTCTTCGTTGAGGGTACCTTAGAATGTGCTCCAAATTACGTGGTGAACCCCCTGGGCTTGCTGGAGTTGGAAATTCCGTTGGAGACGCAGTGCGTTTCACCGGTCAATGTTTAAACAAACAGTGGTCTAGATGGAAAAAGAATGTTATAAAATAAATTTACAACGAAGAAAGAAAAATATTAGAGCTAGATTTACGGCGCAAAACGAATTTGTAGTTGGCGCCCGCGGAAGCCGCCGCTGGTCACGTGGTAGGCCCGCGCGCCACCGCGCTCTGTCGCTGGCGCCGCAAAGTACCGCGGCGCCGCACGCTGAGCGTAGTGCGAACGCCGCTTCAACGCGTTTCTCCACACCGCCGTCGCCGCCGCCGCACAAGTTCGCCTGCTTCGGGGCGCCGCCGCCATTATCTGACCGGCGCACAGGTCTCTCACGTCTGCTTGCGCTTTTTCAGGAGCTTCCTTTGGGCTCTAAAAGTTACTTGTTATTCATTGTTTTTTGTTGCACTTCAAACGAAGATGAATAAGTAACTTTTCGAGACCGTAGGAAGCTTCCGAAAGATTGCAAGTACCACGTGACAAATAAGGGTCAGTCACGTGATAAATATGGGCCACTTTTCCGCGGCGCCCGCGGGCGCCAACTGCCAATTCGTATAGTGCCGTGAATATAGCTCTAAAATTTTTGATTTTTCGTTGTAAATTCGTTTTATGACTTCCTTTTCCGAAACCGGCTGTTTAAAAAAAAAGTTTTTTTTCTTTGCATGTGTCCTTTAAAGCACAGAAGAAGCAAGGAAACAGTCTCTTCAGCCTTTGTTTGGGGGTCACTGATTTCTCTAACATCGTAACGAGATACATTGGCCGGGGATTGTATCGCGATACAAGGAATACACCAAAAATGTATTTCGATACTGAAATACAGATACTGATTGAAAACTTGTATCGCGATACAAAAATATAAATACTAAAGTATTTCTTTAATACTATTGCGATACCTTTGTATCGCAACACTCCCCACCCTTAGGCAAACAAAACTAACATTATTATGTCTAGTAACTTCAACAATGAAGGCACTAAAAGGATGCATGCGAAAGTGCATAAGAGAAAAAAAGAGATAGAGAAAAAAAGCTTGGAGCAGCAAGTTTGCGAGATGCACACTGACAAATAATGAAGCGCAAAACTGAGGGAATTTGCCCAACGTGGTGGCCACAGCACTAAATGTAGAACTAGATTTCCGGTCACCGCTGGCTATTAGCCACGGTAACATGCGAGAGAGGGAGCGAATCAACAGTTGTGCTACCAGGGGCAGGTTCAGAGGAACCCTTGAGGGGGCCCCCATGATAAAAAAAAGGGAGGAGGTACTGAGAAGGAAGACAGTTTGTTCATTTAGCCATGAAACCCTGCTGCACACCTCAATGCATGTTGGATCTTTGTTGAAACGCATATATATATATAGTAGAGAGAGAGAAGTGTCAATTCAAGACCTTCCAATATCTCCCGCTTCCAAGCGGGAGGTAATGGAATCTTGGAGTAACTCTGTGCCCACTTCGCATTACCTAAGACTAGACTTTAGTGTTCTCGGTAAATACCGATAAACCATGAAAATTAACCCCAGAGTCGGTTTTATTAAAATCGAGGAAAACCAAAAAAAAAACTCAGAATTGGAGGTGTTCTTGATTACGAAAACCCAAGCTTTGCAGGAAGAAAATCTCAATCCAGTTTTTTGTTTTGACACAAAATGCCACCCCCCCATGAACTGTCCGCGAGGCTGGTCCGAAGGAAATCCCACGCCCGTGTCTTCAACATCATTTCCGATAAACCCAGATTTTTCGTCCAACACCAAAATTTGTTACTGAAGAGCACTTAATCTGCGAGGAAAAAGTAAACACGGAATAGACGTCCTTAATTCGAAAAAAATAAAAAACAAATAAGCCCTGAAAACACAAAATTCTACCTAAGACGCACAAGCTAGGCACCAGCAACATCTGGAGATGCGCTCGATCAGAACTATGCAAGCTCTAGCTAGTTTGCGATCTGGAGGGTTACCCAGGCTGACTTGCAGTGGTTACATAAGAAGAAAAAATGCTGGCCTTGTCTCGTGAGGTTTATATTTCTTTCACTTTGGGAATAATTTTTGGGGCATGATTTTTTCTCTCTGATTTGGTGTTTTTCAATCTCAAGTTGCGGCTTTGGGTACAAAAATCATCAAAGAAGAAATCGCAAACGACCACACAAAGTGTGCTGCGATTGGCAGTGGTAGCTGCTGCGTTGTGGAGAGGCATGTTGAAGGAGCTTTGTCTTCAGCCAGTGTGCTGTACAATGTTTGCAATGGGCTCTTTGCTTTCAGTGGAATTGATGTAGGAGACATGTGTGAGGAGATGTGTGCTTTGGTGGAACGATTTTGCGAGTGTTGCACATGTTAAAGAACACAGAAGCACACTTTTTTTTTCTGAAACACTCTTTTAGAACAGGGGCGCCTGTGATCGCGCCTGCGGTGTAAGAACCGAAAATTTGTAAGGAAGCTGTTCTGTAGAGGCACGGAGACACACAAGAACGGAACCCGGGCGGCAGCAGTGGGCAGCTGAGGGAGCGTGTCCACACAGCGCGACCACGTGGATATTTTGCAATGGCAGCTGCAGGAGGGGTGGCGGGAAGAAAGGGAGCTCTCTCCCCGCAATCACGTGGGTTTTTCGGAACAGCGGTGGCCTACACGGGGAAAGAGGGGGGGGGGGGGGTGCAGGAGAGCTTTGTCGTGCGAGGAACAACGGGCAGAGGGAGAGAGTGCCTCTGCTGTAGAGTGGGGTTTTGCGTTCACACATGAGCATTTTTTGCTGGGAAGGGGCACTAACAGTTACCACTGTAAAAGGGCATGGGATTCCTCAATTTCAAAAATACATGCACATGAACACGGTACCGACGAGAAAGAAATGAGAGGAGTCCGAAGGAAGAGCAGCCTTGCGGGCAGTGTGGGCTGTGTTCTTTTTCAAAACAAAATAAAGCTGTAGATACAGGTATCCTTCTCAATAATCTTGGATTTTTCTTATTCAAGGGCAAATCCAATTAGGTTTTTTTTTTCCCGTTTTCCCAGATAATTATAAAACCAGCTCAAGAACGTTTTTTTTTTTTTTTTTTTTTCGGTATTTATTGAAAACATGGGACCCTACTCATGAGTGACAGAACCTCTCATCACCGGTACCAAGTTCAATTAGGCAACTGGTCTCTTTCAGATCCTCATGAGAAGTTTCAGCTTTTGAGATGGCCACTGAAAATTTGTCCGTGGACTATTATACGACGAAGCATTCGCCTAAAAGTTCTACACAAGAATGCGTAGGGCAATAAGGCATACAAAATAGGTTTGAATATTCTATCAAAGTATGTCCCAAGCACTCTTTTAGCCTGCTTTTAACATCTAAGCATAAAAACAAGCACTAAATAAGTTAAAGGCAATATTTTTTTATATTGCCATTTTCGCTGAGCTGCATAAGGAGTGATGTATCCGATAAGGTTGAAACGGGCAAGCAAGACTTGGTCGGCTCCAACACCATACAAAAACAAATACTAATCACTGATCCCGGGAATCAGTGTGGCCATAGGGCGTAGGCTTCAGCACCTTCGTCTAAGCCAAACGTTTTTTCTGTGTCCTTACGCGGGGACCTCAAGAGATGGGAGCAACAGCCAGTAACATTGTGATAGTTCACGATAATGCTAGCTCCTCCCTTTTTGCCAAAGCTCTCTGAAAGAACTCTTGGAAATGGCAACAAAAGGTTTTTGAAGAGGTAGCTTCAAGGCAGCTCGCCTGGACAGAAGACTGTGCTCAAAGGAAAGTAATGACCCTCAAAGACCAGACACCCTATCGTCGAACAGAAGAATGAACATTAATTCTTCTGTTTGGCGACGCTTAATCCCCTCTGGTCTGCCGAAGCCTTCCAAGGACGACGGTGAAGGTCGCTACTCAGAAGCCCATTGTCATATAGAAACGGGCTCATTTTTTTTCTGCACCGCACTGTCAAGAGGACGCAGGTGCATATTGACGGTTGGGGCCCCTGCTTATCCTCTTAACTGGCTAGTCGCAGGAAACAACACCAATACATGGTTTGGAGTGTTGAAATCTCAAACTTTGAAAGTGTGAATTTCCCATGTCCGGATACAAATGTTTCGAATTTACTGAGGTTCGCGCTAGGTTCTGGGACCCTCATGGGGGAGTATAAGCAGGACTCATCAGTACCTATTCACAACTCCAATTCACTATTGATGGCACCACTAGTTTTCTAAAATGGCGGTTATAGTGAGGGTCCGAGATGCATGCCGCTGCTAAGTCTGTCTAGTGTGCTGGCTTCACTGGGCGACACAAATTATTTCTGCTAATACAAGGAAGCTAAGAGCGCAATCACCTTTTTATCCTGAAAACAAAAACTGTGTTTAGCGTATTATTTAGCCAGGAGGCACGTTGTAATTCTGCAGCGAATCTGAAACTAAAATTTATTTTTTCTTGGTAGAAGTCTTAAATTCGGATTCTTTTATAACTCAAGATGTGTCTCAAATCATAATTATTTAGTTAAAGAACTTGTTTGCGGAAACTTTATTTTGTGACATACGTGTTCAATCCAGGCACTTCAAAATATTCTGGAGAGTTCAGAGCCCCTTTGAAGAAAGGGTCTTTTATACACCTTAGAAGTAACCTAGAACAGTGGTTCTCAAATGGGGGTCCGCGGACCCCAAGGGGTCCGCGAAGACATTTTGGGGGTCCGCAAAGCCCTGCCTCATCAGTCAAGCCCGCAATAAAAGCCTTTTTTCAGATTGAGGAAAAACGTTCCAATTTTCGGGCGAGTTTTCTCGCATGCAAGTCAATGAGATAAGCCTACTTGACGCACCCTTTAGTTATATATATTTATTAAATCATTACCATAATTAAACT
Organism: Ixodes persulcatus; assembly: GCA_013358835.2. Classification (NCBI taxonomy): domain Eukaryota; kingdom Metazoa; phylum Arthropoda; class Arachnida; order Ixodida; family Ixodidae; genus Ixodes; species Ixodes persulcatus. The sequence continues at coordinate 251,560 of JABSTQ010010161.1, forward strand.
ATACCTTTCCCTAGACCCCACCACGACCGGGGTCCTCCATCATCTCTGCCGATCCACAAGGTGTCCGCGAAACATCAATGGTTGAGAACCACTGACCTAGAATATTGTATTTGTTGAAAAAATCTGCTCCGATATTTGTGCGTTCTCGCTGCCTTTTTAGCCGAGGTAATTGTCATGTAAGATATGATGAACTCAGTGGCAGATCCAAGGGGGGGACAGGGGCGCCCCCCCCCCCCCCCCCCAAACGAAGTTGACCCCCCCCGCCTCCCCCCTTCTCGGAGGGGAATTTGACATGGGTGGACCCGCCGGTGCACAAGAAAGAATGGGAGAATAGTATCCTTACAAATTTTCCGCCCCCCCTCCAAAACGGAGTTCTGGATCCGCCCCTGGATGAACTGCGGGCCTTTTATTGGGTTTTTGGGTATCTAGATGATTAATTGCTTTAATATTATTTCCACTACAAAAATAACAGAAAAAATTCAATTTTCACAATATGTTCACAAAACATAAATTAAATGCTGTTCTCACTACAAAACCCCATAGACGAAATCTCAGTCAGACGGCGGAAGTGTGTGTGTTTTTTAAAGCAATGTGTGACGCATAGGACTTCATATTACATCCAGTCAGTGTTTGTCTGCTTGTCTATCTTGATAACGATGTCCTGTCACCGACTATAGGAAATGTTTTTCAGAGCATCTTGGTTGGCTCGATGGATTGGGAATTTTTGCTCACTGTTGTAGGCCCGCCTGCTTTGGTTATAATTATAGTTTGATCCCCAATTTTAAAGGGCAAAGCCAAAGAAACCCTCTACCTATATTCAAACAAATGAAGTACCATATCTTTTGGACTGTAGTATGCAGGCTATGCATTCAGAAGCTCCTATTCTAAGCTGTGCGGACTATCTAAAGCTGCGGACGACGCAGATTCCTTTTTCAAAGTTGCTCGAGATCATGCTGTTCCACACTGGACATCAATCTGCAAGAAAAGTTGAGATGGCCAATGTTGCTATCGTGCTCGATGTGGATGCCCCGCGGGCGAAGCGTAAGGCAGCTGCGCCAAAGCAGGCAATGTGGATCAAGCTTGATCTTGAAGGCACAAACACCCATGGCTTATCAGGCAGATAAGCGACTGTGGAGTTTTTCAGGAACCTCGGTCGCAGCACCTCCGGAATGAAGGAGAGCGTTTACACTCCAAGAATTAAAACAATAAGATCTCTGAAATGTACTTGCATTCATATTGTGTGGTTAATCAGCATGGATATCCATTTGTCGGGGGAACCGATTTGTAGTAAAATTTTAATATATACATTCAATATGCAATAAAAGTTTGATATTTGCACCTCTGATACAAATCTTGTAATCCTCTCGGTAGCCTAGGAACTAAAGTTCCATATACTAATTAAGAAAACACACATTCTTGTCTCTCACATATATTTTTCCTTGCCTCACTAATGTTGCAGGCGGTGATGAAGGCCCTGTGCCGCGTGAGGCGCATTCAGATGGATCGCGCTGAGGAGATCCTTGTCCGGGCCGTGGTCCCCAGTGCTGCAGAGTACGAGATGAAGTGCCGCGAGATGCTGTCGATCCCACCCACACCCGAACAAAAGCAAGAGCACAAGGAGCGCCTACGCACAGAGTTTCGCGATTTAGGCATCGCCGACGACATCCTGGCTGCCCTAGAATTTTGAGTGCTGCTTTCCTCTCCGCCGTGGACTTGGGCAAGCCAGCCACTCTGTTGGGACAAAATCTCCCCCTCCTCCTCCCCCCCCCCCCTTTTTTTTAAAATTTGGCTCGACTGACACTGGGGAAGTCATTACGGTGCAATGGACAAAGATGTTTTTGTTAAAGCTGGGGCTATACCTTGGATTGTACTTTTGTTACTGGTTCCCGTTAGATTCAGCTTAGTGGACCTGGAATGGTTGCATATTTGGCCCACAAAGTTGCACAGGGTGCATTGTATATTTTCATCTTTTAAACATTACATTAAATGTCTCCTCGCACATTTGTGTTAGCCAAGCGCAATACGAATGTATCTTCTTCCATTTGTGATGGCACTACGCAATTCGGAAGCATTGTTGGTCAACCCCAGTTACTATTTGTCGAGGACACACTTCCAGTCGAAATGCAGTTCTTGGTAGGACCGTGCCTGTAAGCATTTTAAGCGGTATAACCGATTGTGATAATTTCTGACAACAAAGAAACTTGAGAAAAGTTGAGATAGCATGCTAAAGCGTCGCCCCCCCCCCCCCTTTTTTTTTTTTTTGGTGGTGGAATAATTTTGTAAAAGGATGTTCCAGCAGATATTTTCAAAAGCTCAAAAGGCATACACCAACGTGCGGCTTCGACGTTGCACTGCTGCTGTTGGCATGGCACAGACGCTTTGCACAAATCTGGTTTTTGCACATGCATGGTGGGCAATAGGCTGTATTTTCCAGCGTTTATTGAGAAAAATCGGCAGACGTTTTTCTGTGTTTATTTGTTTTTTAAACGCCGCTGTATTTCGGTTGGACAGCTCGCGACAAGGCTAAAAACGGCAATCATCAGTGAAAAAAATGATTGGACATAAACACTTCAGAGTTCCGAAATATATACATACAGCAAAACATCAACCAAACTTGCACCCGTCAGCTGCCCCCCCCCCCCTTTCCCCTGCCCTCCCCCCATCCAAAAAAGTGGAACAGTTCCAGCAAACTGAAGACTGGGTGACATCAAACTGAACTAGAAGCCCTTCAAAACTGAACCGATAACAATGAATGCATCTCGGTTCCCAGGCAAAGAGGCACATTCTCCAGGGCAAGTAGCCCTGGACCACACTGATGTTGGCAGTGTTTCCCAAGAACCATAGCAAGCAACCTCTGAATAGACCTCGGAAGGACGCAGGATCCACGAGAACACGTTTGACGAACCACTACGGGGGAGGAGTTTCGAAGAAAAGAGCCATCGCTAAGGCGAAAACATTCAACGACTGGTGTTCTGAGGTTTTAATCGAGGCGAAAATAATGAACCACTAGTGTTTTTGTATATTTGTCAAGGGCAGATGTTTATCGCTGTCTTTCAGTTCAAATCTGAAAGTGCACAGCCCATGTATAAGACACCAGGAAATCAGTGCCTCGAATGTCGCGTGCAAGTCTACTCCTTGCATTGGTCGCCATGCTTCATACGAAGCACAGATGTCTCGACGTAACCTTTCGTAACGTAATGTAACATAATGAAATGGGGCTGTGTGAGCCAGCCTTTACTCGGCTTGCCAATATTAAAGGCCGCCTTCATGGCTTGAAGCAGTGTTCTTCATGCATGCTGCATGAAAATGGTCTTGTCAGTGGCTTCGGCTGATTGTTTCACATAGCCAGAGATGCGAGGTCGAGCTTGATGTTTGCCCGTGTAGTCGTCCTTTGCCAAGCATTGTGAACCAGCAAGCAACATACAGTTACATACAATTGCCTCAGCAGTGTTAAAGAGATGCATCTTCTAAAAAGTTTACTTTTGTGCTGTTTTACATCTTACATTCAATACACATGTAATATGATAAACATGGCCAGCATCATACACATTACCCAATTTTTTTATTAGAAACAAACATTTTGGTTTATCATTTCACAGCCATTTTGTTTGTCCTCTCACGGAAACAAGCTTCCCAACTTATTTATGCCCCAAACATAGCTTGCGTATCCAGCATAGTAGGGATCAACATGCAACCCCTCAACCAGTCCCCCAGTCGGGCATGTAACCAGGATTTTGTTTCAAAGGGGAGGGGGGCGCTTGGTGCCTGCCTCCTCCCCCCCCCCCCTCCCCATGGATACGTGCCTGCCCACAGTCATGCATTCTCCTCTTGCAACTTGAGTGAAGCTTTCTCTATTTCACTTTGGTGAATGCATTAAATATAGATCCCGTGGCTTTGGATGTTGAGGGTGCCAAGTGGTGGTGTTTTACAAGCTGACCTAAGTAATTTTTTTTAGATAGGAGTTAAAACACTACTTAAGGGATCTTTACTTAATGCACTGAAAATTACATTTTGTATTGCAATACACTCTTGACAAAAACTGCTTTTGTGTTCGCTGCAATCAAAACTGTTGGCCTTCTTTCATTAGTGCGAGGAATGATGTAGAAATTACTCGCAGAGCGTCGTACCTCGTGATGTAGCACCACTGCTATGCACCGTGGTAATCTTGAAGCAGAGTTCATATGATGCTATGTTTAACACTTGTAATGAAGTGACTCGTTAGTTTCACAAATAAAATGTACACTTCAGAAGAAATTTGTTGTGGTGTTAAAAAAGCCTAACAATGCTGAAAAAATCGAGAGTGCACCTCCAAGTACCAGCCTTGGAAATCTTTCCCTTTGCAATCTACAGATTCATTACAAAAAAAAAAAAAAAAACTGAGGCGAAGTGCATAAACTTTTTTGTTGCATTGTGTTTGCTCTGATACGGAGGCTTCCCATCCCGTTGTGTGCTGCCTTCATTATTAACAATGTAATCCATCAATGCTTGTTCCCTGAAACAGCACCAGCAGACTGGCTTTATTACATCTCACACAGTTTGTGCTTGTAAAAAGAACATCCAAAAATACAACCTATCTATATTTACATAATTTCTGTTTTCGAGATAGCTATCTATAAAGCTGCAGGCAGAATGCTGGTAAACTTTCCATTATGGGCTTTGTCTCACAACCTTGGGCAAGGGGCTTGTGTCAAAGCTGCAGCAGTCTAAGAAAAAAAAAATGTTAGTTTTGCGTGCTGTAAGCTTTTAAAATACACTCCTCTTTCAAGTCATTCTTGTGGTGAGGACTAGAGGTGGACAGATGTTAGTATTGATGCCTCTTTGCTGCAGACTGCCTGGTTGGAACTGTGGGATAAATTAGGCTGGGTTAGCCACAAGTATGTCGCATGATGAAGTGGGCAAAAGGAAGGGATGCCTACCACGAGATTTCGTCTTGTGCTGTCCTGTCAGTTTTGGAAGTTCACCAGCTCATTTCTTGCGCAACTGGAAGATATTTGGCAAGTTGGCACGAGCATTGGTAGGAGGCGTGGTAAAGATCTTGGTCATCTTTCGTTTCATCTCTTCCATGCTTGCTATGGGTGATGTTAGCGATGGTGTCCTGCGAGGATGAGCAATTCCATAATAGTATTAACTATAGCCACACTATTATGTGTTCCTCTGGGAAAAGTGCCATATTATTGTCACTTTTCAACATGACCCCACTCTTAGCACAAAATGTGTTTATGGGTTGGTTGGCCATCTGGAATGCTATGAGAAGGTATCGCGCAGATACATACCTTACCAGGGATCAAACCCCAGAGCTTTTGCTTTGTATTCTACTGCTCTACTCCTGCGCCAGCCAAGTGGCTGAGTGTCGCTACAGCTGCTATGTAGTCTTGATGCCCCAATGTCGGGAGAGGTCACGTGATGTCACATGATCATGTAAGCTATAATTATGTTATACCACTATATAGTAGCCGCATGATACACGAGAGTTATGTGGTCATGTCGTATGACTTTACAAGATGCCACAAAAGCACATCATGTGAAATCACGACTTCACATGATGTAAGAAAGGCAGTTGCTTATAGAAGCTGGCCCGAAAGCCTATCGTGAGCACTAGGAGACCAGCAAACCGAGCCATAGTTCCTTGTTTACCAATGAAAAAAAGTCCAGCGATTCAAATCGTGGTTTGATGGGAATAATGTGCAACTTACCTTGATTCTTTGCATAATATTGAGAGATGCGGAGTGTGCTGTCTCTGACAATTCTAAAATCCCCAAAAATTCGGAAGGTAATACACACGAAAGAGGTCTAAAACCTCTAAAAATTCGGACAGAATTAAGAAAAGGGCAAAAAAAGTCGGAGGCTAAGACACTCACAATGCATTCTTTGTCTCACGAGATTATGCAAAGAATCGAGGCAAGTTGAAAATCTTTGCTAAATGGACGAAAGTGGTTTTCAAAGTCCAAGTCCACGATTGTAACAGCAGTCAAACAACCAACTGTACCAGGGGTGCCACAAGCGAGGCGAGAGAGAAGGCGACGAGGGCATGACATGCTTGCCCCACGATACCACAGCCTTCATCAGCGAGTGGCTGTAAACTAGCATAGAATGCAGGAAGTATCCAGTACTCCCGCATCTACTATATGTGCGATGAACCACACTACGAAGCCCATGTCCAGCGCATGTACCCACCTGTCTCTGCTGCAATCCAGCTTGGCCTCAAAGTTGCCGATCATGGCCGCCACAGCGGCCTCGTGACACGGTGCCACCTGTCTGGCATCTTCCAGCAGGCAACGGAGTCCCGGCAGAAAGGCTTCTGAAATCACTTGCTCCGGAATGTCTGGATGCACACATCAAGGACTCGTTCCTGTCAGCCATAAAGATATGCCCACACTCCAACACAGTCTATCTTGGTAAACGGCAAAATTACGGCTCAGTGAGTCAATCGGAGCGAGGCGCCAGTCACCCTTCCGACGGAGAGCACTGCCACATGCCTCGCTTTAACACCATTATTGGCTCACTGGTGCTGTGTATCTTTCACCATTTACCAAGGTACACTAAAACTGAGTGCAGCTAGTGTCGTTCCTATCTGCTTCGCGACAAAAGATAAGGAAGATTCAGTATAAACTCGTTACAACAGACATTTGGATATAACATACTGCTTTCTGAAGTTTGGTTAGGCTTCCTAGCTACATACAGCATACCCCTTTACAACAAACTGAAATCTGGTAGCTATCAAGGTCTATCTGGTAACTATCAAGGTCTGTTATAATTACTTTAGAGAGAACTCATCCTAGTGTGTGCGTTATTGCTTGCAAAGTCTGTAACCTTCTGAACTCTTAGTGTGATATTCCCCCGCTGTCACTCAAAGCAGATCTCAAGGGGTTTCTTAGGGCTCCACAGCTCTGGTTCTGTAAGGCATAAGTGCAGAAGCAGAACTCTGCATATACCTTTAATTGGACAAGCATCCACTCAAGAAAAGTTGCTTGTAAAACTGCATACTTGCTCGTGTGCCACGGAACAAGGAATGTGTGAAGTACACTGATGCATGATGCAGGTTTTGCCCAGCTAACACCAGAATAAACCATGAAAATTTACTTGTAACAATTTTAAGAAAGACTAATGCATCGAAGCATTAGCCTCTTCATTAGTCTCTTTATCTGGAAACTAGTGCCAGCAGGTACGGCTGTAGATGATGGTAATCCCTTTCCTGCATCAGTTCAGTGGTTTCGTGACCGAACCTGGCTGATCAACGAACATGATCAGATGCATCATAAGGTGTTTGTAAAGAAGTACCACAATTTAGGTCCGAAACCACTTAGAGGTTCTCAAAGTAGCTCATTTCCACTGTTTCATTGGCTGTATGCTATAAGGAACACATTTGCAACACAAAATTAAGCGAAAACAACATAACCAACACAGCCGCGAGCACGTTGATATTTAAACCAACTATATTGTAGCCACGCAATGGCAGCAAGTGCATTAGCGCCCTCCATTCGCCAGTCGTATAACTATCAAGATTAAAAGATCTATACATGTGCAGTCTGGTTTTTTAAAAGCCACACCTCATAGGTTGTAGTGTACATTATATTGCATTAATAGTAATCTGTTGAACATAACCTAATTCGAAAGGAAAAAGTATTTCAACATACGGATTTTAGCATGTATTTTAGGATACTTTTGATTTTGCATTTTTGCAGAAGTATTTTTTAAATGTTCCGCCGCTCCATCAAAGAGAACTGTATCCCAGTACCTACAGTTTAGCCTTCCAGCACATGCAACTTAGTCATACTATTCTCAAATACTTTTTTTAGCATGTCCGCACAGCTCTTGAACTTTATGCGAGGCAAAAAGGGCGTAATTTATGACGAGTTTTAGCCTCACCAAAATGTAGTAGTACTTAAATTTCTGCCTCGAGAATAAATCGGATGCAACATCCATCTTTGCTCCAGGCAATAATATCCTGCCAAAGGATACAAGTGCACGAAAGTGCAGTGTAGGCTTCAAGGAGAAGTTCTGCCACTTCTGCTCTCAAGGCATCACTGACATTTTGGTTGTTCCTTATCGCCAGCACTGCCAGATGGGGAAGGATGACTGCACACAGCAGCATGGTGTCACACTCATGGCACCAGATACCATCCACATGCAGAGGGAACATGGCTTAGGAGCACTTACATTCATCCCTAAACCTAGGCTCCGTGTTGGGGCCGAGCGATGCAAACATTTGAATGAATTCAACTTGCATACAGTGGTTATCCCTATGCTGGGGATCTTCAAGGAATGTTTGCAGCTGGAGGAATGCTTTGTCTAAAAGCTGGAAACAAAAGTTTTGAAATAAGAAAATAATGTAACACTCAAACATCCAAAACCATGCCTAATCAAGGCAAGCATAAATAAAAAGAGCTTAAAGGAAAATGCAACAATTTTTTTTTTCTACATGTTCCCCTCTGGGTAGGCGACAGATTTATGTAATAAACCTAGTACAAAAAAAGGCCAGGGGTATTGTCTGAAAAAGACAATACCCCTGAAATGCTCTTTACTATTTACTTTTCCTAGGGGGCACCCGTGTTTTCCTGCTGCTCTGCTGAAGTGTTCACTTTTGTTCAGTCTAGAGATTTACACTGGACTTGCCTCTTTCTGGGTACTCAATGCCAGAATGGTTCCAAATGGCCTCACAGTTCCCACTCTCACCGAACTAAACAGAAAGAAAAGAAAAGTATGAATTGCTGCAAAACATTCAAGAATGGCAGCAGCCACAGAACAGCACAAAACCCACATTTCTGGGTCGCTTGCAAGGGTGACAAGTGCAGGGGCAACCCGGTTCTTGAGAAGTGTGTCCGGCACTGTTGCGACGAGCAACTCGAAGAGGCGAGCGGCATTGGCACGCACCAGCGGTGATGCGTGAACAACACCCTCCCAGAGTGTTGCCAGCAGCGCCTCCTGGTGGTTCCTGTCGCAACTGAAAAGCCAGGCAGTTGCAGCAAAAGAGAACTTCTACGTGGAAGGGCAGCAACTCGGCATTGCACAAGTCTTGCTTTCGAGAGAGCAAACATCAATTCGCAGAACCAAAGACAAACAACGACACAGCACGTAATGACGCAGACAAAGGAACCCTGGACAAATGTTCACAAGACCAAGCAAGCCCATTTGTTTCCTACCCAAGTTCTAAGAGGGTGCTCTGTATGCTGGCCAAGGAGACATCACAGAGGGACACAACAAACAGGAGGCTCTTCAGGAATCCCACCAATTCCCTACGGTCAGTTTCCTGCAACATTGTGCCACAGTCAATTTCCTAGATGCTACAGCACTGGGCTGATGTCACACTTACCGAACAAAAAGCTGTGAGCACACCGCAGGCATAAATGGGCGCTGTGGCATTCGTCAGTGCCTCCCTAGACGCCACGCTAGAGGCATCTGCACAAGAAACCGGTCAAAAACTGTCAGCCTAGTACGAGCCTAACACTCGCAGCTCGCAGTTATTCATGTCAACTGCAGCATGGAAATGCAAAAGGGACAGCACCAGTCAGTGGAAGCAGTGCGGAGAAGGCAGGCTTGACTTTTGAGTGAGTAAAGGTGCGGCCAAAGAGCTGGCAAAAATTCCTCAGTAGCTCGGACAATGCACGAACAGTAGAGCGGCTATGAGGCTTGGTGCTCGTTGCGATGTTTGTCAGGAAGGGAATGCTGCAAGACAAGAAAACAAGTTGCTGCGAGTCCCAATTCCCCTTCGGTATCTTATAAAAATACAGGGAGCTCTGCAAAACTCATTTCTCGGAAAACTTTGGGCTGCCAAAGAATTCACTTTCGACGAAATTCCGAAACAATGAAAACACTGCTCGGCTTTGCTTTCCTCCACCGAGTCTATAAAATAATGTATGAGAGACATCCCAAGAAGGAGGACAAAAAAACTTTCAGCCTTTCCACTCTGGTGAAGAAGGAAGACCAGCGAAGCTGTTACTATGGTGGGAATGAAGTAATGGCTGTCCGTAAGTCGGCAAGCCAGAGTGGAAAGGCTGGAAAGGTTGCCACGATCTATGAGCGACGGCGGCAAGCAGACAACCGGCAAACAGAACACTCTGGACAGCTACCGCCATCTATGAGCGACGGCGGCAACCTGAGTGTTGTGTCGACATTTCTGTGCAGACGGACACGATCCTGGGGAAAGTAGCCCTTAACAGCTCCGCTGTAAAAGGGGACACAAAACAGACATGTGTCGGTTGTGTCCCCAATTTTGACCTGTCTTGAGTTCTATGTTTAACTTTAACCAAATTGCTTGTCTTTTTACTTTTGCTTCGGTCAAAGTATGGAGTTATTTTTATCTTCCACCAAGGTAACTGAACATGCTGAAGTTTACTTCCACTACATACATATAGTTGCATCTTTGTGGAAATTTATAACTCATGCAGTGAAGGAACGAATTTATGCAGAAGAAAGCTGGCAGATGGGAACCAGGTAACCCCCTCATAACCGGTAAGGTCGTTGTGAAATCTCAACTTCCTGTTGATACATCCAGTGCACCAACGCTATTGTTGACAGGGGGTTATTCCCTTTTCTCCACTCGCTACTCCACAGATCCTACAGCCCTATTGTATAATGTGTCTTCCATTTTCTCTCCAGCAAGCCCAACTGAACATATTATCCACAACCAAATGCCAAATACCACTTCCCAAATATTGTGTCAAAATATTTTTTTTTCTGCTGAGTTATTGAATTTGCAATTTTAAGCCTCACCGTGTTTTTGAAAGTGAAAGTCCCTACTGGCAAAAATGAAAACGTGACGTCAGCGGAAGGCAGGGGTTCACTCCTTCGACTGTAGACTTTGTTCCCAACTGATTACAAGCAGTTTCATTGTATCAAATGAATTCTTTGGAAGCTCCCTCCAGCAAACACACAGCACCACAAAACAAATGCTCAGCATAGTCCATTTTTAGACTGCCCGCTCAACCTGCAAGCCTGCGTTCCCCCGACGTCACGGCACTGAAAAGCGCAGGTATATTTGAGTGTCGGTTTTGGCAGAATATTCACTTGCCAATTTTGCCATAACTACTATTCTGAATTTCGCGATACAATATAGCATACCGGAAAGGGTAAAGGCCAGCGATTCCGGAAATATAGTTAGTTGGGGTAGCTAAAAATATCGCCGGAGCACGCCTTTCAAAAGAAATATTTCTTATACAGGAATTCGTTGTAGTTGTCCGAGAAACATATTGCACGCTTAGGGAATTGGCCGGGAATTTATTTTATTTCATTAAACGGGCGTTTTCATAGTAGAAGGATACATTATAAAGGTATTTGACTCTACCAGATGCGCTACAATGAACTAAGAACTCGCAGCCAAGACGTTCTTCACTTCCTACCGAAGAGAGTAGCATCCCCTGGGCATAGCTTCATCGCTTAAGTGATCACCGCCTCATCTTCTTGGGGCTTTTTTCCCATGCGCAGAGAGAATCCAGAGGTTTTTGTACCTCACCTTTCATGCGGGAAGGAATGCATTTTGGTCGACTTGCTTGCTGTACAGAGGCATGTTACTGGGGTGGGGAGCTCATAGCTCCAATTCCCAATCAGCAGAAAGGAAGCAGTTAGGAGGAGATCCAAATGTTGCACCCCTAACGAATAAGCTGATAACTAAACCCACAGAAACAACAGAAGCATTAATTATTTGTTGGTGTTTCTGATGCGGCACTTTTCTGACCTAGCCAAACACTCTGTCAGCATTCAGCTGGGGCTCATCAGTGAAGCACTTGTTAAACACAAGTCCCAGCCAAACGGAGCGCAAGCGGCCAATTTTTCCCCGCGCTCAATAAGGAAGACGACGCAAAGAATCAAGTCCACAGTCTTTGTGCTGGCTAAACTCTGCGGACAACAAGCTCAACAAAATAGATCATTCTCCTCACCAATAGTTCACCAAAGAATAAAAACTGTTTCATGCTTCCTTTAGTGAATCAACAGCACAACAAAACAAACCAGTCTGTGATTTGGCGTAATTTCTAAATAACCTCGCAACAAGTCTATTGAAAACATTGATCCACGAGGGCTGTCACTCACAATTTGCTCAACAGCCAGTCAAAGGCAGGCCAGGTCTTGAACCACTCCTGGCCTATGTGTTCGTCAAAGGCAGTCACCAGAAGAGCAGTACGGGAGTCGTCTCCAACTATCGTTGCGGGTTCGAGCAAAGGATTCTCGGACGGCCGTATACGGTCGGCTGCAAACACGAAAAGGAAGAAGAAAAGATAAGCTCCTCATGCCACACCTATTTGCATCTTTGTTTCCCTTAATCAATTTATAAATAGTACAGATATTACAAATTATGACCAATTTCAGTCTCTAAGCCAATACGTATACATATTTAAGGGGGCGCATTAATACACGATACTTCGCATAAAGCCGACTGATGGAGAATGTGTCGTGTCTTTGTGTTGACCTATTTACATCTGTTTCATCTGTTTGGCCCATTTGGCTTTTTGAACAATCTATGAGACATGACAACATAAACACACCCCGCATTCTGCATCAATCAGCTTTATACAAAGTATCAAGGTAGGTTCAAACTTTTGCAAATGACTAAAGACAAGCCATCGCAGCTGCTGTACAGTCACCGCCAGGGACTCAAACCGACAATAATAAGTTTCTTTAAACCAGGTTTCCTCCCAACGATTTGCTTTATACGAGGCTAGATATCTGTTTTCTAATAAATGGTATCAAATAGCCCTAATATCGAACAATGAGTCAGCAAGGCAAAATGAATCGAGGCAACTCACAGTTACAACAATTCAAAAATGTGTTTGCAACTGCTGATTGGTCAAGAGGCTCATATACTATTTTTAACTCCAAGGCTGTCGCACTCACATTTACTCAGAATGTTTTTTTGTTTCCTTTTTTGTTTGTCTTACAGAAGAACCTGCTGCACTTGATATACAACTCTAAAATACCATCTTCCACAGCAAAAAAAATAACCTCCCCTCAGTGGTGCATTGTCTATTGTAAAAAAAATGTTTTAGGGGTGTTTTCATTCTTTACTTTGATATCGTTAGTGTAAGAAGTAGCATCATCTAAATATTTTGGTGCATAAAATGTTATATACCATGAAAAAGTGAGCAATCCGTGATAAAGCCAAACTTCCACTTTGGTATTCAGTCAGCACCAATGGCGTGCCAAAACCATTCCTCATCTCCAAAATCGCTTGGCAGTGGTACAAAAACTTGCCGACACAAACCTACTGACCTACATCACTCAGACTAGGCATTAGGCATCTTTTTGTTCTGCCAGCTCTGCATTCGATTGATATATGAACGGTGTCAATAGCATCTACTTGTGCATAAAGTAACCTGTGAGACCACAATTTGAACTGCATATGATTAAAGCCCTGGTGGGCCGGCCCGTATATCTTCTGGTGTTTGCCAGGTTACTCTAAGTGCCGCACACCTGGTCCGATTAGCTCCCCTCTCCAATTCAACTGGAAAAGACAGCAGCACCAGGAGACAACAAACAAGTAAAAATGAACAGATGGAGCCCCGTTTGTTTCTTCTACTTGTTCATTGCATCTTGGTGCTCCTATACCTTTGAGTTATCTCAGCCACATCAACTAGCCTGAGTATTATACCCTTTAACCGGTTACACTTGCGAAGGATGTCGCATAATAGCACGCAGGCAAGATTCTTCAAGAATGTAAAAAAAAAATAGTGTATGTATTTAGTGGCCTAATGCGTAACAACAAAAATATTTTGAAACTTCCCATAATTTTTATTTATTCCCACTTTATTGTGTCTCTGTCCTTCATGCTTCACGTCAAGAATGTTGGCAGATGGAGAGGACGGAGTTGGCCTATTGTCTCAGCATTAAAACTTGCCAAGTTTATGCTCTGAAGAAGCCTGTACTATGAAACATTCAGATAACATGTTACACAAACCTTTTTGCTCTTGCATGCAAGTGAATGAAAAAAATAGGGCATATTGTGTCAATTGCCACCAAAACTGAACTGCCAAATAATCTGGCAGTTACGATTCACCCTTTACTTCAATTTATTACAGGAAGCATCACTCATCGACGCCATGAGCACTCTACAAGTGCCCATGGCATTGAAAATCCCACCACGAGGTTTCACCGTTATTTGTGAAAACTGTGCAGAACCAATTTAAAGGGCAACTACGCTTCATTTTTGTTTTTGACAAATAAATGCAGTCCTCTTCAGCATCACCTAGGAAGACCAAACGTCAAATATTATGACCTAGTTCTGTCTAAATATTTCTTAAACGGTCTGGCAAACTTTGCCAATTTGCTGAAATCGGCTGACTCTAGCGGGCGAATTGAGGCGCAATCAACAGCGCAGTCAATTATTATTATTATTATGATTGGGGTTTAATGTCGCAAGAGCGACTTTGGCTATATTGCGCCAGACAAAATTACTTAAGACGGCTATACTAGGAAAGAGATATTAAAGTTTTCATGGTAAAAGTGACAGCTGATGTATATATCCGGTCTTTTTAAGAAAGTCAAAAACACGGTTAAGTGGCACTAAAGGATGATCACCAAGCAAAAACATAGGATGAAATAGGAAAACTTTGTCGGCGATGTTGGTGATGAAATCTACAATGCCATAAAATGTGCAAAACTGTCAGTACTTCCCCACAATGGGCACAGAGCTTTTCGTCTTCGCCACAAAGAAGATGTAGATGAGTCAGACGTGAATGACCAATCCTCAGGCGGCATAAGAGAACCTCTAGTCGACGTTCCTTATGGAACGAGCTTTCCCACAGAGCCAAGATGGGTTTAATGACATGAAGTTTATTGTTACACTTCGCATCCCACTCCGACTGCCATGCCTTCAAAAGGTATTTCATCAAAAGTGGCCTAAGGCCCTGATAGGGTAACCCAAGAGTTGCCGAGTCCTTTGCACTTGCAGCCAGTTTATCTCCTTGCTCATTCCCTGGAATTCCTACATGACTGGGCACCCAGCAGAATCTTATGGTGTGTCCGAGAGCCCGGTTTATTTTAGACCGTATATGTAGTACAAGGAGGTTCTTTGTGGGAAGTCTCGAAGAAAGAGCCTGTATCACGCTTTGTGAATCGACAAAGAGGATAGCCTTTAATATGTTGTTACTCACGATATGTTCAATGGCTAGAGAGACACCATAAAGCTCTGCAGAGAAAATGCTTGCCATACCATCTATTCGCAAAGCTTTCGCAAAGGAACCAGAATATACGGCACAACCAACAGAAGATGAAGATTTCAACCCATCAGTATAGAATTCAGTATAATCTCTATATCTCTCCTGCAATGACAAACTCCTGCTGAAGGGCTTGAGGGGAAATAGCCCGTTTATTATACTTTGTGAGCGACCAGTCGCAGAAGATCGGCACTTCGTCCCACGGAGCAACTTTTTCTTTGTGCTTTAGTATGACAGCATCCATGAGTGGAAACTGAAGGGAGGCACAAAGGCTTTGAATGCGGAAGTTAATGGGACAAACAATACATGGTTTGTTTTCAAAAAGTTGGGAGAATCGACAGGTACGGATGGTACTGTAGGATGGATGTTGTGGGTTAGAATAGACCCTGCAAGCGTAAGAAAGGCTAAGGTACTGTCTACGCTTCTCAAGAGACATCTGAAAGGTGTCTGCATACAAACTCAACACAGGTGATGTGCGAAAAGCATCCGTAGCCAGTCGGAGCCCCAGGTGGTGAACCGAATCCAGCATCTTTAGTGCAGATGGACGAGCAGATCCATACACAATTGCACCATAGTCGAGGCGAGACCGAACTAAGGAATTGTAGAGTCGCAGGAGGCAGTGCCTGTCAGACCCCCCCGGGTTGTGGGACAACACCGAGAGAATGTTTGACGACTTTAAGCATTTGCGCTTCAATTCCTTCAAATGAGGTACAAAAGTGAGTTTCTTGTCGAGAATTATGCCCAGAAATTTGTGTTCCTGGTGAACAGGTATATCAATGTGGTTTAAATGCAAAGAAGGATCAAGGGACAATCCCCGGCGGAGCGAAAAGGGAACGCAGACAGTTTTTTTGGGAGAAAAAGTGAAACAGTCTTCATCTGCCCATTTGCTCATCCTATTGACTGTAAGTTGTAGTTGTCGTTCACAGCTGGAGAGGTTGCAAGAAAAAACGGAGATCTACACATCATCCACATACAATGAGTAAAATACAGACGGTGGTATCACACTCACAAGACTGTTCATTTTTCCAGCAAACAGAGTAACACTTAAAACTCCTCCCTGAGGGACTCCATTTTCCCGAGGGAACACATCGGACAGTGTAGAACCCAAGTGGACCTGAAAAGTCCGGTCGCTTAAAAAATTCTGTATACACTGGAGCATGCGGCCTCATACTCCATAGTTGTGCAGATCCCGAAGAATTCCATACCTCCATGTGGTATCATAGGCCTTTTGCAGATCGAAAAATACTGAGACACAATGCTGCCGATGTACAAATGCCACACGGATAAAAGTCTCCAAACAAACCAAATGGTCTGTGGCTGATTGTCCCTCCCGAAATCCACACTGATTAATGTCCAAAATATTTTCTTCCTCCAGAAAATACACCAGACGCCGGTTGATGAGCCTTTCATAAGTCTTCCCAAGACAACTAGTGAGCGCAATGGGACGGTAACTCGCTGGAAGAGAGGGGTCTTTACCAGGCTTCAGAAGAGGAATAATGTGGGCGCTTTTCCGGCATCGAGGGAAAGCAGCTACTTTCCATAGATGATTAAAAAACATAAGCAAATGACTTAATGATGCTGGGGCAAGTACCTCAGCATTTCGTAATGAATCCTGTCTGGACCTGGTGCAGACTGCTTTTTTACACCAAGCGCGACTTCCAGTTCCATCGGGTGGATTCCGATGGACCGACATCCACCCTGTCATCTCGGGGTGGAGCAGTGTGCACTGCTCCAGAGGTACCTTTCTTCTGCGACGGGGTGGCCTCCGTCTGCTCAGTTGATGAATCCGAGCCTTTCGCACGGTCGGGGAGGGCGGCACCTGCCTGGGCAGCTGAGATAGCACGCCCTGGAAGTTGCACCTTTAGTTTGGAACCAGAGGACTTAAGTGGTTGTGCAAGGTCCCCATAAGACACTTGCGTTCCCGCAGACGCCATAGGCGGTGCAGGTCCCCGGCGCACCACCTCGGCAAAAGAGCCTCTCTGAAAATCCAAGAGGCGACGCTTTGCTTCGGGATAGGAGATGTTTTCCTTCACCTTCAGGGTCAGAATTTCCTTTTCTCTTTTAAAGTGTTCACATGACCTAGAATATGCAGGGTGCTTGCCTTTACAATTTATACATTTCATGTCTTCATGACAGTCGTCGGCGTTGTGCTCACAGCTACCGCACCTGGCACATGTCCCACGGCCACGGCAGGACCGCGAGCCGTGCTCAAAGCGCTGACAACGGAAACAACGGACAGGGTTAGGTATGTAAGGACGGACCCTACAATTCAAGTACCTTGCTTTCACGGAAGAAGGCAGGCTGTTGAGCTCAAAGGTAAGGACCAGGTGTCGCGTAGGAAGTTCTTTGTCATCTCTACGGATGGTGATGCGCTTTACAGCAACAACACCCTGGCTGCGCATGCCTTCAAGAATCTCTTCCTCCTGACTCTCCATCAGATCGTCCTCAGATATAACACCACAAATGGTGTTAAGTGTACGGTGTGCAGAGACGCTCACTTTCGTGTCAAGGATATGGTTGAGGCAGAGCAACGCTGCTGCCTGATTTTTCTCAAATACTTCTACCAAAAGGTCTCCAGAAGAAGTCTTTTGCATTAAACTTTCCCCTACCAAGTCTTTTAAGACCTTAGCCACAAGGAAAGGGGAGAGTTTCGACATCGGTTTCGTGTCAACTTCGGAATGTACAATGAAAAACTTAGTAACATAGTCAGTGTTGCTCTTGTCCAAAGGTGGTGGATATGCATCGGTGCGGACCCTTTTGGGGGCCTGATCAGAAGGTTTAAGCTTGGAACCCATAAGAGGGGAATGATGTTCGGAAACTGTGGTGCACCGCCCACCACCGAGCCCAGCAAGGGAATAGGTAGCGCTTCATAACAAGAATGGCTTGGCTGAAGACGTTACTCCATTAGTGCTGCCCAGTCTCTATAACCGAGTGTGGTTCTGGACAAGGGGTCTGTCGCCACCCAAGATTAGCCCTTGCCGCCAAAGGAGTTGAAGAAGGAAAGAAGAGAAATGAGAAGAGCGAAAAGAAGTTGAAGACAAGGGTGAAAGAAGGGAGGGGATAGTAGAAGCAGTGGCGACTAGACTGAATCATCCTGGCCGGGCATTACCAGGACTCCCGTCTATGAGAAGCAGGGGCCGAAGTGGTGTATTGCCTCACCCGGGGGGCCCCGAAGGGTCCAAACCTGCCCCGGGCTCGGCTCAACCACCAGGATGCCCTTTTCCTCAGACACGGGAAAGCCACGCACAGCCAGACGTGGGCGGGGGAACCTGCATGGCTGGGGGTCCGTGGAGACGCCACTCTCCAAATACCTGCTTTCACAGGTGCCCCCTGCGGAAAACAGTGCAGTCAAGGCCACAGCGTTGGCGTAGCTAACATTGAACTAAATGTCCTCTACATTGCCCCCTTTTGTTTGTGTTTTACTTCTCCAGACAAGCATAACGGGCGACGTCGGTGACGTTTCTTCTTGGTGCTGAGCAGTGTCCACGTGATTGGCGTAACACGCCTGCGCAGTGTGCTTCTTGGGAGCCGTCTGGCCGTCCCACCGTTACCGCCATATACCGTGTCACAAGCGCCTTCTTCGTCTCACAGTTCGGGATTATTGTCTCTCGGAGTTTCGTTCACACTACGGGCGCAGACTGATGCTGCAGTTGCGCAGACGTCGTTGGATATCGTAGACACCAAAACGTGGTGAAGACTACTGTGCAGAAGACACTTGCGCCTGGTACATGCCCACCCCAACGGTGGCCCGCCCCAATCGCGCCCGTCGTTGCGTAGAGGATCACGTCACATCTCGTACCATGTGGTAGCAATGTTTTTGGCGGCCCGAGGCCAATGTTGTCCAACGGAGCCGAAGTTTCGGTTTCGATTTCTGCTCATGTTTAAAGTAAGATTTAACAAAATATATCCCATTTTTTGCGAAGCAAATGACATAGTGTCTTTTATTAATGCTTTTTAATGTGAAATCACTCATTATCTCAATTTTCGGAATTGAGTGGAGTTGCCCTTTAATATATTAGTTACTGTAGTTACTAGTGAATTTCGATTGGTTCCGGTTACAGTTAATGTCAGATTAAAATATTGTTTCTGTTCTAGTGACTATGAGTCACATGGTCACGTGGTTGGTGTCAAGATGAGTCAGGTGACCATATGAAATGATGCCACATGACGTCTCGTGAAATGACATCACTTAACTATTGCATGTACGATCATGTCACCTATAGGTAGGATTCCGTGTTTTTGAAGTTGATTCTTGGTGAAATTTCAAGCATGTTTTTCAGAGTATTTTTTCCCATGCATTCCGAGTTTTCCAGAATTTATTTTTGTTAGACTTCTAGTTTTTGGAAATGTGGAGTTTAATATTGCTGCATTTCCAATTGTTCAAAATTCAAAACAAAAAGAAAACTATCCAAACATAAGAGTGAACTAAGTGCATAAGAAATTGCTCGTATCAAATAATATTTCTCCAGTTGGATTTGGCATTGGCACCCTCGCCATTGGTATGACTAACTGTCCTAAATTAAACTCAACTAAACTTACTAAACTTAAAAAAAATTGTTGCTTCAGTATACATAGGGTTGTTCGTTTTCGGGTAAAACCCGATTTTACCCGATTTTCACACCCCGAACATGTTTCAGGAGAATCGGGTCAAACCCGATTTCTCCCCGAATTCGAAAACCACATAACCAACCTATTTATTTTTACGCCGCACGGAGTTTTCGGTGCACACGCGCTAGCTACCCTACCTCGGGACAACAGTGACCTATAGTTCATTTCGCAAGCTGCGCGCAGCACTGTGGACGCTACACGACTCTCAACCAACCGCCCAACGAGCGCGCCTAACTCACCATGACATTCTACGGAGGCCGGCCGAGGAAAAGCGACAATAGGCGTTGGGGCCTCGGAGGGACATTTCCGTCCACCCGCTGTGCAGGTGGAACCGTCTCGGCACGCCACATAGCTTCGGCCCTGCTGCACGCAGCTTGTAAAATGCACTATCCCCCTTCGACCGCTGAGGTGTCGACGCCCAGCAGGATGTTTTGGGTAGCATGGCCATCTCGCTGTCGTCCAACCTTTCTCACGAACAACGTCCGTGCTAGTCAGTCGCGTAAACAGATCGGGAAAACTTAACAGGTTTACTCCATTGCGAAATATCTGTTTAAAGACGACCGTCCCTCGAACGGTCGGGGTTTTTGTTGACACCTGAAGGAGAGGAGGATTCCATGGGCGGTGCGTCCGTTGAAGCGACCGACGGCAATCGGAGCTAAAAACCCTGATGCCCCCCCGATTACCAGGCTGAAACAGACCCCTAATTGTTACGCGTTAGCGTTAAAAAGCTCGTAAAACGCTAAAAAAACGAAAGTAATATTGAGTACATTTGTAATTTAACCCGAAAAAACCCGAATTTCGGAATGTGTCCACAAAAAACCCGATTTTTTCCCAGTTATCAGCTTGAAAATTAGCACCCGATTGTTACCCCCCGAATTTAAAAAGGTATAAAACCCGAAAACGAACAACCCTAAGTATACATCAATATTTTAAGATCAATAAACTCCTGGACATATATTCGCTTAGAAACTCGTTCCCATCCCATTCCACCACTCCGCCTGCTGCGCGGGGTGGAGTGCTGAAGTGATTTTAGCTGCTCCCCTCCCTCTCTAATGAAATGTATGAGTTCATTGCTTTCAGTTTCATAAAACAGAGCCCTTCTAGGAAGCCCAAATTATAGGGTCTAAACCTTAAATTGGAACAGTGGCTTTGTCGTGGCACAGAAGTTCAATAACTTGTTTTCCTGAACAAAACCTCCGAGGACATTCAACAGTATACGCCCTTCTGTCAATGGTCCAAGATTTCGAAGGAAACTGGAGTGGCCTCTACTCAATATCACTGACTGACCCTGTACCAAACCTATTCGTAGATTACCGTCTTTTTTTCTTTTTTGTCTTTTTTTTTTTTTTTTAACATTGTGACCTCGAAATTTTGAGTTTATCGGACAAATCCGAATTGAGGGGAATTTGACCGGCGGGTGTTTTTCGGAGTGTTTCGTATTTATCCGAAAACACGGAACCCTACCTATATGATTATGTGATCACATAACCTATAGTAATTACGTGATCATGTGCATGCAGCAACACGAGCACGCAGTAGCCGTAACGACACACACCCAAGCCCGTCCGCTGGCACGAGGATAGAGTATTGGATTACGGAGCGAGAGGTCCGGTGCTCAATTTCTGGAGAGACAAAGTGAGTTTTGCAAAAACGTCTGGCCGTAATATTGTGGTCTCGTATCAACTTTTCGTGATGCTCTAGATTTGAAAACCAGTCCTAAAATATATTCTGCATGTTAAAAAAGTATCTGCTTTGCTATTAAATTAAGGGCAAGTCCTGTTGGAGCATAAGTCAATAACACTCTCATTCTGAAAAAAAAAAAAATGTCTGGTGAGTGAAAGCGCTTTTACCTGGCAAGGAACAGGGTGATATGCTGTCGTGGAGGTTCAGCCGAGCCACGTACGGCCCCGACTCCAGCACATGAACCAAGAGGAAAGGAAGCGCAGCTCCAAGAGCCTTCACCAGGTTCACAGAGTGCTGCTCTTCCGCCTGACTCAGGGACATCACTCCGTCCGCAGAGCGCATGTCCAGAGCCTGCACGGCATACAGTCGGCCACAAAGAGTCTGGGTTTTGAGCTAAGATATTCATTTAGTCACGCATTACCACCAATGCGTATGGAGGTCAAAACAATATGCGCAAAAGAGACAACACAGTGGTGGGCTGCAAGGTTTCTCAACCTTCTGCTGGCCTTTCATTCTGCGAACAATCAGTGACTGCAACCACCTTCCGAAGGCATCTGCCAAGTCAAAGCTATACATGAGAATTGTTTCCTTTTTCTGAACTGCCGCTGCAAGTTGTCTCAGAGTACAGCAACAATTTCCTTGTACAGTTAACAATAACCACATGTATCAAGATCTGTCCTTGTAAAGGGGGCTTCCTGTGTCCTTTTCACCTTTTGCTCCTGAACCGAAGACATTCCCTTGTATGCGGAGGCAATGTTAACATGGGAAATTTCTCAATTCCAAGCAAGTAAAGTGAAAAAGAATAACAGTTATTAATACTTGAAGGTTGCTTTTAAGAAGTATACTTTCATTCATGTACAGAAGGATTCAAGGATCCAGAAATCTTCCATTCTTGAGACTCAACTTTCTGCGAGTGTCTGAGGGTTCATCTCTCTCTCTCTCTCTCATATAAACCACAATTGGCAACAAGGCACCAAAACCAGAGGGAAAGAAATCAAGGTGGTAAATGAGTGGCTGCAGTCAGAGTGCCTGAAGGCCGCAGCACACTAGGGTATATATAGTCAGTGACAGGTTAAGAGTTCAGGGGAAACTCGTCCCAGAGCAAACGCTGGAGAGGAGGAGACCTCCTCTCCAGCATTCGCTCTGCTAAAGCGAAAAGAGGTCGGAGGAGCTTCCCCTGAACGCAACCTGTCACTGACTATATTTCGGGAAACGAAGAGAAACCAAGCACTCACACGGACGTGATCCTCAAGCAGCTTCATCAGCGTGGTCAGCAAGGCTGACTCCAGCTGGCCTTTTTCCAGGGCCCAGCACGCCACAGACGGAAGCAGCACCGACTGCGCCACTTCTGCCATTTCTGGCTGCTCATCAGCCACCACAAGCAGTGCCAAGTCAACTGCCTGCAGTGCATGGTTACAGTAGTCACCAGAAAAAAACAATTGGCTCCCTTGAATCATTTACTCTAAGATGAGGGCAGTACCAAATCAAGAAGCTCAAAGGCAATGAATGCAATCACCTGCGAAAACTTGTCCGGGTCATCGACATATGCCAGAAGAACGGCAAGGCTTCTTGCGGCAGCCTGCCGGACCACCTCTTCCTTTTCTTCTTTGAGCATCTGCTGCAGCATAGACAGCAGCAGAGAGCTTCGAATCTCAGACTGCAAACAAGTCACACATCACAGCTTACAAATCAATTGTTATAATGCATACACCTACAGCAATGTCACATGCTCCCAAGACCCTGATCGTGGCTTGACGCCAGTTTAATTAGCATGGGGCAGAAACAGTGCATACTTTGCAATATTAAAAAAATATTAACTATATACAACTGTCACTCAAAGTTTGTGCAATTTTCACATCAGAACACAAGTTGACTGGCTCTACATATCTAATCATCCCAAATTACAAGCAGTGTATCAAAATGAAACTCACAGCCACTTGGGGTGCCAAATAGCCACAGGATTCGGCCACCAGCAGCCTCCTCTCTGGGTACTTGTGATTTATCTGCAATCCAATTCCAAACCAGGTCAAGGACATACAATGTTCAACGTAAAATAGCCAACATTGACACACCAGCTCAGAACATAAACAGGTAAGCCTATGTGCAATCCTTGTGAAACTATTAAAGATAAAAGCACAACCGTTGCTGCCCACGCTTACTCCACTTTATTACCTCAGCCTCTGTCATAAAAATAGTTCCAATTGATTGCCATGCTATACTCCGTCCACTCCTAAGCCGAGACTGCAGTGGAAGCTACGTCCTCGTTGGGCCAGTCATACGCCTCTCTTTCAACACGTCATCCCACTCCAGCCCATACCCACGCGCAGAGAGCCGAGCCAGGTAATAACAGGGGGGCAACTGATTGGTCCGGCAGGCACGTAGCTCCCACCCTAGTCTCAGCTTAAAGGGATACTTCAATGAGATTTGAAATATACCTGTCGTTTTCAAAAATAGGTTGAATATAATCCACAATATCCGTTAATGAGAATCGCACGTTTGTATTTTGAGCCTGATGGCTGCATTTTTCGTTATAAAAGGCCCACTCCGGCAAGTGCTCGGAGAGCAGCCAGCGGAGAGCACGTCACATCTGCCGCAATTGTGACGTAGTTCGTCTCGGGACGAGCAAAGCTGCGGCGAGGCTGACGTCAAGAGGATGGCCTAGTCGTTCCAGTCACCGAAGCGGCTGCTTTTGTAGGTACTTTGAGTGACGAGTTAATCTTCTATAATCTTGTAGAAGGACGATGGAGCCTTCTCGAACACACAAAAGAGATTCTCGGGGAGAGGGGGGTTCCTCATTCCACTCTTCTCCCGTGGTGGCCGGAGGCAAAACTGTTACCGTCACTACCTTTCAAGGTTCCTAGACGAGCATTAAAAAAGAGGCGTTAGCAACATCCACCACGTGCTCTTTGCCAATCGTTTAATTCATTTTAAAATTCCTTTTCGTGTCTTTTTTAACAAGATATTGGTGTGTCCGATGTGATACTGCTCCTTTGAACGCATATAAACCAAAAAATAAGGGCCGAAATTTCGTTGTAGTATCCCTTTAAGGGGATACACCCCCTGGGAGGGTCAACTTTTGAACCCTTGGCTTAAAATTAATGAAATTTACAGGGGAGGCTGGTGGTCATGCTAAAGGGTGCATAACAAAATTTCAGGTCTGTTGGTTAAGTGGGAAGGAAATTAGGGCAGCTTCTATCAGCAACACCCCTACATTGTTTAGTTAATCTATCGTCGGAAAACTATCACAATATTCAAGATTTGCATTTGCTAAATATGTAGCATAATGCCTAGGAGGTGCCCCTATGGAAAGTTTTTTGTAAAAAGTCATTGATTTCTATCAATTTTCTCTTCTGCAAAATTGGTCAACTTTTTGGTCTTCTGTGTTTCCGACAAAATGTCAACAGTTTTTATAAACGTCATCTGTAAAGTGACAAACAAACTCCATAGGCGCATTCCTTAATAAATTTCAGTCAGAAAAAGTGAAGAACGAGCCTTCCCTGTATTGCCATTATCAAACGATAGATTGACTAAAATGGAATTTATACCAAAAAGTGGAATGGAGAAAAATGTGTTCAAAGTGCTCCAAACCCTACCTTTTCTTTAGCTTTGGTGGACAGAAAATAATTTATAAAAAATTAACTATGCAGTGTAAACTAGTGAAAATTTCTGGGAATACTCTCTGGATGTAGATGGATGTAAATATGTAATTTTTCAAAATCAGTGTTTTTTGCAGAATTTTTTTTCTCTGGGTAGTGTCCCCCCTTAAAGGGCCTCTGAAAAGAAAAAAAAAGGTTTTCTTAAACAGTCTGGTAAGGGCACGCTGGTCGAGAAACAAGTTTTACGAGAAAAAAAAATCTTTTTAGAGCAATTTTGACGGCGCGAGACAAGATTTAGTCGGCAGTCACCTCCTATCCCTTGTTTTCTCTCTCGGCATTTCGGCCGTGTGGAGGAGAGGTGGATTGGCTTTGCCTTCACGAACGAGATGGTCATTCCAGAATGACCCGTGACGTCATGGACTTTATGCGCAGAATTTCAAATAAATCTCTCGCCGTCAACATTGCTCTAAAAAAAATTGTTTTTTTTTTTTTTTTGCGTAAAATTTATTTTTTGACACAAGTGTCCCAACCAAACTGTTTAAAAACAAAACTTTTTTTCTTTTCAGGGGCCCTGTAAGGATGAACAAAGCATAGAAGTGGTTCAAACGAAGAGCATAAAATAAGAATTATTGAAAGTGCTCTTATAAGTCTCCGAGATTAATGCAATGTTTCATATTTCACTGTACTTCCATTATTAGAATGTGTAAAGCGACTGGACTGCACAATTCAGCAGTATGCCAGAGACAAAAGGGATAGGAATCGAGGTAACAAGCAGCAGCAATCTCAAATGATACAAAGTATATTGTGAGGGAACTCACTGAGCCACTCATGTGAATTGAAACAAAGAGACAAAGCAAAGCAAACCCACAGAGCGCCTCATGCCACATGCTCGACAAGAAATATGATACACAGACAGATCCCTTGGACACAATGTGAAGTGCAGATCAGGCAAGGTTGCTGCTTCTCCCTCCCTCTGTAGTGCACACGCACCTGTTCCCAGCACTGGGGCAAGAGCTCGGCCTCAACGCGTGCATGGCCCAGACACTGTGCCACCGACAACAGGCCTGCCAGTATCACCCGTCGCTGGTCATCGTCCGGCCGCTTGGTCAGGTTGAACAGCAGGTTGAGCAAGGCGTCTCTCTCCCGTGCATCAGGGTGCAAGTTGATGGCTGCTAGTAGCAAGGGTACTAGCTCCTACCAGGGCACCCAATCACAAAGGATTAATTTCCAATTATACCAAGCCACTCAAGACTATGGAAGAAGCTGCCATCATGTCAAGCTCAATGAAACAACAGTTTTACCAAAAGCTTTTGGATCGCAACTAGATGGCTTCCTTACCGCCAATACTACTTTACTTTAAATTGTTGTTGGTGTTGCAGTATAACGACTCTCTTCCAATTAAACTCAACTAAATGTAAATCTATGCGCATATCCAGATGTACAGCAGTACCTGCAGATTATAATATTAAAGGAATTCCATTACAGTCAGTCTCGGAGTATAAGTACCTTGGTGTACATATCACGTCTGCTCTAACATGGAAACATCACATAGATAACGTAACTAACAATGCAAATCGCATGCTGGGATACTTGAAGAGAAACTTCTCATTGGCACCCCAATCATTAAAGTTGATACTGTACAAAACACTCGTACGACATAAGCTAGAGTATGCATCATCTATTTGGGACCCTGGTCAATCTTCACTAATTGCATCGCTTGAAGCCATACAAAACAGATCAGTATGTTTCATTTGCTCTAACTATCATCGAACCGCAAGTATATCGTTAATGAAGGCTAATCTTTCACTCCCACATCTCTCAGTACACAAAAAAATCGCTCGGTTAAGCCTATTTCACAAAATTTATTACACTAATGTTACACTGCGAGAAAGGCTTTTTGAACTTCCTTTCTATGTTTCATCACGAGTCGATCATCAACATAAAGTTGACATCCCTCATTCAAATTGCAATGCTTTTTACCATTCTTTTGTACCATGCACATCCCATGAATGGAACCATCTTACGGCCCCCATTGTTTCAATTGTAGACAGTGTTCTTTTTAAAAAGGCGTTGATTAGTATCTTTACTTGATTTTGTTAATCACGATTTTTATCAATTTTCCCACGTGAGTTTTTTTTACTAGCGACTCATTGTTCCCCCACTCCCCCTCTGTAATGCTTTATGCTCTGAGGGTAAATAAATGAAATGAAATGAAATTAAATGAAATGCTATTTTAAAGTGAATGGTCTCACATCTTGGAAATCAAAATCTCTTGATGTTCAACAAAATGTGAGGGTACAATTAACAATTTAAGAAACAAAGCAAGAATACTTGCCTCTCGCTTGGCCAGCAATACATTAGGCACAATATGAGGCAAGCAGCGGGACAGCATTAGGACAACTTCATCCCCGGTGGCAGCCACATGTGTCACGTCCCAAGCAAGGCGCATGTCTGCCAGCTGGCTCCGGGGGTGGCCCACACTGACCAGGGCCTCGAGAAATGCCGGCGACATTTTCCTGCACCACACCACACGCCTGTTGCCAGTCAAATCAACCCACAAAACATTTGGAAACAAACACAGCAAGTGAAGATCCCATGAAATGAACACCCATGATCTAGGCAAGAGGGGGTGAAATTGGAGCCTAGTGGTTCCGTTAGGAGTGATGCGAAGGTCATTTCACTTCCTGAGTGTGCCTGCATCGCAGCTGTGAACGTTGGAGAAGCTATGCAGCAGGCACGTAGCCAGGGGGGGGGGGGGGAGGGCCCATGGGGCCCAGGCCCCCCCGAAATCTTCTATTTTGCTGGGACCTCCTCTTCCCCTCCTTCTCATACGGCATTTTGTCATGGGCGGGCCTCCCCCCCGAAACAAAATCCTGGCTACGTGCCTGCTATGCAGTGGGGGAAAGTAGAACTATTACCTAGATGTATATCTGGCCATTTATTGCTTGCTCTGTCATTGTTCTAATATACTCTCGGCAGACACAACTGACTCAAAGAGCACAGCCAAACTTCTTAATTTAGTGTCCACAAGAAGTTTAGGGTGAAGTTCTTACAGTTTTACAGCACATGTCAAAATCCGGGCTCCCTACATCCACACTGACATACAAGATCGTCAGTATAACGGAACCACTTATGATGGAAATCGAGGTATCACAACAGCGGAGCTATTTTTCTTTCTACACATTCAGGCATCGCCAGTCTTAGCACATTAGATAAAATTCTTGAAAAAAATTACTCAATATACACCAGTTAATATGCCACAAAACACGCAAGCACTAAAAGGTTGAATGAAATGGTGACATTACTACTCATTTATAAGTTTCATGCTTAATTAAAAACTTAGAATCACACTAATACATTCAAACAAATGCATTAAAAAAAAAGAACAAAAAAAAAAAAGAGATGCACTTGTAGGTGCACGCCAACATCCACATGATAAGGCTGAGGTAGAAAGGTCACAGGAGAGGAAAACAAGAACAATGCCTCCAACTAATCAAGTCTGTTTATTTTCAAAGCAGCTATCATGCCGTCCGGCATTATCAGCTTCCCCAGTTCCGTCATTAACTCGAGCACTTTGTCTTGCCCACGGACAGGAACCAAAGATAGTCCATAAGCCGTGCCGATTCACAATAAGTGTTGAGCCCCATGCCTGCAAGCAGTTGCCAGTCTAACTGCACCCTAAAGTGGCAATAGATTTTAATGCAAGAATGACAGCAAATCTATAAAGGTGAAACATTTTCAATATAAAGTCTGATCCCAGAAGAGCAATAAGTCTACCCCCCTCCTTCCCAAGCAATACAAAGAAACACACCTTGCTGTTGTGATGGGTTGAGATTCTCGCAACTTGGTAGGGCTGACCTCCTCCACTCCAAACACTGCGATGTCGAGATCATCCTTGTGGAATGTAGAATCGATGGGAGACCCCCCTTCCGGCAAGTCGCCCCTCTCTTCTGGCACCCTTTTGCGTAGGGGGCTCTTGGAGACCGTCAGCACTGGACTGTCCGGAACACTTGGTTCCACCATCTCGGACAGAGTTTCCGCCATAATCTCAAATGGCAAGACCGGCTTGAAGGACAGCTCTGCCTGAGAACTGGGAGTTTTATTGAGACAGGAGGTTTGCCAAACACCTTAAACTTTTTAATTAAAGCAATTAAAATACATGCTGAATGGACAATCGTCGACCACATTAACAAGTACTCACTTAAGTGCCTTGTCCAACTCTGAGGTCAAGACTGCATTCTCTTGATTTGCTTTCTCCAGTTGCAGTTTCAACTGTTCCAGCTGCGTTTCCTAGAGCAATAGACAAATGGGACAGAAAAACAATTTTGAGAGGCCATCAGGTCTGCTCACTCCAAGTTTAATTGCGAAAAACCTTGAGAGTCCTCCATTAAATGCAGAAAGCCCTACATCAAATACTGAGTGCTGCGCATACCAAAGTTATGAGGGTAGAACGGTTTTCCCAGACCCAGTTTTAAATGGATGCAAGTTCCCTCCACTCCAACTGCATATTTATGTAATACACAAAGGAGCTTGCCCAGACTAGGCTACACTTCAATACTAAAGGCTCCAAAAAGATGAAACAAGTAGGCACTGCAATAAAAAACAGCAATGGTGCCAACCATAGGCTTTTCAAAAGACAGCCCCTGACTAAGAGGCCTGTAGATAGAGCAGTAACTGTGGGCACAGCTGAGGCATTCCTGTCAGGTACTAGAACACTGCAGAAACTGCCAGATAAACATACCCCCTCAAAGAAACAGATGTGCCAATTTAGCAGTTCAGTCCCCTATGGAGTGGTACACACAGCTAAGACAAGAGCCACAGAATAGTTGCCAAGCTAGTACAAGAAAGAACTGACCAGAACTTCCTTCTCGAATGCAACTGCCTTGAGTTCCTGTTCTCTGGCAGAGGGACTTGGTTCATCCAGGGCCTCTGTCTGGGCTGCACACTCTGTTGTTGAACACCACTGCCGAGCATGCTTGTTGTAGTTGCGGTACAGCTGCAGAAAGTCTGGCGGCTTGGGAATATTGAGCCCCACATCGTCCCAGTCTTCAAAGTCCTATGACAGACCCAAGGAAACACCGTGGGCAACAAGAAGGTGGCAAGAGCCCCGCTTTTAGCATCTTACGCCAATATACAACAGTGGCTCACGAGAGGCAAAATCAGGGGTTCCATGTTTCCAATTTTTTGCACAAAACTGAGAGTCTGTCTGAAATACCAAGCTAAGAAAGAGCTCAAATAGTGGTTCCTCTCCAAGCACTAAAGGTGACCCATTTGAGCCAGGAAGTGATGCACCATCAACTTGTGTTTTGTTCTCACAAACTGTGTCGCTAAGCAGGATAGTGACTTATGGCTCGATACGAAAGGCCCAACATTAGAATAATGTAAAACCTAATTGTATAACAAGAAAACAACAAAAACAGAAATGCTGCATGCAGCAATAGATCCAAGTTTGAAGAAAGAATAAATATGTAGGACAAAGACGACACAATCACACCTTTGACTGAAAGATGTGGTTATGTTGTCCTCCTCCTACATGTTTATTCTTTCTTCAATCTTGACCCGCACCAACACGCTCTTCGTCCATTAACAGGAATAGGATGAAGGACTGCTCTAAAAGATGCTGGGACAACTATTTAGTGCAGCCAGGACCGGCCCTACACCATCAAGCGCCCTGGGCGAACTCCGTCCGTGCCTCTCCCCCCCCCCCTCCTCCTTTTTTCGTATGCCCCTATTTACTAGATATGACATCACATTGTTAGTAAAAATATGAGTAGTGGCCCAACACGAGCGTTTTGTCAGACGAGAACCGCATTCCAAAAACAAACGGTGATCGAGCATAGAGCGCTGTGTCGGGCGCCATGATCAAATAAATCAAAAAGCTAAAAAAAATTAAAAAAAGGGGGGGCCAGGGCTGCCCCCCCTTTTTTGACCAGGGTTGCCCACCCTAAGTGCAGCACATATTTTTTTTTTTTTCTTGGCTGTTTGACATTGCATGACACAATATTTTGTCCTAAAGAAGGGCTTGGCTGTCGTCGAAACTATGCAGAGCTTTTTTATTTTCGTGCCAAAAAACAACAGAAGCTTTTTTTGTTTTTACGCAAAAAAAAAAAAAAAAAAATCTCA
This sequence comes from Ixodes persulcatus, assembly GCA_013358835.2. Lineage (NCBI taxonomy): Eukaryota > Metazoa > Arthropoda > Arachnida > Ixodida > Ixodidae > Ixodes > Ixodes persulcatus. The sequence goes on from JABSTQ010010161.1 coordinate 282,713, forward strand.
AGACAATTGTTCAGGAGTACTCCCAAACTAAGGCCTCAGGATTCAGAATTTACTCTGTTTCAAAAGCATCTAACCCCTCAAGAAGGCATAAGAAACTCCGGCAATGGCTGCACCAGATATGCATCTGCCTTCGCACAAGCGCGCACGTGCACACACTCACACACACACACCTAGAAGCACTACAGTCAAACCCATTTATAACGAACAGCAGGAAACGCTACGATCAGTTTGATATACCAAGTAGTTCGATATACCAAAAATCATATACAACCAACTTCCATAATGCGTTCGTTGTAAGGCGAGAGCTTCTCTCTCTTTCTCATGACTTCAACTCTGCCTTGTAACAACGCTCTGTAAAGATCTTTTTTAGCTTATCTTTCCTTTTGAATCGCTTCTTTTCATGAGCCAATGCTTTGGGATGAAACATTTTTTTTTCTGTGCGTGCGTGCAGAGGGCATTTTTTAGCCTCCTCCCCTTCTGAATCGCTTCTCTTTGCTCAATTTTGTTCGCAACTCGAGCTTTCAGAATTTTCTTTCTTTCCTACTTCTTTTTTTTTTTTTTTTGAGAAGGGACAGGCTAGAAGAGGATCGTTTGTGTATTTTTGAAAGCCTTCCCGGTGGAAAAAGTTTGATATAGCCAATATGTTGTTCGTTATAAAAAGTACTTTTTACATGCATTTTTATTTAAATTTTTCGTTAGTTCGATATCGACAATAATTCGCTGTACGTGGGTTCCTTCTAAACGGGTTTCACTGTATTAGGTGCCGCATTACAGCAGGCAAAGTATTTACAACTCGTTTTCTAAAACGGCAGTTATAGAGAGGGTTGAAGATGTGTGCCGCTGCTCAGCCTGTCTAGTATGCTGGCTTCACTGAGCGACACAAAATATGTCTGGTTATACGAGGAAGCTAGGGCGTTTTTAGTGCCACTAAATAAGCTACGCTTCAGAGTAACGACACTCGCCCATATTGTGGCTTAAAATCATTGTTGCCAGTTATCTGAAGATTTATCTGAAATCACAGGAAACGCTTTTCCATCCTCCATAAATGTTTAAAAAGTTTGCAACAGATAAAAGCAATATTACATGAGCTTCCCAACACCGAATCTAATGCTGAGGAAGTCGCACTTTTGAATCATGACGATCGGCAGTTGCGCCTGCTCCGCACAAGCACCAAAATGGCGGCGCCCACAACGTCAGGGAACGGAGTGCCGATACTCTAAGCGCAGCTCATTTAGTGGCTCCAGGTGTTATGAGCACAAGTCACCTCCTTATTTTGGAGAAAAAAAAAAAAAAAAATGGTGTTTAGCAGAATATCTACGCCAGGAGGCACATTTTAATACTTGAACGAAACCGAAACTAACCTTTATTTTGGATTTCATTTCTCGGTATAGGTGTTAATTTCAGATTTTTTCTTAACTTAAGATGTGTCTCACAGCGTAATTATTGAGTTAAAGAAGTTGTTCGCAGAAACTTTATTTTGTGACATACGTGTCCGATCCAGGCACTTTAAAATATTTTGGAGTTCAGTGTCCCTTGAGTCTTTCATATACCATAGAGGTAACATAGAATATTGTATTTGTTGAAAAAATCAGTGCTGATATTTGTGCGTTCTTGCTGCCTTTTCTCGCTCAGATAATTGTCAGGTGAAATAATAAACTGTGGGCCTTTTAATGGGTTTTTGGATATTTAGATGATTAATTGCTTTAACATTATTCCCAGCAGAAGAATGACAGAATCAATCCAATTTTTACAATATGATCACAAAACATATAAATTAAGAAATGCTGTTCTCACTACAAGAACCCAAAGGCGGAACCCGAGTCAGACAGCTGAAGTATGTGTGTCTTTTAAAGCAAGGCCTGATGCATAATTACCAATTTTTCCAGAACATGCAGTTTCTTTCATTTTTACGTGCCATTGTTTTGCCCATCTCAACTTTTCCAATTCGAAGCAACGCCTACCTGCTTGAACGTCTGCTCACGGCAGTATGTTTCGTTGGCGTTGGAAGCCATTGAAACATTAGGGAGTTTTTGGATTGATATACGAGCAAATGCAAGCACTGTGTGTTTGCGTTGGCTTTGCGCGTTCCACACTGCGCGTGCGCAGAGCCCAAAATTGCGGTCTTGGACTGGCACATGGCGATGACAATCATGTGCAATATGGAGCACGCAACTCTAACACAAACGCACAGCACTCGCGTTTGCTTTTATAAGCAATAGTTTACTATTGCTTATAATAATAAGCTACCGTCCCATACTGGCTGCAGCACTACGTTGGGACAGTGAAGAGTGTTGTTTGCATTCGGAAACAACATTTTGCGAGCCATGATCACAAGCAGTTCCGCCGTGCCCGCTGAGCAGAATCGGGGGACCCTCATTAAAGAGCTTCCAGTTTCCGCCGCGGGAGGGCGAGCAACAAGCTGGACACGCAAACAGCAAGCAGAAGGTTATTGTTGTCAGAAGAATAAGTACTACATTAAATGAAATCCATGGTCTTTTTCTCTTACCTGATCTTCATTTTCATCAGAAAAAGTGATGGAGGTGAGTTTGTAGTCTTGCTTAAGCAAGTATTCATTGACCAGGAAATTTACCGCCCTCCGTTCATGGGGCCGCAATGGATCTTCCGAGACAGTAGCATGCTCACTGCCGTTGTCGGGTGTGTTGGGATCTGACTCTGCAGCCAAAATAGATTGTTCATGAACTTTTGAAAGTGCACTTCAAACTCCGTTTGCTTAGACCTGCGGCTCTAGACAACATACATATCGTGCACTTTGCTTTCTGAGACTGCTCTCCGGCCAGGGCGTACAAATTTAACCAGATGAACATAATGCTTTGTAAAAGACTGATGAAAAGTCGGTATGCACTGTATTGCTTACATGACCCGAAATGCAAAAACTATATAAAAAAAGAAATGAAAACTTTATTAAATAATTTTCCAGCCCTTTAAGTTATTCTTTGCAACTGGTTCTATCACCAGAGGCACAATTAGCCTAAACTGTTAGTTGGTCTAACGTAAAATCGTCATGTATGGCACCAACTTGAGGAGTAAATATGTTGCCCCATATTAATTCAGATGCGAAAAGTACATTAAACCACCGATGTCATGTTCAAGCTACCTGTGTCATGCTTAAAGGGGCGATGCAACAATTTTTGTACTTTTGCAAATACCGCTTAGAACGGATCCCTGACGTTAATGACCTATGAAACATGCATTCGTTTTTCACCCCACGCAAAGGAAGTCCCAGAAAAAAATTAAAGAAAAACGAGCAGCGTTCACTCTCTCAAGTCGCAGCCAGAACAAGCGGCCACGTGATCTGGAGCCGGTTATATGCTGCCAATGTTGATCATAGCCACGCGCTGGGGTTGGCAAAGCACAGGACACGCGCTGAGTTCCAGACATTGTTATGGCTCGGCTATCGTCGTCGTTGCAGCGATTGGACACGGGCCACTACCCGAATGCTTCTCGAGCCAGTAATTATCACGAGCCCAAATCGAGTGCCCACGCAATGCTCGAGTCCAATCTATGAACTGCATTCAAATATCGTCATTGGGGTGTGTTGCGATCCCCACGTTACGTCATCAAATTTTGCAAAGGAGAGATTGAATGAAAATGATCGCTTTTGTCCTTGAAATTAAATCGCAACAAAGGAGTTTCTTGGCCAGTGGCGTTGCGTGCGAGTATCCTCGAGTCCCACTAGTGCCAGTAAGCTCCTGTAAAATGAAAAACATTCCAACTGAATATTGTTGCACCGCTCCTTTAAGCTAATTGTGTTATGTGCTGTGTAAGCCATTTACAGCATGCTATTATTTCACTTGTGCCACTCAAAATGACTAACAGTTCTATGACATTTACCAATCTTTTGAAATGTTAACACTTCCACTTCATCTATGTTAGCCAAGGGCAGTTCTGGCAAACCTGTGTTGTAAGATATAAAATAACCATCCTGGGACCATTAGATGTCCTACACAGATGTCCTAGACCTGGACAGAGTTCTGGAGTTCTGACATCACTTTGTAACATGCTCATCCAGTGCCCTTAAGATATTCTCTAGCCTTCATACATGCATCATGAACAAAGAGCAACTCTATAAAACATGCCTCCAAACAGTCATCTCAATTTCAGCATCATATACAAAGACCAGTTCATTTGATCAACTCAACCCATGGTGCTACACAGCAGAGCAGAAAGGAAAGGGAAAGCCTAAAAGGACAAGCTTCACCACCGTCAAGACCAGTCTGTGTGAGAATGTGAGAGTGGGAGAAGAGCAGCCCACCGATTCATAGGCATTACCCAGGAAGGATCAAATACCCATATATCACACAAGGTTAAAATAGAAGTGACAAACAAGTAGTGTAGTGTATATGTGTAAGTTTTCAAAAACATACTTTTCTGTTTGAGACTTCTCCGAGTTTGTTTCGTCCTGCAGAAAATCCGTCTCGGGTAAAGTCATTATGTTTTCTTAATAATTATCCTCCACCAGGTGCTTATGTTTGACTGATCACATTACCTCATCAATGAAGGAGGACAGATTGTAGCAGGCATTATGCTATTTGTAAAGCACCATAAAGCAATTGCAACAAAATTGTATATTCATCGCCTACATTTTACAGAAAGAAGCAAAGAGGAAAGGCATGCTGCAATATATATTGTAATGTTATGCACAATACATACTCTTTGCAAGCGATTCACAGTTTGTTCACAAAAAACAACACAACTGATCAATCTAGTGAAATATGAAGACCAAACCTTAAAAGTTAGTGAAGCAGAAGGAACATGAAGAGCAGCCTATGAAGTAAGTAGCAGAAGCAGTGTGGACCCATATTGCACAACAGCCTAAAAGAGTAAGTAACTTCTCAACTCTGATCAGATATGATATTTAGTTTATGATATTTCAACAAACACAAAACACATAGGTGAAAAATGAACTGAGTATATGTAACGGAGAAGGAAATGCTGAATGGAAAACACAAAAGGTGGGGGATACAAGGTCCAAGGTCCCAAAATTATCCAAAGCAGCATGGAACATGTACTACCAGTCACAACGGTCAGGTTGGCCCTCAGGTTCTTGATGGTCTCCCGAGCCTTGCGGAGTTCGAATTCTAGAACTAGAAGCAAAACAAAGCAGAATAAAGTTGAAGCCATCTTGATACCAGAGAAAAAAAAGAAAAGAGACGTCCAATTTGGTGAAAGATCTAAGAGGCGTCACAATGGTTTCAGGACCATAGCCTTAGAGGATAAAGAGTGTCAAATGCATGGCTGCACCTGCCCTTCACCGGGCATCGGAGACAGCCCTAGAGCAACTCTGAACGTTATAACGGATCGTTCTAGCTCGCGCGCGAGCGCGTAAGGGCGCATGCTTGGTTAGATCAAAGCTGGAGGCAGAGAACTTCTCACCAGCGACTCGTTCGTCCAGCTGTTTCTCTCCGTCGTCGGAGTACCTCGCGAAGTCCAACGAGTCAAACGTCTGCACGCTGGATGTTCTAGCTAAAGAACAACAATCGAACAAATCGACTGACAAAACGTGTCAAGATCAGTAGCCCCCCACCCCGCCAGCACACCAGCACAGCAATGCCCTTTAAAATTGCCGCTAGACATGCGTCGTAGCTGTGCCAGGCACACAGGCTGCGCTGGGCTTTGCGCAGGCCGAGCGGCCTGGACAAAGCAACACTATTTCGAATCAGGCCGGAGCGGTATACGTACGCAGAACAGGCGAGACGTCGAATGCCGACGAGTGGCTGTGCTTCTCAAAATTTCCCGGGTTGGAGAAATAGTCCCTGAGCCTGGGCAGCTCTCGGCCGCTCTCCAGCAACTCTGCGTGCAGTTCCAAAGCGGTCAGAATGAAATTGTCTTTGAGGAGCTTGGAAGCTATTCTGTCGATGGTGACGTCGTGCACGCTTTCAAGTTCTACAGGCGGTGGAAGTAAGATCGGCGCATCATCCGAAGCCTGATTGCATTTTGAAATTTCGTCTTCCAGAGTTTCCACCTCCAACGTGCCTGCCATATTGTGCAGAACCGATCACGTGACACGGCTTCGATTGCACTCGGCCAGATGGCGACACCAGCGAAATCAAACGTAAAACCTAAATGACAAAAGTTATTATTTATGTATCATAACCAGGGTGTAAGATAGACAGGTGGGGAAACGAGAGCCAAATGAGCGACCGGATTGTGTCCCCCTCGGTTTTCTCTTTTTCTGTGGCGCCATCTATGTGGAGCATCGCGAACTCTCACTTCGGGTGGGCGACCGGTGGCGACCGGCTAAACTGACGGAGATGGTTTCTCGTGGATTTTCAATAGAAGATTGTCGTGCTCTCGGTTTATTTTGCGCACCCTCCCATAAAGTTCTATGCAAATCCGATTCCGATTTTTTTTCTTCTCGCCGCAGCGCCATCTGCCGCAAATCGGGGGTACCCGCAAGCAGACGAGTACACAATCCGGTCACGGCGCTGCGGCAGGCTTCTATGGGCCGTTTCCCCACCTGTCTATCTTACACCCTGATCACAACTCTAAATGGACCTCTTGGCGAATATGTGCTGCCACCTAGACATGCGAATCGGTTCGAGACTAGGTGACTGGAAAACAACGCGCGCCCAAGGCCTCTGCCACCCGTTCCACACCCAAAACGTCAGCTACATCCTGTTCACCCATTGAGGCGATGTGACCTAGATACGGCTCCCCCAAGCTCACCTTTGTCCCCATTGTGCGTAATCTTCCGCCCCGAGGTCGACACAACGAAACCGCTCAAAGGCGAGAAATGCAAGATGGCGGATTGTTTGGAACTAGATACTCTCGAACCCAGGCGCATGAAATACCCCGCGCATGCGCACCGCGTATTTCTACAAAAGGTCCATTGACAGTATTGCAAACACGTCTCACGTTTACACTAAGCCTAAACTAGCCTAACCAATTCTAGAGCTAGTTTCGGTTCTTTCTTAGAATGGTCCCGCATCCCGCTCGTGCTTTGAATTTGACCGTTGTATTATCCGTGTTCGAACTGTTTTGTTTTTATACCATCTTGGAGGTTTTGAACCATGATAACAAACTAAACCTATGTGAATGCTGAGTACCTCCTAAAATTTACACAATGGCCCTGCATATTATTTGTTTATACTTTGTATGTACCCCAACATGAAGCACACTTCAAGGTCCATATCACATGAGCGAATGAAATTTTAGCGAACAGCGACATTTAGCGAATCAACGTTTTAGCGAATAACGGGGGCGCGCGTTAAGCCATCCGCCGCGCTGCGCTTACGCCGCTTCGCGGCGACAGTCTGCGGCGGCTAATTACAAAAATGGGAACCCATTTGGCCCACCTGAAAACGCCGCTTTGCGGCGTCCGACTATTCGCTAAAGTGTCATTCGGTGAAACGTGGGCGTTCGCTAAAATGTCATACAATCAAGTGAGTGCCTCCAAAACAAATATTCGCGAGTTTTGAGAGCGCCGCGCCGCGACGCGCGGCGCCGCTATTCGCCGAATTTACTCACGTGAGGAGCCAATTCCGAATGCCGTGCAGGAGAGCGAGGAGAACTAGGGGTGTCGCGAACCGGCGGAGGTTCGAGTTCGACCAGGTTCGACTTTTACAAACTTTTAATGAAAATTTCGACGAACCTTGTATTGAGGTTCAACTCGTGTGCGCATGCGCGACAAGCTGAACTGTTGGCTTCGGATTGGATGGTGATGGCTAAGGGATGAATTAAGGGCAGCACTGATTGGTTATTACAGTTAATACAGTACAAAAAATTAAGTTATTAATTCGACCTAAAAATCCGGTTCGACAAAAGTTCGCGACACCCCTAAGGAGAACCGACGCTACGGGGATGAACGCGCAATTCTGACTCCCGTAGGGAACCAGAGTTGCGCGTTCAACCCCGCAGTTGCGCGAGTTGCGCAATAAGGCATTATGCAATGAGCGGGAAAACATGAATGGAAATAATTAGGATCTCAAAGCTGCAATGGATTATGATAATGCCACACCTACTTCACGCTGTACAGCGCGCAATTCTGACTCCCGTAGGGAACCAGAGTTGCGCGTTCAACCCCGCAGTTGCGCGAGTTGCGCAATAAGGCATTATGCAATGAGCGGGAAAACATGAATGGAAATAATTAGGATCTCAAAGCTGCAATGGATTATGATAATGCCACACCTACTTCACGCTGTACAGACGAGCCTATAAAATCTGATATCCAGAAAAAAAAAAATGCTTTGGCACAAATTTTTATAAGGCTCACTTCAGACGGGGCAACTTTTCCAGCAATTTTGAGGTTGCTGGCGGGTTGTTACCTAGCTTTCCCTAGATCGACACGAATTGCTGAGATCGGGTCCGGTTCGAAACGGACGAGCAACTCGAACAACTCGGAGCCGTTTGAAGCGGCAGCAGCCAATCAGGGACGCGATATTTTCACGTGACACCCCCGTGGTGGTGATGATGACAGCTAAAGACTTGGTTCTGGTTTGAAATCGATCGTTTTTGGAAATAAACCTTTTCAGAAAGATGAGTTAGTATTCTCTACGCCATTTAAAGATATAAAAAAACGCGTTTATAGCGTGTAGCTGGGTGTCTAAATAGTACAAGAAAATTCAAAGTGAATGATGATGATAGCAAGTCGGAGCAATTCGGTTGCTGCGTGTGAATGCGGACGGCCGGTGTTGCTGGTGTTGCGACGTCAAGTTGCTGGGGGAAATTGCTCCGTCTGAAGCGGACCTAAGCTCAAATAATCCAAATTACTTTTCCATCTAAACATTGAAAGTGTTCCAATCTATCATCACCATGAGCACAGACGAGACAATAAAATGAGCAAGCACGTTGAATCAACTTTATTCATGACAAAAGTGTAAAGTAAAAAAAAACAAAAAACATGCGTTATGGAGTAGTGCAAAATTTTAGAAATGAAGTAAATATGAAGGCTAAGAAGCTAACTCTAATTAGTAAACCCTTAAGCTTCTGCACAACTTTCAAGTTATTGACATAGTTTGAAACTGACCCCTTCCTTACAAGCCCAGACAGCCACTGTCAGAGACCCACAAAGGCAACAATCACAGGTGGCGGACTCTGGAAAGTGCCACAAAGGATTTTTTTGTCTCGAGGCTGTGCCAGCCCACTGGACCTCGGTCACAGTCGGCACACGCCAGGTACTTGGCCTTGCCAACGGTGTTGCTGAATCCAATGTTCTCAAACGTGTAAATGTCCTCGACACACCAAAAGTCAGTCACATTTTCCACATTGTCCTTGGGGTCCTGTGCAGAGTCATCTCTTTCAAGTGCCGGAAGAGTATACTGAAAGGGGAACAACGCATACCAATTTCTTAACATGTGCACTTTAATGTTAAGTGTATTTTGCAGTGTTGAATGCAAGACATGTCCAAGTCTCAACTAATTCTCCAGTGGCTTACCTGCACCCAATGTTTAAGTTAGTTCTCTATTTGGTTCTTCTCCAAATGGCTAGATGCTTTCCCTGTGATGCACTTCCTGGTTTGTAATGAACGGTAGTAATGAACGGCTTTATGCCAGTTTTTTTCTAAAAGAATGAAATATTTTTTGTGCAATCTTCATTTAAACACGATCCGAAACCAAAACTGGAACTCTACCTATGGCACGCAACATTGGACTCATTGTTAGAAGCATGACCAAACAAATGGGACAAATCTACTGCATGACCGGGTGGACGGGCATAGCGTAAAGCGCCGTTCACATACTTGCCACCGAGCACGAGTGAGCGAGACCAGACCAGTTTTGAAGCCTCTTGTGACGGCGGAGGACCAAATTCGCTGCCGCAGAGCAGGTTGTACGCCGTCGCAATAGGCTTAAAAACCGGTCTTGTCTCTCTCGGTCGTACTCGGTTGCAAGTGTGTGAATGGCGCTTAAGGGTGCAAATGTCCTCTGCTTTACACTGCAGTCTGTGCTTTATCCGATGACACCTGCACTCTAGCGGCCACAGCTTGCATTATAACGCAGAAATTTCCAAAGACATGTTTTGTAAGAATCAGTAGAAGGTGAAGTCTCCCAAATTGCATGTAAATATGCTGTTATGAGCATGAAGAAACATGCCATGCTCAATTTTCGTTGAAACAAAGTGTAACAAGATCAAGTTGTAAGATAGATCATGCCCTCGTGTGGCTGCGACCAGTGGCGTCAGCGGCACCCGGGGCAACACCCCCCGCCGCGACACCCCCCCCCCCTCGACACCCCCCTGAGCGCTGCACCCGGGGCGGTCCGCCCCCCCTTGTGACGCCACTGGCTGCGACTGTAGGGCTTTCAGGAGAAAGAGACCCTTTGTATCATTTCGACACTGCACGACAAAAGACATATTGATACTTTTAAAGGCCAATTTGGCAGGTTTACGTGCCAACCCAATGATGAACATCTGGCATACTCCAGCAAAAGACGGAAATATTTTAACCTCATGGGGACCTTTTGACGCGCAACTGAAATCTCGGTCACATATCACCTTTTCTGCAATAAGCTTCCATCAAATTGTGGACAACTCTGCCAGGATTCAAACTCGCCAACTGGAAGTCTGTAGGCCGGCACTCTGCGTCGGAGCAACCGAAGCGGCTTTCTAAAGCTCATGATCTTGAAATGTATTACGTTTAACAATCAAACACCACGAAGTTTGGAAACGTTCCAATGTGCACTGTCGCGAGGAAATTTGCGAAATAGAACTCCTGGACTGCACAACTTACAGAGCAGCTACTGGCACAACATCAAGAGCCTCTGCTTTTCTCTTTTTTTTGCTAGCCATCACAGCTAGGCATTATAGATGGCACCTGCACAAGTATGGTCTACACAGAACATTGTTATCGAGGCAGAGAGTGCCTTATATTTTGTTCACGATTAAGCACGTAGCGGATTGGTGCACACTACTGCATGCGTGGTTTGCAAATCACGTGGACGCCAGTGCATGCTGCTGGCACCATCTGTAAGGCTTGCCTGGACAAGTACAAGAACAAGACAAGCATGGTTTGCTTCTGATGTAGTTAGTACAGCATTGGCTGCACCAACACAGTGCTACTGACCGAGTTGCACCTTGTCTGCTACAACTAGGGATGCCGCGAACTTTTTTCGAACCGAAGGTTCGATGATTGAATCAAGCGGTTCGAAAGGTTCGAAAGATTTCGAAATTTCGAAGTGTCCATATCGAGAAATTCGACGGAAGTCGAACTTTCGAACTTGTTAAACTAAGAAGATTGACGCTTTTCGAAATTTCGAACTTATTACGCTGCAAAATTCGATGCTTGTCGAACTTTCGAACTTGATAGACTAAAAAATTCGATGATTTTCAAACTTTCGAACTTCTTGCACTAAAAAGTTCGAAGCTTTTCGAACTTCTAACGCTAAGAAAGTCTATCATTTTCGAACTTTCGAACTTATTAATCTAAAGAATTTGAAAATTGTCGAACTTTCGATTCCTGAAAAGTCAAAAGTTCGACGAACTTCGAATTTTTAGGGTAAAAGTTCGAAGTTCGTCGAACTTCGAAAGACGTGCGGGCGGTTTCATCTGGATTCAAGCAGTGAGGTACATTGTTAATTTCTTTTTTCTCGCATTTTTACACGCGGTGCCGCATTCCTTGCGAAAGACAATGTAGTTTATTTCAATCATCTGGCATGCTTGGTTTTAAAGAAATAGATTCCCGAAGAAGCGAGGAAGGACGACGCGTTTTTGACAATTGTCGTTTGTGCCATATTTGAAGCGCGCTATAGCCAAAGCTATTTATGGTAGAGATGTTAAACTTTTTAAGAATGATCTATGTATAGCCTAGGTAAGTGTCGTCTTAAGATGTGATTATTGTTGCTCAAGACGAGTTTCGAAGAAATATCCAAACATGACTCTACGGGCAATTATGCCCTAAACTTGGTAATTTTTTTCGTCGAAATTGTTTGAGGTATCGCATTTAAACACGACAGACAGTACATATCATTACCATCTGCAGAATACAAATTAATGTATATTGAATAAATTAACGCAGGTAAAAAGATTTCTAATATTGTTCAAATTTGGCACGTCATAAAAAAAACATTTTATTTATTTTTTTTTTTCGTTTCACGTTTTTGTGACGTGTTTCTTTTAGCCTGTACACATTTTGGTAGGAGAAACTTGTTTCGTAGTTCTGGGCCCCTGAATATGCAAGAATACAACACTTCAGGCGGATTCTTGATAGTTTTTTTTTCTCCAGCTTTTTATTTTTTGCATTTATTGTTATGTTTATTTATTTATTATTTTTTACCAATGGCACAGTTATTTAGGTCAAAAAGACATAGGTTTGAATTTCCGAACCACCGAGCATGTGTCGAGAAGTGCCTTCTGACAATGAGTTTCTAACAATGAACATCTACGTGATCTTTTATGCAGTGAAGAGAGACAGTAGCTAAATAGTTTCAGATTAAAATAAGCTGGACCATGCACTCTTTCCCCGTATTGTTTTCTTCAACAGTCTGAAATATCTGGGGGGGGAGACTGGAGCCCCCCCCCCCCCCCCCCTTCCCCCCTTCCCCTCCGTTTTTCCTCTTCCGACGCCACCGGAATGGTAGAACGCTCCTCGACCTCAAGTTCTGTCAGCTTCTATGCTTTTTGTTTGGCGTTTCTTTTGTCTCGGAAAATAAACCTCCAAAGCAATTATTACAAACTAGAACAATTGTCAAGGCGCAGACGAGCTGGTGTATGTTGATCATGATGCAAAATCCCGAGACTGGGAATAAAATTCGAAAGAAATAATTTAAGAAGAAAGAAAAAAGGGGACAGGACAACGTCTCAAAATCAGCTGAGTTGAGTTTGAGACATTGTACTGGGCTGAGTTTTCAGCTGAGTTGAGTTTGAGACGTTGTCCTAAGCTGAGTTTGAGAGATTGTCCTGACCCCTTTTTTCTGTCTTCTTACACTTTTTCTTTCAAGTTTCCTTCCCAGAGCTGAGTATGACGCGTTGTCCTGTCCCCTTTTTCTGTATTCTTATACTTTTTTTTTTCAAATTTCATTCCCAGTATCAGGATTTTGCATCATGTAGAAACTAAACTTACTATATGCCAGCGTCACTCGGGCGGCGTTCGAGCGGATTACTACCAACGTGCAAGGGGGTAGGGAGGCAGTTTGCCAGATTGCTTCAAGGTTTTTCTGAGCCTCAACCACCTGCCTGCCCCTGGCCGTTTCGAACTGTGATCACTACTGCGTGACGCACGTTAAAGACCCCCCCCCCCCAGGCTGGCGGTCACAATTACTGATCTGCGCACGTCACTCTGCACTGGCAAATATTCCAAGCACATCCGGGACACTCGTCGTCTCATTTAATTGCCTGACCAACTTCGCGGAGTCTAAATATCACACCCTAACTTTTCTAAACCTGATTTCGTGAAAACCAGTGAGGCGTGAAAACGTTATTTGAAACTGAAACTGTGGCGGAACATGAAAACCGGACTTCGGATTTCGCGCACTTGGACTTGAAAGAAATTTGAAACCTTCGAAGTTTTTTTTTTCAAATTTAGCCCCCTAAAAGAGATTCGAAACTTTAGAACTTTTCAAACTTTATGTAGTAAGAAATTTGAAATATTCGAATTTCTCAAACTTTGTCTCTAAGAATTCGAAACGTTCGAATTTTTCGAATTTCAGATTTAAAGAAATTCTAAACATTCGAATCTCTCGAATTTCAAGTTAGGAAAGTTCGAAATTTTCGAATTTTCTCGAACCTCAAGTAAAAAAATATTCGAAATAATCGAACCCAAACTTTTAGAAACCGTGAAAGCTTCGAACCTTTCGAATTCGAAACTCCACGATTTTTGAAAGTCGCGAATTTTTCGAATTCGAATTTCCGTACGGTCGAAAATATCGAAACCTTTAGATTTCGAACATCAGTTCGGTTCGAAAATATCGAAACCTTTCGAATTCGAACCTAGAGTGGTTCGCGGCATCCCTAGCTACAACTAAATAAAATTTTGATGACTTGGCACATCTCAAGCTTTGTTCACCAGTTTCATAAACTTTTAGGTAGAGTTATGACATAATTTTTATGTGCAATTATGACATAATTTATATGCGGTATTTTTATATAATACTGAAGAGAACTGCATTCTTTTCTCAATGTATTCTAAACAAAGTGAGTTGCCCTTTAACTTTCTGGTATATAGGGTGCTTTCATTGACGCAATTTAGTCCCCCATTTTGTTCTTGCGAACTGTTTGGCGTGTGCCGAAGGTGAGTATTCCAAGGATTTACATGATCGCTTGAATGCGGAGAGCACAGAGGCTTATAAGTCTTACCACGCTGACATCACAACAGATTGCGATGTAATCCCTTCATATTAGTAAATTTGTTTGAAAAAGCAAACAAACAAAATGGCTGATTGACGTCATGTGAAAATGCCCTATCTTCATACTCATTGTTTGTCTATGTTTTCTATACACTTCACATCTTAAGGAGCGACATATGAAGAGGCTATTTGGTGAACAATATCTAAAATTTGCATACAGGAAGTCTCAGAGATTATTGATTGTGCAAGGTGCAAAGTTTTGCATTCTCTAACACCCAATGTGCAAATGTTCTACGCTTACACAGTGGTATTTGAAGTCCAAAGAGCCAAAACTCTGGTTCGAGAAATTGGGAACCATGCACGCTTGGCATGCGAGACCACCGTCCACGTGCCACCGGTCGAAGACCAAATATGCAGCGTCAACAGTAAAGATCGCCGCGGTATCTTCACGGCGCACGTCGAAGCCGAAAGGCTAGTGACCTGCGACGTGGAACTAATCGATGCCCTCTTCGTATCAGCACGGCAGAAACGTCTAGACTAGGGGCAGCGTGACTTCTGGAGCCTCGCGCTGTTTTCTTGACGTGTCAGCTGCCCGAAGACAGCGCGGGACGAGTCAATTGCAACAGCTCCCGCGGCTTCCAATCCCAACATCTCGAGAAAGTAGCCTTAATGAACAAAATATGAGGTAAAATGGCAGAACAGATAATAAAGCGCTTACCTCGGTTTGGACAAATTGACACATCCCTGCGTTGAGGATCCTTGACGAGCAGTACTTGCACTCGATGTGCACTTTGTTCTTTCCATTTTCCACCAGCGTTTCCCTGGTTGTGTCTCCATTTCCGACCGTTCCCTCACCCGCTCCCTTGTTAGTGTCCATCTGCGTCAATTGAGCACACAATACATGACAAGAAAAAGAACTTCGATTTCTAGGAATGGAACGCAGGTTCGACCTACCTTGGCGCCGTCCAATTACTTCGCCGTCATTCAGCGATACAGCAATACCTACTTGGAGTGTTGCACTTCGTACTGTGCGTGAAACTATGTTAAAATTAAGACAACAATACGGACAAAACAGCAGAAGTTCGCGCTAAGTAGGGCGTCTAAGAGACCGTTCGCTAACCGGCACGGACCATAGAACACAGTGGAAGAGCGCGCAAGGAGCGCGTTTCGGTACGGGCATGCCAACGAAGTAGCGTCGGGGCATGCGCACAAAAAAAGTTACATAGCGGATGGATGGAGGTGGCTCCTCTGCTGACCGCGATATTTACAATAGTTTACCTTAGCATATTTAGTTTACCTTAGCAAATTATAATTTATAAATATATTAAATTATTTTTTAATTATTTACATATAATGTTAATGAGAAAACAATATTGGCTAAATTCGCTAAATAAAATGAATAAATGGATCACTGATCTCAATGACAATTGCTGGATCGCGCTCCCCCCCCCCCCCCCCCCCCCCCCCCCCCCGCTTGTTCACTGCAGCGCGAGTGAAGCCACCGGACGGCCATCTTGCTCGGAGACGATTTGCGGTTTCGCTAGCCTTTTGCTGCGGTTTGCCAGCGTGCTATAGACACATTTGCTACTTGTTCGTCGTCATTCACTGAAGAAGTTTTTTAAGACTATGTGTACCGTTGAGACTTGCCGTTGTGAAGACGCGGAAAATTTTATGAAAGCGCAGTGTCGCAAGAAAAAGGCACAACTCGTCAAAATCAAGTTTCGCCGTCTCGCGGCGGGGTCAAAGTTCCTTTGGCACGCCTAAGTGCTGTTTCTCTTCGCACGCTTGGATACCGACCAAGAATCGACGCCGTGCGAATGTGCTTTGCGAGTCTCTCTAGGCCACTTTAGCTAGGGTGAATACATATATAGTGCTCTAGTTACAGCAGCAGGTAGTTGGGACGCCGTGACGACAGCGACACTCACGTTCGCTCGTGCTTTTCGCCAGCATTTCTACGACCAACTGCCAGGATGGCAACAGGCAACAGCATGACACTCCGGCTTCTGTGACGTCATTTGTTGCCCCTTGAGGACCACTTTTGATGAATGGGCGGGATAGGACGCTAAACATATTTGATCTATACACTTTCGTCAACGGTAGGAACTCTCTTTGTATGGAGTTAGAGTTCCTGTATAGGCTCCCTACGGGAGAAGCCAGAGTTGCGCGTCTGTTTTCCACGTGCCGCCGCGCCACTATTCGCCGAGATCCGATGATCCGATGACGTGAGGAGCCGGATCAAATGTCGTGCAGGAAAGAAGACGTCGCGCGCGCCCCGGCGTACGTTCCCCTGCTTTTGAGCGCGCTGCGCGCCTCGAAAGCGCGGCGCCGGTATTCGCCGAATTCAGTCACGTGAGGAGCAGACTCCGCATGCCGTGCAGAGAAGCCGGCGCTCCAGGGGTGAACGCGCAACTCTGGTATGGTGACTCTGGCTTCCGTAGGAATTACTCTATGTGCAGTGCGCTGCTAGCGCTACGGTGCTACATGAGCCAGGTGTAGAATACAGCAGGCAGAGCTATGACGCCTGGAACCGCGCCCAAAAAAAGTGGTCCCTCGATTTCCGCCTGATGACATCATTAAAGTGTCATAATGGCCGTGTTCCAAAATTTAGTCGATCTTACTCCAGGGCAGGGTGTAAGATAGACAGGTGGGGAAACGGCCCATAGAGGCCTACAGCAATGCCGTGACCGGATTGTGTACTCGTCTGCTTGCGGGTACTCCCGATTTGCGACAGATGGCGCTGCGGCGAGAAGAAAAAAAATCTCCGTCGGTTTAGCCGGTCGCCACCGGTCGCCCACCTGGAGTGAGAGTTCGCGGTGCTCCACATAGATGGCGCCACAAAAAAAGAGAAACCCGAAAGGGACACAATCCGGTCGCTCATTTGGCTCTCGTTTCCCCACCTGTCTATCTTACACCCTGCTCCAGGGCAAGCTGGGCAACGTTGCTAGAACCCTCAGTTGGGAAACTCACCGTTGAAACATGGGCCGCTGGCGTCCACCGAGACCGAGCTAAATACGACAACAGCGCCACTCTTTATTATTTGTCATTACTGTGGTGACCTTGAACTTTCAGACGCATGTTTTTGCGTAAAAACCCACGGGAAAAAAACACTTTTTGTAGTAACTTTCATTGGAGTTTAGTACAAATTGTATAAAAACAATTAATATCGTTTTTATACAACCATGCCTCAGCGGTGATTTCAGGTAGCGCGTCCCGACCTACGTGCAGGCTCCGTTATACTCCGACGTAACGCGTGCGCGCGTGCGAGTGCGTCACAGCGATTGCATATCGCTTGCAGGCGTATTTTCCATGTTATTGAGCTTGAAAACGAAAAAGGAGACCACTTATCTCTGAGCAACTACAGGCCAATCTCGCTTACGTGTACATCGTGTAAGTTACTATACTTCGTTTCACTTTATCTGCGAGCGAAGCCAAAGCTAGAAGCGCGAGACCAGCGCTTTTTGCATTTCTCCCCAGCTCGCGCGCTCGAGCAAAGCCTGAACGCACGGAGCTTCCGTGCTCGCGCTTCCAGTTTTGCCTTCGCTCGCACATAAGGTGAAACGAAGTATAGGACATATAATTTCAAATATGGTAACTGACTTCCTCGATAAAAATAACTTAATAACCGAGTTTCAACATGGATTTCGAAAGGGCTATTCAACAGTGACACAGCTAGTTACCACGGTGCACGAATTTGCCTCCACTTTGGATAAATCTGGTCAGATAGATGCCGTATTCATAGACTTCAGCAAGGCATTTGACAGAGTGCCACATGGTAAACTGCTTTTTAAATTGGAAAGTATTGGTCTTGACTCAGCCATCGTTAAATGGATCGGATCCTATCTACATGGTCGTAGACAGTATGTCGAGGTTGGTTCTGGTTGCTCAGAGATGCTTGATGTGACTTCCGGTGTACCCCAGGGAAGTGTCCTTGGGCCACTATTGTTCTTGATATACGTCAATGATATTGTTTCTGTTGTGGACCCAGGAGTGAACATTCGTTTGTTTGCGGACGATTGTGTATTGTTCAAAGATGTTTTGTGTACTAATGACCAACTCGCACTTAACTCAAGCTTAAACTCTATACAAGACTGGTGCTACCAATGGAAAATGAAATTGAATCTCGAGAAAACTGTCTTTCTTAGAATCACAAACAAAAAGAAGTACCTCTCCATTCAGTACAAAATAATAGATTATAACGTCTCTGAGGTTGACCATTACAAGTATCTAGGGCTGACAATTGATAGGCATTTGGGCTGGTCAAAACACATCGACAACATTACATCTGCTGCTTTTAGAAAGCTAGGCCTCATTAGACACAAGTTGAAAAATACTCCCCCTAACGTAAAATTGTTAGCGTTCAACACGCTTGTGAGACCTAAACTGGAATACGCCAGCGTTGTATGGGATCCCTTTACCAAAAAAGACATAAATAAATTGGAAAGGGTTCAAAGACGGGCAGTCAGATTCATTTACGATAAGTTCAAGCGATCAGATTCTCCCTCCTCTCTAATGCAGATAAACAGAATTGAATTGTTGCAGGAACGAAGGCAAATAGCAAGGCTAAAGTTTCTGTCTCTTCTTGCAAATGATAAGCTATCTATTAATCGCCATGCATATCTAAAACCCATTGCTACGAGACAGACCAGACATCACCAACCACATTCACTGACTCCGTACTTTGCTCGCACCAATCTTTTCAAATTTTCCTTTTTTCCAAGAACAATCAATGACTGGAATTCTCTGCCCACTGAGTCACTTCCTTCTTCCTACCTCATGACCGTATAGGTTTTTTCTAGTAATGTGTATCTTGCTCTTGGAGGCTTCTTGTCCTGTATTTTTGCATTTGTTATTTACTGTATATTTTAACCTAGTGGCCTTTTTTATATCTTTTGTTGAGGACTGTTTTTTGTCGTGTATTTTATGATCTGTATTCACTCCTGCTTGGACCATTTAGGTCCGCAGTATGTCATAAATAAATAAAAAAAAAAAAAAAAAAAAAACGTCACGTCGGCGAAAACCCGACGCTCTATACTCCGGCGTCCTGGCGTAACCGACGCGACCGGCGGCGTTCGACGCAGCCTGACCGCCTCGACGCCGAAATGGAGCATGCCGTATTCCGCGCCGGCCGCGCCAACGACGCCGGACCAGGATGCATCACGCGCTGGCTCCCGGCAGCCCTCGCGCGTGAAGCGCGGCGAATACGAGCAATAGCAGACGACGGGAGCACCACTCCGTGTGGCGTCATATTTGAAGAATCGGACTCAGTCGTCGAAATGCTGATCGAGGGAATTCGTCCTCACCCGTGTGTCTACGACACGAGGAAGCTTGAGTACCGTAGACCGTGCGCTTGTCAAAGATGTACCGTATGTACATTGACCGCCTACGCTTGCGGCGCAGGCGGTGCACCAACAGTGCAAGCGCGAGTTTTCTTCGTGCAAGGTACATCCACGCAATCGCTCGAACTTGGCGCTCAAGAAGCGGGAGAATTTTCGTCTGCTATTCGAAATGAGAAGGAATCGGAAGTGGCGCACTCTCGCAGGAAACGTGCCCTCGTAGCTACCTCGTTGCCTCGTAGTCAGATTCTGCGCATGCGCCGCGCCGGCGGCCCACCGTTGCGCGCCGCGGGAGCCGCCGGAGTATAGACCTTTCCAATGTTTACAAAATCACAGTCCAGCGTGCGATCTTCACAGTCCAGCACGTGCGTGTTCGTCGCTTCGGAAAGCGAGCAAAGCACGCGCCATACGCACGAACACTCAAAATGGCACCGGGCACACGCTCTTTCTTGGAAAGGTCTATAAAGAGGGCGAATTTTTGACGCGCGCGGCGTGACTGACGTGACGTAGCCGACTTCGGCCAGCGTTCGCTTGCGCGCGAGTGTGTCGCGGCGCGTCCGCTGGGGAGACGGGCGTGGCGCCCCTGTCTCGGCGTCATAATTGACCCCATAAGTGATGACGTCACAACAAGGCGTCTGGGTCCAAACAAACCGTTGCTAGGGACGTTGCTATGGACTAATGCATGGAGACTCCACATGAGGCTAGATTTTTGCTTACAAGTAAGTAAATAATTTTTTGTAAGCAACCTAACTTCTTGTTATCGAATTATGAAGATGTTCTTGTCGTCTCAGTGTCGTATTGCAACGATGAAAGCCATTTCTGAAGACTTACACTCCGCTTTGCATTGGTAGCAGACGACACGATAGATTTGCTGGCCTTTGTTGCAGCGGGCGTCTTCATTGAACTGCGTCGGTAAACAAGCGACAAAAACAAGTGCATCACCAAAGCCGTAGAGGCCTCCGCAATGTGCGTTTTTTTTTTTTTTTTTTTCTGAAGAACCCAGCTTAAATACGAGAGGCGAAAATGCAGTAAAATCAAACCACGTCATGCAGATCAGTTACGACGACGACCTGAAGTGCATTACTGGCGTAGTGCAGGCCAGCATGAGAAACAAATCGTACACCGTCGAGGTAAGTCGCTTGTTATTATTATTATTGTGGTTGTCAGGTTATTAAATTATTGCATGTCTATCGCAATTTCGCATTATTTCGCTTTTTTTCCCCCTTGGTATACATAAAATTCCGTGGATGTGCTCTTTTGGGGAAGATCTCCATCGAACCCGCGATGCGAGTACAATCTGTAATGAACTCACCTTATGTTTTTTATCCAGTTCTTTCGCTCTTTGGGGTCTTGCGGAAATCTGAAGAAACTGCAAAGGTCTTTCACCACGCGATGGTTACAACCAGGTATACGAAGCACCCTCGCATAGCGCGAAGTCCGCAAACAAAATTTGGGATCTCTACCGATCGCCTGAAGTGCTTGTCTCACGGGTGCAATGCGATCTTTTAGCAGACGATCATCTCGATCGACGCCCGGACTTTCGATAAACCATATTTTACATCGCACCCCACTATGAATTCTTATATGTGTCTGAAACTCATTACTTTCAAACAAATGCGATGTCAGAATATCGTCTTTATTCGCACGATTCAAACGACGGCCCCGGTTTTGCCGACCGGCGTGCGGCAGACGGCATACTTCTTGCATTCGTCGTCTGCTGCAGGCATCTTGAGGACCGGAAGTTGCAGTCGTAAATATTTCAGAAACGAGTGATTACCGGCACATTTCTGCCGAAATATATATGACATTCAAGCTTTCTATATCTGTGATTTTTAGAAGTTTAAATCCTACTCCTGATTTTTGAACGGTCGGGTTTTCGTAGCGAAACCGAGCCACATGTATTCGTCCATAACAACGACCCTAGCAACGGTTTGTTTGGACCCATGACGTCACACTTACGGAGTCAATGGCCGATTAAAGCCAAAATAGAAGTCACGTGCAGTTCCTCGAGTGGCCACTGCGGGAGAAATGGAGGCGTTGTGATCGCCATTAGCTCGGTTCTGGAGGACGGGTCGGTGCCACTTTTTCAGAGCGGTCTTTATGGCAGTTTCCCAACTGAGTGGTTTAGTAACGTTGCTCCAGGTAAGGGCTGGCGTTCCAAAACCTACACCCTTTTCCAGCACTTCCAAGTCTGTGTTGTCACGTGACACGACACGCCGGAGTAACTCGAATCCAGGGCTATGTTCCAAATCTTACCCGAGTAACCTGTCTCCTACGTCAGCGGGTAATACCACGTGACATCGCGAGTAAACGATCTGCGACTTGATTTTGGAACGGCCGGGATAATCACCTGGATAGGACGCGGATTGGCTTCGTCTTGAGCTACGGCGAAAAGAGAAGAGCAGCGATGGCGGAAAATAGCAGACGATCTCTTTCGATCATGGAGAAACCAGATAGAGACGATAACGTTAACCGCTTCAAAGTTTTTCTTTGACAGTGACGACGCGTTTTTTTCTGAGATGGCTCCATCGGTTCCTTTTGCTCACCTCCCTTTTGGGCTGAATATTGAGATAAAAGTTACTTATTCCTTTCAGTTAGACGTCAACATTTTTGTTTTGACTATTCTGCGCAATCGCTGTAAGTCTAGTCCAGGTGCCATAAACAGCCTCAACTCATCGTAATTAACACCGATTACGTTTTGCGGATATTGCTTCCACACGGTGTAGCGGTAGAGCGCACGGGGCTTTCTCAACTGTGGTATGTAACTTACGTTCGCTTTGACGCGAATATGATTATAAAATCACAGAGAGCACTTCGAAACCGCTATAGACAATTTAATATGAAGGGAGATGTGGTGGGGTTGTTGACTGGTCATAAAAATAAAATCTTCGATGCCTTCACTGCTTTACAAGCGTTATCCTCTCATTACACACACTCTGGGGAGAAAAAAACAAACAAAACAACCTCCTAAAAAACTTCCACATTATCTACTGCCTTCGAACATTTTCATCTTTTAACGTAAGAATACGGAGTTCCCTCCAACGCCGAGGACGAGGATGCGGAGAAGCTCCTGTTTACGCTCGCACTCTGATAATAACAAGTATACCTTCCTGAGGGAAGGTACACGGTCTGGATGTGGTGCAATCAATTCCTGCGTTGAAAACAGCAAATTGAAATAACCAACCATAAATGGCTGCACCTCATTCTTTGTTATTTCGAACGTCCGCCGCCAAAGCCAACGGAGCAAACGAGCTTTGACGGCTGTCGGCGCAGGAAGCAGACGACGAACAGATCACGTGACGTATTTACTCGATTTGATCCGGCGTTACCCCCCGATCGAGGAGGGTAGCGCGAGTAATTACTCCGGAGTAAACAACCCGCTTCTGGAACGCGAGTTCTGACGTCATCGAGTAAGCGCGAGTAAGTTTTGAAACGCCACGGTACGAAACCTTTACTCCGGAGTCGGATCGAGTAAATTTTGGAACACACCCCAGTTGAGTACATTTGGAACACAGCCGATGTCGCGATCCTGGCGGCGTTCTAATAGCTGTGGTTTTGGTGGCAGACGCCTGTTCTGCTGCAGGCATAGAGATCATAGGCTGCAGGTCGCTCCAGGGGGGTAAAGGTGGGTGAGGAGGAGTGGCAAATCCCGTGCGCCGACACCCGGGGTCCCGAGTGAAAGACCGCGAAAGAGAGCGACAAAACACGAGAGAAAGAAAGCAATGTTGCCAGCTGAAGGACGACAGTCGCAATGGTAATCGCGAAGACTGAAAACTCTCAGCAATATAAACAGTGATGATTTAACGTTGTAAACTAAATTCTGAGCTATTCTAATGCTTATAAAAACCAATATACTCATTACGTTGCATTAACTTCCCTTCTGTCGAAATCTCGGAAATCTGGTGGTTGCGCGGTTTCGTATTCCTCGGCCGCGCCCACTCGCGCCCCACCCGCGAAGTCGGTTATCAGTGTTGCCAGATTGGGCTATATATAGCCAAATTGGGCTACATTTTTTTCTAGTTGGCGTCAAAATTTCGTGGTTGGCTACGTGGCTATTTTGGGCTATTTTTAAGAATGCGGCGAACTTTTGTCGAACCTCAGGTTCGACTCCGAACTTTGAGGTTCGGCTAGTTAATTTTCGAACTTTTAATCAGTTTCGGAACAGAAAAGTTTATCTTTTAACTAGTCGAGAGGAGGGAGAGGAAGGAGAAAGGCTTCAAACTTCTACAAACTTTGGGGTTTTCACATTACGCAGTGAAGCAATGCTTGCAGAGTTCAAGCGGTCTCCCTACAGCGCAGTGGAGCAAATCAAACAGATTGCGCTATTACCACTGGCCTGGTAGCGCGCCTTCAACCCGGACGCATATGACTCTGCCCGGACGTAGACTGAACTCTCCAAATGCTGCTTTGGTGCCCATTGTAGCCAGGTTAGCAAAAATGAGAAGTCCGCAGTTTCACCGCTAAACAATAGACCCTTTTCAAAAGTCAGAGTCACCTTGTGGCAGTCCCAAGAGCCTCAATATTGCCGCTCTAATGGCGGGGATAGGAGATCGTGCTCTGCTAAATCAAGCACCCTCAATTTCGTGAGTCGAAGGTGACGTAAAGAACCAACACCTTTTTGCCCTTTCTGCTCTATGCTTTCGAAGACGTTCGCATTTTCTGGTGTGGAGATGCTGTGTAGTGCCGCCATTAGAGCGTCGGGTTTGGCTCTGCACAGGGTGGGTAGACTGACTTTCGGGAAGGGTCTATTGACTACCTTCCAGTCGTCGTTGCCCACCCCAAGAAAGGACAACGCAATCAGAAATAGCGTGAACATGAATGGGTGACACTAATATTCTTCACAAAGAAAAAGAGACGGGGGGATTTTAGTAAGGACCTGAGATATTGGGGTTCTGGTTTGAAACACCCAGTGTTATGACTGTTCTGCTTCTGTATGTTGTTCTTTTATTGTATGATCATATCTCGTGGGCTTTACAATAAAGCTGTCTTTTTGTGTTTTGTACTTCTGAAAACCTACGAAGGAAGGGCCAGTTTTGTACGGATATTCATCCTTCCGAAGCTTTTCTTGAAAAATTCACAAGTAACATAATGTACACAAAAGGTGGTGCATCTGAGAGTTGAAACAGAGATTGTAACATGTATTGTATGAGGCTTAAAATTCATTGTTTTAGTCTTGGCTATTTTGGGCTATATTTGTTTTATGGCTTTGGCTATATTTGGGCTATACCTCCTAGTCTTTGGCGGTTTTTTGGTGGGACCATCTGGCAACACTGTCGGTTATCTGGTTTAGTTTAGCGTTGACGCGAGGCCGTACATCTGCGCGCTATGCAAAAAGAAAGCTTCGAAAGGAACGTGAATACCTTTCTACCGGTAAGTTCGTGGATTGTCGAAGTTCGTGAAATCGAATGCTGTGGACAAAACTTCGCAGAACAAATGGTACGAGACTCCCCTTCCGGAGGTGCGATCGTGGATAGCGAGGCTTCGGTTGCCATGGTAACCTTGTGTGGGACCCCGAGGGTCTGCCTGCATGCTCCGCCGCTTGCGGCAGCCAGAATGCATGGGAAAATGGCGGACCTTTTCCTCTAGAGTTAGTATATGATCTCTATGGGTCGCTCTCGAGCGTGGCAGTCCACGGAAGTCTCCGCAACCTGAAGTTGGGACGCCGCGACGACAGCGATACTCGCGGTCGCTCGTGCTTCTCGCCAGCATTTCTACGGCCAACCGCCAGGATCGCGACGTCCGACAGCATGACACTCCGGCTTCTGTGACGTCACTCGTTGCCACTTCGGGGCCTCCAGGCACCATAGTTGCCATAGTACAACGGTACAACCGGACAACCAACCGTACAGCGGCAGCCATCACGTTGCTGGAAGCCGGTGGAGGAGATTCTCGCTGCTGCTTGTCTAGAAGTTTTCCATCGAGTAACCAAAAATGACCTACTGGAGGACAGCCGGACTTACGTGAGTTCATGCCGAATGGTCTTCGCGCTAGTCATACCCTTGGTGTTGGGCTTCTTTCCGTATGACCATTTCGCCCTTGAACGTGTATGACCGAGGTGCTGTCCATGCCTCCACAGATACCTACAGTTCTCTTCAATAGCTGCGAAAGCAGTGAGGAACGTTCTGAAAAAGGAATTCCAGCAAGCCGCGGCTGCTGAATCTACTATCAAAATGGCTACTTGGAAAGATGGAAAGCCAATTAGTAAGTGTAGTTCGTGTACAACAGTATGTCGTTTCCGCGATGTTCGGCACTAATCGTGTTCTTTTTACCTTTTCAGAGAAAGATGCATGACCAATCAGCACCCGTAACGACAACCAATTAGCTCCATTACTAATAAACATGTGAAACAAGGGACCGAATTGCTCTGACTGGGTTCCTGATGTAATGCGACAAACCGATCCTGCGCTTGCTGAAAGTTAATGAGGACTTACCAATATATTTCTTGTCTTTTGAACATCTAGGAAACATAATGGCATATTAAATTTTGCAAATTTGGGATTATTACTTTCTTCGCCAAATGGAGGGGGCACTTGTGAAGCTCCGTGTTGGTTTTCAGTCTTGTACTTCTACGTAGGATGCTGGCAAACAAAAGTTTTCTGTAGCATGTTACATAGGTTTATGGGTAGCAGTTGAGAGTGCATTTCGAAGCTATTACTTCTACGTAGGATGCTGGCAAACAAAAGTTATCCGTAGCATGTTACATAGGTTTATGGGGCTTCAGCCTCCTCCCTTCCTTCCCCCCACCACACACACGCACGCACACATTCAACATACCCTGCAATAACATGTTATTCCCCCCCCCCCCTCTCCTCCTTAAAACATACAAAAATTGCGTAGGGGAAAGTTAAGCTAGTTGGTGACACATGTTTGGGCGAAACCAGCTGAACATGCGAATATCAACCGTCCATACAAAAAAGGGGAGAAATTAAATACGCATTCAACCGCTGGACCACAACTGTTTAATGAGTCTTCTTCCTCTTCCACTAGCTTTGTTTGTTCTATTTTGCTTCTTGACTTGTTTCTGCATTTAATGAGTTTTCTTTGACTAGGTTATGCTTCCTCCTTGATTTTCTAATTGTTAGAAGTACTGTCACCTCGAAGGAACGTTTTCTCTTTTGGATAGGGAGACAGATAATGAACTAATGCACTCGTCTTCTTTCTTTTCTATGGCCAAGGCCTCCAACACCTCGCAGCCAAACTGATTTCTGTGGCGGCGGATTTAGAGGGAGGATTCGGATGTCCTGATCCCCCTCTTGACTTCTGCATGTGTAAAAATTTAGGGCGTGGAAACGGGGGAAGGGGAGGGGTTCTAAACACATGGTACGCTGACCAACACCTGACCCCCCCCCCCCCACTCCAGAAATTCCTGCATCCGCCCCTGCGACACAAGATGGTGACATGCTCGAGGTTGGCCTTGCACGAGCATGCGTCACAATGAGCGACTAGGTTTCCTGCTGTCGTTAAGTTTTTCCAATTGTTCACATGTTCACACAGAACACTGGAACATGAAAAACTTGATGACAGCAGGAAACCTAGCCGCACATTTTCACGCATGCTCATGCAAAGCCAAGCTCCAGCATGTCACCATCTTGGGGCACCAAAGAAATCAGATGACTTAAACACAAAAGAATAAAACACATAGGGACAGACAACAGCCAGGACAGGAATGGCAAGCAACATGTCAGTTTGCTGCAGAGCATTCCAGTTTCTCCACTGAACAGACCCACTCCCAGCGATTTCCTCGCATCAAAACGCGGCTGCTTCAAAAGTGATACTGTCATGCCACAGGACTAAAATTCAATATGCACTGGACAAGCTATCTGAGAAGCTTCACGAATCGCTTCAACAAAAAAGCAGCATGTTCGCCCCAGAGTGCACATCAAACCTTAAAGGGGCCCTGCAATGACTTTTTTACTGTTTTTTTAATTTGCACTGAACGTAGTAACTTAGTGAACATTTACTTTTCTCGAAATTCGCTTTATTTTAAAAGGTATAGGCATAATAAAATTACAAAAACAAGCAAAAAAATAACCTCCTTTATGATGTCTTTGGTCCTCTGTCCCCCCTTTTCCCGTGCCGGAGGAGTCCCCTACTGAGGAATGTGGGGAGGGAGGGGAAGACTGGAAAAGGAGGTGAGGCCGAGGAGAGAAGCTGCCTGGGAACTGGGCAGCTCTCTCGCCTCTGCCGACGTCAGGACCAAAAACGTCACGATTTCGTCACATGCCGCACGCTTTCGACACCACGGGGCGCCCCCGTAGGAGAAGGTTTCCGCGTCGTCCGGTTAAAATACGACTCACTGATATTTAGTTACTCTCTCCCTGCCCGCTGGGTTGCCCGAACCACAAGAAATGTGGAAACCGCAAAAAAGTTATATGCTTAAGTAGGATCGCAGGGACCCTTTAAAGGGCAACTCCGGCCAATATTTTTTAATTTGGGATTACGACCGTTCTCAGATAAAGCAGTGTACCCTGAATTACAAGGTATTTTTCTTCTCTTCAATATTGCGTGTAGTTTTATAAATATCACGGCTCAAAGTTGGGTTTCGGGCATCTACGGCAAAACCAAAACTAACTGCTAGAGGGATGGCAACATTGATCATAAGCCGTACGGCCGCGACACGTCACAAGGGTGCTGCGGTACAACCAATCGACTGCAGCTCCACCACGATGTGACAAGGGTGCCGTGCCTGTGTGTCTCGAATAAAAGCTAACCCACTTGCCATCCGCTAAAGAGAAGCTGGTCGCATTTTTAAGTCTGTTTTAGGTGCAGTATGCGGCTTCACTTTGACATTTTCGGCTGTGATCATATTTCATGCCGACAAAGCGATACCAGCAATTTATTTTGGTTTTGTTTTTGACCGAAGTTGCCCTTTAAGTAGCCACCTCATTTACATAACAAGAGCCATACAGAATGTGAATCTTGCAGTAAGACGAGAACTACACAAAATTATAAAAAATTATAATAAAATACAGCAAGTTTATTCTTTACATGCTGAGGCGCCTGATCTAAGCAAAACCTTTTGATTACCAACGGAAGTGGTCAACAAAATTATATGCCCACGTATGCAACCAGTTTCCAACTTGACCATTGTATGAATAAATAGAAACTTTATTTCTATAGAAATGCATGCAAATGAGATGAGATGAGGATCACCTCTTCACACACACACACAAAAAAAAAAAAGAAAGAAAGACGGAAACATGACAATTCGTTTAACAATAAAACTGCATGATCAAAACGGAGAGCTATGATATGCCTTAAAATCCTGAGCAAGGGTTAACCCTCAAACCATGGATGCCCTTAAAATTCAAAATGAACACAGAGCACACACTTACTGCAGCCACAAAAAGGGAGTGGAACCAGTTACACCAATAACACAAGCAGCAGCATGGCATTTGTCACACAAGCAGCAGCATGGCGTTTGTCACACAAGCAGCAGCATGGCGTTTGTCATACAAGCAGCAGCATGGCGTTTGTCATATCATACAAAGTGTTTCCGAGCCCTGGAAGAACTAAGAACTGGGCATATCCTCCTCGCTCCTAACCTCTTGGGTAGCCAAACAAGTGCCTGCTCTTAATGATACAACTTTCCAACCAGCACTTGCTCAGGATTTTGGAGCACGAAAACAGAACCACAAAACATCTGGGGTTGAGGAAAGTATGTCCTTAGATGCCCTTGTACTGGCTAGCTGGTCAACAGGGACTGAGAAACCATGAGGAGCCTCTTGACATTGCGTGCCAACTGATGCTTCGGCTGAGTGACCAAAAATTTGTTCAGCTTCTGGCACAGCAAAGTGAGGATGGCCTTCACATGCTCCTTGGTCACTGGGTATTCCCGGTCCAAACTGAGCACTGCCTCCTCGAGGTACCTGCAAGGTTAAGACAGACCAATGCACACCCAGAGTAATTAATGCGTGCGTTTGCCTGAAGAAGCCAGCCACAGCAGTGTAATTAACGCCTAAAAAGATTAGTCACTAGTACTGTAAAACCCAGAATGAACACCCATCCAAAGTGAAGAGATAAATGGGGAAAGCTATCGGGTGGGCAATCTTTCAAGATCGGGCAGCACAATTTTATACATAAGTAAGTGATAAGCACTCACTCTACTAATTTCGCACAATACGAGAACCAATATAGCAGACAACAAACTGCATGCACAGGGGAGGAAGCAAGCTTCAGCCTTTTGTAGCAGGTCTGGGAGCAGCAAAGATGCTCTCTCGGAGCAGCTTTGGAGCAGTAAAAGCTCTGCTTTGAAGCAGCTCACGAGCCACAAAAGTCGCGTTTCGTAGCAGCATAAGTAAATCTTGGAGCTGGTCATCCAGGTCAAACTTGATGCTATAGGCACCAAAGGTGTTTTTCTAAATACAAAAATATCACAACAGAAAAGCAACTCCATTGGTTCCAGAACAATTTCCAAACATACCCTTTCCTTAAATATAACCAGGCCCATTGCATAAAAACGCAAACAGCATAATTGCAATTTATCTTAATGGCAGCTATTGATAACTGTCCTGGTAGCGGGTCAGTTCTTCTTATGGATTGCCAATAGAAGGCATAGGCAACAAAACAAGCACAATTTAAGCCTCGTGAAAACAAAACGTGCCAATTTAGCAACCCAAAACACAAGTTCCATAAGTTGAAAACAAAACCAATTCAAGATGCAATAGCATTTTGAAATGGTTTTGTTTTCAACTTGCTTTTGCTGAAACTCTAGTTTCAGCAAAAGCAAACGCCCGACACATGCAAAAAACAAAAAACAAAAAAAAATTGCAATTTTTTTTTTAAATTTTGTAAAGTAGTTATTGCTTTTCTTAGACATTAGATGATAGGTGAACACATGTCAGCTTGCTCCTATACTCCGTTTCACGATAACTGGGCAAACTGTAGAAGATGCGGCCCCCGCGACCCAATAAGGGCGCCGGAGCAAGGCACGTGGTAACACACCGTTGTCGAGCCCACCGGGGCCTCGTTACCGCCACAGCAACAGACCCCTCACCGATAAAAGGTAGTTCTAGGCATCTTTTTTTCTATAATGAGAAGATATGAAGAATAAAGAATCACAAATTTATGAGTTTAAATTATATTTAAACCAAAAAAGTAATGCCACATCCGTATCCGCTCAATTTTTTTTTTTTTTTTTTGCCTTGTAGCGCTGTGGTTGTTGGCGATCGCAGCCGTGTAATCAGCCATTTCCACCCAAAACATTGCACTGTGCCCTGGCATTATCACCCGTCACAGATTTGCGGCTAAATTGAGCGTATGGTTGTCTCATGAACTGTTCCCGAAGTGCTCGCTATTCTAGCGGACGGATATGTTGCTGCAGTGGACATTCATCCGAAGTTGGTTGGTTTCGTAGCAAAGGACTCTTGGCTAGCAGACGACAGCCGGTTCCTCCGGTCCTCGGGTCACGTGCCTCGCTCCGATGATCTTAATAAAGTCGCGGGGCCCTAGCCTCCACAGCTCGCCAAGTTATCGTGACACTGAGTATAGGCAGAACGCGGACGCAGCGCATTCGCGTTTCACAGTGCGATGTACAGGCAAGAACCCGCTAACAAACTCGAGCGTCACGTGAACCAATATTGCGCAAAAAAAATTGTGAAAAAAACCCCCCCCCAAAAATCGCGGGAACGAGTTAGGACTTTGCATGTCAGGGGAACGGATACCCCAGATTGCGGACGCTGCAGATTCGCGTGTCACAGTGCGATAAGCACGATGGAATCCGCGGCGAACATGCTTATCACACATACCGATACGGCAGATCGCGCGGTTCATGTGGTTCCCGTCGGACATCACGATCGATATCTGGCGGGAATCAAGCGGCGGCGGCAAGGGGTAGTTCTGGAATTTTTATGTTATGGATATTCAACCCAAAAAAGGGGATTGTGATTTCTCGGGGACGCGCATTCATACGAGACTTCACAGTATACGCGATTTAATATGTGCGGTATTCCGAATACACGTGGCCATGCTAAATGCCTTTGTGCCAAAAAAAAGAAAAAGGGAACAATGATTCAAGGTTTTAGCACACTTCTGACAGAGCAACCTATGCATATCCCAGTTTCAGAGATCAGAAACCTACACGCCGTTGCTGGCTGAGCTGTGGCACAAAAGGCACAAAGCAATGCGCTTGCATCAGCAGTTCACATGTGTGTCAGCAGTCGCTAATGGGGAGGGAAAAATAAAAGTGGTGGCACACACATAATCAAACACTTTTATCGGGTGGCAGCTTGAGTCGCATAGTTGACAGTAGCAGCATTAGCTAACCCCTGTACTCGTCACACCAAGGAAAAAGCAAGCTTTGCACATTGTTCGTACATAGGGTCCTTCGTTTTCAAGTAAAACCCGACATTTCCGGTTGTTTACGCCCCGAACATGTTTCTTGGAGATAGGGTTTAACTCGGATCTTTTCCTAGAATTCGAAAATTGAATTTCACCCTTTTTCAAATTCCTCTGCTCCAAAAATATTTTCTAGAAAAGAAAAAGTTAGTAGGAACACGTGTGCTAGCTCCAGACCTTGGAAACAAAGCTAGATTCTCTTAGCTTTAGTGACCTGCAGTGACATAAATTGAACCCCAAAATGTCGCTTTAAAGGGACCATGAAACGATTCTGAAATCGAATTTCATCCACCGATCGTCGTACAAGGTGTGAAAAGAAACAAAAAAACACAAAAATAGGGAGCCAAAAAAAATTCTTTGCTATAGAACTTTTAAAAGAAAACTGGACTCTTTTGCACCTTCTTTCCTTCGAAAGCTCTCTGCCTTTTCACTGCGATGCATCCGCGGAAACGCAGCACGTCAGCCGAATCCACGTCGCCTATTGGGTAAGAGCCAACCACACCAGCAACGCGATCGTAAATAATAGATAGCCGGCGAGTGTTTCCTAAAAGTTTTGTTAAATAATATTCAGATCCACATTTTGTAGCATAATTAAAGATGTGACGAAAATTGCCAAATTTGATAATGCTGAGAGCCAAGCCCAAGCGCCATCTATCGTGTGGTAAACGAAGCAACTACTGCAGCTGCGCAGTAGGGCCGACCGTGCCGACATCGTCGCTCAGTTACTACTTCGCGACGACCAAAGAACATTTATTTTTCTACGTGTTCTTGCGCGTCCCGACTTCAAGCAGCAAGAAAAAAGTACTTGAGACAGACCACGACGAACAAGAACGCTAGATCCACAAACACCAGAGAAAAGCTACAACGGCGACGAATCCACCGACTCCGACCAAGCGAGCTTGGCGGATAGGCCTAGCGGCCTAGCAGGCACTCCGACTCGGAAGAGCGTTCCTTTAACGGTATTTGGCCAAGACCGTCTGCCCACGACCGGCTGGCGTGCTGAATGGAATATGCCCGGGCGACCCTTGAGGACCCTTCCCGTATTATAGTTTGATCGCCGACCTCAATTTTAGATTAAGAGGTGAAGTCAATCTCTTCCCCTTGTTTTCCGAGGCAGTGTTGATGAACACTGTCGTCGAAAAGGGACTCTCGTCGATTCTATCTTCTTGTTTTGTGTGGTATAGAGCTCAAATAAACGCCGCATGGATTACCTTCGTAACACGGTATGTACACTTTGTTATTAGTATGCCATTTTTTATTCTGACACTACTGCACATCACTGTCGAGCTTTAACAGTTCGTGGGAGCTACGTGCAATGCCGGTCCAACCTTCCTTTGCCGAGTGTCACGTCAGTATCGAGTTGCAATCGTAAAAGATCGGTTCCGAAGCGCTTACTAACAGCACGAATACAGCACTTCCATCAAACGCGCGCGTCCGCTCCGAGTGTGAGCAGGTATTTGCGTGGCTCTTGCTGAGAGTGTCGTAGTTCAAACATATCTTTGTTTAACGTCGGCTCGCTCCTGCATCTCCGAGGCCGCGAAAAACTCCGCGGCAATTCGTTTCCATCTACGTCGCTTTGCAAATGACTGACACGGGCCGCCTTTTACCAACAATGACAGTTGGGCTGGAGTCTTCACCGGAAGACTCGCCGCACTTCCCAACAGGCATACCGGCGTATGGGACTGGTCCCATGCTGTCCCTGTAGCGCAACGTATCTCGTTGAATTTCGCTCAGCTGCGATGTGTCCATGCCTATCGCGGCGATGAGAGGCGCAGATTCCGAAAATACGTCGGTGACATCAGCGCCATCAGCGCAGTAAAACCTACCGGCACACCGTCAACTCGCCGCCGCTAACGCTCCCATCTCCTACTGCCGAGAGAGCTTCCGGTTCCGGAAACAGGGTACGTCACGACCGTCAAAATTACGCCGCAGCTTGTTTTGCGGTTAGTTGGAGAAAGAAAAAGTCAATATTTCATTAATTTTTTGTGTAGAAGTTAATAAACCGAGACAAAAACGGATGCCTGTTCGGCATTCAGTGAACATTGACGGTTTAATGTAAAAGTTATCTGGCAAAAGTAAAAAGGTCATTTCATGGTCCCTTTAATGTGCATCGTGAAGTATCCTTTGCCCTTCCCTTTCTGTTTCAAGCAGTGCAAAGCAAAGAGAAAAGAGAAGGATGTTAAACTTCTCTGAAAACTTTGTTTCGACAGGAACAGCAGATATTTTGTTCCTGTCAAACTGAAGTGATATTGTTGTGCATTGCAATTGTACGAGTAAGCTGCGATGTTGAGACATTCTCTCAATCCAGATATCTCAAGACCGGACAGGTCTAGGATACAGACTGAGACGCTGCGCATCATAGAGTTATTATAATGTACGCTAGAGGTTCAACTGGCGCTAGTGTGCTGTTGCAAATTGAAGCAGACAGCAAGCAGTCGGGAATTGACTTCCGGTAATGCATTTCTATGGAAAAAAGCGAGTGCATTTCCTCTCTGCGCTCGATTATAAGAGCAAATATCACAAATAATTCGTACGTACTAGGCACTTTGGAACATATCCCAGTCACGCAGACGAAATAATTGGTCAGTTACGGCGTTTTTATTTTAAAATCTTGACATGAAAAACGGTGCTAAAACCACTTCGTACATGCATTTATGTGCACTGTCGGACACTGTTAGCGCGAACACGGCGTCAACGCTTTCCAGCATGGGTGATATACGTGCCTAACGAACGAAGGACAAGTGGAAAACCAAGCGAGACGGCAGGAACTACGAAGTAACACTAGATAAGTAACTCCTTGTGCATGCAGACGATCAAAATAAATTGAAAGTCACGTAATATAGTCCGATTTGCAATAAATAAGTACTGCTTTATTCTTTCTGCTCATGAATATGTGCGAAGGTTCAAATCATCACCGGCACGCTTCAAATCTTTGCAAATAGGGAGAAGCCAGGGAACAGGTGCCCGATAAAAACTGCCCGACAAAGGAAATAATAAGAAAAAACACCTTTACTAGTTCACATACTTTATCCTTTACGGTTCGAACGTTTTTTTAACCACTCGTAAAGATGCACGACGGGGTCATTTTCATATAGTGACAGAACGGGCATATTAGCAATATATAAGCACCAGCGGAATGCTGACAAACTTTGAACACACTCTACATTCCTTTCGATCGTTATTTTGCTTAGAATCATTGCTCGTTTCTATATACCTGCCATGGAACAGAGGTTTGGGCCTGAAATATAGCGAAGTTTACCATCGTTCAGTGGTAAAGAAAAAATGCCGTAACTAAAGCAATTACACTTCCACAATATTAATAAAGGTACATACTATCCGGTACAACCGAAATGACAAAAGTTATTCACGTTATTTTCCGGCGAAGAGACAAAATTCACGCGCGTTTTCCCATCGGAATAAACAGGAAGACTGTAAAAGTAGACTGCATGCTGTCTGCCTCAATTTGCAACCGGAAGTCCCGTAGACACTAGCGCCAGCTGAGCCTCTAGCGTGTATTGTAATAAGTCTATGCTGCGCATGCAGAAGATTATGTCAGCAACTAGAATTTATGAAGAAACAGAAAGCCTAAGTGAGCTTTTATATCATGTTTCAATGCTATTTTATAGAGAGCCTGCATTACAGAGTTTCAAACTGTTCGATTTGGTCATTTCTGTTTTCTTTTTTTTATATTTTTAACTATAACCTGAAAAACCTGAATTCCAGAATACATTCATAAAAAAACAGATTTCCCACTCAATTTTTAGACTCATATTTTTTAAAACTATAAAACCCGAAAATGAAGGGCCCTATTCATACGTCTTGATAAACCAACATACCATATTTTCCGGACTATAAGTCGCACCCTTGTATGAGTCACACTTCCGTATATAGAGCAGTTTTCGCAAAAAAGTTGGTATATAAATTACACCCTGTTATATCGTTCACGCAACTTTTTTTCTTTTTACGCGCATCGGTATCGCGAAATCGTAGTTTCGCACAATCAGCTAGTAAGCACGTACCGTTTGTCGCACAACAACTTTGACGTTTCGACTCGCTAAAAATGCTTGTAGCGCAGCGCTGTCTGGCGTGTGCAATTGAGTGTTGCGTGTGCAATTGAGTGTTGCGTGTGCAATGGAGTGTTGCGCAGCAGGACGTAAAACGTGCAAAATGAGAAAATAGTCTATTCCAGTTCACGCATGCGTAGCGAACAAAAGTTTAACGTGGCAGAAACTCGTGAACCAAGCTCTGCACTGCTAGGCCTATTAGCGGCGAGATGTTTTAGTGGCGCCCTCATATGGTTACCTTTCGTGACGTCATTACCTTGCGAACAACAAGTTCGATGGTGTTTGTAAGGTGCATGGTGGAAGCTTGAAATCATTGCGCTCTTAAAGCAACACTACCAACACCGTCGAAATTGAAGTTCTTCCGTTCCTCTTATTTCCGTCGATGAGAAATCCTTTGCTGACGTCATAGTCAGCATTCGGCCAATCGTGGAAGGCCGACCACAGCGACGCTTTCGATCGCGCACGTCGCCAATAGCCTGGGCCAAGCCACGGAGACGACACGAGCATCAACGCGCAGGCAGATATCGTAAAGTTCCGAGAGAATGCCCGCCCACGAGAGATCACCCATCCCATTTTTCTGGTTAAATATTTGTAACATAAAAATTCCGAAACATCGCCCACCCCCCGATTCCCGTAGAACGTCATGCGATGTCCGACGGAAATCGCATCAACCGCGCAATTTGCTGTAATGGCACGTCTGACAAGGGAGTTTATAGCAAGTTCCCGCGTTTTTGTCTGCAATCTGCGCACGCGATATCGGCTCTCGTAACACGAGAGTTGTTTCCGCATGTATGATGCACTGTGAAATGCGAATTTGCTGCGTCCGCAATCTGCGGTATCCGTTCCCGTGGCATAAGGTTTGTAGCGGGTTCCCGCGTTTTTGTCCGCGATCCCCGCAAGCGATCTAGATTCAACAAGAGTTGGTCCCGCATGTATATTGCATTGTGGAATCAATTCTGCTGCATTCGCGATCTGTGGTATAGATTCCTGCGTTTTTGTCCGCGATCTGCGCGCGCAGTATTGGTTCCCGTCACGGGAACCAATACTGCGCGCGCAGATCGCGGACAAAAAGTTTGTAGCGGGTTCCCGCGTGTTTATTGCACCATAAAACTTGAATCTGCTGCGTCTGTGATTCGCAGTATTTGTTCCCTTGAGATGCGAGTTCTTGGCAGGTTTCCGCGGATCCTTCACACCGTGAAACGCGAATCTGCTGCGTCGGCAACTTGCAGTATCCTTTCCTGTGACACACAAGTTCGATGCGAATTCCCGCATGTTTATCGCATCGTGAAACCCGAATTTGCGTTGTCCGCGATTTGCGGTATCAGTTCCTGCGTGACGTGGTTTGTAGCCGGTGATAGCATGTTTATCATTAAATAAAGTTTTGCTGTGGCATCTCTAAAGATATCCCACCCCATGGTTTTCACCATTTATCTCTTCATTTTGGGTGGGCGTTCATTCTGAACTTTACGGTAGAGAAATCTTGACACTTCTTTTGGTACCGCTAAAAGATTGGCTAGCTGCAATCCTTCCTTTTACATGTAGAAACGCAGCTGGAGCATTGCAGAAAAAAACTGCTCATAAAACAAAAATTAGGACAAGAAAATTTTTTCTGCAATGCGTGTATACGGGCCCATTTACCTTTCAGTGTTACTGGTCTGAAGCAAAAGAATATGGAACCATGGCTGAATTAGGCAATGTCGATTACACGCTGTAAAAGCTTTATTCTCACTGCCTTGCCTATATACATTGAGCCCTTTGGGGAAAGCGTCAGATCCCTCGCTTTTTGAGTCAGTTATAAAGAGTGTAGAAGAGTATGGCGAAAGCAGTGCCTCCTGGAAGGGGCAATGCCATATAGGGCTACATAGTTACGGTGCTCTACAAACGATGCCATTTAGGTCTAGCTTAATTTTATGTCAAATTCGTCGTTTACTTGCCATCTTAAGCCATTGGACTTTCTGAGCTCACAGTGCATAAATATAGTTAGATTAAAATGAGCTTATAAATGGGGAACAACCTTCATGAGTTTAGCTGGGTTTTCATTTAAGCATAGTGCAACAGTAGTGAAAGGCTTGGAGAAACTATTCAATATTCGATTAGAAAATATTTGACCAAAGCCACTATTTGCTTTGAACGCAAAATCTACTATTCGCACATGACTAAAGTGCAATCAATCTCGTTGGAGACACGGACAGCATTTCGCTCTGATTTAGCAAGTTTCGAACTCAAGCAAGTTCTATTTTAGTAGCATGGCGGCTGAGGGGAGTTTCGTAGAACACCACATGAAGCAGGCAGATGTCTCGGGAGTTTTCCGCCATGAATATCTATAAAAATGGGGTGGGCTATCTTTCGGCAGCGGGAGTTCATTTAGGATTTTAAAGGGGCACTGACACCCCAAAGGTTGTATTTTTTTTTATTGTCTAAAACGACGCAAGTAGTCATAGACACGCAAAAAAAAACGCATCGCGAAAAAAAATTTCCCCGCGCGCGCGCGCGCCTTTTTATTTTTGGCGTTTAAATCTCCCGCCGCTACCTCCTCGCTTCTTTTGATCGGTGACGTCAAAAATCAGGAAATTTAGAAGCTTTGTAGGTGACATTTCTATAACATTTAATAACGGCAATCGTAAAACATGTTTTTTGAGGAAATTGCGAACGCACTACGGCCCCTCTTTTTGAAATACCAAAAATCAGAGTTTGGTGAGATGTCCCCTCCTAGATGTGTGTCCTCTCTCAGAAAACTGGGCGGTGCTTGAGCAGATCGGCGAGTTGGGGAAGAAACCGGTTTTTTCCCGCGCGCCAGCTCGCCTGCTCCTCGCATCGGGTCAGCGGAGGTCCGAGAGAAAGTCGAGTCGCAGGAGACCGCAAAATTTGACTGACTGCACTGGCGGGGATCGCGCGGGAACTTCAAATTCGGCATTTGGAAATTGTTTTTTTAATTCACAAATACTGAATTCCCAAGTTTCGAATTTTGAGGGTAATGTCCCGGCACCGTTTTCAATCGTTTCGGATAATAATAAAAAAAAAGAAGAAGATTTTGACGTGTCAGTGCCCCTTTAAGGTATCGAAAAAATGAACTACCTACTATGAGAATGTTGCAAACAAAATCAAGCGCAGTACTCTGTCGACAAATATATCAACCAAATGTGAAGAACATGCTTTGTGTCTTTCTTTTCGGCACTTATTTCTCAGTTAAGAGGAAGAGCTGTAGCAAGAGTCGTAGACTCACCTGAGTTTGAGGTCGGTGTTGGCTGCCAGATCTGCACACAGCTGCTGAATGAGGGAGAGCAGCACTGGCTGCTGCAGGGGGCACGGGCTTGCATCAAACAGGCTGCTCGGGCTCACCATCTCGCAGGTGGCCACCACCACGCTCAGGTCAGCCACCGACAGAGCCTGGACACGGAACAAACTCGGCATTACATCATCTCGAGAATGAGACGACTAATGCCACAGCAACCACCGCCTTATAGAAGCTACATCCCTTTTAGCAACCTTGAGACAAAATACATTTCACGGAAGGAAGGTATATTTATCTGTGTGTCCCACTTTGAAAACGGTGGGGTGCAGCTCGGCTGTCGTGTAGTACGCATCCATGCCGTGGCTCATTTACAATGCCGAGAGAGTCCAACATTATTAAAAAGCAAAGGAATACATTACTCTCCTTAAGAGTAATTGCAGCTGTAACGCAATTCCTTTCCTCCTTCGGTAATTGCAGTAGCATTTCAAAAACATCTTCAAGGGATGCTGAACCAAAATCTGGATTCCACAAAACACACGGCAAAGGCGTGTGGGATGCTACAAACACCAAAACATCACTCGTACAGCAATATCTCGAACGGATGACCGTATTTTTAAAAAAAAGAAGGCGCATTTGACAGATATGTTTAAGTCGTGTTTTTCCGAGAAGGAGAGGGAACGGCCTCGCGTCTTCTCCGCCTTGCCGCCTCGAGGGGGCAAAGCGAAGAGAGGAGGAAACGAGATATCTTGACGTCACGCGCCTTGTCAGCCTGGTTCAATCTCGACGTCATTTTTCCAAAAAATACGGCCGTCCATTCGAGATATCGCCTTACAAGTAGTGTTGTAGGGATTGTAGCATCCCGCCTACATCTCCTGCATTTTTTTTTTTTTTTTAAATCCAAATTTCGGTTCACCATCCCTTTCATGTGCTCGAGTGTCGCAATTCAGTAGTATGGTAGTTCTGATTCACGAGGAACCCTACCGTTTCAGTCATCCCCAGATGGAGGGGGGCACTCACCTGCTGGAAGGCCGTGTTGTAGTGGCCCTGACGAACCAGCAGGCCAATCTGCTGCTGCAGCAGCTGGGGGTCTGCCATGGGGACTGGCGTTGCCATTTGGGACCGGACAGTGGCTCCTTCGGCGGCCGCCTGGGCCACTGATTCCTTTAGGGTCTCCCGCAGCTCCTCCTTCAGCGCAGCCAGAAGCTGCTCCTGCTGGCTGCAAAGTGCCAGACAAACCACTCGCTCAGGACCCAAGGCCGACGGCTTTCTTGCGCTTTTCCTGTACACAGCTTTTAAAAAAAACATATGCAAAAGATTTTTCTTTTTTACACAGGTTAGAAAGGGATGTCATAAAAAAATTGACCGCATCTCCACGTGGTGAATGATGTTGCTTGGGGCGAAGCTCTGGTGGGGCTTGTCTGCGTAGACGCCGAGCCGCAGCATGCCGAGCCTTTTCATTCATGTCAGTAGGAGAATGTGTGGTTTTCTTCTTTTTCTTTTTTTAAGCAGACAGATGGGATGGCATCTCAGAACCCCCTACTCTTTTTTTTCTTCTTTTTCTTTGAGCCTTTTCATTCATGTCAGTAGGAGAATATGTGGTTTTCTTCTTTTTCTTGGGATGGCATCTCAGAATCCCCTACTCTTTTTTTTTTCTTCTTTTTCTTTGAGCCTTTTCATTCATGTCAGTAGGAGAATGTGTGGTTTTCTTCTTTTTCTTTTTTTAAGCAGACAGATGGGATGGCATCTCAGAACCCCCTACTCTTTTTTTTTTTCCAATTTTTTTTTTTTTTTGCCCTACACGAGCATGTGAGCATGTGCTCACGTGGTCGTGAGCACGTGATCTCACGAGCAGAAGCACGAGCACCCTACGCCGGGCCTACGGCAGACGGACATACGGACATGGCTAGCCCCTAAGGAGCTTCGCCCCTAATAAATTTACAATGAAAAAAAAATATTTTTAGAGCTATATTGATGGAGAAAAACAAATTTGTAGTTGGCGCTTGCAGGAGCCCGCGGAAAAGTGGCCGCTATGGTCACGTGACTGACCGCTATAGTCACGTGGTGCTTGCACTCTTTCGGGAGCTTCCTATGGGCTCGATAAATTACTTAGTAATCTTTGTTTTAAGTGCAACAAAAAAATGAAGATTAATAAGTAACTTTTAGAGCCCATAGGAAGCTCCCAAAAGAGTGCAAGCACCATGTGATAGACGTGTGCGCCGGACAAAAATTGACGGCGACGGAGTGAAGAAATGCGTTCAAGCCGGCGGCACGCCATGCTCAGCGAACGGCGGCGGCGGCGGGGGGGTTCTGGGGACTTTAGCAGCGGTACTGAACAGCTCTGGCATAACTTGTGGCGGCGCACAGGTCTACCACGTGACTAGTGGTGGCTCCCGTGGGTGCCAACTGCAAATTCATGTTGCGCCGTAAATATAGCTCTAAAAGGTCACCAAGTTGATCATTCTCAAAGCCTGGCCACGTGGATGTGGAAGGGAACGCACATGCTAACACGCTTACCAGAGTTAATACTTCTCCGGGTACTCCCCTCCCCGGCGAACCTATTACTACCCCCACACGTTCTGCATCTCACAACGCCACACACACCTAGAACACCACCTCCCACTACCTCCAGCTTCCCTCTCCAGGACCTAAGCTAGCATCATCCGGCGAGCCCAGAGACACCCCGATCACCTCACTTGATACAATTCTTTACCCAGGCTCAAGGCTCCCACAATTCCTCCTCCCTCCCCCGCCTTGGCTTCCCCAACATCCCACATACCTATTGGTACTGTCCCCACATCCCTGGTCCGCATTCGTTTCCCCAACTACCCCCCTTCCTGGACAATTTCTTCCAAGCACTGGTTGCCCACGAGTGGGTAATCGAAGATCAGGAATTGCAAACATCATCTACCCTGCCGATCCCTTAACCCCCTCGCCTACCAATAATGAGTGTCACTCGTGCCGCCCCTTACGGACCATTAAGCCCAACCACGAGTATGACTTGCGTTTCGGTTTTGGCGCTTGGTTAGCACGCTCTCTGGCAGATGGCAAAACTACCCCTGTTGCTCCATTTACCTTGGGCAGTTTGCTCGTTTGTTTTGCTGTTTGACAGAGAGAGAATGCTTTATTTAGCCAACAAAAAAAAAAAAAGCAGTTGCGAGAGTTCACGCTAAAACATGGCTTTGGTGCGGATGTCTGCTTTAGCCGACAAAAAGATACAAAACCTTCTTTTTGAAAGAGATTAATGCTCG
This sequence comes from Ixodes persulcatus, assembly GCA_013358835.2. Lineage (NCBI taxonomy): Eukaryota > Metazoa > Arthropoda > Arachnida > Ixodida > Ixodidae > Ixodes > Ixodes persulcatus. Next base: position 325,160 of record JABSTQ010010161.1, read on the forward strand.
GGCATATGTGATGACGAATCCTTCAGCCTTTTAGATTTTTAGGAATCTGACGATAGTTTGATGGGCAGTTAAGAAGAATGATGAAAACGATGCGAATCCTGCAAGCATTTCATTAACTTCAGCGTCTGCACATCAGTGGGACTCCGACCAGAAGTCCTGATTTAGAGCAAAATATAACACCTGGAAGTTGAGGAAATGTATTTGCAAGGGGGGACACTACCTAGAAAGACATTTCTGCAAAAAAAGCCGATTAAAAAAAAAAAAAGCCATATTTACATCTACTAACACCTAGTGAGTATTCCCAGAAAGTTTCATTAGTTTACACTGCATAGTCAATGTTTCATAAATGATTTTCGGTCCACCGATGCTAAAGAAAAGGTAGGGGTTGAAGCACTTTGGATGCATTTTTCCCCGTTCAACTTTTAGGCATAAATTTCACTTTAGGAAATATATCAATTTCCTATTATACAAAAGAGAATTATGCTTAGGTGGTTTTCTCGGAAAGAATTTTGTGAGGAACATGCCTGGCTGGTTAGTTTTTTTACTTTAACATTCTTTTATGCTAAAAAGACTACATTTGTAAAAAAGTGCAGACATGAAAAAAAAAAAAAAAAAAAAAAAAAAACTTTAATCTTCTTTTGGAGTTATACGAAAAACAATGCAATATAGTAAACAAACTAGCTGGGTATGTGCTATGGGTATTCCTATGACTATATTACACATAAAGATCACAATTTTTTTTTTTTTTATTTTAGAACGATAGTGTTCCTAAGCGAACACACTGACTTCCATAATGTAACATTCATAACAAGTTTCAGAATTGACATAGGACAACGAAATTTGGCAGGGATGGTCTTGCCACTCATATAAACTTACACTGCAGTGATGTGATTGGCCTAAGCCATTTTGGCGCATGTTTCGGAGCAACCAAAACAGTGTTTTGGAGCAGCAAATGTGGCCTTTGGAGCAACCAAAACGGTGTTTTGGAGCAGCAAAAGCGGCTTTTGGAGCAGCCAAGACAGTGTTTCGGAGCAGCAAAAGTGGATTTTGGAGCAGACTTTCCCAGGAAAATAAAAATATTTGTTTTAAGTGCTGTACAAATGAAGGGCACTTTGTGTTATGTTGTATTCTGATGTGACGTGTTGTGACGGAACTCGCTGCTTCTGTTTTTACTGCTCAGACATCCCACAAGTGTACAGTGTTGTAGGCATTGCAAAGCAATTTCGAAAAACCGCTTGCCACTGTTTTACTAGTTCCCGACGTGCCAGATTTTCGTCAAAAGTAAGCGAACGTAAAACAATGAATTGCAAGCGTCCCAGCTGGTGCCTCAGTCACGCAATCATGTTCGCATGCACGTGAGGCCAACTTCGGCAGGCTTGCTGTTGGGCATGTTTCGTCGCGCGAGCACAGACAACGGCTGTCCGATGGAAACCGAAACCATGCCTCTCAGCTCCGTCGCTAACCTATCCCCAAAATTGTACACAAAATGTAACTTTCGAGCATGCGACAAAAACAGTCCAGTGGCGCGAAAAACACTCCAGTGGCGACAAAAACAGTCCATGCCGGCAAACAAGGTACAAGCTAAACACACAAAAAATAAAGAACCTGAGCGCATCGATGCAAGACATTGCGAGCCAGCCTCGAAAAGTTCTTGGAGAGCTTTGTGCAACGACTGAACTCGAGACAAACAAGCACGCTGTGCGGGTTCAGCGTGCAGACATTGCCTTCTTTGCTTTAGCTCACTTCTCTTCACCAACTTTCTTTCACGGCAGATTTTCACGTACCGCAGTCCCTCTCGAAAGAACGCCCACTGAGAGGAATCTAGATAATCAATATTTTGACAGAGCAGTCTTTGAATTTGAAAAGTAACGTATGATTTAAACAAGAACAGGAATGTTGATGAACATGCGGCGGTACTTAGTTTCATTATAGAAAGTACCATATCTGCAGTGATGTGGGGACGGCAACGTTCGTCGTCGCGCGACCATGGTTACTGAAAGGCTGTGACCAAATATGGCTTTCCCACAGCCGTTGCTTCAGCTCACAAAGTAACTCCTGCCGCGCAAAAACGTGGTTTCGTTTCACGGCATGACGGCATGGCTGGTACCCGGCACGCTAGTGTCGGAGCGTCTGCACACATTCGCGTCTATCGCTGAAAATATATACAAAAAAGAGACGAGAGACGAGACCCACAAGACGAGAGTGCGAACTTGCCGGGAAAACCATGCAAGACCGGGTGGACAATTGATGCACAGTACTTTGTGTCAGGCGGCCATTTGCGCCACATAACACACGCCTGCTTAATTACAGTGATCAGTTTAGTTTCGGTTTTGAAAGGCGACCTAAATTGGTCCTTTGGCGCAGGCTTGGCGCAGATTACCCATATTTTGGCGAAATGTAGCAGGATGTAGCAGGGTTAGCCCCTTGGCGCAGTTTGGCGCAATTGGCGCAGCAATCACATCACTGCACTGCAAGTTTGATAGAAATCAAACAAGCGGTACAGAAGTTGACTTTTCTGGATAGTGTCCCCCCTAATTGCCTGTTTAAAATAAAACTTTGCTGTACGTTCCTTGAAGAAAGATGAGTAGCACCGACCTGTCAAAATCTTTTTTATTATTATTTGGAACAATTGAAAACCAAAAAAAAAGCACCAACCTGTCAAAATCTTTTTTTTTTTTTTTTTTAATTTTTTGGGACAATTGAAAACAATGCCTGGACATTACCCTTAAAATTCGAAGCTTGGGAACTCAGTATTTGTGAAGTAAAAATACAATTTCCAAAAGCCGTATTTAAAGTTCCTGCGTGATCCGTGCCAGCGCAGCAACGTCAAAGATTGAGTTGTCCTGTAGCTCGAGTTTCTCTCCCGCCTCCAACCGGAAGTGTCGTGTTCGTCCGCATAACGCGATCCGTGTGTGCTGCCTATCTCTGTGAGCAGATGACGCTTCACTTCAGAGTCTGAAGTTCTTTTAGGGCCCTTCCAGCGATCTCAAATTCTTTGAAACAGTGTAAGGTCGAAGAGGATGCCCAGCGGACTTTTGTGAGTGACGTGAGGAGCGATGTTGTACTGGTGCTCCGTGAAAGGCTGCCCCGTGGCAGAGTCGCAACCGAAAGTGCGCTGCACAGGTTCCCGAAGAATGCGTCAGAGAAGGCAGACTGGCTAGCTGCAATTCCTGAAGGACTACTCGAGGGCTTCGGATTGAAGTCCTTTATTTGTTCTCGACACTTTGTCGACGAGGATTATGAGGTCAGTGCAAGCGTCTCTAAGCATTTGGCGTTCAAATGGTACCTCGGTTGAGGCGTGGTGTCGTTCCGACGAAATTCCCGCAGCAGGTCACATCGCACGAAGCAAAACCAAGACTAGAGGTAAGTTCCAAACCCTGAGAACTTTGTCCGATACCCCGACTCCCCGATCATCCGCACTGCTACAGGTGCCGAGCGCCGCCATGCTTTTAGAGGAAGGATAAAAAGCCAAAAGGTGACATCACTTCCGGACTCCGATTTTCTCGCGAACATTAAAAAGCATGTTTTACGAATGCCGTTATTAAATACTCTAGAAATGTCGCTTACAAAGCTTCTAAATTTCATAATCGATTACATCACAAATAAAAAGCAAGGACGTGAGAAGGAGGAGAGATGGGCAACAAAATAAAAAAAGGCGCGCTCGCATAGTATTTTTTTTTCGTGTTGAGTATTTTTTTGCGCGCCTAGGATTACAATTTGCATCATTTTAGACATGGATGGATGGATGGTAATGGCTATACCCTTTGTATCGGGCGGCAGCTTGCGCTACCTGGCCTAACCACAGAAAACAACAACAAGTGATGTCGATGCGGCTTCCATTATCTTGAAGTGTTTAGATTTTTGTTTCCTTGCTTAACAAAGTGACACTAGATTTGGCTCCAGCTGAGAAGGGAAGACAGTGTAGCAACATCTCGGTCCAGTTGAGCCTGATCACAGGTCACAGTCGAGCCTGATCACAGGCTTGACTCGAGCTAGTCCCCAGACCCACTTACCCAGCCAGGGACTGGTGCACCGCTGCCCCGAGCCCCTGCACTGCCTCGTGCACTGCGCGCTCCATGGGACCCTGAAGGTCTGGGATTGCCAGAGACTCCTGCAGGTTGCGCACCGAGGCCTGCATGTAGCGCTCCGAAGACTGCAGGTGGCGCTCCACAGACTGCCGCACATTCTTCGTCATTTCGTCCACGCGCTCCTTGCTCTTCTTCTCCAGGTACACCTGCACCTGGTGCACAACTGCACACGCACCAGGGAACGGCACACATCCTCAGTTTCTCCCAGACGCAGGCCCCGTTGCTCTAACACCGACAGTAACTAGACCCTCGGGCAAAACCAAAGCCGAGCCAGATTCCAGGCATGGAACTGCGGGTTTAGCTCCTACATACTCCATATTCCAAAAGCTGACCCAATGAGAAACGCACACTTTCGCCCATAAGCCATGTTTAATGTATCACGACAACTTTTGTTTGCACGGTGCAATGACCTCGCTGCTGTTTTGTGCGTGCGGATGCTTTGCTGCCAGTCTCCTGTGGACTAACGTTATGGTGGCGTCACACGTGCGCTGAAATCAGTATCTGAACGTACGAATAGATAATTTCTCCAGAACACTCAGACTTAAACCGTGCAAATGCCACAAAACAAGCAGTCCAACTCGGGATCGGAAGAGTCTTTGGGACATTTCCACGTAAGTGCCGCCATGTTTCAACTCGCGTGAGAGAGAAAAAGTGAGAGAAAATACTTATCCATAAGGAGATGTGCGCCAGGGGAAAACATTTTGTAAAAATTTAATATCGCATAATTTTCAACGTGAAAGTCGAGTTTTTTTTTTTTTTTTTTTCTCAACATTTTTCTTGGCACAACAATGCAACTTATATCCGGGTTTGTGCCATCTAGCGGCTGCAAAATAAAACACTGGGTAGGTCAGGACGGCCCGGGTCGCGGGGACTGCGGGCAGTCGCATTTATAAACAATGTGGGAATGTGGCATTTCGGATCAGGGCGAGCCTTTTAGGGAACCGTTTTTTGTAAAAGCAAGTCCCAGCTTCACATGTCTATCACCTCACTGGGTTCCTGTGACATCTCACCTACTCCTAGAGTTCACCCCAAAAATAATCGTTGCGACTGCTGCGTCAAAGACTGCCACAGTCGCGAAGGTGACTCAAGCGTCAAACTTTACCGCTTCCCTTTGAGATCTTAGGAAGTGACAAGGCGACAGATGGATTACTGCAGTGCGACGCATCAAGTAAAGTGAATTTTACATTAACTGTCGAAGTGAACGAAAATAGATGTATAGGCTTGAAAAGTGGTTTGACAAACTCCTTTGGCAGACTACTCGGCAAAATAACATATTTATAAGAGTTGTTTTACAAGTCACTTAAGACAGCCACATAGGGAAATATGGTAGGAACAATCGGGCTGTTCCGGCACTCGTAGTTGCATGCGTGCAAAGCCGTTTGGCATGCGCGGTCGCAACCAAAACCTTCCAAACCTGCGAGTTCTCAAATAGAGGATTTTCGTAGCATATAAAGTTTTGTTTTGTTTCGGCAACCAAATTTAATTCTGAGTCTGGTAACATATGTAACAGCGTGCAAAAAATGGGATGCAAAAGGTTTTCTTTAGAAAAAGCTAATGCAAAGCATAAATATCTTTCTCACATGAACGCTTTGTTGCCTGTCATCTTTTTACACCAGGTTTGCATATCACATTACAGCCATTGCAATGTGTGCACTGTTCTCCATCTCTAGCATGCAGAGTTTGGTTCTAATTACCCACATTTTATTCTAGTGGTGAAGACAACTCAAACGGTGTCCAAATGACAGCACTAGAATATGCTCTAAACATTTCGACCTATCAAGGCTCCCAATGGTCTGAAAACCGCATAAAGGAACCAGGGACATGGTGGGCACGTGCACACGGGGACTGCTGAAACCAGGGTCGCCGCTGCTCGCCGCGGTTCGACGGGCAGACTGGCTGTACCATTAAAGGGGCCCTGCAAGGACTTTTTAACTGGTTTTAATTTGCACCGAACCTGAGCGCACTGAACAGAGTAACTTAGTGAAACTTTTCTTTTCTCGAAATTCGCTTCATTTTAAAAGTTATAGGCAAATTAAAATTACAAAAAGAAGCAAAAAATAACCTCCTTCATGACGTCCTTGGCTGCTTGAGTGGCCGTGAACTAGAGGAGGGGTAGTGAGCTCAGCGAGCGCTCACGGCTGCCGCACTCTGTGTCAACGGCTCGAGAGGGCGCCACTAAAGAATGTTCTGGATAGGCTGTATGAAGCGGGCAGCCAGGGTGGCTCGCATTGCATTAAGGCCGACCCACATAGGGCGTATTCTCGACGAATATCGCGCGTTTCAGCCGGCGTAATCACGGGATTTGGCGGGCGCTTTTTTCACAACAGGGAAGAGGGGAAGGCCGCCAAACCACACACGACGGTTTTCGTCGACGTCTCCTCGGCGTTTGGTGCAGTGTAGCCCGACTCGCGTCTTTCATGAAAGGAGGCAAAATGTAGATAGGCTGCTATATTATTGCGTTCCGCGAGGAGACAGAAATAACTGAATGTTAATAAGCAACCAAAGCCTAATTTGCTAACACTTGTTTCAAAAAGTGTTCGTTGCGACCGTCAAGTTGCCAAAAACTCCCGGCAGGAGGACGGCCGCGATCTCTGCTCAAAAGTTAAAACCCTTGTTTTTGTAATTCTTTTCACATCGCCCGCAACATCGATGATATTTCCTTCTGTCTCAGTCGTTCATCGCTCATTCCAAAGAGAGGTAGTGATTTCGTACCAGTTCGCCGATAAACCGGCGAACGCGACAAGCGAGCTCCCATTTCGGCGGCCGAGTCAAGCCAGCCAGCCGGCCGCATAGCTAGGCAAGCCGATTCTCGAGCAACTGCCGGCTCTCAACTTGGGAGCTGATTGGCCGGCACCGCGCCGTACGCTTCCGGATACGCCACGCCAAAATACGCCGATGCGCCGAGATCTGTCTCGGTCGGATCGCCGAATACGCGCGTATTTACACCGACCTCGCAAGCGCTCGTCCCGACGCCCGCTGTACGTCGGGATTACGCCCGCCAAAACGCCCACAAATACGTCGCAAATACGCCCTATGTGGTTCGGGCTTTAGCTGCACGATTAAACACTAATTCGGCATGACACTTCATTGGCCACAAACGACAGCAAACACGGGGTAAAGATCAGTTCAGAACAAGAGACACTTCATGCTGCCATACCGCCGAAAGGCCAAACCACAAGCCAAAGCTGCTCGCCGAAGGCCTTGGGAACGCTCGGAACCGGTCGGATCCTCCAGTCCTACGACCGCAGCGCCGCCGTGTACATCTGGGACCTTTCTACGCTCACCGCTCGTTGGCGCCTGATCCCACTAAACCTTTCTAGTATGCGCCGCCTTTTCCACCGCTTAAAGGCGGGTATGCAGACAGGTCATTTCTTGTTTCCATACTTTCTAAACTGCATTTGTTTCTTTTCTGATCTAAAATAGTAAACAAAAACTACTTTTATAAATAATTGAAACGGTTCGTGCCACTTATATTTTGTATTTCGACAAAAAAGAAGCTTTTAGCGGCTCTGACCAGTAGTAAGCCCAGGACCTGAGATGTCACATATCGCGCGCTTTCGGCACCGTGGGTCGCCCCCGTAGGTGGAGGAGGTTTCCGCTTCGTCCGGTTAAAATATGACGCACTGATATTTAGTTATACTCTCTCCGTGCCTGCTGGCTTGCCCGAAACCCGAGGGACATGGAAAAAGCAAAAAAGGTACACGTTTAAATATGATTGCAGGGCCTCTTTAACAGACATGCCTCTGCTTGTGGCGCTGAATGCAGCACTCTCGTGGCGCCGCCTGGCCATTGCCGGCTGGCTATAGTCCGGAAAATACGGTAGCCGAATTAAAATGCCACAGTTTACAATGCTTAATCTCCTTTTTCTAAATCTGGTGTTAGTTTGTTTGTGTGCTCGTTTGTTTTATGTTCTGAATGCAATACTCATGTAAAAAAACACATTTGCGAACACGTGAGATGTGCCAACAAATCTAAAAGAGCAGAATATCATAAGCTGATTCGCTCCTTGTGAACCACTGAGTGTAATGAACAAAAACAATGTGTGAGACTTGCTTTGTCTTACAATAATTGGGAATCACAAAAAAGCCATTTCCAAAGGGCTCGCAAATACTTCTATAAAGTTCTATGACTCTAAATACATACATTGCAACCAAACCTAGATAGTTGAATCCTACAGATCCTAAAACATATGAATGCCAAATTCGGTTGAGACAGGAAAAAATTAAATTAGTGCACAAACGGCAGAAGTTCCAAAATTACCAAATGAAAAAAAAAAAAAAAAAAAAAAAAAAACTTGAATGCTGTGTGGCAACTATTTCATGGCAGGAAAAACCTTTTTTTTTTTGGTTATTTTACGTGAAAAAATGAAGACACCAAAGACTGCAACAAGACGGCTTAGCCTACTAATAAATGCAATGGCGAGCAACGTCACAATTTGAAGGACCGCGCAAGAAAAAAATGGCTGAAATGTACGCCTTTCTGGGTCGCCGGGAAAGCTTCAAATGCATATATGACTAATTTTGAGATTATATTAGGGCTAGATTTTTTTTATACATAAAAGGTGAAGGTTCAAAGATAACGAAATGCCCTACAACCCAAAACCACATTAAAAAAAACAAAAAAAAACTGCAGTTTTTTTAACTTTTATGTTTCCTTAAACAAAATTCTAGCAGCCAATTGACTCGATGTAGCACACCAACCGCAAAACTGACTTGCGGGAAGGTAGACAGTGTCTCACATTCTCGTGTTCCTCTGCTGAAAGATTCGTTAAGCCTCAGGAACAAGTTCTGGCAGAGGTGCTCCACCGTGGGAATCAATGTGTTCTGCAGGATCTCCCTGCAGTTTGCAGTCACATGTGGTTGCACTGCAATGCTTGTCGCCTGCGACACCGCTTCTATAAGGGCCTACAAAACAAAGACATCCGTAAGAACCTCCCCGTCAAACACTCCCGTACAGCCTGCAAATGAGCACCTATAACAAACTTCTATATAAAAATTTGAAAGCTAGCAGAAAGCAGAGACCCTGCTAGACCAACCTTTGATTTGGTCATTTTAGAAACAGAGTCCTTGACAGTGGCTTCCGTCGCCTCCAACCTCTTGGAGACCTCGCTGCACATCCCATCCATTGTTTGGCAAACAACTGCACACACAATGTCAAGCAATTAACATCTTGGGAAGGAACTACCCAGTGCCTCATAACCTGGAGGCAAAAACGAATGCATAAATCCTACTCAAGCAAGTGGCAAAATAATCTTTTGATTAGGGCTGATGCTTGCTTGTTACTTCATGCAAACTGCAACTAAAAAAAAAAAAGGAAGAAAAAAAAAAACATGTTTTTACAAATTGAGGAATTTTGCAATTTAAGTACATATTGAAATAATTAAAAAAAAAACAGCATGAAATAATTTTAAATAAATTTATGGGGCATAAAAAATTAGCTGCAAAAGTATGAAGCAGGTTAGCAACTTGCGAGCAGAAGTGACAAAAGTGGTGGTTATCATCAATGGAGCATAGCTATTTTTCTGTAGTTTCACTACTTCAGCGAAGGGCTTGTCTCAACTTGTAGCTTGGAAATGTCAATCTTGCGAAGAGAAGAAGGAAATGCTCCAAGTTGAGCCCATACGAAAACATTTCAGTGACTAAGAGCATTTTCACCCTAGTTTTGGTCGAGTACAACGGTGCAAAGGTGCAGCTATCTCTATCCCTGCCTCCATACAACAGCTGCTATTTTTCACCTAACATCACGCTCCAATTGCTGAAGGTAAAGTTGGGTAACTGCCCAATTAGTATGACTGAGCACTCTGCTACACCTCACTTTTTAGCTGGCTATTTCTGGAGAGTCAAAATGATAGTAAATACCATCTTAAAGGGTAACTGCAAAGAAAAAAAAGTGTATTTTTAAAAAGCCTAATTGGGACAAGCATGTCACAAAACAATTTTTCCGCCAACAACAAAATTTTTTACAGCAATATTTATTGCGCGAGACTGATTTTAGTTTGCGGCTATTTCGTCCGTTTTAAATCGCGCGCCACAAAGTTGCTATTATACGTCACGGAGTTGCTATTATACGTCACTCCGTGACGTATAGCAGCCACTCCGCGTGCGTCGAAAGAGCGGGAGTTTCAAATGTGGAGAAGTTGTGACCCCGACTAAATTACGTCCTGTGGCGTAAATTTTGCTAGAAAAAATTTGTTTTTTCGCGGAAGATTTGTTTTGTGACTTGCTTGTCCCAATTAGGCTGTTTAAAAAAACACTTTTTTTTCTTTGCAGTTACCCTTTAATTGTCGGCTATGCTGATGTTTAACTATGTAAGTGTATATAGTCCAATGTGTACTGGGGGGAAGACAGTTAACTAAGAAGACGTTGACCCATGACGTCAAAACACAGCATTGCTCTCAGATCTTACAAAACCTACTTCCTCTATAGGCTGGTGCAGAGGCAAGACAAGTGCAGAGACAAGGGAAGGACTTACCTGGGACCACAGAAGTCTTCACCTCTCTGGAGATGGATTTGTCTAGGCTGGCAGACAGAGAGGAGGAGAGGTGTTGCACCACAGCATTGGCCTGTTTTTCTGCACTGATCCGCTGCTCACTGGACAACTGAGCCATGGTGGCCTCGAAGCGTGTCACTGCCACAAATGTCAAGGCAGAATGGCAACAAGCGAGACCTCAGCCAATAGCCCCTTTCGGAAATGTCAGCGCTGTCAGCGAGCCCCTCAGAATTACCAGAAGATTGGAAAAAACACACTATGTTTGGTGCAGAATGTGGAAACAAGGTGAAATAGCCAGCATTGAATGTTGTCTCGTCTTCTGGACCTCAAAGAAGCAGTAATTGTAGAGATTGTCATGTCAGACTGTGGCATCGATGGACTTGGGAGAGTGCTTCTGAATATTTAGAAGCACTAAAGCTACTGTTTGATGCCAGGTAGCTCTAAAACTACCTACTATAACTAGACAAGTTTATGCAGTATTTGCGACATCAAATCTACCGTATTTACTAGTGATGGGCCAAACTTTTGCTGCATTGAAAGTTCGGCGCCGAATCTTGCGATTCGGCAAGGCCGAACTTTTACCAAACTTTTCTAAAGATTCGGCAAACCTTCGGCAAAAATACATTGTTACCAGACTTAACGTTGATATTTAGTTTTTTCTGGCGAAAAAAGGTTTTATGCATTTTTTTAAAACTTAAATGCAACATGTAATGCAAATTGACACAGTTATTACTAAATAAGGTGATATTCTACAAGATAATTGTATCGGTGTCGTCTTTGTGTGTTTACTGGCAATATTACAGCAACTTCTTGCAGAAGTGGCGTGACAACGAGGTAGGGTAGTAGCGAGCGTGGCGCAGTCACGAATCACGCTAAGAGAGTTTCGGTTTTGATGCATCATCAGCGCAAGCCTGCAAGTGTGTGTACATTGTTAAAATGAAGGCAATACCACCAATACTACTACGTTCTTGCTTTCTTTGGGAGTCACCGTTTCGTGCGCGAAAACGAATGCAACGGTTGCTCAGCCTTTACCAGAAGAGATAACATTATTGTAAATATGCCTGTTTTTCGATTTAAGTCACTTGATGTCAGCTCTGCATGGATGTGTGCGTCCCATATTTGCAACGTCTCGTTTTTAACCCTTAAAATGCCGGTTTCGGATGTTAGGACACACACGGACGTTTAGGAAGATGGGAAATGTCGGATGTGCAACGTCCAGCATTATAGTTGTGTGTTTAGTTTTATGCAGATACATGAAAATCGCGAAATAACTCTAACTGAAAAAGCATTATTATTTTGTTGCACACACTACTTGTGAGCCGAAAACAGGATTGTTATAACTGCGAGGAGTGCTTTAAAGTAATTGTCGGCCAATGTTTCAACTACCTCGTTGCATCACAGGGAAGGTCAAATGAAAATCACGTTATCATTTGTCACTTGCGAAGTGGATTGCGTAAATTATTGGTCGATCTTCTATTCTTGAGGCAGAAAATATTGAAGAGGACCACACTCATTCACAAACGCGCAGTTATCGTGTTGCCTACTTTACACCGCGCCGTAACCGCTGGTTGTACTACAATGCACGATGGTAAATGCATGACTGCACGGCGTCCATTTGCAATCCCTGGCCCCGTCGCGTTCTCGCGCGTGCGCAGACATTTGCCGAATTTTTGCCGAACTTCCCTTCAAAAGTTCGGCAGATTCGGTCCATCACTAGTATTTACACAAATGCAGATCGACCCATTTTTAAAATTTTTGAAAATCTAGAGTGCGGTGAAGCGGTGGTTGTTGACTTATGATTGAATCAAAGCATTCCACCGCCAACAAAAACGAAACAATCACAATATCAAGAACACCTCAGGTTGTTACGAGTTTAGCCGGCTGAATCTGTAGCATTGCGCTATTTTGTGTGCTCATTTCACAAATTCTTTTAGCGATTCGCAAATTTACCCGAATATCTGGCGGTGAACAGTGCACGGTGCTCCCGACTCCCGGGGGTGGCGGCACTTCTTGTAGGAGCCACTCCGGAAGCCACTGGAACAGCCCCACGGCTCAGTCCCCACGGCTTCTTTTCGCACGATTCACGGTCGCAGATCGTTTGATTGAGTGTCGAGATCATGCTGGAGAGCTTACTACGTTTTTTTGTATTGAGATGCATGATCTGGGCAGTTTAGGTTTTCGGTGCTCATTTATGGCATGGCAATTCTTCACCCAGAAGCAACCAAAAACTGCGCTGTTGGACACAAATTCGGCCCGTCGGAGCGGGTGATGCTTCAGTGGGGTCTGCAATGGCACAAGATCCTAAACTGTGACAGCAAATGAAGAGGCTTCAGCAGGCCAAAGTCTGGATAGGTGGGGACACCTTCCGGAGTTGGAGGTCACGCTTGCAAACGCCACAAAAGTGTGTGACGTGGAACGTGCAACGTGATCGCCGAGCAAGTGCGGAAGATGCGGTGAATGCTGGCATTTGCGAAGTGCGAGATTTCGCTGGACGACGAATAAGACATGCTTTGAGAACGTACCATTGATCCGACATACCAGTGCGGACGAATAGTAGTCTAGTCGCAGACAGAGTGAGAACGACAGGGAGCAGTTTCAGTTGTCCCGCCTCCAGCGTGAACTTCCTAGTTTCGATAACGCCTGGGCATCTCGTGCACCTCGCGTGTGCATGCGCAGCCAAAGCATGCCAGAAGGCATCGATTGCGTGTTGGAGGCTGGGCTTTCGAAACAAATACTTTGCCATTCTCACGTGTTCGCAGTAAAATGCGCATCTAAAGATTTTTTTTTTTTTTTTTGCTGATGTGCAATGCGGTGGGGTCGACTTGAGTCTACTTACAATGGTGTAAATATAGTATGCAGTATCTATGAGAAATTGTCACTTATAACATCACATAAAAATATTTATGCAGGTCTAAAGTGCTCCGGGGCCACCCGGCAGATGGCACCAGTGTTCTCTCGTCCTAAGTGGCAATGCAATGCACTCGAGTGCACTCAAACACAAATGTGTGAATCAGCCTCGACGTTTTCACAAAGTTACCCTCGCCAAAAGCATATTCCACTTTTGAACGAGCAGAAAATTGTACAACTTTCCTGAAGGCCTATGAGACGAGATTTAAAACCAAACGAGTTAGCAACAATATCCATGGCCGAGGAAAGGGGATTTCCCCTAAAAGCTGCATCATGACACAGCAGTGCCGAGGGAAGGATACGTGCAGCCCTCGTGGCCCGGTTCTCAGCCACCAGGGAAGAGAGCAAGTCGTCAGTCTGCGAATGCTGTTCGGACATGCGCTGCACCTGACTTGCCAGGGCAGCCAGGGACTGGGCCAGTGCGGACGTCTGCTCCAGCTGTTGCGTCGCCAGCAGCTGCAGCTTCTCCACCGGCACTGGGGGTGGCACAGGGGGCAGCACCGGGGCAAGCCTGCACGCCGCCCACAACCCTCCTTGACACATTTCACCAAATGTATGCGCTTCATGCTAGCGTCAGAGTGCTCCAAATTGCAGCTGCAACTACCAATCCACTCTCTTTTTTGGTTTGACACTTCAAGTTTCAAAGCGACAGCTTTACAGGCGACACTTAGCAGGGGTTTTGGTGTCGGCGTTTGCTGTCTGTTGTCGCAACGAAAATGAAAAAACCCTTCTTGTCTCCCCTCATGGCACAAAGAGAGAGAAAAGTTGGGTGTTTCCATTGCCCAGGCCGCGCAGAGAGAAGAGAGAGCCCCGACAACACGTCAATAATGGTGCGATGACGAAGCATCAGCGAAGCGTCTTCCCCTTTCGTCTGCTAACGATAACTTCAAAACCTGTGTTTTCAAACATTACTCCCGTCTGTTGCTACACATAATGTTGGAGGGTCTTAGAAACTTCCACCGCATTTGATTTCTCTATAACATCTCTACTTCTCGAACCCAACCTGAAACGTCAAATATGTTCTGCTAAAACTTGTCGCCTTGCACCCGCCTTCCCAGCAGAGCTTTGCCTAGTTTCTCTGCACGCGTCCCCCTCTCTTTGCTCAGCAGAATGTCAACATTACCCCTTCCCTTCACTGCTCAATAACACCGGGGAAACCTGCGCCTTCGCTTGCGTCCTCACAGCCGAAAACTATTCCTAATGGCGCTGCCGCACCAAGGCCGTACTCCGTCCCAGGAACGAGGGGGGAGGAAACGGCAGGCTTCTGCGGCTCGCCCTGCATCGCTTACTTCACTAACCTGCATTGCTTACTTTACTGACCTGCATCGCTTACTTTACTGACCGGCATCGCTTACTTTACTGACCGGCATCGCTTACTTTACTGACTGGCATCGCTTACTTTACTGAGCATCCAGTGTCACGCCGTCCCACTTACTTTACCACTCACCAAGCGCTCGTGGCAGTCATCAGTGGCATCCACGATGCCCACCACGACGGCAATGTGCAATAACCAATTCACACCTCCGTCCTCCGGTACATGACTACACCATTTTTCCCGCATTGTGCGAACGTGCTACAGCAGTCGCCTTTGCTTCGTTGCACATTGTAGGCGAATAAGCACCCTCTTTGAAAATCTGGTATATGGAAATCACCGATATACTTTACATGAAGAAATGTGCAGAGTTTCTTCATGTGGGATAACTATGTTAAGAGGGTTGAAAAGTAAACATTTCGGCAGAAATCTGCCTGGTTAGGTGAATATTAATGAAAGACACTGCAAGTACTCTCTCTCTAACCAACCGTGTTTAAATAGCCAGACGTTTTGTGGCCTGCTCAGCCGCTTGTTCACAGGCGACTTATCTGGCTGGGTGTTTGTCTTTCCCTTCGTCTCCTTGTCACTGCCGTTTAAATCGTCCTTTTTGTGACACCTTGAAGCCCGTGAATATAACTGCTTGGGAGGGTACTGTTCGACCGGTTCAGATTGTTCTTTGTATGTTGAATATGCCATGACTCTAGAAAGAGTCAGTTTTTCCAGTTTCTTTCCGTGTTCAGTCAAAACTGCTGTGGAATCAGACTTGTACCCGTTACTGCAAAAAAAGTAACCGATTAAAATTACTTCACTGTAAAAAATAACCGATTACGATTACAATTACAGCCTCAAAAAAGTAATAGAAAAATTAATCTAAAGTAATCGATTACTTTCCACGTTACTTTTCATTCAAATTATTTTATTGCGGTAGCATATATCTTTGGGGTCTCGCGCTCAGTTGTAACGAAAAAAAAAAAAAAGAAAAGAAAAAGCCTCGACTGTTTTTGCATAAAGCTGAGTGAGTGAGGCCAATACACCCAATCCCTCTCGTGAAAATAAAATAAAATGAACACTGTTTACATACACTACCCACAAGAGGCTGGATGATGATTTTTTTTCATACCCAGATGTAGCCTGCAATGTATATAAAAAAAAAAAAATAAAGTACAAAGGAAACAAAGCATAGTGAAGCGGCCTACTAATCCTGGAGGTCCCATGCTTAGTAATTTCGAAAAAGAAAAAAAAAAAAAATAATAATTGACCTTTGCCCAGAGCTGTGGCACATCTAACCCCCCCCCCCCCCCCCCCCCCCCCTTTTCCCTTTCAAAAAAAAAAAAAAAAAGAAATTTAAGAAAAATTGTAATGGGTAATTTTGTAATCGATTACAGCAAAAAAAGTAATTCAATTACAAAGATCGTTACTCCTTGAAGAAGTAATTGAAGCGTTACAAAATTACAGAAAACTGTAATCGATTACAAGTAATCCCTTACTTGTAACGCATTACGTACAAGTCTGTGTGGAAGTCAATGACGTGGTTGCTCTTTTCTGCATTTTCCGCTAGAGCGTTACCTTGTATGTCCTTCTATTTTACATCATACTTGTGTCTGCGTAGACGTTCAGGGAAGTTCTTGGTTTCCACACATTTGAGGCGTTGCAGTCGGCAAGGGAATATGATAAACAAGGACACTGTTTTCAACATGGGAAAGACCAGCACGCACTGTTGAAAACACTGCCCACTTCACTGAACTAGCTTTGAACTTACAAGTGAACGAGGACGAGAGCCTTGTTTCCTTTGATGTAGTGTCCCTGTTTACAAGTATCCCTGCTCAGCTTGCAGTGACCGTCATCAGAACGGCACTTACGTCAGACACGACTCTCCTTGAAAGAACCCAACTCTCGGTGAATGAAATCTGCTGCCTATTAGAATTGTGCCTGACGAACACCTACTTCTCTTTCGCTGGTAGTTTCTACAAGCAAAGTAGTGGCACCGCCATGGGAGCTGCTGCGTCTGTCCCGGAAGCCAACCTCACAATGGAAGCCATAGAGAAAAAGGCATTAAGTATGTTTTCTCCGACATCACTATGTTTCTTCGCTACGTAGACGATTGCTTCTGCGTCGTGAAAACCAGCGAAGTTGACCGCCTCCACATACACCTTAATTCCATCGAACCAAATATTCAATTCACAGTAGAATGTGAATCTAGCGGTTGCATTCCATTTCTGGATGTATCTGGGAAAAAAGACAGGCAACCTTTTAACATTCCAGGTGTACAGAAAACCAACGCACAGTCGACAATACCTAACTTTTGTGTCAGACCACCCCACATCTCACAAATCTTCTGTAGTTTTGGCACTATTTCGACGTGCCATCACAATGCGTTCAACAGATAAGGCCCTTAAAGGGGTCAAGAAACAATTTTACAACTTTTCCCTGTTTAGCTTTCCTCCCCAACTCATAAATCGCGCATTGTACCAAACAGTTCAAGAAGACGGAAAGGGGGGAGTGCCCTCTTGCTCGGACTCTCGTTTGTGTACCAGGACACAGCCATTGTCCCCCTAGAAGATTAGCCCGTCGCTCAAAATTCAGAGAAAAGTTGCTTTCCCTACCCCGTTCACCCCGAAGCTGACAGTGCTGTGGAAGCTACGTGCTTGTTGGGCCAGCCACACTTTTGCCACGGGATCACGCTCTCTCGCGCATACCCACACGCAGAGAACGAGGTCGGGGGATGAAAGGGAGGCAGCTGATTGGTCCGGCAAGTATGTAGCTTCCACCGCAATGTCAGCTTAGGGGTGAAGGAATTAAGTAGGGTCCGGTGTCATGTGACGTGCGTTTGGGCCCGGTGGCGCGCTTTGGGGGCCGCGGATGTAACACAGTGAGAAGGAAGAGAGCTTACGAAGGGAAGGAGGTACAAAATAGTCCGCTGTGTTTTCAAATTTTCGTACCGAAAGTCAAGCTTTTGACTTTCTACCTTTTTTCTGTTGGCCCACTGAACGATCTGCTATTAGTAAAATCCCAATCTAAATTGATTTATCCCAGTCCAAAATTCATTTCATGGGTCCTTTAAAGAGGAATATCCAACAAGATTCATCAACAATATCTACAAGAAACTTCATCACCCATCTGCAGCCGAGAAAACTCATCCCTCCAGCTGCATGTGTGTCCCGTACCTCAGAGGCACGAGCGAAGTTCTCACCCGTGCTCTCAAGCCATACGGCATAGTAGTGACACATAAGCCCGTCTTGACCATTGGCCATCATCTTCCTCTTCCAAAAGATTGTCATCCAAAAGAAAAAGCCCAAGGCCTTGTTTATCGTATTCTTTGCACCGACTGCAACACCTCATATGTAGGGGAAACCAAAAACTTCCCCAAACGTATACGCAGACACAAACATGAAGTAAAAAAGGACATACAAGGTAACCAAAACATGCAGAAAAGAGCAACCACGTCATTGACTTCGACAGCAGTTTCGTACAAACACCAAAAAAAAAAGAAAAAAAGAAAACCTTCTTGTTGGAGTCATGGCATATACAAAATACAAAGAACAACCTGAACCAGTCGATCGGTACTCTCCCAAGCAGTTATATTGACGGGCTTTGGGGTGTCACAAAAAGAAGGACGAAACAAGGAGAAGAGAAAGACAAACACCCATCCAAATAAATCACCCGTGAACAAGCGGCTGAGCAGGCCACGAAACGGGCTATTTAAACACAGATGGTCAGAGTACCCGCAGCTTCTTTTATTAATGTTTCAAGGGGTCATGCAACAATACTGGGTTGGAATATCTCACTTCACATGAGCTTACAGGTACTAGTGCGACCCAAGCATACCCACAGTCACCCAATTTGGGCTCGTGACAATCAATGCCCTTTGAGCCTTTGGGTAGTGGCTCGTGTCCAATCGCTGCAATGAGAGGAATAGCCAAACCCTGACAATGTCTGGAACTCTGCACATGCTCTGTGCTTTGCCAACCACAGTGCATGGCTGCAATGAAGATTGGCAACATATATTTGGCACCAGACCACGTTGCTGCTAGGTCTGACTGAGTTGAGGGGGTGAATGCCACTCATTGTTCTTTAATTTTTTCTGAGACGGAGAGAAAAACTAACTATGTTTTGTAGTTTATGAAAATCGACAATTATTTTTAAGAGGTATTTACTGAAAGTACAAAACCTGTTGAACTGCCCCTTTAACATGGTTGAAAATGAGGTCAACCCCAACGAATTGGACTGTTAGTACCATTTCCTGCTAATTGTCCCCTTAAATCATCTTTCAGTTTTTAGAACAAAAAATGAAAGACCTTTACAACTTCCTGTAATGCTGAATTAGAGCGCAGCTTTTGAGGAGGAGGAGGAGGGGAGGGTACTGAGGGGAGGGTATGCCCCTCCTCCTCATTTGTACCCTTCCTCCTCCTCATACCCCCCCCTACCCTCTTCCCTTCTCCTCCTCCTACCCGCGCATTGCATCATGGGACGTTTCCCATAATGCAACGCGTGACGTGACGTCACGTGACTCTTTCTCGTGAGGTCACGTGACCCTCGTGACGTCACGTGACTCTCGTGAGGTCACGTGAAATCTCGTGAAATCACGAGTCCCGCATGTTGCATTATGGGACATTTCCCGTAATGCAACGCGCGGTTGTGCCGACGGCGACGTCGCTCAAGCCGGAAACGTGCGCCTAAGAGCTGCGCTCTAAAATAAAAGAGGAGCAAAGTAGATGGGTGCACATGGTATACCTCACACTACTTACTACAAGATTCACCAATGACTCAATACTGCCATGTCTAGCTTTTGATCCACTATGGCTGGACTTGACACTATTCTGAGGGTTCATTTAGAGCTACAAGGTACAAACTGATCAACATGCTTTATGCATCACCAGAAAAAAGCAAACACAACCCACCCCGATGCTACAGCGGCATACGCCTCTGTGCTGCTGGGTAATTCTGGCCAGGCGCCGTCTCCTTTGCCCTTGCTGCTCTCCTCCACGTACGTCTCATCGCAGGCGCTGACGAGCGGTACTTCGACGGGGGGTGCAAGGAGGGCCCCTTCACCGTGCCCTCCTATCGGCTGCAGCTCTTCCGCCGCCGAGTCGTAGTCCAGCCCCAGGTCAAGCTCCTCCTCCTCTTCGGTGCTGTGGCTTGCTGAGTAGAGCAAAAACGCCGCCTTGTCAGCTTTTCAATCACTTAATTCAAGGTAACACCACACGGCGAAAAACGCAGGTAGTTAGCTCTGATATAATCGTCTCCACAAAGTTAGAAAGAAATATTCGAGCCCCGCTTCTGAACCCGTGCCACTGCTGCCCATAATGCTCTGACCGTAGAGAGCCGTCCACCTTCTTGAAAACCTGCCCTACCTAGGCTCCTGCTCAGCCTGGCACTTGCCACTTTCTTTAGCTTCAGCTTGACCCCAGGAACGAGTTAGCGGCCTATCTACCAGAAGCTGCGGTGCAGCTCGGAGCGAGAGGAAAGGAAGCGCACCATTGGCCAGCCTCTCCGAGGGAGCCAGGATGTCTGCCACCTCGTGGCTTGATGTGCTCGTCGTGCTTTGTTGAGATGAGGGCCGCTGCGTGCTCTTGGCCACCTCCCTCGGTGGTTCGGGTTCCCCCGCCACCGGTCCATCCTCTTCACCGGACTGGCACGGCCGGGTCTCAGCCAGCAGTGGGGTCTCTGCCGTCATCGCTTCCAGCAGAGGGATCGACTCCAATAGGGGCATTCCCTCCGGAGTCTCCTCGCTCAAGCTCGTTGCGGAGTCACTGTCGCCGCTGTGGTTGGCTGGCGTTAGTGTGCAGGGAGTCACCACCAGGGGCCCTGCAAACCGGGTTCGAGCGTGTGCCACAGCAGTCGAGGGCAGACTCACAAAATGTTCCACTCAGAGGCGAAGAGCGAGAGGGCTGCAGCATGCCCAATCCCAAAAGGACGGTAGGACAATTAGCACTCTCGTGCATACAAGACTGTCAGTCAATTTTAGCCACGAATGAAGATAACAATATATCATCATCGTCGTCGTATCACTGAAAAAAAAAAAAGAAAAGACACGCTCATTGCTGCTGTCAAAATGTGTCCTCACATGAGAACCATTTGCGATAGAGCATGCTGTGCCGGCTCCTTTATAGGTACACTGAATGACTGTCGCTCGTTACCATTTTTGCTGCATTATAATAAAAACTTGCATAAAAAAAATATGAAGAAAACTGCTGACATCTGCATATATGGTCGAACACAGGAATAGTGATATCTCCCACTTAACAAACTAATATTTGTTTCATCCCCCTGGTTCCACAGCTATAACAAATTGATGTATTAACTAATAACTATGTCGCATCTGTATTTACCTTAGAACAATTACCTCTATTCAGTGATCAAACATGTAAAGCACTTAATACTGTGAACCCATCACCTTCAACCCAATAGTATTCCTGAGTGTGATTGAAAATCTCTCCCGAAGCTCAGCTCCTGGTGACGACGATATCTGTCCTAAGCTTCTCTTGGGGGCACGACACAACCATGCCAAACCTAATGCAGTTTATATCACAGGTGCTGCTGCTCGTAATCACTGGACTGTCAGCCTCACCGGCACTACTCGTCAGAAATCCCCGGCTGCGTCATTTGTGGGTGGTTCAAGCTCGACAACAACCGCACGACAAGGAACGCTTCCGTTTTTGTTGACAGGCCTTTGTCTACAAAAGGATCTACCACCCTCGCAAGCATCGGGGTATGACACAACCGTGCCGAACCTAACGCAGTTCATATCACAGGTTTGTTACTTGAAGTATGCAAAATAGTATTGTTCCAATAACCTACCGCTCTTAGAGGTGCCGTGTCCCATCAACAAAATGTGCCTATTAACCATTTGTTGCAGTGTTGTAACCTTCGTGTTTAATTGCTTAACTTCACTACCTTATGCTAGCTGCCTTCTATTTTTCGACGTGTTATTGCCTCTTTGCAGAGATGATGAGCTTAACCCTGGCCCTACTGATATGGGGAAATTGAGCAAACTAATTGAAAACCTAGCAGCGACAAATGACAAATATCAAAATGAAACATGTGAACGGTTAAGCACTATCGGTTCAGGGATCGACGAACTAAAGCAGAAGATAGTCACCCTTGAAAGGAAAATGCAGGAAATCAATGGAATTAAGGAAAGGCTTACCGTGGTTGAATCTACTATACATGAGGTCTGAAGTGAAGTCTGCCCCACGCGCGATAAAATCGACGCCCTAGACTCTGGTATTGACGACCTTAACAACAGAATGAGGAGGAACAACTTGTTATTTAGGGGAATCCCAGACGGCTAACAAAATGAGATGTGGGAAGAGACGGCTAACAACATAAAAGAATTCACTACTAACAACCTGGGTATAGAAGCTGGAGAAGTTGAATGTGCACATCGCGTCGGCCGCAAGCGGGGGGGGACAGCTCGACCAATTGTAGTGCGCTTCTTAGACTACAGGAATAGACAGAACGTACTGAATAATACCAGTAAACTGAAGCACTTACCCTCTCTGAAGGTGCCTATCTCTGAGGACTTTACTGTAAGGGTTTGCCTCCATTGGAGCAAACTATGGCATTTAGCGCACAGTTCAGAGGAAATAACATTAAAGTGAAACTCGTGCACGACAAACGTTATGCTGATGGCAAGCAATAGTCATATTGCTCCGTTACAGACAAGATTATTCTGCTCAAAAACTTTGAGAATTTGGTAAAATATCTATACATGTTGTCACCTCAAGAAAAAATTAAGTTTTGCGCACTGTTCATACGCGGCGTGAAGTAGTTCTTACAAGATTTGCTTGTCGGAGGAAGAAGCAATGTTTTTTGCATTTTAAGTGTGTATGTCTTGATAAGATAACATATATCTAATCTAAAAAGCCCCTACATATATCATAGTTCTCTACATAAACGGGAAAATTAACAATACTCCGCAAGGAGCGGACTCTTTTTACTTCGGTTCTTGAGGTGAAAACTGGTATAGACAAGATATGTCGATCTTGGAGTGCTTGTAGCAAAGTTTCATAGACTTCTGCCTAAGCAAGATATCTTTTTGTCAACTGTGAATGATACGGGCACTAAAATTACTATCGGGACAGAAACGTGGCTTGATCCAGAGATTAACAATGGAGAAATACTTTTTAATCGATCATTTAATTTATTTCAGAAAGACCGCACACTTTCCCGTGGTGGCGGCATACTTATCGCTATCAGTAAAACAATGGATGCCTCCCTTTTATCTTTAGATAGTGCACTTGAAATCTTATGGGTATGCTTGAGTCATTCCTTGTTGCCCATCATTGTTGGCGTCTGCTACAGCCCTCCAGGCCGTACAATACTTTTGTTATGAAACTGCACATGTGCGTAGAGCAAATGTTTTTATTTCCTGGTAGCACTGTTATTTTTTGCGGCGATTTTAATTACCCAGGGGTCAACGGAGGAAATTAACTCTTGTGCGGCCCATTCAGAAGTGCCCAGTTTCATTGACTTGATGAAAAGCTACGGTTTAACTCAAATTGTAATGGAACCCCCACAAAGTAACTCTGTTTTGGACTTCGTTTTCACCTAGAGTGTAGATAGTGTAAAATTAGTTTGCATTCTTAAAAAGATCAGCGATCATAACACAGTCCTAGTGGAAATGTCTGCTAGTAATAGGTAAAACAATAACCCCCAAAACCGTAAACGTCAACAGTAGAATCAATGAAAATACTCTAAATGAGTCCTTCGAGCTGTTTGCTTTAAAGTATGAACTGCATTTCAACGAAAGAACAGTTCAGTGCAACTGGGAAATGCTCAAAAACTAATTTGAGCGATTAAAGTGTGGTTTTGAACCTAAGATGGTTTTCAGGACGAGTGCTGATCAACCCTGGTTTACAAATGCCACTAGGGAATGAAATAATAAAAAGAAACGTCTTTATGCCAAAGCAAAAATAACAAATTCTGCGACTGACGTCACTAAATATAATAATTGCTGTAAAGAGCTCAAAGCTAACATCAACAAGCAAAGGATAAATATTACAAGCAAGACCTACTAAGCTTATTAATAACCAATCCTCAGAAATTTTGGAAAACTATAAGACTAACGAGAGTCGATTCCCTGCCTAAACTGTGCAACAAACTCAACGAAGTGCTAACAAACCTTGAATCGGCTTACGTTTTTAATAACTGTTTCGCCGTGTGTATTTACCTTAGAATAATTACCTGTACCGAGTGATCAAATATTTAAAGCTCTAACGTCTACTTTGAACCCATCACCTTCAAGCCCAATGGTATTCCGAGTGCGATAGAAAATCCCTCCTGAAGCTCAGCTCCTGGTGATGACGATATCTATCCTAAGCTTCTCAAATTAACAAAGAACATATCCTGCCACTTCTTGTGTCGCTTATTCCAACAATCGCTCGACTTAACTACCCTTCCCGCGGACTGTAGATTTGGGAGGGTTTTACCTATTTCCAAGACCGGTAATAAAGACGACTCATCTAATTATAGACCCATATCATTAACTAGCGTGCCTAGCAAAATTATGAAACACGTCGTCTACTCCCACATCATAAATTATATGTCAGAAAATCAATTATTATGTACTAATCAGCATGGTTTCAGAAAGGGATATTCATGCGAGACCCAATTTTTTTAATTCGTTACGGACCTACATAGCAACTTTCACTCCTCTAGCCCCACTGACACCGTCTTCATTGATTTCTCAAAAGCATTTGACACGGTTCCTCACCAACGACTTCTGTACAAACTTTCTGAACTAAATATTCCCCCTTCTATTATTCACTGGGTAGCTGAATTCTTAAATAAACATAAACAGGCTGTCCACCTGGGGCAGGGCCTGTCACCTAACCTCCCTGTAATATCGAGTGTTCCACAGGGCAGCGTTTTGGGTGCGCTTTTATTTCTTACCTATATTAATGACCTTCTCCTCCATACAACGTCATCCATCAGGCTCTTCGCAGATGACTGTGTCATTTATCGTTGTATTATTAATACTGAAGGGTCTTTACTACTAGAACAGGATTTAAATATGTTTCCACTCTGGTGTAACACATAACAGATGAAGGTCAATGTAATCAAGAGTAAACTATTAACATTCACCAGCCAACAAACGCCTGCAATACATAACTATACATTACAAACTCTGCCTCTCAAAAAAGTGTGTAGCTACAAATACCTAGGAGTAACACTTTGACGACCTTACCTGGAATACTCACAGTAACACTGTAGTGTCTATTGCTTGTAAATCTCTAGGATATATTAAACATAACCTACCGTAGAATACCGTGCATCCGCCCATACCCAAATTTGTAAGATCTGAGAAAATATGCACAGTACATTGATGTGTAAAATTGATGACCAGACAAGCGTCCATCCCCCCTTTTCTCTAAATTTTGAGTGGGTACCTGTCCAGTATTTTACGGTATACGGTACTCATTTTTTGTTAAACTAAGAGCCTATAAATCTTTTGTCAGGGCTAAATTGGACTACGCTTCCTTTATTTGGTCGTCGCATCAGGCTCACCTTATTAACAAACTTGAACCAGTACAAAACAAAGCATCTCGTTTCATGTCCCATAACTAGTCAATGTCATCAAGCGTAACTGCACTCAAAACTAACCTCGACCTTTGCTCACCAACTAAAAGAACTAAACTTTCTCGTCTCGTCATATTCCACAAAATTTACTACCCCTCTTCCGTCATTTCGAAACCATTACTGCCAACTTCCACCACACATCTCCTTACGTCGTGACCACAATCTAAAAATAAACCCTCTATTTGCGAGAGCTAACAAATTTCAAAATTCCCCACTCTCTCTAGCCATTAACAACTGAAATTCCCTTCCTGAGGCTATTGTACTCGAAAATAACCAAGCTAAATTTCGCTATCTTTGCAAGGCACATCTTAAAAGTGCTCTTGTTTAGCCTAACTGTTTATTCCAATACAGAAAAAGCTTGTTATAACAGACCTTGATTTTGACCAAGATTTCGGTCCGTTGTAAAGGGAGTATGTTGTATGCAGATATGAAATTGAGTCAATGGTGCATAGAGGAAAACCAACGGAACTTCACAAATCGGTATGTTATATCCAAATGTCTTGTAACCAGGTCTGTTATAATGAGCTTAGACTTAGTTATTTCTTACAATTTGTTTGAGTTTCTAATATTTCTTTCCACGATATGTACACTGATCTGAATTGACCTTATTCAGCAAATCTCACTATCTATATTTATTTTGAGAATTTACTCGTTTGTTTCTAAATGTTTGCTTATACAGTCGAACCCGGTTATAACTAAGTCAACACAAATCAGAAATATGTTATATCCGAAATTCATTACATCTAAGATCTGCATTTTTTTTTATGCACAGGACAACTGATGGCATGAAGTATATAACACAGGCTTTTATACGAGGGTTGTCCGTAAAATAAGGTTCCCAAGGAGCTGCAGTCGCGAGAAAAGCTGTTAAGCGGGATCCGGCGACACTGACGTGCAGCTTGGTTTCCCCTCTCCAAGTCCCCGCCCCGGCGAGCTGTCTGCGAAGCTCAGTCTTGGCTTGGCAGCCGTTAGAGATGGAGCTCCCACTCGCTTTTCCCGCCAGGTGCGAATTACACTCTGTGATTCGTTTTTTGTGTAAGAAAAAAAGACAACTCGGCGCCGGTGGACATTCATTCCCAACTTTGGGACGTCTACAGAGAAAAGTGTATGAGCGTACAACACGTGAGCAAATGGTGCAGAGAATTCAGACGGACGTACAGATGTCTATGACGAACCGCGTTCTGGACGGCCATCGGTTTCGGATGAAACAATTGCGAAAGTGGAAAAAACAATGCTGAAAGATCGAAGGGTGATGGTTCGGGAGCTCTGCGAGATGACCCCTGATGTCAGCAAGACCTGCATTGACAAACTTTTGACAGACCATTTAGGGTATGCCAAGGTTTGTGCAAGGTGGGTCCCGAGAATGCTTACGGAAAACCACAAACGGCAACATGTTGAAGCGGCCCGCGAATTTCTTCAGGCCTACGAAACTGATGACGAGGAATTCTTGGACTCTATTGTCACTGGGGACGAGACCTAGGTCCGCTACACGACACTGGAAACGAAACAACAATCCCGTCAATGGAAACATCCAGAGTCGCCGAAGCCGCGGAAGTTCAAACAAACACCGTATGCCGGCAAAGTGATGGCGAGCGTTTTTTGGAACAGAAAGGGGTTATTGTGGTGCGAATTCATGCCTGCCGGTACAACAATCAATGCGGACCGCTACTGTGAGACGTTGAAGAACCTTCGCCACGCGATTTAAAACAAGAGGAGAGGCATGCTCACGAAGGGAGTGCGTTTCCATCAGGACAATGCTCGTCCGCGCATCACCCGTGTAACAAACCATCTCATCAACAAATTTGAATGGGATACTGTCGCACACCCGCCCTACAGCCCAGACACAGCCCCAAGTGTCTATCATCTCTTTCCTGAATTGAAGAAACAGTTGGATGGGACGAATTTCAAAACCGGAGAGGATCTGAAAGAAGAGGTTTTAAGCTACCTTCACGGCTTGGCGGGAGAGTTCTAGGATTCAGGTATAAAGAAGATGGTACACCTCATGCAAAAGTGCATTCATCTCAACGGCGATTATTTTGAAAAATAAGGCAGAGTCTAAGCTTTCCAAAAATGTAATATTCAATGCCAATAAACATTGTTTTTATTGTGAAAAATTTTTGGGAACCTTATTTTACGGACAACCCTCGTAGTAACAACAGCCCGACTTTTGTAGATTTTCACTGTAAAGTAGCTATAATAAAGCCACAGTTGTGTTTATCACAATTGCGGCCATGCGTGCGCGTGTCAACGCGCCTGGAGGTGCGCTTCTCCTTTTGACAATTTGTGCAAGGCAGGAAAGCGAGCAGCAGTGGGAAGGCGAGAAGCAGCGGATAAGCGGGGTGCATACATTCGGCCGGCGCAGCTTCGGGGCGCGGCATGGTTTGAATAGGACAGCCTCTTGTAACACGCTTTTGAACGGACCGAGAAAAAGAGAGCTTACGACCAAAGAAACGTAACAGACGGGAATCAGCTGCTGCATGAGCGTGTTTCGCAGGCATGTACGCAGTCTTGGAGCACCCAGGTTCGCGCAAAAAAATGAAAATATTTTTAGGGGCGAAGCTCCTTAGGGGCTGGCCATGTCCGTGCGCCGTCCGCCGTAGGCCCGGCGTCGGGTGCTCGTGCTTCTGCTCGTGAGATCACGTGCTCACGAGCACGTGAGCACGTGCTCACGTGCTCGTGTAGGGCAAAAAAAAAATTGGAAAAAAAAAAGATGAAAAAAATTATGAAAAAAAGAAAGAAGGAAAAAAAAAAGAAAAAGAAGAAAACCACATTCTCCTACTGACATGAATGAAAAGGCTCGGCATGCTGCGGCTCGGCGTCTACGCAGACAAGCACCACCAGAGCTTTTTTATGATGTTTTAATAAAGATTTTGACTATGGAAGTCCCTTTAAAGGCAGCTGTAACAACCACTCACTGTGACAGGCGCGCCAGACACCTTCACGCGCTTTCCCAAACTTTCAATGAAGAGATGCGGCGGCCCAGTTTTATCTTCAATTTTCAACCAAACATAAACCCAGAAACCACAAAGTTAGCTTGCACGAGAAAAAAAAAAAAAAAAAAAAAAATGCAGACGAGAGAGAGGTATTCTCCCTCGTCTGCATTTCCCTTGTCCGCGCTCGTGTTACCGTATCAACTCCAAGGTTGCCGATATGGTTACGCAAGCGCAGACAAGATGGACGAGTGGGGGGGCCACCAGAGAGAATGGAGAGTAGAGGGAGAGCGCCATCTGTTGAAGAGCTGGGAAGGTATTTTGGATCAGCTTTGCTCAGACGGCGCAGTTGCTCAATCCCGTGGCTCGTAAATTAGGTGAAGGTGACTTCGATTATTGCTTGGTAGATACTTATCTTTCGATAAATGAATTTTCATATTCCTAAAGCTACAATAAAAAAAATCTTTGAACGTGAAACGTATCCAGGCAAAAACAAACAAAACAGCGTACGGCAAGTTTCAGGTTTTATTGCAAACGAAAGTAGGTGCCGATGCTCGACTGCGAGCAACGGGTCAAAGACGTTTTCACGATCTGTGCTTCGATTGTGTCCAGCTGGGAAAAAAAGTTGCGTCCGACTTTTCCTTCCCGTACGCATTTTGTTCTTTCGCCTGCCTTCTTTTTTTTCTCCCTGTTGCACCCGACGCCTGACTTCACAAGATGAATGGTCGCCGGGATGTGCTTTGCTTTGCAGCAAAGCCGAATCCGGCGAGTGCAGAGCGCCGTGATTTTTGTAAAAAAAATCGCCTGGCATTAAAGCGCACCACAATTTAGGATTTTTTTTTTTTTTTTTTTTTTTAAGTTATTGCCGAAGTTTTTGTACGTCAGTCTCTGCCTATTTTTGCGAAATTATTTAGCGAGTTTATCAGATTTCTTTCGTTATATCCGCGGTGCCGCTTCGAGTTTGTTCGTTAAAAGTGGGCTTAAATTACACTGAAGGTATACAAGCAGGAGCATGACATGAAAATTTGTTAGCTATATCCGACATTTAGCTATTCCCGGGTTCGTTATAAGTGGGTTCGACTGTATTTCTTGATTCCCCCGTCATGTAATGCACTTCAGGTGAAGTGCCTTTGAGGTATTAATAAATGTAATAGATGAAATGAAATGTCATTTTTATGCACCTGGTCACATAGTTTCTATGTGATTTGATACTTGAAACATCCATTAATAAAAATTCCGCCCTTTCCCCGCACTGTTGTGGAAAAGACAGCGTTAACATAGAATGCATTGTGTGCTGCTTCACGGTGACATTGCAAGGAAGAACTTGGTACACATTTTATGCCTCGATGGCCCCGAACACTGTCGTGAGTAGCGCCTCTGAAAGAAAGCCCTGCCATCCTTACCAGCTGCAGCATTAGTAGAAGTCAAGATCGTCACGTGAGATGGTGACGTAAAGTCGCTTGGAGTGAGGAGCACTTCAGCCGTTGAGAAGTCCGACGGAGTTGGATCCCTCGTGTCCTCGCTGACGGCCTTATCAGGGAAGTCTGTGCAAGCGTAGTCACCAAGTTAGTTTCAGTAGCATAATTTATATTATTTTATAATGTAGACCCTGATCTGATGTAAAGAGGAGATGCTGTATGAATACCACTATTTAATAGCTGAAGAATATTTCTTCCCATTGTTTACTCGTCTATTTTTTTTATTTACGTTTTTAATCATGTTCAATACATGATACATGAACGACTAGTTTTTAAAAGATGGTGTTTGTTTGGAAAGCTACAAACACTGGCAGAGTTCCCCTTACAGCAAGTCCCCAAAATCACGGGTACATAACAGGAACTCACACTCCTCCTCCTTGGACTTTTCGGCTTCCTCCGCATCGAGGCCGAGCTCAGAGAGGTGATCCGTACACCCAGAGACTGCACAAACCAGCAAGCTTTAATTACTAATCACAGGTAGCAATGAACTGGTAAAAAACAAGGGAAACATCCTCAACAATGAGGTGGAGTCAATTATTACTTTCAAGGTGGGACACAGATTAAAACAGCCACTCCTTACTTTTCATTAGAAGCGTGAGCAACACAAAAATTGAGAGTGAGAATCGTATGAGAATATTTAAAAATAAAAGCAAACCAAACATGGCCATACTGCCACTTTGTCTGTTGCATGCAGCGATGTCAAAGCTGCAGGCACAGAAGTGTAGGCCTCCAAAATGCCTCGTTTGCAAGAGCGCTCGCACAATAAAAGCATTTCGTAAAACCGCATACTCATGCCTGCACATATCAGAATGCTGCACAATACTCTGGAGTAGAGCACATCTTTAAAATATTTGAAAAACTGAATGCGAATACGGTCAAATCAGTATATCAAACAGACCACAGGTCTAATACAAAATCTACAAAACAGTCCAATACAGAATGCAAACAAACCAAATCAGTATATTCAAACTGACCACAGATCCAATGCAAAAGCTAATACGTGTGTTTAGCACATTTGACATAAAACAGTGTGAAAAAAGAACCATTCCCAAAAGTGCAAAACAGTTGACCTGACGCAGGTTAACATGTAGCTGATAGAGATAATCGCTGAGCCATGGAATTTTGTGCAGCATTCAGCAATTGGGAGCAAGGATAACGGGACGCCATGAGGTGAGATGGCCCGATCAGATGCGAGATGGCCTGCAACCTCATTTCCCAAGGCATGGCGATTTCTCCCGTCACTGACACACTTAATCGTGCCTAGTCGAGTGCGTAGCATGTGTACTTTATAAAAATTTAGAAGAACCACACATGATCGAGATCACAGGACAGACTTGGGCCCATTACATGAAAAATATAATGGATTACAATTACAAATTACCGAGCCTCAAATGTAATAGTTAAAACATTACCTTTGCTGAAAAGTAACGGATTACTTTACTCATTACGTTACAACTTACTTTCACATTACTTTTCCCATACAGTTATCAAGAACACAATAGAAACAATTTTGATGTTTTAAAAAATGTTCTGAACACAACCTTTCCATTTCTCATACGCCCGCATTATGGCAGTCCTCGCAAAAATAAAATATTGTATTCAAGAGAAAGGACAAAATTTTTTAGAATAACGTATGATATTTTAGCGCACGCTAACACTAAATTTAGCACTTGCATTGGGGCACGCTATGCAAGAGTGTTTTAGTATAGCGTTTCACAGCCACGACGCAAAAGCACAAGCATCTCGCACTTGCAACGCCACCAAGATACAGTAACAATTTTTATTTCATACACGAAATGCTGTAACTTGAGAAAAAAACAAGTTTTTTGGTTCAGAGTAACATTTCAGATTTGTTTAAATATGAGAATGCGACACGAGCAGTCGACCGGTCGTGTCCGCTTGCGTCGCCTCTGCAAGAGAGGTCTCGTGTACTGACCTTCGCACACAGTAACTTCGCCGAGAAACGTTCACGCATCGCAAGCAGCCAGCGATCATTGCCCACCTTGCTGGGTCTTCCAAAACGTTTCTGAGGTGCACCTCCAGTAGGAGTGCAATGTCGTTCCGTGTTAAAAATTGCAGTCACGAGGATGCCGCCGATGTCACACTTACGATGACGCCAAAGCAGCTGCAGCCGCGGTGCTGGAAGCCGCCATATTTCAACTGTGCTCGTCTTGGCTTTAGCCAACTTCTGATCATGAATCCTCCTTGGAAGAGTGCAAACAAGCGCACACTCTTTGCGTACGCGCGCAATTTCCGAAAAATAGCGTATGCTACAATAGCGCACGCAAATCGCAAAACGTGGTTAGCGTTCGGCGCATACGCAGTGGCGACGACGCTATTCTTTGCGTACGAAAAGCTTTAGCGTGCGCTATTCTAAGACTGCCTAATGTAGGTGCACTTCAGGTTCACCTATAAGCTGCCAAGGCAGCGAAAGCTGCAACTACACCCGCCACACCCGCCAACCCGCTAGCTTATGGTAACCGGAAATAATCCCTGGAATTTTGCAGACAAAGCTGCGGTGCGTATGCTCAGTAGCAGCATCTACCTCTGCTAGGGGATTCGGAGGTAAGGAACCGATCTACGAAAGCTCCCTTTTGAAACGGGCTTTGAGACATCCTCTCAAGCATGAGAGGACGTCTCAAAGCTGCGGTCTCGTGCCTGTCGCTTTGAAGCATTGTCAGCTTATGCATTAACGGAGTATAGTTGCATGCACTACTGAAAAATGCATGGGTGCTCATTCTTGAGCTTTGGTCAAGCGGGTGGTTGCACACTCATTTTGCTCCAGTTTCTGTATTATGTTCATAATTTTAAAAAGTAATGAGTAATTAAAGTAATCCGTTACCAATATTTTCTAACGAAATTACATTACAAATGACTGCCACAAAAAAGTAACAGATTACTTCCCAAGTCTGCAAGAAACCGACTACAGTCAAATCTCGTTAATTCAAACTTGCGGATAATTCAAACTAACATGCAGGTCCCATCCTATGCGTCTCTATGGGAGGAAACTCCCAGTAATTCAAACTTTGCTTTATTCAAACAAATTTTCGGTCCCCCTCGAGTTTGAATTAACAAGATTCAACTATACCGTATTTACTCAAATCTCACGCGACCTCGATTGTAACGCGCACCAGATTTTGTAGGTTGGATACAGTAATGAAACTTTTTCTAACTTGGAACAACGAAGCTTTATTCCAAATGCTTCTATCTTGCGATGAAATGAACGGCGCTGTCTTTCGCCGGCAAGGTCGTCCTCACGATAACGGTCCGGTGCAGCGCCCGTTGGGCGGTATGCATCACTCGACATCATTGTCGGGTGACTCCTTATCGCTGTCAACGGCCCAAAGCATTTCATCTTCGGTGCCGTCCATAGCGTTAGAAATTCCGCACTTCCTGAAGGCCTTGATAACCATGAAAGACAGGATCGTGCACCATGCATCATTCGCACATCGCACGTGATGCGGCCCGATTTCCATCGCTCTCCGCGCACAATATCACTTTTCTTTTGAATCCAGCGTCATAATGAACGCGGCGTGTCTTTGCAGTGGGAACTTCCACGCTGATGCGAACGCAAGAAACACACGAGTTGGCTACGCAGCATTTCAGCACGTAATGGAGCGGCCATTTTGAAATGTCGATGGCGATATGGTAGCGCAGTTTTGGGTCGCACTCGATTCTAGCGCGCATGCGATTCTTGAACCTATTTGCCCGGAAAAAAGATGTGCGTTAGATTCGAGTAAATACGGTAGTTGAAAACAGTAAACGGAGCGCAAATAAATACGGTATTCACTATAAAACATAGTAAAGGCACACATTGGGGCTACTCCATACATATTCGGTTGTTACCGATCGCACTCACCCAGGGAGTGCTGAGACAGGGTTCGGATGGACGCTGCTGAGGACGCAACGGCTGTTGGGTACACAATGTGACATGCCTGCAAGGACCTGCAAATCGCATTAGAATTTAAATTCCCAAGTGCCACATAACCTGCCGAGGAGCTAACTAGGGATCAAATTGAAGAAACTGCCAGACACCCACTGTACAAAGGTTCCTAAAACATGACACTACTATACAGTGAAGCGCAAGTCATCTAGAATGACCTGCTAAAGATTTGAAATGGTAGTCTCTTATTCAAAGAAAGCTGAACAAAGAGCACAGCACACTGCTCTAGCCAAAAGAGACGGCCAGCAACTTTTATATAGTATGCATTATCTCTTATGGTGGTATTCTTGCACACCAGGTTGGCGTTCCACTCATTCTCGGACTGACGTCGTCGTGCTTACTTGGTGTTCATCCAGAAAAGTCGCACTAGGGTACCCTCGTGGCGCTTCTCCGAGCCCCGCACTTCCTCTTCCCCATCAGCCGCTTGATGCTCTGAAATCCAACATCCGGAGGGTGAGAATGAAGCCAGAGTTTGTTTTCCCCAAGCGAATTGGCATTTCCCACTGCAATTGTTGGGAAATGCAGCATATTCCCTTCCATAGAAACTATTACAGACAATGAGCCCATTAAGCCCATGCTCTTGTACTCCAACTCTGGCGCTCAGGAGCTTTATAATACAGGTGAGCAACTGAACAGAGCCCAGCATGCCACAGCATGACAAACCGAAACTACCGCGATGAGCCGCACGGCCGCTTCTGGATTTAGGGAGCACAAGTACTAAATGTTGTGGATAGGAGCATCAGAGGTCAACATTTTGACAGCTAATTAACTAAGGCTACCCATTACTTTGTGCAACCATTAAAGCACAAAATAGTAACAAGAACATTATGCTGAAAGACATTAATTGCAGGTTGCTTGAAGTTAGTCTATTTAGTGCCTTCACGCCCAGGTACTATAAAAAGAAGAAAAAAAAATCTGATTGGCCTGTTGACTATAGTCGGTGACAGGTTAAGATTTCAGGGGAAGCTTCTCCCACCCCTTTCTACTTCAGCGGAGCGAATGCTCGGGAGGAGATTGCCTCCTCTCCAGTGTTCGCTCTGCTAAAGTGGAGAGAGCTGGGAAGAGTTTCCCCTGAAGTCTCACCCGTCACCGGCTATAGTAAACTCTGTAAACCCACACAGTCCGTTTTTCAGCACAAGAACGACACTCGTCAATGTTGACCATCAGACAAACTTAATGCCAACTAGTTTTTGGACAAGAACATAAAGAAACATTTTACAGAATGCTCCTTGATGGTTTTGCTTTCCAATTCAATAGTGTTAACTTACTAGGCAAAGCCCTGTTGAATTTAAAGACAGCAGGACCAGGCTGCCCCCCCATCTGAATAGTCACCTTGGTCGAGAATTGACATCATGAAGTGTGAAAACAGAACTCGTGCACCAGGGAAAAGTCGGAGTGGATGGAGTGAACTCAAATGCCAAACTCCCGCACAATTCCAATCCCTTTAGTTAACAGAGCATCAGACTTGTGTACTCCGAAGATCGACTTAATATACATCCCCCATTAACTGCGGCCTCGCTTTGAATGAAACGTGTGCCAGTTCTTCCGATCCAAGCAAGCGTAACCTTTTAGATGGCAGCATTCCATCTGGACTTGCTCATGTTACTACTACTACTAGTACTGATTTGAGGAAATCAGTGAATTCTCAATCTTTCTAGCCATAAAACTCGCTGTCTGCACGCTAGAAAGCACTTTAGCCAGAAGAAGGACATCTCGCACCTCTCATTCCCAACCGCACTGGAAGTGTTCACGAGTTAAGCAGGTCTACGAGACAGTGTCTAAGTGTGGGAGGAAAGAAAACAAGGCCCACCAGCATCGAGGCGGTCAACATGCTCGGTGTCTGTGGACGGCTTGAAGCGGCAGCGGACTGCCTCCACCACGGTGAAGCTCAGAACAGGCAGGATGACAGGGAATTGAGCCAGGGAGACCAACTTCCCTTCTTTGTACTGCTCGTCTATCTGCAGCTGTGCCACATAGACCACCTGTGGCAAAAAAATACAGCCCTTTAGGACTTCTCCCATCTGATGGGATTTAGTCACGAGTGGCTGTAAACCACAGATGCCTTGACGAAAAAGTGGGATACCCTTAAGTCACCCACTGTTTTTACGTTACTTTATTCCATATCATCAACTAAAAAAAAAAAAAAAAAAAGCACTACAATAGGTTGTTTTACAGCCTATTAATGCAAGTCACAACAGTAGTACAGTCCGCTAAATCGAAACATCAGCTATCTCTACAGGTGTTTTCGCAGCCCAAAATAAATTTTCATAGGCGTAACTATTTCTCTATTGCTTATCTGAATGGTGTTCACGGCAGACTTGGGATATCTTAAAATCAGATTGAAGTTAGATAACAACAGGTTAAAATCTCGGGTTGAAGCAGGCTTGGTAAGCTTAAGATAATATAAAAAAAAAAAAAGATTTAAAAATGAACAGATTAGCCAAACATGCTAAGAATGTAAACTCAAGCGCTGAATTCCATACACACGACAACAGGCGTAATAATCACAAGGAAGCTGGAAGCACCACCTTGCGATGGATGTCCGAGAGCACAAGGTAGCTGGCTGAAGGGTCAATCTCAGCCTTGAAGGCAGGAAGCTGGCCAGGATCATCAGGCGCTACAAAAAACCTAGGGAAAGAAATAAGATCAGCACAGCGACAAACCATACAATGCTCCAGATCCAAGACCTGTACGCTCTATTTCCAGGAGTGGTTGCATCCATTAAACCCCCAGATTCCCCTCTTATTAAAAGGCCTTTCCAAGTTGCTCACCTAATGGTCTGCAGGCAAGCCCATGTCATACAGCTCCACAACTTGAGCTCCGTGTTGTGCTCGGCTCCGGTCAAAGCAAACCTCCAGAACTGAGTGCTGCAAAATCCATAAAAATTAGTGCCGGTCAAAAACAACTCACGCCTTCAAGGCCCCTCTCCCCATGTAAACATATCCCAATACAGTAATACCTCGTTAACTCGAAGTCATAAAAACTGTGAAAAAATTTGAGATAAGCGAAATTTCATAAGCAAAGTACCGGAATTTTTTTACTTCTGATCGCGCGATGCTCTAAATAAAACTTCTAACAATCGCGGCAACATCAACTTCTCTGATGAGAGCAACTTTGCTCTCAAGCGTCAGTGATTCACACTGTTTGGGCTCCGCCACCTTCACGGTCAATCGAGTCACGTGTCAACAACATCAGAGAATTCACAACCGAATTTAACACTTCACCCTTGCTCGTGTGGTGCCGCAAGACGATCCAAACACCCGGAAAAAAATGACAGACAAGCAACAAAGAGCAGCAACACTCGAAACGAACGAGACACCTCTGGGAAACACGAGACTCACCACAACCGACCACCCACCGGACCAGGAGCAGAGAAGACGAAAGACAGCGGAACAAAACATTCAAAGGAAAGGGGGCACCGAACGCCAGGCATGCCGGCTTGCGAGCGATTGTCCAAATGGAAATCGTAAAAACAAAACAAACAACAAAAAAATGAAAAAAGAAAAAAAAAACAATGTTTTTGAGTCGCACATCTCTCTGCGTCTCCGTACACGGTCGCGTTTTTTTTTTTGTTTTTTTTTTTTTGCGCATGCACATTTTTTTTTTTAGTTTTTTGCGGCCGCACACAATTTTTTTTTGCGGCAGTTTTTGTTGTTTATAGTGTTTGTTTCCTATTTTCGCTGACGAGATTTCGAAATAACCCAAGTCCATCATGAAAACCTTTCCAGTTAAGCAAGAACAAAATGCATTGTACCTATGGGAGCTCATTCCGTGACAAGGAAATTTTACGACTTAACCACTCTTTCGAGATAGCCGTTACTGTATCAACAGAGACAGATTTTTCTTTCTGCATGCTATACTTCGTTTCAGCTTCGGTCCGAGCGCGGCCGATGTAATGGGCCGAAGGGCCAATCAAACAGCGAAGAGGCACAACGTCATGGTGTGCTCTCTGCTGTTGATAGGACCAGCGGGTATTCGCCGTCTCTCTGTGCGCGCTCCTCCGCCGGCTAGTCCTATCAAGCGCAGAGAGCACGCCATGACGTTGCGCTTTTTGCACTGTTTGATTGGCCCTTCGGCTCCTAACATCGGCTGCGCTCGGACCGAAGGTGAAACTAAGTATAGTAGTAAAATCGTCTAGACAAATACTAGTGTAAAATGCACAAAGAATACAACACTTACTCCGGGCTACAGGACTTGACATTGTCCAAAAAGAACAAACAAGAAATGGGCTTCTTTTTGTGTGGAACCCAACGATGAAGACATCTGCCAGTGAGGAAATGTAGGTTTAGCGAAAGGCCCCACCAAGGCCCAAGCCCAGATGCTAGTTGCAAGAAAGAAACAACAGAGAACATGAAGTCAAGCTGGTCAACTTTCAACATCTTGAAAACCCAAGACCACGAGCGCGAGTGTGTCTGACGTCCCCCTTTGTGGTCTCCGGTTCTCAAGATGGTGCTAGTTCCAAACATGCACACTCACGCTCACAAGCATAGTCACGCCTTCAGAAATTGGAGTAAGCCTAGAATGCATGCAGTAAACAGATACACTATTTCCTTGGTTGGCAACTACATAATAAAATCTCTTACCGCTCGTACTAAGAGCCTAGCCAAACCAAGATAGCATAGCAATGTGAGGGGTGTGCGAATAGCGATTTTTGAAGCCAAATCAAATACAAACCAAATAGGGGTGGCACCGAATCAAAAAATTATCTCATAGTTCTCAAACAGTGGGTGGGCTGCTTCCAAAGAAAAGTACAGGACGGTTTACACGGTTTCCTAGAAGTTGTTCCAAGAACACACGGCTAGCTGAAAATAACTAGGATTAAACAAACCAATCAAATGATAAAAGAAATATTAAATCCAAGGACACCCAAGCACTTCTTACAAGAGTTGTGAATGTGAAAGCATGAATGTCGTTCTTCTCTCCCTTAGTTTGTCTGCGGTGTACTGGTGTGGACGGCCACATTTAGCTACTGCCGAGGTTGCGAACGCCGACGGTATAGATGCCTCAGGCGCCGCAATGTTCCTCAGCACTGAGAGGAGCAGAAAGAAGCAACCGCAACACCCCCCTCCCCTCTGGCGTCGACTGACACGAGAGACGGCCTAGCGCGCTCCTTCCTGGCGTGCGGGTCGGAGCGCCAGGAAGAGGGCTTCTCTGTGGGGTGGAGTTTCTCGGAACTATGACGCGTCCCAGCTAATGGCTATCTAGGAGCCGTTTCGCTGAGAATTACTTTCATATTTTGCACGGTCACAGAAACTGCCGGCTTCTTTCACATTAAAAATAATGTGCAAGTTTGCTGACAAGTGCAGAATTTTTCATCACAAACTGCACAAGCCTAGAAATCACATGAAGAAAACCATTCGGGAAGAGTGAACACAATATATGAGACTGAAACAGGAAAACCCAACATCAGAATGCTAAATGCGAGGTCATGTGATATCACATTTTGCACAAAGCTTTCTAACAAAAACTAAGGATACTGTACTCTATTTACACAAATGTAGGTCGACCCATTTTTCAATTTCTGAAAATCTGAAGTGAGGGGGTCGACTTACAATCGAACCAAAGCATTCCACCGTCGACAAAAACGAAACAATTGCAATATCAAGAACACCCTGGCTTGTTACGAGTTCAGCCGGCTGTACCTGTAGCATTGCTCTATATTCCGTGCGCTCATTTTACAAATTCTTTTCTTTTAATGCGAAAGCATTAACTGGGTCATGGAGCGAGCTGACGTCATCAGTTTGAAGCGCGAAAACGGCTCCTAGTTTCCGCCACCATCCCAATAGGAGCGATTCGCCTTTGGTTCCATCGGGTGGCGTGCGTCAACGGGGCTCCCATTGGCCGCTGCGCCATGGTGTGATGATGTGAATGGGACATAGAAGAAAAGGAAGACAACATCGCAGATGTGACGGCTCAGGCAAGCTCGTGTAGTGCGGTTTTGGGGCTGGACACAGAAGGAACGAACACAGCTCAACGCTGTGGGCCCCAGCAGCGAAGTAATGTCCCGGACGGACGTCTGAGGCCTGTGGGGGCACCAACCAGGCTTGCCGGGGAACCACCGCCGGCACCGAACATGGAGCCCTCGCCATCCGGAAAACACCTAGGGCATCCGAGGTTCCGATTGTTTTCAGCGGCGAGTGAGCAGAACACCCCAGACTTGACTTTGTGTATATATTTTTCGTGGTTACAATAACGTTATTTTTCCGATTCTTTTCAAACAATATATTTTTCCTCACATCCACCATGTCAGAATCCCGAGCCCATACTTCTCTTTGCAGTTTTTCGCATGATTCACGGTCGCACGTCGTTTGATAGTGTGTCAAGATCATGCTGGAGCACTAACTATGTTATTTTTTTTTGTATTGACACGCATGATCCGGGCAGTTTAGGTTTTTGGTGCTCGTTTATGACCATTCTTCACCCAGAAGCAACTAACAACTGCGCTGTTGAATGCAAGTTCGACCCGTCGGAGCGGGTGATACTCCAGTGGAGCCTGCAATAGACTTCTTCCAAAACTCGAAGCGCCCCATTGCGGCAAAATGCCATGCAGTGCACTCTGGGAACTAGTTGGCCACTCAGTTTCGGTTTCGATTGAGGAGCTTCAATTCATGCTATCACGCCGTGACCGAATACGCTGCTTGTATTTTCGATTGTCCGACTTTCCACGAATGTACAATACTCTAAGCATTCTCGAGCGATTTAGATTGAAGATCGGGGCACTTTTCTTGGTTCCCAACAAGCCGGATATTGTGCCTACGTATGCAAACGTATGAAGACGTCCCCTCACCCCACGATTGTATCTTTGAGCTCACTTTCAATAATCCTGTCTAGTACCAGTGAACCACAATTGAAGTTTGGTCACTTTGACCCCTACACATATTTTGTTTGCCAAACGTCCGCTTCGTGTTACTTCAATGAGCAAAAAACAAGCCGCATCCTCACAGGATACTCACAGTTGAGCCCAACGTTGGCACATGAACTTTTAAGGGGGGACACTGGCTAGAGATTTAACTTCTGAACTACTCAAGTGACCAGAATGAAATTAACAAGAGAGATTTAACATCCGACGTAGGTGTATTGTGCAAACTTTCAGCTCTCTAGCACAATTTTACAAACCTGCATAAGAAGATATGTCACTCTTCGTTAAGAAATCTATGATATGCAAATGAAGCTATTAAGCACCATTTTGACTGTTTCAATATAAAGTGGGGGATGTGGGACTTTGGGCTATCTAGATTTTATAACTCAAATGTAAATATTTCAGGAAAGTTATTACCTTGAAAATATGAGATATCAATTTCCCATGTCCCATGTCAATTTTTGAAAACATAGTTTTTTCTCAATGAGGACCTCAACTTAAAACAAAATAAAGTAGATAGCCCAATTCAACAGTAAATTTCATTTCAGAAACATCTTGATTGTGGTTTCAGAATACTTTTACCCTCGAACAAAAGATTCCTCCGTATGAAATTTACAGCAAAAAGGGGAACTGAGAAAAATGCATTCAAACATTGAACTCCTTTACTTTGTTACTGCCTTACAATGTGTTGAAAATATTTTATATTAACGTAACTATTCGGCGTATGGTTATCAAATTTAATGTAAGGGTATAAAATTAGTTTCTAAAACCGAAAACCTTAAATTTGAAAAATGAATTTTTTTCAGAAAATTTTGATATTTAGGCTTATGTTTCCCCTTAGAGAAATACAGTAAATTCGCACTCACTAGTGCCAAAAGTTACTATAAAGTCCTCCTCTTACATCATATATCTCCCACTAAAATTTTACGCCGAGATCGGCTAGCCACGACGGAGTCCCTAACAAGCGTCCCCTACTCCTCGCGACGCCTTTTTGGATGAGCCTAAACCAACGCCCAAGATCTGTGTCTGAACGGTGGTTCTGAAATTATCACGGCATACTCCGTCCGGAAGAAAGCAAACATATAACAAATCTTATGGCTATTAGCAACCGCCAAATGCGCTTGGAATTCTCTAGTTCATTTGGCACACTGCATAGGGGTTCACGGCGTATACATACTGTCCGCCGAACTGTGCGACATTCTTTACGCAAGTGCTCGACTGTTGCTTTCTTCAAAACGGTTTGTATGTGTGAATGTGCCTATAGGATTGCAGGATAACTTCATGCGCTATTGAATTAATCGAATCCAAGCGTGCAGGGACTTCCCTTCGTGCAGTACTGCGGGTCAGTACAGCCATAAAGGGATAAGAAGTGTTTGATTTTAGCTTTTCAACGGCGTCTCCCAGTTTTACCTCGTGTACTCGGGCGTGTAAAAAAAAAAACAAAAAAAAACAGTAATAAAAAAAACTTAATTTTGCCAATGAACGCATAAAACAAGTAACAAACTTGCTGACCAGCAACATTAGTGTAAAGTTGCGAGCTCGGTGTACGCGAAATCATTGGTTGTTACAGCGTGTTGACTCGTACACAAGAAAGAACCTTGAGCTTCGCAGCATCGAGATTCCCAGCACTGGTTCGTCCACGTACCTCGAAACGCTAACAGGAAGGCTCGAGTACAAAAATAAACAAGCATGTGTCAAGACAAGTTTGACATATATGGTTCGGGCTTGTGCTGAAGCTAAGAGATCTGGCCATTTAGGTTAGTTTAGAGACCAATACAAAAATAAACAAGCATGTGTCAAGACAAGCTTGACATATATGGTTCGGGCTTGTGCTGAAGCTTAGAGATCTGGCCACTTAGGTTAGTTTAGAGACCCAAAACGATGCACTCGGAACCAGGAAACATGAGATAACGGCTGTTTATAGTCCACGCTCTGTGTATGATCTCTTCTCGACGTGTCGATCGAAACCGACATCATGCCGCTCTCCTCCCAGGCCAACTAGTTCCCAGAGTGCAACGCGCGCAGTGTTGCTCGCAGGGATTTATGGAAGTAGTCTATTGCGCGGGACCACTGCGACGGCAAACGCCTTCCGGAGCTGGAGGTCAGGCTTGCAAGAGACGCTGCAAAAGTGCACAATCGATCCCTACCCGTGACGTGCAACGCGATCGCCGAGCAAGCGCAGAAGATGCGATTGACGCTGTCATTTGCGAAATGCAAGGTTTTGCTGGACGCCGCCGACGATGTGCTTTGAGAACGTAGCAGTGATGACGATGGGACTGACATCACCAGTGCAGACGAGTAGTAGTCTAGTAGCGGACGGAGTGAGAACGACATGAACGTGTTTGCAGTGAAAAGCGTATCTGAAGATTTTTTTTTTTTTCTTTCTTGCTGATGTGCAGTGGGGGGGGGGGGGGGGGGGAAGGACGAACAATTGTGTAAATACGGTACTTACCGTATAAACCGGAATATACCGTAAAGTTCCGAAAGAACGCCCACCCAAAATGAAGAGATAAATGGTGAAAAACATGGGGTGGGCTATCTTTGGGGACGCCACAGCAAAACTCAAAAACCGGCAACAAACCATGTGACGCGGGAACTGATACCGCAAATTGCGGACGCCGCAAATTCGCGTTTCAGGATGCGATAAACACGCGGGAATTCGTTCGCTACGAACTCTTGTGTCACGGGAAAGGATACCGCAGCTTGCGGACGCAGCAGATTCGCGTTTCACGGTGCGAAGGACCCGCGGAAATCCGCCGAGAACTCGCATCTCACGGGAACGAATACCGAAATCGCGGGCGCAGCAGATGCAAGTTTTATGGTGCAATAAACACGCGGGAACTCACTACAAACTTGTCTGTCACGAGAACCGATATCCCGTGCGCAGATCGCGGACAAAAAGGCAGGAAGCCGCTACAAACTCGTATGTTACGGGAACAAATACCGCAAATCGCGAATGCAGCTGAATCGTCTTTCACGATGCAGCATACACGCGGGACAACTCGCGTGAAATGGAGATCGTACACGCAGATCGCGGACGAAAAAGCGGGAATCCGCTAAAAACTTTACGTCACGGGAACGGACACCGCAGATTGCGGACGCAGCCGATTCGCATTTCACAGTGCAACATACATGTGGGAACAACTCGCGTGTTACGGGAGCAGATATCGCGTGCGCAGATCGCGGACGAAACGCGGGAACCTGCTGTAAACTCGCTTGTCAGACGTGCTGGTACAGCGAATTGCGCAGTTGATGCAATTCCCGTCGGACATTGCGTGACGTAAGACGGAAATCGGGGGTAGGCGATGTTTCTGAATTTTCATGTTAACAGATATTTAGCCAGAAAACGGGATGGGTGATCTCTCGGGGACGGGCGTTCTCTCTGAACTTTACGGTAGGTCGAATTTATTTTTGAAGATGGACCTGGAAAAGCTGACCCTCCTCTTATATAACGGTCATTAGCAGAAAAACAAAAATAATCTCGCAACACTGGGTGGCTGAAACCACCATCTTGTTTTTCCTTGCAATCGCCTAGCACTCGTCCACTTGTCACGACGGCCTCAATTCACTTTCACTTGTGTTCCTTGTTTTGTTACATCTATCGTTGCTGCTCCCAGAGTGATAATGGGAGGAAGTAGATGACAGTTCACGGTAGCTTTCAAGAAGGCAATCACCTATGCAGAGATCCACGGGAATCTTGCAGTGCAGCGAGAGTTCGGTGTATCAAAGAAGAGCATACGCTACTGGCAAGGCCAGAGACAAAAACTGGCAGCGTGCAGCAAGGCGAAGAAAACATCATTTCGTGGAAGGACTGCGGTGTACCCCGAATTGGAAGCAAAGGTGGCAAATTTCATTCAGAATCTGCGCGCCAGATCACTACCTGTGACGTTGGAGTGAATCCGTACGAAAGCTGTCGAGGTCGCTCGTGCCTCCAGGTTCTCGAGAGCGCAATTCAAAGGGACGGCATCGTCCCTTTGAATTGCGTTA
This sequence comes from Ixodes persulcatus, assembly GCA_013358835.2. Classification (NCBI taxonomy): domain Eukaryota; kingdom Metazoa; phylum Arthropoda; class Arachnida; order Ixodida; family Ixodidae; genus Ixodes; species Ixodes persulcatus. The sequence continues at coordinate 369,734 of JABSTQ010010161.1, forward strand.
GTGAACTCATAGTCGGACGAAGGTTGTGAAGAATGTGAGTAGTAAAGCTTGTGCACTTCGTTTTATTGCGTGCGAAGCAATTAAATAAATGTGCCGTGTTTTCTCGTCCTTCCATATGCTTGGCCAAATTTGTTACCAAGGTAAGGTTTCATTTTCTGGCCTAAAAACTTTTTTTCGCTTTTTGCAACTTGTAAATTAGGGGGCTGACCTATATTCCAGTTTATATGGTACTCTTGACCACATCTCTTTAAACAGACCATGTGGGGAAAGAAGCAGAAAGTTTACGATAAAAGTCCTTCACCATTATGACATGTAACAGAGGCAGGTCACTTCTAGACATTTACTTTTGCACGTAACAAAATGAGAATGCATGTCAGGACAGCCCGAGGTATTTCGAGTACCAATGCAAGAAAACAAGCTCTTCCACAACACTGCACAAATACAGGTGAACCCAAATTGCTGATGATGATTGTACTAAAGAAAAGAATGCAGCGACATCTTAGGACATAAATGGCGGGCACTTGGTACGAAGCCTATAAAAGGAAACTTGCGACGCTAAACCATTCTATCTATATTAGTAAATCATTAGAAACTTTAAAAGATCACCATTCAATTCGGAAAAAAAAATTTAACAGAGCAATATTCGATATCCTTTTAGAAAAAGTTTAATATTCGCACACCCTAGCAATGTGATAACAGCCTGAGAAGCCAAATTTCGGAAGAGATTGCTACAGCACTTACTTGGGGATCATAGCTTCCTGTGTGTACACTTGAAAGAAACCGACTTCACCATCGGAACTCGCAGTGGCCAAGGCAGTGCCATCAGGCGAGAATGCAACATCAGTAATGGGCTAAACAATAAACAGGAAAAGAAATAAACAAGGAGTAAACAATGAAACATTGCTCTGTACAATTAAGGACTGGAAAACAAAGTAGTGTCTAAAAGGCTCCACACTAAGTTATCAGTGCGTAACTCCATCACTACCACATAAAAAGCCTAGTCAAAGGCATTAACATCCGCAGGGACGAGAGCCCGAGGCAGCCAAAAGGCAGGAGCCCCTGCATGCAAGTGCTGGCTGCCTCCTTGGCCCTACGTTAACAAGCGATCGACGATTATGAAATGGAACGAGTAAATACAAGAACAGGCGAGTTATGTGCGAGGCAAAGTTGTGAAAATAGCTAGATTCACTCGTAATGCCGAACTAGATGCTTGAACTAGGCCACACTAGGAGCCTGCGAGTTATGTGCGAGGCAAAGTTGTGAAAATAGCTAGATTCACTCGTAATGCCGAACTAGATGCTTGAACTAGGCCACACTAGGAGCCTGGCGACTTAACGCCTTAATATCATTCAGCGTGTCACGAAAAGCTTGGTGTGCAAATTGGTAACTGTGAAAGAAGATACTGCTCTATGTGCTCAAGCAGCAGGAGCACATTATGCTTCATTTCATACAAAGCGGAGCAGTGGCACAAGGCCTACAGGTACATGCAAGTAGCGTTGACAGGCAGGGGCATTTCAAAGCAAACTGTGTGCGCTACAGTCGACTTTCTACCCATGCCAGGCAAGACCAAGTGTACTTTATCAAAAGAGTAAGGCTCACCCTTGGCTGTTTAAGGATTAATGCAACTAATATCTAAAGTTGTAAGCATACTTTATTTAGGGGACCATTGGTTCTGGTGAATGCTTCATGCCTCTAGAGAAACACTGAACAATCTGCAACTTGAATCCTAATGTTAATATGACACGCATCCAAATAAATTTAAATATGCCATCATAAAAGGGATGGTGAAGTAGATTTTTTTTCGTTCAACCTAGTAGACCAGTGGCTTCAGTATACCCATGTAAGGGAAGTCAGAAATCTCGATTCACGATCAATTTTAAGATTGATTTCGAAAGCTATCTAACCCCCCAATCGCTGTGGCTAAGAGGTGCATGATTCGCAACAGGGAAGTTAGCCTCCTTTTTGCCACCCGATTGGTCGGTAATATCACATAACAGTAATCTGTTGTTTCGGTGTACTACTGTCTCGAATTAATAATATATATTCCTTCATATTTTGAATTGTATTAGCCAGTGAAGAGGAATGGATCAGGAAGTAAAATTTATAAATCAACTCTGAAACGTATCAACTTCGATTTGTAACTGTTTCAGTTTGCCCTTTGTGTCTCCACAGTGCAGGCAGCATCTCAGAATCATGAACTGCTCCCCACAAAGTGAACCAGTTACATGAAAGTTAGAAGAGTGTTGAACATTATTCTGTGCCATTTGAAGAACTTTTTTAGTTTGTATTTATTCTAAATCAGTTTGCCGTAGACGCCACGCTTGACCCAGGGCTATCGGATTCCAATTGCTTACAAACAAATGCAACTAGTTCGGGCTTGGTGTTTCCATGCTACAGTGCTACTCCGAGGTGACATAATATAACGATGCTCCCTTCCAATGATGCTTCAGAAGTACTGTCCACAAGGCACAACAACCTGCTATAATAGTTTCAAGATGGTCTCCGTCATTTGCAATTTAAAAATGTATGTTTCTGAGATGTCCCATACTGCTGCAGTTTAAGCAAAGAAAGTAAAAAGATTTACCTTCAGTGTTTATTTGATGCAACACACACTTGCTAGAGCGAGACAGGCACTTAGAAGATTAGACAACCAACAGAATGACAACAAAAGAAACTACACTTACCATAGTGTGCTCGAGCATTCTCTGGAGACCCACGCTAACCTTCTCGGGAGTCAGAATGCCACAGCCATATTCTCGAACAACTGTGCCCACATTCCACACCTCGGCCTAGTAAATGGCAAGATAAATTCATTTCAGGAAAGAAAAAGGACTAAAAAAGGCAATAAAACATTTTATTTGGTACACAAACTTTAATATTACATGCTGCAATTGCATCCCTAATCAAATTCAATGTGGACTGAATAAATTATCAAAATTACACTCAAGAAGTACTGGCGAGGAAATCTAATGATAGGGGCTGCCGAGTCCACCGAAACAAACACTGGCTGTGAGGAAAACAATGTGGCTGCTTCTTTTTTTGCCATACGATTTTTGGAGCTCGCTACAATTTGCTCGAAGTACGATATGCTACATTTGCATACCATACTCGAATTATTTCGCAACCTTTCTGAAAGACCACAAACACCATGCCAGTTGCACACGGCACCACAGTCTGCCGCACGCGGCCGGCAAGACCCATTCGCATGCGACTGTACATGGACACATGAAACTTCAGAGGCATACAATGCAAAGCGAGAGTGCATTACTTCTATTTCTATGCTTTTGGCACTAAAGATTATTTTTGGACAAGCCATGACAGATGTTTGTTTGCCACACAGCTTGTAGTTTCCGTAATCGACACCAGAGGTACTACCGTTCAATGTCCGCCCCAAAAGTGGTCTCGGATCACTTGGACGACCCTTTTATAAATGAAGCCACATCACCTCTTCAAGGTTGGTGACAACCAGGAGCTTTGAGGCGTCCTCGTCGGAATCCCCGGCACGAATGCCGCCATCTGGCACGTAGGAGCACCACACAACCCTGCGGTACTCGCTGGGCTTTTCATTCACCGGTCGCTCCACCTGCAGGAGCAGCGTCGGACTAGCAGCACAGAGGTAAGGGAAAGAAACAGCTTTGCCAGAAAGGGCACGTCTAAGAATGTGCCATCATACTTAGACTTTAGCAGTCACTTGTACTCGCTGCAAATGTTGAAAAGTGTGGAAGCAATCATACTCATTGCAAAACTTTGCCACAATGTTTTTAAGAAATTTAGTACCAACAACTGCTGGACAAGAGGCCCAGCTACTGCGGAAGTGACACAATTGCCTGACAAGCAGTCATGCTTGTCGACCGGGAGTAACAGCACTTGTTTTCAGTCTTGTTTCTTTTTCACTTTCCAATTCCTTATGCATTCAATTGCCAACAGGCCTAGGCTTCTAAACTAAGGTTTCCAATTTCTGAAGTTCATTTCAGAGAGAATTTGGCATTATAAGTCGGCAATTGTTTACCTAACATAAAGTTGACGTGGGCACAGCTCCAGATTGGTGTGAAAGAATTGCAAATAAGCGAGGAGTCCTGAAAGCAAAAGGGCAACAGTACAACATTTATTTGATTGTTAAAGCCTTTCCGATTGCACATCCTAAAAAATGGCAGCATTATCATGGCTGATGTCCACATTTCTAGAAACTCTATCAATGTTCTTTCAAAGGCATCAAAATAGAAATTATAATAAACGTCCGAAACATTGATAAAATGTTCCGAGCCAACTGTCTCCCCCGACGATTGTTTTCCGGTAAATACTGAAAACCAGAAACTTTCATCGATATATATTAAAAATACACATCAAACACTATAGCCTGTTGCAGGTTAGGAAAAGCAGGACAAGCTTCTCTAGCAAAGCCCTCCACTCTTTCCACTTCGACAGAGCAAATGCTGGAGGGGAGGCAAGCAGAGAGCTTTCTGGGAGGGGCTTGCCCTGCTATTCTAAGCCTGCAACAAACTATAGCCATGAAAGGTGAACGATCAATCCTCGCGTCAATAAACCGGCCAGGCACCCTGGACACTCGTTCACCCTAATCACCTGCCAGGTGCACCAAGTCGGGGTCCAAAGGATACGTGAGGCTCCCGGACTCGTCGTCAATCTCGTACACGTAGAGGGTGCCATACTCGTCCACGATGGCCAGCAAGATACGGGAAGAGAGCCAGGCAAAACCCATGTCCTGGACCAGTCCCCTCAGGCCCTTCACCAGGGTACGCTCGCCAGTCTTGTGGTTCAAGACACGCACCGCTCCCGAAGGAGACGTGGCCGCTGCAGGACACAACGTCAAATGCTCAAACAATATTCGAGGAAAAAAAAGGTAACTAAAGTCACCGCCTTTCGTTGAAAGTCCAAGTTAAAGAAAGTGTCGCATAAAGAATGGGTTTCAAAGGACTCTTCTCAGGGAGGACGTTTCAAGAGCAAAAGTTAATATCTGCTGGTCAATATAGGGGCCCGAATTATTAAAGGGGCACTGCAATCCTATTTAAGCGTCTACCTTTTTTTTGCGGTTTCCACATCTCTTCTGGCTTGGGCAACCCAGCGGGCACGGAGAGAGTAACAAAATATCAGTGCGTCATATTTTAACCGGACGACGCGGAAGCCTCCTCCACTTACGCCGGTGCCCCGTGGTACCGAACGCGAGCGGCATGTGACGACATTGTGACATTGTTGGTCCTGGCCAGCTCCTGCCTAACAACTGGTCAGGGCAGCTAAAAGCTTCTTTTTAGTCAAAATACCAAGTATAACTGGCGCGAACCGTTTCAAATATTCATGAAACTAGTTTTTGTTCAGTATTTTAGATCAGAAAAGAAACTAATGTAGTTTATAAAGTACGGAAACAAGAAATGACCTGTCGACATATCCGCCACCAAGCGGTGGAGAAGGCGGCGCATACTAGAAAAGGGTAGTGGGATCAAGCACCGACGAGCGGCGAGCATAGAAAGGTCCCGAATGTATGCGGCAGCGCTGCGGTCGTATACGGGCTCAAGGATCCGACCGGTTCCGAGCGTTCCAAGGCCTTCAACGAGCAGGTTAAGCCGTTTGGCGGCATGGCAGCACGAAGTGGCTCCCGTTCTGAACTGATCTTTACCCCGTGTTTGCTGTCGTTTGTGACCAATGAAGTGTCATACCGAATTAAGTGTTTAATCGTGCAGCAAACGCAATGCGAGCCGCCCCGGCCGCCCGCTTCATCCAGCCTATCGAGCACATGCTTTAGTGGCGCCCTCTCAAGCCGTCGACACGAAGTGCAGCAGCCGTGAGCGCTCCCCGAGCTCACTACCCCTCCTCTAGTTCACGGCCACACAAGCCACAAACAAGGATGTGATGAAGGAGGTTATTTTTTGCTTGTTTTTGTAATTTTAATTTGCCTATAACTGTTAAAATAAAGGGAAATTCGAGAAAAAAAAAGTTTCATTAAGTTCAATGCGCTCAGGTTCGGTGCAAATTAAAAACCAGTCAAAAAGTTGCTGCAGAGCCCCTTTAAGTGCAAACGTTCTTGCGAAAAATTGCGCAATGACAATGAAATGTAGGTTTGACTAGGCTACTGCAACCGTCGTACATACTAACACACAAGGAAGAAATCTGTGCAGGGATGGGCGCAACGTCTCTGGCACGTGCAATTCCCTCCTCAGCTTTGTTGTTCGCACGGATGAGATGCCAGTGGAGATGTCAGCATTAGCAACAGTATTTACAGGTTTCCACTCCTCACACCACCAAAGAAGAATTTAGCGGTTTCAACTCTTGGCACCCAGGATTTTAAAGACAAAATATTATTAAAACCAAACTGATTTGCAGCCAAACTGGGATTGTTTGTAACACCCAGGACCTGACATTTCCGTTGCGCGAGGCGCGCTTCACAGACAAATCCCTCAGATTTCTCCCTCAAGTGAATACCGCCTTAACGATGTGTAGTATAGTTTCAAGGTGCCTACCAAATTGTTTCTCCCAAATTCTCCGACTTTCCAGGTTTTCCCCCAATATTTCTATTAAAATCTCTGACCAAAAAAAAAAAAAAAAAATGCAGTAGCTGTTTAAGCTATTCCTGTTTAATCGGGTAAATTGAAGGGGGGGGGGCTTCGCTGCCCAGTGACGCCTCGGGCAACTGTTACTCAGCACGAAAGTCATCCACGTCACGGCACGCCATACCTTCCCGCTTCGTCGAGTGTCACTGCGCTGCCCACATCGGTTATTTTCCCTGACAATTCCCGAACTTTTCCCGATGCTTTGAAATTCCCTAACAATTCCACGTTTTCCAGTTGGTAGACGCCCCGAGTGTGTGCAAACGACTGGAAAACCCAGAATGTGTGCTCATTTTTTGTTGTATCACCATCTGTTTTGCACTTTTAATTTAGGATGCACAACACCCAATCATGCAGTGCATCCATAAATATCTCCTTAAGCTAAAACAATTTAATGGAAATTAAGAAAAGAGTGTGTCCACCATCCTCTAAATACCACATTTACTGCGAGGGAAGACTCGCTGTAGTGGTATGATGATGGCTTTTGTGGCAAGTGATGTGGTATTAAATCTAGATTCCATGGTATCTTGCCCAGAGACAACAAAGAACTGACATGCTGTAATTAAGTGGTCCATAAATGAGATTCTTCTGTTCCAGGGTTTATATTTTGTGAAATCTGGGAAGGGATAAAATCGAGTGACTTCTCAAGACGAGATTAGAATTCTTCTCTCTCCAATTTTCAAACACAGAGGTAGCTCGAAATTGGAGATTAAAACAACTGCACTTGTACAAAGCTTAAAACTTATCAAATTGCTTTTATGAAGCCTGTACGTGATGTTTTAATGCATACATTTTACTATGTCATACAGTTTCTATGCCATACATTGCCCAGTAATCAAGTAAAATGTAGGCTTCGTTAATTTATTGTGCATTTGCAAGCATTCACAAGTTGGAGCCTTCGTGTGGTGCTCACCACTTGTCGAGATGGCATGTGGGTACGCAATACTCCGTTCTCTTTGGGAGCACACAGGGTGGCCCTAGATGCAGCCTCTTAGCAAGAAACCTTTGGATGGTAAACCAACAGTACAAACAAGCCTTAAGACCAAAGGTGCATCAAGCCTGAAATTGCCCCACACATTCTTGCAAGTGTCGACCGAAGCACCAACCAAAACATCCTTCCCCAGTAAGAGTAGGCTTATATTCAACTAGGTGTAAGACACCATCTATTCAGCACAGCCACTGTATATGTCATTACAAAGTAAGCAAGTACTTACCTCGAATAGCGTATGCCAGGTATGTTCCAGAGACGTGCACACAGACATGCTTTCCAAGGTTGTACTTCAGCTCCCAGCCATAGTCCACAATATTCTTTATCTTTACCTGCTTGAACAAGGGAGCTTGTTAGGAAGGAAGCAGGAAAAATTAAACTGAATGCCATATCTCAAATCATTCAACTGACCCTGTTGCTGCTACTTGTGCTGTCATGTGGTGGGCTAACAACTACATGAACCTCTTGGCCAAAAACATCGACACTCACATCCTCTTCGTTCTCCGAGAGATGTCTGCAAAGAAGATTGGCTCAGCATGCCCATCAAGCCCGACCTCGAGTAAACTGCCACAGAAAAAGCACCCCTGTATATAATGCTAGGAGAAACTCCTCTCTATAGACGCTTTACACACGCGCCAGATTGAGCCGCCATAGCCGCCTTTCACTTGTCTTACCGAGATGCCGAGCCACTGAAGCGGGCGTTGACGAGTCTCCACAACGGCCTATGCTGGGGGGAAGGACACAGTAACACTTAAAATGGCAATAACCTGTCCTGCTGTGGAAATGATGAAGTCAAGCGAACGGAATAAGAGGGAACAAAAACTGAAGGTCAGTTATGGCGGCGCCCATGCACAGCTGCTGTAAAGCGTCTATAGACCATTTTCAAAATTCAGTACCATCTGGTGGCTCATACATCAGTTTAATTTTTGGCAACAGCGGTCATGAAACTATTTTATCAGACACCGTCGCTTCCATACGTTAATAGAAGGTGAGAATGGGTTCTTCACTACCCACATTCAGTCTTTTCTGCTGTAAACAAAGCATAACAGTTTTCTTAAGGCTGATGTACACTTCGCGCTTTCTACTTTTGCACACCTCCTCCTTTCCTATATCCTCTTCACTTTCAGGGGTGGAAGCAAGCTTCAGCCTTTTGGAGCAGGTCTGGGAGCAGCAAAGAAGCAGCTTTAGAGCAGCTCAGGAGCAACAAAAGTAGAGTTTCATAGCAATATAAGTAAATCTTGAAGCTGGTCACCCAGGTAAACTCTGGGCAGATGTGTTTTTCTAAATACAAAAAAAAAATATCAATGAAAAGCATTTCCATGTGACGTTCCAGAACCATTTCCGAACACACCCTTTCCTTAAATATATTTCAGCCCATAGCATAAAAATATCTGAATGGCAGCTATTGAGAAGTGTCCTGGCAGCAGGTGGGTTCCTTTCATGGATTTACAATAGAAGGCAGAGTCAACAAAAGAAGCACAACTTAAGCTTCCTGAAAACCAAACGTGCCTATTTAACAACATAAATCACAAGTTCCATAAATTGAGAACAAAATTATTTCTAGATGAAATAGTATGGTATGAAATAAACTACAACACTGACTACAGTTTTCATTATTAGGAAATACAAATGTTCCAAGTCCCTGTTTAGCAAACAAGAGTATTCCAATACTCAGCAAAGTACAAATCTACTCTGTCTGATAGAAGTACAAATGCAAAACATTGAAAACTTCATGATACCACCTATACCATCCCTGCTCATACATACACACTTAATTAACCCTTACTGGAACAGGCATGACTGACTAAAAACGAAAAACTTCTTTAGGATTTTAATAAAAAAAAAGTGACTGACAAAACTAGCAAGTAAGACCATAAATTGGAACGTTTTCCTCACAAGTCAATCGCTTGGATGCGTTCTAGCACAATGGTTTAGAATTTGCTTCGCTCAGCAGGACATTCCCACTGTTCCTCGTCATCCCACTGGCTTCCTGTTTGTGTGCCAGGGCCTGTATTCTTCCCGTACGTCATTTACAAGAAAATATACAGATGACCGAGGCAACCAATTATCGCTTTTATATGTTACGTTAACGACATGAATGAGGAGCGCGAGGGAATGCCCACCCAAAACAAAAAGGTAAATGGTGCGTGTGCATGTGTGCCGGGAAAGGGGAGGGGCACGGGACAATACAAGTTACGTGAAACGGGAACTCTTCGACTTTAAAGTTTCCTCATTTTTTCCCTCATCAAACTCTCGGGTTTTAAACATCATGATTAACTATCACCAGCTTGCCTGCACACTCACTGACTTTTCATTCAAAATACAGCAAACTCGCGTGTGCGACAAGCATGTGGGGATTTGCTATGAACTCCCCTGTCACAGGTACGGCAGCAGAACGTCGACGCAGCGCATTCGCGCTTCACAGTGCGGTATACACGCAAGAATCCGGCCACTACTAACTCGGGTGTCACGGGAACTGATATCACGCATGCAAATCGCAGACAAAAAATAATAAAAAATTATGGATGCGGCATGTTTGCGTGTCACTGTGCGATAAGCACAAGGGAACCCGCGGCAAACACGCTTGTCACGTACAGATACTGCAGATCAGACAGTAGATGCGACTAAAAAGCGTTCAGCCTTTCCACACTCATGAAGAAGGAAGACCAGCGGAGCTGTACTCGATACACTGTGTGCTTCTTCTTCGTCGTCGTCTGTTTTTCGCGCTGTTTCCTACGATGAATTCCCACAAACGCACCCAACTATCCATTCTTCTATTATAGCTGGAAAGGTTGCCGCCATCTACGAGCGACGGCGGAAACCATACTGGTTGTGTGCTTGTCGCCGTCACTTATAGATGGCGGTAGCTGTCCAGGCAGGTTTGTGTCGACATACACGGACACGATCCTGGGGAACCTAGCCCTTAACAGCTCCGCTGTAAAAAAACGGGATGAGTGATTTCTCGGGGGCGGGCGTTCATACGAGATTTTACGGTATACGCAATATAAGGTATATGCAAAAAACAAAATACGGTATATGCAAAAAAAATTTAAATTTAAAAACTCAAAAAAACATTTTAGTTAATTCTAATTAACTAAAATCTAATCTAATAAACCAGTGGTTCTCAACCACTGATGCTTCGCGGACCACTTGTGGATCGGCGAAGATGGTGGAGGACCTCCTTCGTGGAGAGGGGAAGCAAAATGTATAAGTTAATTATGATAATGATTTAATAAATAAATATTAAAAAGTGCTGTGTGAAAAATTGTGAAAGTTTCTTCTCAATCAGAAAAAAACACAACTTTTATTTCTGGGCTCGACAGGTGAGGCAGGGCTTTCTGGACCCCTAAAATGCCTTTGCGGACCTCAAAGGGTCCGCGGACCCCCATTTGAGAACCACTGTAATAAACTAATTTCACCTTGTTTCTAGTGGCCCCAACTTAAAAAATCCAACACAAGTCCTTTTTTTAAATCTTGTTTTAAAGGGGTCATGAACAGAAAATGTATCTGCCGGATTTTAATTTTCTTATATTCATTAAAGGAGCTGTGCAACGATTTTAAGGTTGAAAGAATTTGTATCTTCTGCTTTTGACATTGTTTATCTTGTCACAAAGAACAGGAAACACACCTTCCTTCGAAACGTTGTGATTCTGCCGCGTAATCGCGAGGCAAAAATTAGAATATTCCCCGACCTACAGCCGCGAGCGGCGGCCACGCAGCATGACGTCAATGGGGGACTTGTGAAAAGATAGGAAGTTGTCCAAACACCTGCCCGATAAAAGGTAATTTTTCTATAAATCTTGTCGTTCCAACATAAATATAAATGCGTCAAACACCTGGTATCATCGACAAAACTTTTATAATACGGTGTTTTAGTGGTGCCATCTATCCGAGGTCAACAAAACCGTCAGCTCTATCTGCTACCGCGAACAGCTGCCAGAAGCCGGAGGGGGACGGGGGCAGAGCCGGACGGGGATGGCTGGACCCGGGTGAGACTTTCCTCCTTTTGCCATGTTGATCGCTCTGCGCAAGCGTACGTGACTCGGAAGATGGTGAAAGAGTTGAGAGGTGCCGAAAACCTCAATCTTTGTCCATTTTTAAAATATAAACTAGGACATGCAGGCAAAAGCGGTTTTTTGTTCTTTACTTCAGAAAGGTCGAGACACCAACTCCCAAATTATTTAAGCAAAGCACCGAAATTGCTGCACAGCTCCTCTAAACCACAAAGACATTGATTCTTAAGTATTATGGAAAAATATTGCATCTGCATTTTATAAGCCATGTTTAAGAATCACGTATTTTGGACTCTGTAATAATCATATGACACCCTACAACAGCATGAGCAACAAAACATCATGATAGCAATGTAAAAAGGTTGAACAGATATTCAACTTTATTTAATCTCCAAATAATAAGTTAGAAGTAATAAAACCTTTGAATTATTTATAGCCGCCCTTGTATTACTTGGGCGTCACTACATCACATGATTAGGATACAGTTTCGGCTTCAAACGTATCCGGGTCTTCTGTCGTTTGGTAACCATCGTTAACCATGCTGCTCGTCCCACCAAGGCTCTTATTTGTTTGGTGTGAGGTTGTGGAACCTCAGTGTGGATTAGAATTATAACAAAACAAAATGAAGCAAAAAAAAAAGAAGATATATATAATTTAAAATGGATTACTGTTTTTTTTAACAGACAGAAACCAATATGGTGACTATAATAAAACTGACTCTGATAAACTACTCGTTACTTCAGGAGGGGATCCGGACATTTCGGTGTAGGACGTTTCGGTGTAGGACGTTTCGGTGTAGGACGTTTCGGTGTAGGGCGTTTCGGTGCGGTCTTTTCGGTGCACGGACTTTTCGGTGTATGGACTTTTCGGTGCGCGGACATTTCGGTGCACGGGCTTTTCGGTGAACGGACATTTCGGTGCATGGTCAATCAAAATTGTGTTTTTTTTTTGTTTTTTTTTCTAAAAGTAAGCACCACCATGTTAACAAAAAATTATTTTATTTTTCACTTTATAATCTTGTAGACTTGGTCATCCATTTACGGTCACTTACTAATATACGACCTAAGTGACTTTGTTAGGCGCAGCACCATCCTGAGGGAGGACTGGAGACGTTGGACGTTATGTTTAGTTTGCCGGTGTCTTTTTTTCCAACGTACGTGCTAGACAAATCACATAGTGTTTACGCGTCGGGTCGATACAGGCTTTCTCGGCGTCTTCTGTAAAGATATTGGCTTTATTATTTATTGGCAATTTGTGTAGGAAAGGCCCCAATAGTAAGAAGCTTGAGAATGCTGAAAATTACCCGAGACTGTGGTAAAAGATGGGAAACTTCGTGGAACTTTAAGACGTGCTTCTTCCTGTGTCCTTTTTCTTTCACGACGTTTCCCATTTTTTTTGCCACAGTCTCCGGTAATTTTAATGTGTTTTATTTCTTGATTTATATTGCAAACCTTGCGACGCGTGACGGATAGGAAGAAATTTAATTTCTCCTGTCAGGTGTGCTGAACAATCGATGCTATACGATGTCGCGTTGCACGCACATTAGAAGATATTCCAAATTGTTATGAGCTATCGCACATAAACAAACTTCTCAAGCTTTACGAAAAAATGGTGAGTGTGCAGGCGAGCTGGTGGATGTTGATCATGTTAGTTTGCGCTCGGAGAGCAGCCAGCGGAGAGTATGCGACATCCGACGCAATCGTGACGTAGTTCGTCTCGGGACGAGCAAAGCTGCGGTGAGACTGACGTCAAGAGGATGTCCTAGTCGTTCCAGCCACCGAAGCGGCTGCTTTTGTACGTTGAGTGATGGGTTAATCTTCTATAATCTTGTAGAGGGACAATAGCGACTTCTGGGACACACAAAAGAGATTCTCGGGAAGAGGCCCGGGGCGAAACAGTTATCGTCACTACCTGTCAAGGTTCCTAGACGGGCATTACAAATGAGGCGTTAGCGACATCCACTACATGCTCTTTGCTAATCGTTTAATATGTTTTAAAATTCCTTTTCGTGTCTTTGTTAACAAGATATTGGTGTCCGATGTGATACTGCTCCTTTGAACACATATAGACCAAAAAATAAGCACCCAAATTCCGTTGTAGTATCCCTTTAAGAAACAGCGTTTTATAAAAGATAGGCTCCCTAAGTTGCCTGGCAGTAGAGCTTGCCTGTTTCAAAGGAATTTTCAAATCACACATAATAATTTTACACACACTGTGTGTGCACACAGGCATTAGATAATCCTGCACAGTCTACTACTTTCCATCTGTTTTATAGAAGTTACTGCACTATAGTCCGTTGCAACCTAAGAACGAAGGGCGAGGGTAAGACGGGCCGGGGAGGAGGAAGCAGACGGAACGCTGGAGAAGAGAGGGGGAAACCTCCTTCTTTCTCCAGCGTTCCGTCTGCTTCCTCCTCCCCGGCCCGTCTTACCCTCACCCTTCGTTCTTAGGTTGCAACAGACTATAGAACCATTATTGACAGGGTCCCGACACCTAAACATACTAGAGCGTTGAAACAATACAGGTTTAAGAATGATTGTTCTGGATATTCTTTCTTTCCTCGGGGAATTCAAGATTAAAATGAGCTACCAAGCGATATTGTCATTCTAACACCTGTTGAAAATTTCATTACTCCTGTGGAAAGTTTACTTACCCGAGTTTTTCCTTTTTCTGTTTCTATTTATGACTGTACCCCCCTCCCCCCTTTTGTCTTATGGTATACCCACTCCTCCTAAGGCTCCTTGAGTGGAGACAAAGGTATTTCCAAATAAATAAAAAGGATTCCAACTCAGAACTTCATGAAATCACTAGCAAAGAGGGCCTGCATGTGACCTCTGGACTACCAGCACATCCGCTTTGGGCCACTATTTTTAAGAGCTATAGTCCTAGGACGTTAGACTAGTTTTCCCAGGATCGGCTTTAGGGTTGCGAGTATTCCTCCTTTACCACAATCTTCCTCAGCAGTAACTTTACGTGCCACTCCTTAAAAGGAAGCTGAAGCGGTTTTAAGTATAAGAAAAAACACCTGCACCTGGTTAATTAGACCTCAGCCATCACGAATACCGTATTCGTTTGGTCATTTTCTGCGCGGACTAACCAGAAAAGCGCCTTCAAAGTAGCGCCGAAGCCACGCCTCTCCGAAGCTGAGGGAAAGGGGAGAGAGGAGGAGGCCCGTCAGCCGATGTCACAAAAGGTCCAGCTGGGGGACCCCGCCGCGGCTAGCCACGCTTCCCTCGTAGGCTGCTCTATACTGACTTTTCGAGCCGTTGTTGTTCCGCCGCCACATAGCGCTTGCTTTTATCCGTTGACCGGTCATGCTATTGAGTGACTCAATCGCCTGACGTGTTGATTGCTCCCTTGTGTGTTCACGTATTCGCAAAATTCTCGTGGTACCGAACCAACTGACTCGTGCTGTTGCACGATGCCGTACTCATGTGTAGCTGCCAGCTTTCACAAACAGCGCTCGTCGCAGTTGTTCTTCCCGCTTACCGTCTTTTCCACTCCGACCCCGAGATTTTAAAGGGGGGGTTGAGCAAGTACACTGTTTTTTGTTCGAAACGTGTTTCGGGTGGCGCATATGAAAACTATGTATGTACGTATGGGTTTGGGTCTGAAGAAGACTCGCCCGAACCCGACGCTCTGCCGACCATTTTAGAAGGTAAGAAGACAATTCAGCTCATTAAAAGTCACAAGCAAAGAGGAAACGTAACTAGGTAAGAAAGTTTAGGTCGACTGTTCTAGAAAAAAGCTATTACGTTATTAGAACTGTGCAGTGTACTAGAAAAGCCGCGATCATGTAGCCAAATAGCGGGTTTCCACTGGCTCTCTTGTGTTAGCCGCCTTCTAACTATTAGTGTGTTAGCATTGGTTTCTTATATTGTTGAAGTGACAATATTTTCCGAACCGACTCCGGTCCGGGAAAAATGGGAAACAAAAGAAAACAATCTTGGGTGGCCCAAGATTATTTTCTTTTGCTTTTAATCTACTCCGCTACCCAGTCACTTAGGAGAGGAGGGTTTGCTCTAATAAGTGGTCATGCAATTCATAATGCGACTTTCACGGTGCAAATCGTTTTAGCATAAACGTTGTGTTTTTTTACAGTTGTTGATAAATTGAGGTCACATATTTTTTAAATGTAAACATAAATTTTGTTAAATTTTCCTTCCATAGGTTCATATTCTCTTCAGGAGAGCATTTTCGAAGCATGTGACCTTCTGTTCTGAATTGAGTTATTTTTTTTTTACAAGTTACGCAGTGTTTTCCATATAAAGTTAGTGTCATGCAATGGCTCATTGTGCCGTAGAAACGCGATCGGACGATGATAATGCTTGGTGGTGGTCTAATGCAGTCAACAAATCTTGCTAGAAGTTTATGAATGTAGAGGCCCAGGAAGCTTTACAAATTCGACATCAAATTAAGGGCTGCCGGGCACACATCTCCGCTTTTTCTAAAGCTATAATGGCGTAATAGTTGGTGGCAAACAAACTAAACGCAGCAGACGGTACCGCTATCACAAGGATGGACCTTCTGCGCAGTTATTCGCGTCGTGCGCAAGGACATGACGGTGGCAGAACGGCGACCTAGTGTCATCACCCGTCTCATCTCAGGGGAAGCTCGCCCGTCGCCCGAAGCCGATTATACTATCCCTTAAAACCACTTCAGCCTTGATGAACAATGCAGCCTGCACGCTCACGCGTCCAGCAGCTGGCAAGCACAAAGATTGACGTGTGCAGAATTCTTGTCCTCTGACAACCGTTTTGGGGAGGGTCACGCTAATCCGGCTTGACGTGTCCCGTCAATAGCACTCCGTTTATTGTCAACGTTTTACGTTACAATAAGTAGCAGTCAGTACATTCCAGAAGGTATGAAGCCGGCCATGTCGCGTCCGCGCAAGCGGTTCCTCGTGTCGGCCTTTATTACTGCGGGGGGTCATTTTTCTGCTTCGCCAAAGGCTGGAACGCATACTTTGTCACGTCGAGGGTCGTCCGGACATATTCCTCTTTCGCATCCACCAAAAGATTTCGAAACATCAGAAGCCGAACCCGATCTACAAGAGCAGAAGGCTCGGCGCCTGGCTACTTCCGCAAGCGACGGAGCAAACGAGAATCGAGATGGTCCTTTTATGACGTACTGGCGCGTCACGCGTGGCTAGCCAATGGCGTGCCGCTGTGGCGATCGCTTCTGATTTCTTCGCTTTTTTTTTTGCGTTTAGGGATTATTTTGGGTCAAACGGTTGCGATATTTCGACTCAGCAGGCACAAACACGTCAGAATCAACCATTAACTCATTTTTTTCAAAAAGCTCTTCAGCTTCCCTTTAAAGGGGCGATGCAACAATTTTTGTACTTTGTGCAAATACCGCTTAGAACGGATCCCTGATATTAATGACCTATGAAACACGCGTTCGTTTTTCACCCCAAGCAATAGAAGTCCCAGAAAAAAAATTAAAGAAAAACGCGCAGCGTTCACCCCCTCAACTCGCAGCCAGAATAAGCGGCCACGTGATCTGGAGCCGATTATATGCCGCCAATGTTGATCATAGCCACGCGCTGGTTTTGGCAAAGCACAGGACACGCGCTGAGTTCCAGACATTGTTATGGCTCGGCTATTGTCGTCGTTGCAGCGATTGGACACGGGCCACTACCCGAATGCTTCTCGAGCTATCAATTATCACGAGCCCAAATCGAGTGCCCACGCAATGCTTGGGTCCAATCTATGAACCGCATTCAAATATCGTCATTGGGGTGTACCGCGATCCCCAGGTTACGTCATCGAATTTTGCAAAGGAGAGATTGAATGAAAATGATCGCTTTTGTCCTTGAAATTACACCGCAACAAAGGAGTTTCTTGGCCAGTGGAGTTGCGTGCGAGTATGCTCGAGTCCCACTAGTGCCAGTAAGCTTGTGTAAAGTGAAAAACATTCCAATTGAATATCATTGCACCGCTCCTTTAAATACACAAGGGCGATTCATTTTGCTTATATTTCCAACTTTCTCGTCTTTTTTCCGCGAACGTATCAGCAATTTCCTGGTTGAAACGAGAACATATTTGAAGCTCATCATTTGACAATTGTACCGGGACGCAGCTCGACTGATCGAAGTTGCAAACAAATCCCCCTAACTCTCCTCTGTAGCACGACATACGGTAGCACAAACAACATAGTGTCTGCGTACGGCTCCAACTGCGGTGTATTAGGCGACGCTAGAGCTCAATGTGGTCAGCCACCTTACAAGTATCTGAGAAGTACCTGAGCATAATAACAGATGCCAGATGTCATCCGTTTACTTGTGTGCGTGATGTCATTATGGCATCGCTTTTGGAGCGATATCTAACACTCTAGATCCGTCCATCAAGTCCGGTCATAATCACCATCTTCCGCAGACAAATTTTCTATATATAGTTCTCACATGACGTCACTTCCTCTACTCCCGCCCGCCGGCCGCCATTGCCAGGTACTGAGAACCAGACGCGGACGCTGCCGCCGCATGTGCATCGCTTGATTGCTACTTCGCTACAGAATCTGTATTGCCCGTACAGTGCGATGGCGAAGGCCATTCGCCGCGAGTTCTTCCCTTCCTATTTTGAAGAGCTTATGGATCCCAGACAGGCTCGGTACGAGTCTAAAGTGATGATGTGCGACGGCGTCGATCAGTTCACGCTACACAATGGCGCGGACACCACTTCAGATGCAGACGTGCAGCCAGCCACGACGCATGTGGACATAATTAACTACCTGGTTTTGTCAACGAACTATGTGTCGCTGCAACAGATGAAGGCCTTCAAGGCCCTGGATGCCTATAACTATTTCACAAGTGGATGGGTGAAGAGCCTGACAGCGATGGGTCTCCCATCGAAGCTTATTGTCGTGCTGAGCGAGGCGAGTTGACAGGCAATAAAATAAGAGTCTTTATGAGAGCCGAGATGAAAGGTTTGCCAGCAAACGAAGAGATGTGCCCATACTTCCCGCTTTAGAATTCACAGCATCTTAGCTGGGTGAACTCGGTGCCACCACCGCAAAACCATCGACACAAGTGTGCTACAAACACTACACTATTGAAGAAACGCTGCGAGGAAGGTAAAAGCACATCCCAGCAGCGTGACGCTACCAGACACCAAACACTGCCTCGGCCGCTATGGCAATGCGCACAGGGTGAAAACAGAAGCATCCAGCAATCCACGTACAGTAGAGTAATGTATTTCTTACCGGTAATGACGTAATGACCGCAGACACGGACACTTCCAACGTATGCAAGCAAGCCAGAGGCTTCGGCATTTCTCGGACAGCAGTTTTATACGCACACACTGTCCCGTCATCTCCTTTGTTAAACGGTGCGGCCCTACATTAAGCTATGTGTTACTCTGCTGTGCAGAGGACTTGCATCTGCTTCGGCAGCCGAACATCGCGCACATAGGCATGGCTGCACCACTGCGACCGCAACCGCACACCAGAAGAAAGAAACGTGCACTGTGTGCGCCACAAACGCCGTAGCGACGCAGACAACACAGCAGCGGCCAACGTTGCTGGCGCCGATCCCGAAGCCGAAATATGTCAGTACCTGGTAATGGTTCTGACATATCCTATAAGCCCCGGCTGTGCCGTCCATGAGAACTATGTATTGGTTACCTATGGTGACATATTAAGAGAACTGAGGGGGAAGCTCACTGGGAAACCAAAAGTATCCTTTTTCCGCTAGCATAATAAAGGACAAGGATTTCAAATGCATGTACACAACTGCCCAGATAAGCCGAGCTTCTCTCTGTCAAATAGGCTCCTGCACAAGACCATACCTTCATGCGCCTGCATGTCCGAGAAATCACTCCTACGAGAACATCCTAAAAAACAAAGCAATACTGTACTCTTCTACATCTAAACATGGAACGCCAGAATTCACCAGTCACGCCATGTTGCTCACATGCTCTGATGCTGATCTTGTGGCTGTGTGTTGCGGAACAGCGAATCAAGAAGGTTCTCTCCACCAGCATCACTGGTCGTCTCGACCTGGCCGCTGGCACTGGCTTCCATGCTTCCGTTGGTTGTCATCTCCGCGTCGCTAGCCGCTGTCCAAGAGAAGCGAGAGATGGTGTTCGGTTATGCTGCTGGAATCGACCGACACCTTGCGATCGGCGCGAGTTTATACAGTTTCGAACTTCAATTTTCGCCGCAACTGCGTTACGCGGATCGAGTGTTTAGTGACGACACAGCAAACACATAACCGATTTTGAATGGCCTCGCTTGCTCGAGAAGACAGCAAACTTTAGATCAACGATACGAAGTAACCAGCAATCGCCGGGTAAGCGAGGACTACACCGTGGCCCGGACATTTGAAACTCCTTTTGTTTGCCCGCACGTGAACATCCGAGGAACGTAGATCGTCGCCGAACTTTCTGTGCCCGATTCAGAAAACATCGTCGCCAACAAACGAAATGATAGAGGATCCTAAGAACAAGCTAGTTATTGCAAATCCTACCCGCCCGTTTTGATGGCGCGTTTTCTTTTCTTCCCCCCTAGAGGAATCCGAAATTAGTTGTCAGAAAACTTAGGCTTAAGAGGAATTATTTCCAACTCACTAGGAGGTTCGTAAGCCTTTCCAACACGAAGAATGTGCTTGAGCAATCTCGTAGCCTCATTCGCATCGATAGAACCGTCGTGGCTGTTCATTTTTAAACGGAAACAGTCTTTTGAAGTCGTCGTGACACGGGCCACAGACGCGACGTTCAAGCAAAACTACACGGCATTTGCTTGCGGTCCCAACAATCACATAGGCGCGACACAATCTAAACATTTCATACTGCACAGGATGGCAACGGCACTACAAGTAGGAGACAACCACAGTAGAACGTGCCAAAATGATTAATGATTGAGATTAATTATCACCACCTCCCCTGCACATTCAGTTTTTCAATAAAATCACTTCTCAACTTTTTTTTTTTTTTATTGTTCTAAAAAAAGGGGCGAGGAAGAAACTATTAATATTTGACGGCATTTACAGATGATGTTACCCACTTCACTTAGACCTAATGACCGAAAATGCTCACTTCGCATGCCCGCCCTTGCGCTGGTGGAATTTGTGGCACCAGTGGAACCGTGAATTCCACCAACGAAAAGATGGTCTGCACCACATGCGTGCGGCCCATGTGTTCGCCTCACGCCGGCAAGAGAAATGTACTACGAGAAAGATCGCGGGGCTGAGATAACTAAGCCGACTGAGCGATAAGCCGAAGGACGGGAGAGGGGCTGGAAAAGCAAATAAAAGACTGGGTTTTCATTTGCGGTGGCGGCAGTGCTCGCCGTGCGTCGGTGAGTTCACGCACAGCTCCAGTGGAGCAAATCAGGTATTCGGTTTCCGGACGGCCCGCGAGCCCGCTGACGCGGAAGGTCTCGTCGTGCGTCGCGATGTGTGGTGCGCGTTTACGTCACTCGGTTTTGCTTTTCTTTTAACCCTCAGTAACAGGCCTTGTTGCCACTTGGCGCACCGAAACTGTCGCAGCCGCCGGAGAAGGGGCCAGGCTGGCCAAGCGTGCGCGAAACGTGTGCGCAGTAGGCGCTGCTGCGTCTGTTGACTGCTGGTCGGTCCTGCGAGCGCTTACTGGGCCCAAGGGACGGGTTCGTGGGACGCGCTTTCTCCGGGCCAGGACGACTCCCGGCGGGGTTGGACCCGAAGGATGAGCAAGCCGAAAAGCAACAACCACTACGACCCAAAGATAGCGGGACTCTACGATCTGGGCGATACTCTGGGCAGAGGCCATTTTGCGGTGGTGAAGCTCGCTCGGCATGTGTTCACGGGCGAGCAAGTGGCCGTCAAGGTGATCGACAAGACCAAGCTGGACGACGTGTCCCGGGCCCACCTGTTCCAGGAGGTGCGCTGCATGAAGCTGGTGCAGCACCCCAACGTGGTGCGCCTCTACGAGGTGATCGACACCCAGACCAAGCTGTACCTCATCCTTGAGTACGGAGACGGCGGCGACATGTACGATTACATCATGAAGCACGACCACGGCGTCGACGAGCAGGCGGCTAGGAAGTACTTCCGACAGATTGTGCACGCCATCTGGTACTGCCACAAACTGCACGTCGTGCATCGCGACCTCAAGCCGGAGAACGTGGTCTTCTTCGAGAAACTCGAGATGGTCAAGCTGACCGACTTCGGCTTCAGCAACAAGTTCTGCCCGGGACAGAAACTCGAGACGTCGTGCGGTTCCTTGGCCTACTCGGCTCCGGAGATCCTGCTGGGCGATTCGTACGATGCGCCCAAAGTCGGTGAGCCGCTCCCGAACCTCGCGCTCCGGTCGCCATCGTTTCTGTCCGCCGCTTCCCCCGCCGGCCGCTCGCTGGGCCGCCGGTGGATGCACACCGAGCACGGCCGTACAATTCCAAGCGCGTCGAGGAAAAAGAAGACGGGCGTGGGTTGCGCAATGCCCTTGGCTTTTGCCGAGGACAGCGAGGAAAAGCGGCAAAAGGCCGGCAACTCTCCGCTCGGGAAAAGCTCGGAAAACGCGCTGCTCCCGCGAGCATTTTGGGGCGGACGGGGTAGGAGTGGTGGCCGATGGTTGTAGGCAGAGCTCGGGCAGTCCCCCGTCGAAGAAACACGGCCACTACGCAGGTCTCTCTCGTAGCGCTGACATGATTACAGTGCACAACTCCAGATTTGAGGTTTAATCGGAGTAGGACGTCGGGTTTACCTCGCAGTGAAACGTTGGATCAGTTCCTTATTTGCCGCAAAGTTACGAGATTCCATAAAAAGAAAAGAAAAAAAAAGGGGGGGGGGGGGGGCACATTTTTGTCCCTTTTGAAATTCCTCTTGATTAGAATTACAGCGCTGTCGATTCAGTTGAGTGTAGAGCTCGACACAGTTAACCCAAACATTATCGGTTTGCGCGGACGGTTGAAATGCTGCCGTCAGGTGTAGTGAAAAACGAGCCGTCTGTGGTATAAATGATTTCTTTTTACGGCTGCCGAGTTCTGCAGAACAACGGTTGTTTTCTGTAATATACTTACACTGTGCATATGTGCGGCATCAACTTCCGTAGTTCGAGTAAAGCTCAAAGGTAAGGGAAGCTGATACGAAATCTGCTACTAGCTTCTCCTGGGATGCCTCGGACCTTTCTGGCGCCTAGCAGAGCTGTTTGTCGACTGCCCAGCCTTCTTAGGAGCTTTGTTGGCAAGACCCACTTCAGTAGGAAAATTTGACTTAATGTTAATATTGAGAGTAAACTGTGAAAAAAAAAAAAAAAAAAGCCAATGTCTTGGTCAGCCCAACTGTCGTGTTATGCATGAAGGGCCCATGTCGCTAGTGTTATTACGCTCGTCGATTGATATTGTCAAACTCCCTCACGAGCCAAGTTTATTATCAATGTTCTGATAGCCATTGGTGTAAGATTGTGCTCAGCACCTAAAAACTCCAAATATCAAACCCAAGCATATTTCGAATGTTTTATATTTCCTTCCTATGTGCATGTGCATGTTTGCTGTACTGTAGTAGCATTTTATTTTCTTTCTTCATAACTTTCCAGGGAAGAGATTTTAAATGTGACAAGGATCACCTTTTTCAACCTCGCTGGCTAACACAATTTTGACTCCACATGGCAAGAACCTGCACAAGCACCTACTTGCATGTCTCCCCCCCCTCCCCAAAAGAAAAAAAAAAATGTGCAACCACCACCTTTAGCTGTGGGTTACATGATCATGAATGGTACACAGTGCGGGAGTTCATCCCTGAAAACTGTATCGGCATACCAGGCAATAGAAGAGGTGCATATTCTGTCTTTGCACCTGGCAATATTGATAAACTGACACATTGCTAGGGACATATTCCTAGAATGGCAATAAACCGATCTCAATAAACAGTTTTGTTATGCTGCCGCAATGCATTGAGGGAGCTCCAGTCTTTCTGCACGTGCGATAACCTCGCTGAGGGGCTGAGCGTGGAGCCCGAGGCGGCATGAGCAGTCTCGCACACTGCCGCCTGTGGACTAAAGTTATTTTGGCGTCACACTTGCGCCGAACGCTTGGCTGTTGTGTTCGACCGCAACAATCGCCAACTTTTGGTGGTTGTTGGTCATGCAGTAATGACGAATACCCGCCGGAATGTTTTGCCATATTCACCTTTTAGATAGTGGTATGCATAGATTATATCGGCATCTGTAATTTTGGCACTCCTGCATTACAAGTTCCTGACAAGATGCGGCGTAAAAACATCGGCATTATTTTCATTGTGATACACTGACATTTGTCGGTATTTATTCTACTTGGGTGTGACCTCAGCACTTAAAATCATTGAAAGGTCACGTTGAAAAAAGCAAACGGTGGTGCACAAAAGCAGGTAGAAGTGCAGCATTATAAATGCGAGAAATTTAGTCCTTTTTGCTGAAACTTTTCCAACTTCCTTGTCCTCAGAATAGCAGTGTTACCATGACCAGTGGCACCATTAATCAGGCTGTGCAGTATGTACAGAGCACAGTGCAGCACAAACAAGCAATCACCAATGTTTTGCCCTTCTCTCACAATTGAAGGGCTATCAAAACTACCGTGCTAATCCCGGGTACTCACCTAGGTGACAAATATTGATGTTCATCAATACCCTGTTTTAAGCAGAAATCGAAAAAGTGCTGATGTCTTGTTTGCACGAACTGCATCAAAGTGTACCGGGCGTCTCAAAAATGTTTGCAGGCTTTTTCAGTGCAAAAATAAACTATGCATCGCTTAACGGTCGGTCTCTGCCCAAATGTAGCACTAGTGGTCCGGACCAGACGCCAAAGTTGCAGAACTAGCCATTATCCAATTAAAAAGTTGCAAGCGATTTTCAGAAATTTCCTTTGAGAAGATGGTGACCGACAAAGCTTACAAATGCATAAAGATGAATGGCATTGGCTAACAGAAACGAGCCCCATTTTCTCATTAAAAATTTAAAAAAAATTGCTTATAACTTGAATCGGACAATGGCAAGCTCTGAAACTTTGGCATCTGGTCCGAACTGCTAGCGCTCCATTTGGGACGAGACCGAGTGTTTGGCAATGCATAAATTAAATTAATTTTTTTTAGTGACACTTTGTATGTGCAAGGTACTGGGTATAAGATAAAACTATCGGTCAGTTGGATTTTGGGTGCACTAGTCCGTCACATTACTATTCAGTGTACATGTATCAGTGTGTTAATTGGTAAACATAAATAAACCAGAAACCCTAGTTCCATTTGCTGTAAAGTGATTGTGGTACAAATGAAGACTGGATTAGAGCCTTTTTGAATATTTGCATTGTATATTTATATTGCTAGCCAGAACAATGCATAAATTAAATTAATTTTTTTTTAGTGACACTTTGTATGTGCAAGGTACTGGGTATAAGATAAAACTATCGGTCAGTTGGATTTTGGGTGCACTAGTCCGTCACATTACTATTCAGTGTACATGTATCAGTGTGTTAATTGGTAAACATAAATAAACCAGAAACCCTAGTTCCATTTGCTGTAAAGTGATTGTGGTACAAATGAAGACTGGATTAGAGCCTCTTTTAATATTTGCATCATATATTTATATTGCTAGCCAGAACAAGTGAGATGAACCTGTTCCAAGCTTTTTATACAGCTTTGTTTTGGTATTCAGGACTTGGGTTTTTGTACAAATTCAGTAGTGAATACACTTTTGTCTTTTAGGTTTTCAATTTTCAAAATGGGGAGGGTAAAAATCAAGTGCTATTTTTCAAACCGATTATCGGGGAGAAACCAGGTATTTCTAGAAATCATTCTGAAATTCGGGTCATATATATATAAATAGATAACTATAGAAAGTACAGTTTATAGTAAATAGCAATGATTAATTTTGGGACGAGAAGTGTTTTATTTATGCAAAGTCATTAAAGTACAGGGCAATAGCATAGAAACATGGTGTTTGAGCTAGAGTGGCTCTTTTCGGTTTCTTGCATATTGAACACCCTTATCCATCCTAGACCTATGTTCTTGGACATGTCTGGGAGAATGTCCTCTCAATGTTGCGACTTCCATTTGCGATGCACAAAAATGTCTCTGTGGCATTTGCTAGGCTGGAATAGCACACAATGACATCTCACCAGGTCAATAAATACAGATCCAGAATTGCTCCCAATTTCCATGCCTTCAGCTAATTGATGACCCTTGCACATTTATCGAAACATTCGGCAGCTTTTTGGGAAGAAAATTGGGCTTAACCAAATCTTTGTGAAACTTGTTTGGGGGGAAAATCTCGGGAAATATTCAGTTTTGTTCAAACAAGGTATGTCCAGTGCACAACACTGGCCAAATCTTGGATCGGGAACATATAGGGCTAAATTCCAGGAAATAGACACTTAAACTATAGAACATGTAATTTTAAGGTGCATAGGGCTTCATCCCATCCTCTTGGGGGGGATGACTACGGATTTGGAAGGGGCACTGGGATTTGCAGAGATGGATGGACAAATGGATAGGGAAAGAATTGCGGTAGCTAAGAGGATATTCGAAGATTGGTGGAAATGATCTAGGGAGAGGTGAATATACAGAAAAAAATAAGCAATAGGAACACTTCGAAGGGGGAGGGGGGTTGTGTTAGAACAAGATTTACACAAATTTCAAAAAAAAAGGGATGACAAAATGTTATGCTAGGTGGCGCAAGTTGCCGCCCATTACAAAACGTATAGCCATTACTATCCACCCATCCGGCACTTACCTTACATGCATTCGCTGCTGAACCAATCTTCACTAAGCAACACAAATTATTCCCGCTTATACAAGGAAGTTGGGGTGTTACGCATTCAGGGCACTTCTTTATTCCGAAAACAAAAAAAGGTGTGTAATATTCGTGCCCGCCAGGGGACACATTTGAATTCAGAGACGAATCTGAAACTATTTTCTATTTTGGGGTTAATGTCTCCATAACAACGTAAATTTCGGTTTCACTTCAAACTCAAGATGTCTCGAGACGTAATTATTAAACTCAAATATTTTGCGCAAAATTTATTTTTCAACATTTAAAAACTTTAAAACATCTAATAACTTTTTTTTTAGGCAACACTTGACACACAGAACTGTATATTACATCATGTATTTATGGATATCTTGATAACGATGCAAGAGTTTTTCGTATGCTTAAAATAAGGCCTTTCGGTAAAGAATATTAAAGCAAGTAGGCAGGCGAGCAGGTTAAGGATACACATGGCAACCCTAGAGCGAGGGGACGGAAAGGGACAGACAGATACGAAGCTCCATCTATTTTTGCGATTGTGGCGTTTACGGGGGACCTACATTATCGCTATGCGTATTAATAATAAAATTAAGATGTGTTAATATGTAGTAGTTCTGCTGTGCAGAACCGGAGGACCCCCGCCAAAGGCGCTTCCCCGTTTCCGCCGAAAGAGGGCGAGCAACGAGCTGTGAATAGTTTTAACTAGTTTTGACAATGGCCCTCCGACCATGCGAGAAAACTATACAACATTAGAGTTCACCGTGTTGTGCATGGTACATGCCTGCCGCCACAAAGTCCATGTGAAAGCACTACCTAAATTACCCTACTTTATGCAACAGTAATGAAACCTAGACTTGCAACTTTTATTAATGCTTTACTGGTGTCCATTTACTTTCCAGATGTCTGGAGCCTGGGAGTGATACTGTACATGCTTGTCTGTGGCCATGCCCCTTTCCAAGAAGCAAATGACAGCGAGACCCTCACTATGATTATGGACTGCAAGTACACCATACCCCCCTATGTCTCCGAGGAATGCAAGAGGCAAGTGTGCTCGGTTGTTTTCCAGTGAAGTGTATACATAGCAACGCTATTAGGTCACTCGGGGTCGGGGCACTAGACAGGGTCGGCTCCTCTCTGCGTGTTCTGCGGGCATTGGCAGAAGAGAAAAAAGAAACCTCTGAGAAAGGACTCATACCGTCATGCACCACAGGAATTTTGTCAGGGCGTCTCCTGCCTCGTGACAGATGGCACCCGTGTATTTTGGACCGTGGAAAATTCTCTCGTTGGGGGAATTTGGCCGATGTGGCTCCTGTCCTGGCCGGTGGGGGTGGCTTCAAGAACGGCATGCACTTTCTTGCTGCCAGCTCCCCTTTCCCCTTGGAGCACGAGGGGGGCCCGGCGAGCACAGGGGTGGCACACTGCCAGGTGACGTCGACCCGTGAGAAGGGGGCAGCATGTGTGGGAGGGCGCCACACAGGAGAGGGAGGAGGAGACATCACATGCTCCGGGCACGGCCCTTGTTTAAAGACAAGAAAACTAACCTCTCTGTAATGGGCGTTGGCTGTCGATCAGTGCCGAAGCAAGCAAAACCTTTTCGACTTGCAAAACACAAGCGAGGTGTTGCGCGTGGGGGAAGAGAAGAATAAGGAGACGGACTGCTAAAATTGTGGTTGGCACTTTTTTCTTTATATTTTTTGTTACGCGTTTTCCTGGTGCTCGGCCAGGTGCAAGCTGCTAGAGAAGGAAGCCCTTCAGCAGTTTCTGGTGGGAAGGAGAAAAAAAGAACAAAAAAAAAACAGTAATTGCAAGGAAAGATGTTCTGCACTGTGCCATTTCCCTCAAGTTTGAATTTAGTGGTTAACTGGTCTGGCAAGCTTAACAAGGAACGATAGATAAGCAGGGGAAAAGATTTCCGCAGAAGCGGGGCTTTTTTTGTTTTTGTTATTCAAACAATATATATTAAGAGTACGAAAATAATGAGCTGCATGTCTATCAAGCAGGCATGTAGCCAGGATTTCGATATGGGCTTTAAGCATCAGTGGCTGCAAATGTGAAGCCCGTCAACCAGGAGGCAAGTTAGACAAGTGAGACAGGAAGTGCGAGTAAATGAAGCCCTTGTTCCTCGTTTACATTGAGCTGTGCAAGAGTTGAGTGCGATACTTTGGAACTGTCCAGGATGATTGCTCGCATGCTTATCCGAGACCCGGACAAACGTGCGACACTGGAAGAGATGGCAGCCGACCCCTGGCTACTGGCTGGAGACACTCCTCAGCCCGCAGATCACTTGCCCCTCATACACAGGGAGCATTTGTCAGAAGAGGACCACTCGCACATCGTCCAGAAGATGGTCAACGGCTGCATTGCGACCAAGGACGACATTCTCGAGTGAGCTCACAACCGCCGGCTCTCTGCTTTTCTTGCGCCAGAGGGGTGGCGACGGGTGGGCCATATTTTGTCTCATTGATGCAGGGCACTGGACCGCAATGACTACAACTACATGACTGCCACCTATTACCTGTTGGCCGAACGGAAGCTCCGGGCTCAGCGCCAGGAGAAGGCCCAGCAACTCAATAGGACTTCCAGGGCTGACCTGTCTCCCGTTGCCGTCACACCTGGGTAAGCCAATGCATTGGATGGCGCACATTGAACAGGATTGTCACCAGGCTTCCCGTTGCACGCAGCGTGTCGTCGGCCACGCCTTCGCCTGCGCAAGAGCACCCGAGCATCTCTCTGGCCTCTCCAAATGTTCTGCCCAGCATCTCCCTGGAGTCCTCTCCAATGCACCCGCTCACCTCTGCAGTGGCAGCCCCGCCGTCCAGCCTAGTCGACGCCTCCTCGCTAGCCGTGCCCCGGTCCAATCTTCCACTGGGCCGCAAGTGCAGTATTGTGCGCGAAGAAGACGACCTGTCGTCCCTCGTGCCCTGCCAGGGCCACTCGCCGCCCACGCGCGCCGCTGTTTTCTCTGAGGAAACCGAGGAGGCCGCAGAAGAAGCCAGTGAGCGTGCTGTGCGGCCCGCCCTGTCCCTGCCCGCCACTGCCCCTCACGGCGAAAACTGCTCCCAGCACCAGTCTCCCGCTGCTAGGCTGCGCTGCGTTCCAGGGCGGCGTCTTCACGCCGTCAAGAGCTCGCCGCAACTCCTGGCCGGTACAGTGGGAGACCCCAGGCGGCCCGGCGTTGCCAAGCTCCGGATGCATGTAGCCGGCCGCAACCGCACCACCAGCTGCAGCAGTTCAGACGACGACGGCGACGGTGACAAGAGGAGGGCGCCTCCGCTGCCTTCGGCCAAGGAAGGCGACCTCCAGGCCAGCCCCACGATGCCCGGACTCGCCACGGGCCATGACGAGGGCTACTCAGCGGACAGCACTGACAGCCTCGACATCCTGCCCGACCCCTCGCCACGCCTCACCAACTCAGTCTCGTGCGGGGACTTGACCATGGAGTCTCCCGCGGCTAGGGACGTGGTGCCCGTACAGTGCGCCGACGTGGTGCTCGTCGAAGACGCCGTGCCGGCCGAGGCACCCCGGATCTCCAACAGCTTCAGCTTGGCCGCAGGCCTGAGCTGCCTGGGGCGCAGGTCGAGCCGGGAGGAGGTGCGCAGCAGCAAGCCCCGCCTGGGCTGCAGTCTGGCCAAACTCGTGCCCAATGGCAGCCGGAGCGGCACCAGCTCCAGCGGAGGGGCCCTCAAGTCCCAGCTGGACATCAACCAGAATGGGTTTCGCAAAGGGCGCACCAAGAACCAGTCTGGCGTGGTGGACGTCAAAATGGCCTCCAAGTGCTGCACACTCTGCTGAAGCACTCTCCCTCTTGCACCCGAGAATACTCAATGCCGCAGAGGACACATTCCTGGGTACTTTTGGTGGTGTTCGCGCAGGGAACTCGTTTCCAAGCTCGTAAGCTCACCACGGTGGCCTGCATGTCGACACGTCCCACTCTGCAGCTGTGGCCAAACCGAGTGTTGGGGCTCAAAGTTCACTGCCAAAGCGACTACTGCACTTTGGAAGGGAGCATCTCTCAAATGCAGCAAAGTAGACAGACTGGGCCCAAAGCAGCCCTGCCTTAGTACAAACACCCTTCATTTTGTTCCCCGACAAAGCTGCATAAAAAAACATGGCGCGAGCTTGAAGCCCCAACACTGCATTCCGGCCGTTTACAGTGTGCAGTGGACGCAGCGTCCGTAGAACTAATTGTTGCCAAGCTATGAAGGGACGTCCAAGCTGGTTTTATCTTGTTTGTGGCAAAGCCACGTGTTACTTCTTTTTAAAAGGGGGAAAAAAAAATAAACCCTGCCCTGTACATAATAGAACTGAGCAAGTCAAGTTTGGGGAGCCACTAATGCAGGATGATTTGTCCCCACAAAGCAAACCACAGCTGGCCACAGTTCATTGTCTCGTAATTGTCGTCCGTCGTGTGCATTTTTCTTGCTGTGGTTACTGATTGCGCATTTAACATGGATGAGAAAGCAGGATAAGCCCCCTTAGAGGGGCAGCCTAGTGGCAGACGTTTAGTTAGTTTTCTAAACGAAGGAAGCTAAGGAAGAGAACTGCCCTCTAACAAATAGAGTACTAGTTGCTCTTGTGTATATAACAAAAGGGAAAAAAAGTAAAGCATTATGCTCTCTCAAATCTCGTGCGTTATCAGGGGTCAGTGTGTCCTCCTGCAGTCGGGTACGCAACAACCACTTTATCACCATCATTCTGGAAAGCTTACAGCGGTTATTTATTTTACTTTCTTAGTGTTGTTTTGTCAGTGTAGGTGTTTGCAGCAATGCTGCTTGCACAGAAAAAAGGAACACGACCTTAGCAATAATCGTGCAAAGTGTAAACAGGTATGTAGATCTGTTTAGTAAAAAAACGAAAAAAGAAACTTGTTATAACAGCGAGCATGTGAGTCTTTATTGGCTGGAATGTGACAACTGCACTACCTTTTTTTTCTTACTCCATTGTTAACTTTGGTAACTCCAATGCAAAACTTTAGCATACTTCATTCAGGTTCTGTGCACAACTGCAAGCTCTGCCCGAGAGAATTCTTATACTGTCGTAAGGCATTACAGCCATGTAGAAATGATTGCCACCTTTGTAAACATGTCCTTTCACGAAGCTCCCAGCTTTTCCAGCAACTTTTTCGCCTCCTTGGAGACCTGAAAAGGCACAAATGGAGCAGTGTTAAGCCATGTGCACCACAGGCATGCTGCACCACCAAAACCAGACTAGTAGTAGACAAACATTTTATACAATTTTATCTAGACTGCCCTAATGTGCGCTTGCTTAAAGAGTGATGACATCAGACCATTTTGTTTCGAATACTTTTTTTCTTTTCTCTGGAGCACGTGAAACAGCGTCTCCCGGCACACACTCTTGGCGTTGACTGTGCTACAATGGCATTTTGTTTCCGGTGATTTCTTCGCATTTTTTCTGCAAGCGCATGCTGTTATCAGGTGCTACGAAGAATACCCTCGCCCTAAACAAGGACATTGAGGCACCCTACTTTTGTCTTGGAAAAGCATACCCAGTGATGGAACTGCTGCGCCATTTGCTCCATGAGCGAAAGTCTGCTACATCTTGCGTCAAAATGCCAGTTTTGCTGAGAATCGCGCCACACCCGCGCCGAGATGGGCTTAAAAATTAATGTTTATTGGTCGACCCTAATATTCAGAGAAGTAGAAGGAAAGAAAAATTGTACAAATATGAATTTCACAGCGTCTCTACTCACCGTATAGTTTGTTTCATCATAGGTCAGAGCACTATCGAAGGCTCAAACACATACAACCACAAACACACATACAGTCTAAGCTCGTTATAACAGACCTTGATTTTGACCAAGATTTCGGTCTGTTGTAAAAGGAGTATGTTGTGTGCAGATATGAAGTTGAGTCAATGGTGCATATAGGAAAACCCACGGAACTTCACAAATCGGTATGTTACATCCAAATGTCTGTTTTAACCAGGTCTTTTGTAATGAGCTTGTTGTGTGCAGATATGAAGTTGAGTCAATGGTGCATATAGGAAAACCCACGGAACTTCACAAATCGGTATGTTACATCCAAATGTCTGTTTTAACCAGGTCTTTTGTAATGAGCTTAGACTGTACTAAAAGCGCAAGTGACGGGACATTCGCCGCACTTGATTAGTCTAGCCAATGAAAGAACACGTACAAGGCAATGACGAATGCCATGATGTCGCACTTTAATGCTGCAAATCAACCGGCCAGAGCCATCAACCGCTCTGGCCGGTTGATGCGCTGGCTGCTTGATCGCTGACACTATAAATTTCCAGACGATGTCGTCGAGGTCAGCAACAGTCTCGAGAAAACTTCAAAATAGTAGGATTGCCTGTGATAAAACAGAACCAGGGTCTTGTATTCCTGATAAGATCACTTGATTATCATGTCTGCCACATGCCTTCGTTCAGTGGCTAGAGAGTACTATGGCACTTGCGCCGCTCGCATCGAGCTTCACTGCTTTGCACCGGAATGCTAGGAGCAGAGACTGACCTGGAGGAGTGCCTGGCTTAGCGCGATAGGCACACAAATTATGCTCAGGATCATTACAGATCAACTTCATCCTAATTGTAAGTTAATCTCTCTAATTTAAAAAAAAAAAAAAGAACAGCAGAGAAAGAGAGAAGAAAACACGGGTCTATATATTGTTATGGAGTTTAATTTACTAGGCGTTTTCCATGGCTAGAGTAGAACAGATTTAAGAATAGGCCCCGTGCCGTCTGCGCATGCATCTTTGTCGTCCTCTGTAGATTCTGGCATGCACCTCAGTCACACCGCTACACTATTTCCCCTCAAGCTGTTTTTTAGGGTGGTTTATTTTGCTAAACAATCGCCACGTTCCGTTAAAGGTATTTCTTTTTGCGGGTATCATTGCCGATGCTCTTCTGCACGCTCAAATTTCTCACAAATGTCACAGTTCCTCCACAAAACCAAAATCCAGCATTGGCGCTTTTTTAAGTTGATGTGCGGAGTCTTGTCACCTGGCCGTTGGTTGCTCCTCTTTTTGTCAGCCCTGGTGACATGTTTGATCAGAGCTCCGTTGCCGGCATAGATCATATCGGTTCAAAACATCATTGCACATTTGCGCATTTTGAAAATCAACACCTAAAATAAAATTCACTGTAAAACCTAAACCCAGAAGATGGAATGTTTTGTGAAAATGGCTGCTCATGACCATCTGCTGAATGGCCACAACAACGGTCAGAAAAGCATTTAAGTCCAGCGGGCACTTGCACTACTTGATGGCTTGAAGATCTCTTGAAGATCTGGGGTACCGATGTGGCCATCGGCCAATGTAGGATGTTCATTTCAGGCTCAGAGTAGTTGTGGGGGACACAGCGAAGATGTAAGTTGTCTGTTTGGGAGGTCAGGCATGAAGATCTACGGCTTCAGGCGATTCAGCCGCAATTCTATCGCTTCATGAGACGCCGGCGCTGACCACGTTGCAGAGGACGTTCTTCCTGACAGGGGCTTTCCGGGTAGCATGAGGTGCCATGCCAGAAATCCCACTTCCGACACCAATGCTATGGAGTTTAATTTACTAGGTGTTGTTCATGGCCAGATTAGAACAGAATAAGAGTCGGCTGCGTGTCGTCTGCGCGTGCATCGTTGTCGTCCACGGTGGGTTCTGGCACGCGCCTCAGCCGCATCGCTACAATATATTTGAATAAATATGCTAGTCACGGTAGTTCCTGTGCCGCTGCCGACCGAAAGAGCAGCAAACTTTGACGTAACTCTGGTTCCTACACCGCTAAAGAGGAGTGTCACCTTCAAAGCACAAGTGTAAGCTTTTATAATATTTTTGGGTGGTTGCTTTTGCAGTTTATGATATTAGGGTCTTGAGTTTGGTAGGTTTATTAAACTTACGGGACACATTTTTATTGGTAGACATGTTAGCGGATATGCTGGTTCTTGCTGGCATTTTACAGAAATTATATTGACAGGCTAAACAAACTACCGAGTGTAAAATGGAGAGGGGAGAGAGGATTTATTCCAATGAAGTGTTGCTCTATGATTCATCTTTCATCCATTTTTTAATACCCATTGTAAATTAACCCTACTTTGACTAGACTGGGTTCCTTTTATGCCCTATCTATTCTTATCACAAACGGTAATAAGTAATATGTTTGAGTATCAAAGAGGAACCCTTGATCACTATCATAAAATGCAATCACTTTCATTCTCAAGTGATGTGCTAACACAAAACCAATATTTTGCCTGCTACAGAACCTACTACAAAAGGTCAAATGCTGCCTCCATCACTACATACCTCTTCATCATCTGGACTGGCCTTGGGAGTGAAATCTCTGGCACGGTGTAGATAGCTCACAGCATCGTCATTCCTCTTCAACTCGATCAAGGTTTTCGCAATCATAAGGAAGTTCCGGCTGTAGTAGTTTGGTCGCACTGTGGGAAAAGGAAAGAAAACCTCGGCATTTAAGACTTTTTTGGTCCGAGGGAAATTCTATAATCCCTTTCTTTGCCATAAGCTGGCGAGAACTCCAAGTGCCACAGCCTGAAAACACTCACCTTCTTCTGCTTTAAGAAAATGTTTGAGTGCCTGTAGAAGTAACATTGTGTGAAGATAAGCCACAAGGTTTAACACTGCATTGTATGGCAGAGTTGTGAGCAAGATGGGAAAAGGAGCACCTCTTCATATGTAGCAGTTGGTATCTCAGAAAATATCAGCTGCCCCGCTTTCCTCACATACCAGGGGGTCGCCGCCACCTCAAAACACCTGCAAGGAGCAGGTACCAAATAACGAGACCTCCAGCTGCCAGGCAAGGGCAAAAGCTTTGAAAATAGCAAATTGGACATTAGATGTTTCGACAGCATGAGGTCAGTCTGCCATAGTATGGCAACACTGGTTCACACTGTAGATGAGAAATTTAGTCTGTGCATTACGACTGCTAACCCGGGTTCTTGAACATTCATAATCGGTGGCCAAGTATGTTAGCGAGTCGCAGCTTCGAGCATGTGGAACGAAAGCTCACGCTGCAACATCAAGCAAGGGCGTCACCAAATGCTTTGCAACTTTCAGCAGTAATTGTAGTATTAAAAGTGGCCAGATGCATCTAGTGCTTTAAAAGGATTGAATGCGTCTGGCTGCATTTATCACACCGTTTACCCTATTTACCCCAGTAAAGGGGTACTCCGGCGATTATTTTTTTTAGCTATCCCAACTAACTATATTTTTTGAATCGCTGGCCTTTACCCTTTCCGGTATGCTATTTAGTATTGCGAAATTCGGAATAGTTATTGTGAAATCGGGCAGTCTAAAAATGGACTATGCCGTGCATTTGTTTCGTGCTGCTGCTGCAAGGGTGCTGCAGCGAGCTTCCAAACCATTCATTTGACACTATGAAACTAATCAGTTGGGAACAAAGTTAGTCCAAAAAGTGAACCCCTGCCTTCCACTGCTGTAAATTTTTTATTGTTGCCAGTAGAGACTTTCACTTGGGAAAACACTGGGAGGACCAAAATTGTAAATTCAATAACATCACGGAAAAAAAAAAAAAAAAAAAAAAATATTTGGGTTCTTATTTCAGCGATGTTTGTTGGTGTGTTTAGAAAGTTTTCAAGCAAATTAGGGACTATGAAGAAAATGCGCTGGAGTACCCCTTTAAGGCTTGAGACGAAAACTTTAAAAAGGCACTGCGAGTGCTGCTTTGTTTGAACAATTAAGTGGAGGAGCCACATGCAAGAGCAACAAACTGCTGGGCGGTTTAATTCTGTATGGGCAATATGAAACACATTTTGGTGCAAAGAAGTGCTAATTAATTATTGAGTTAATACAGCAAAGCATATTACAATTAAAGTTCAATAAGTGTAATCAAATGGTTGGATATGGCAAGTGGTCACCCCCTCAATTAGACTGAAAGAACCCAGATATGCGGCAACTAATGAATGGCACTCACCAGTTCCCCAGAACGTGGAAATTGATAGGGTCATTGGGCATCAGCTCTATGGCCCTCTGCAAGTTACATAAAAAATATATATATATACATGCCACACCACTAGCCCATGCACCAAGCTCACCTGCACGTGTTGCTTGATGAGGAATCCATCCTTGATCCTGTCTTTTGTGGACGGATGGTCTACCTTCGAGCCAATCAAGATGCCATACCACTGGAACAACATTTCAGGCATTTCTGTACCTGTTGCCCACGCAATCACTAATGCTCGAGTTCCACTAGAACGACAAACAGAAACGACTGACACTGACAAGCCTCAAACACATGCAGCATGCACGTGAAGGTATCTCTTCGGCAGGCTTGCATTTTCTCTCTGCTCATGAAGTAAGCATGAGTGATCGCGCCTGCTGATGATACATTTGCGTCCACGCTGCACGTATGAGGCTTGTGCGTGTCGGTTGTTTCTGTGTCGCTCTAGTGGGACTCTGGCGTAAGAGAACAGAATCGGTCAGTCCAATATGGTGTTAGGGACGAGATTTTGGGGGTTCATGGCACAAAAGCTACAAGGCCATCTGCACCAAACTAACTGATCCTTGTACTATATGAAGGGTCATGTGGCGTTAGTGACAGGATGTCCACTATGTCATTAGTTAGCTCAAAGTGGATTGATCGTCAAACAATAAGCTACACACAAGATCTGATGAACACTGTACACTGCGCTCATGTGGAATATCATTAATGCATGCTTGGAGCAAAAGCAAATCTGTTCACCATACTGCAGCTTCCTGGGAGCTTCTTTGGGAATTTGCAATGTTTACAAAAAGTGCTGCCTACTACTGGTGGTCCATTAGAAGGTGGGAGGAGGGTAACTATTTTCACACGCTCCATGCAAGAGAAACATACTGATGCAATGAGAAAGAAGCCCAGCGCAAGCGAGGGCCAGCCAACATGTAATTCTGCATGCAATTTTGGGGCATTCTCCCAAGGTTACCAAGACCACACAAAGCAAAGATGCAAGTCACCTTGTGCACGTCACCCAGCTTGTCTCCGCCGACCTCCACTGCCCGGTCCAGATAAGCAATGCCCTCTGCCAGTCCTGCCTGTTTCTGGGGCTTGGGGGCAAACTCGCAACGTTTGAAGGTCGCCCTGGCCAGCCGCCACAGCAGCTCCGCGTCAGTGCTGTCCCGGTACGGAAGCAAAAGCTGGTACGCCTTCTCGTGTCCCCCACTCGTGTGCAGGCTGTCGACTTCCTGCTTCAACTGCTCCACTGGGTGTGTTGAGCAACACGGTCATAAGCAAGGTTCACTCATACTGCCCACTTCTACAATGAGTTGCATTGACCTCCTCGGTACCATGACATCTCTTCCACTTAACTCTCAATGTATCTATGGGACTGCAGGCACAAGCAGCTGGCTCTGGCAGCTTCAAGTGTGTGCATGCAACTTTTGCTTTGGTTGGAGAGAAGCGAACTGGTGCAGGCTTATCTATCAAACTCTCAAGGCTCATCTGTTTGGGACGTAGATACACTGCACGGAACTTTTTCTGAGTATTGCTTGTCATTGGTAATGAAGAAAACCAAATTCTACTGCCTGTTAGTACCCACCATGAGCCCCTTCAACCATACTAAAAGCTTTGATGTCAGCAGTTCAGACTTGAGAGGAAAACAAATGAAACTGCTGATGGCTTGTACGTGCTAACAGTGTCGTGCTCTGTACTTCCTTGTTAACAATACATGCTGGGGTGCGCATTCCTTGGTGACGTCAATTACTGGAACCTTAAACTGATGTAGCTAGATGCTTATCAGTACATTTACTTCCTCTATGTACAAAGAGAACATTATCATCCTACCTCTCACTTCTTGCTGAATGAGGATAGGCTACATTTCTAGGGAGGCAGAGTCCCATGCTTCAATAAGATTCCCATCAGTAGATGTGCCATATTTTAAAGGAACTATTATCAAATTAGAATTTTAGTACGTTCTGCTGTGCATTCATTTCTGAATGAGTGCAAAACATGCAATGGCATAGCCGGGAAGGGAGGGGGAAACTTACACAGTAAACCTTATAATATGGTACATATGCATGACGCCCCCCACTCCCCTCCCCAAGTCGCCCTCAAAGAATAAATAAATGCCTGGCTACGGCAGTGACATTGTGTTTAAAGGCCGACGTACAACCTCGGTTTTCTGCAGGGAAGATAATACTCTTAGCGCTCCCCTCTCCTAAGTTGCAAGGAGGAGCCCAGTTGGGGCAAGGTAAAAAGTGGAGAGGATATAGGAAAGGAGGAGGCGGGCAAAAGTGGAAAGTGTGAAGTGTACGTCGGCCTTTAAGTGAGCATCTCTTCAAAGATCACAATGATTGAAGCAGCATTGGACCTTTGTAGCAGGTAAACTATTGGTTTAGACAGAGCAGCCACTGATCTGTTAGCACATCACTTGAAAATGTGATTGCATCGCTAAACAAATTCATATCTGATAATTGAGGGTTCCTCTTTGATAGTGAAGCATATTACTTAGTATCTTTTGTAGTAAGAATAGATAGAGTGCAAAAAGAACATGCATCCTTCTTTTAAGAAACAAGACTGGTCAGAGTAAGTTCCAGTTCAGTGGCATAGCCAGGGGGGGGGGGGGAAGCTTATGGGGCTTCAGTTAACCGCCACGATCACTGAGATCATGGTGGGTTGTGGACACCAACAACAGAATTTTCTGTAACTTGAAGCACATCTTCCAGCACTGCCACTGACTAAAGAACTGTGGGATCTGTCAGTATAGCACATGCTTCTTGCTTGTGATGGCAGCAATTTTCATGATATAGGCACATATAAAATCCACTTAATGTAAAGCAAGCATCCACTTATGCTTTTGATAACTGACTGTCACTTTTTTGTATACTTTTCTATGACACCACTAGAAGGGAACTGAGGTTTGTATATGACATACAGGGAGTTCCCACAATTCCTGCATTAGGCAAGTTGTCTGTTAATGGAGCTAGATGTGCATGCTGTGCTCTGCTCACCCCTAAACTGCCAGAGCAGTGGAAGCTATATACATGCTCAGCAGACCAATCAGCTACCTGCTTTCATCACCTCATCCACTCTGTATGTGGGTATGGGTGGAAGCATGATCATATGGTAAAAGGTGTATGAATGGTCCAACAGGTACAATTCCACCACCCCGGCAACTTTGCGGTGAACAATGTGAAGTGCATGTGCTATCGGGTTCGAATGAAATGCAAACAGTGACAGAACTTCCAGTGCAACACCGGCACAGCGTGGAAGCTTGGGTTGTGCTGGGCGAGGTTCTAACACGTCGGAGTAAGACACACCATCGCAGCATCATACTCTCCACCCTGCAGTTTTATCAGTTTCCAGAGGCCTCCAGGAGCCGCAGCATTTGTCGATGGCCACACACTCCAGTGCTAGCATTTTATTCGAACCCAATAGTACTTTTTAAATTCCAACATTTATGTAAAACTGAAAATGGCTAACTGCATGAATGCATTAATTATAGTGATGATCCTGAGTACTACATATGTAAAACTTTCTTTTATCGACAACAAATGTAAAGCTTGAAATCCACTGCAATGCCCCATTTAGAAACTGAGCCAAACAGCTAGCTGCCATATGTGAAATGTTTTCACTCTAAAATCGTATTATCATCTCGGTATTTTAACAGACACTTGCATGAAGAAAAAAAAAAACATTCCACGTCACAGTTAGTCTGTTAAAAGGAAAACAAACGGAAATTAACATGACTGGTCATAAAAATGGTCTTAGGACCATGAGCGACTGGGAGTAAATATATAACGAATGGGTGGACACCCCAGATTCAATCAGAAAGGTAAAATACTCCAACACAAAGAACCTACAACTTATTAGGTAACAAATGCCTAACACCTACCCCTATCACTACCAGCATTTTGTCAACTGCGTACGGTACTCGCAAAGAGCGTGCGGCAAACATGTGGATGCGACCAAGCGGCGCAGTGTTCTCATCGAAAAGAACAATTCGTTTCCCCGTCACCACACAGTTTGACAACTGTGCTAGCATTGTCTCCAAATCAAGATCGCTACCAGCCACTACAACCTGTCACAACGCAGTACACGTTGAGCAAACGCTGGTTGAGCGCAGCGGTGTTTTGCAAACATGCCTGGGTGCGGCTACGTTTAATTAATTAAACCGCAAAACCGCAACACACGGAGCGCGTTTCCCCATCTAAAATAGAAGGTCGTGGTCTAAGCTAACATGATTTACCTTCAGACATCTTGAAGAGCGTGAACCCGCACAGCAGGAAGATTGGAGGTGTGATCGCCGGCACGACGACTGGCCTTGACTTAATGAGCGGCAGCAGCCTCTGCAGGCACGATAAAGAACACAAGTCCGCACATCAGGGGACAGCGGAAACTATGTATATCGGCAGTTTTGGAAGCTGATAACGAACACAATCGCAGGAGCTAGCTTTGCGATAAGAAATAAGGCTTTCGCAGCGCCAAGCGCACGCCCACCGACGCTTTCATGGGATTTCGCCGATAAGGCACTTACTTCTACGCCATCGACTTCAAACAATGACGTTCCCCAACCAGCTCGCTCGCGTATTTTTTTCCCCCTACTTCCGTGAAAAGGCACTTCTCTGCTTTTCACACCGGCTGCAACGCTGTGAAAGGTGCTGGCATGAGTTCCTCGCCTAGATGTTCATTCACGACAACATCATAAATGAGCTCGGGCCAGAAACTTCCACACCATTGTATTTTATGCACGAACCGACGGCCGCGGTGCGTAGTTCTTTTCTGGGAAGTATTAATTTGACTTCGTTTTCTTTCAAGCGTGCATTTGCTTGGTGAAAACAAAACGTTAGAAATTTTCCCCCAAAGGCCCCGCGTGGACAACACACCTGTAAATAGTGGACTCGTCTAGCACCTATCCGAAGATCGACGTTGTACATACCTTAAACTGCAGTGACATATTGTAACTTTGCTGTCTCCTAATGACTGCAAACATTAGCCGGATATATGATAACGATAAACGATGGGAAATCATTTTCCTCGTCGCTTAAATGGGAACACGTAATAGCTGCGAACTCCGTAAATCAAGGCCATAGACGAGG
Source organism: Ixodes persulcatus (assembly GCA_013358835.2). Taxonomy (NCBI): domain Eukaryota; kingdom Metazoa; phylum Arthropoda; class Arachnida; order Ixodida; family Ixodidae; genus Ixodes; species Ixodes persulcatus. Next base: position 410,995 of record JABSTQ010010161.1, read on the forward strand.
CAGACGACAGCATATGTTGATGACACTGCCACGAACACGAACGGAAACAAGGAAATAATTGAAATCAAAAAGTATCAAAAAAAATAAAAAAAGATGTCCCAACATAAACAATATAAATAACAAAATTATAAAATCGTTCACTAGGGTCTCTGGAAATGAATAAATAAATGTGTTGTAATGAACAACTTTGTTTCGGTTTCATTTAATAGCTCAACCTCTACTGTAGTTTTCTCGCCGCTGTTATTGCCGTAAGAGATGATCACTCTTGGAATTAACGGTGCCGTTCTCGAGGTTCGGACGAAGTAGAAGCCTATCGATAAACAGAAGGTGGTAGCGGAGAGCGCAGTTCGGGGGGAAATATCGATTTTCGCCCATCGTGCGACTCTATATTTAACGCCGCAGACGTAAGTTGGGGTGTCCAGCACGAAGCTCTCCACTGATTATTTTCGGTGCTGTGGGAGAGACCACACCCATTGGAAAGGGCACAGCTGCAAGTTATGTTTTATTCCGAAGCGTATGTTTAAAAAAAAGAAATAGGAGAGCAAACGATATCCCCTCCCCCCCCCCCCCCCCTTTTTTTTTTTGTGGGAAAGAAAAACAACTTTTATATCACAATTTAAATAACAAGAGAGCCCGAAATCGTAGCTTACATTTTTATTGAACACTTCACCTTCCAGACACATACCACGGCAACAGAAACTTTGTTCCAAAACATTTCGCATGTTCCCATGTTCCTGCGGTGGTGGTGGTGGTGGTGGTTTTCTTGCCATTCCATACGCTTCATAGACGTCACGTAATGGTGCTAATACATTGGGGAATTGTAGTAGAAAGTTTCCGCTGCCCGCTAAGCACCCGGATAGCGCTCCGTAATCCGCCACAAGACCTTGAACTATGCAGATAAGGCTGGCGGCCTTAGCCTTATCTGCATAGAAGAAAGCGCCGCAGCTGCATGCGCTTTCTTCAGGGATACCGTAGCGGAGGAGAAAAACGGTCTACTACAATTCCCTATTAACAGAAGGGCACTTTTACCGGACTTCATTTATACGTGCCATGGCCCACGAAAAGCATCAACCAAAGCTGCACTTGTACAATGTTTTCTTCTTATATTTAAGTGTGCATCGGTCTCATGTTCCCGAGATTCTTCGACATGGCTTCACTTGTCCTTCTCTCTGCATTACTGCGAACACGATAGCGAAAACAATAATCTAAAGAAATAATGTAAACAAGTTCTATGAATATGTCCATTCCAAGAGTCGTCTAAAAGCCCTACTCAACGAGAGAAAACAACATACCATTTCATTTATGCATACCATTCTAAAATTATAGCAGAATTTGTAACAGCTTATTCAGTGCTGAATTCTAAAGAAACACACTGTGTGCAGATGCACCCCTTTTTATTCAGAAACTCTGCTGGAAGAGGAAAGTGACAATCGCACGGGACTTGAAACAGACCTCTCCAGCCTTGAACAATAATCATTACGTTCCTAATGTGGACAGAATGCACCCAGAATCAAAAGGAGGAGGAGGAGGCTTAAACTTCAATGTGGAAGCTTTCAAAATTATTTACACCCCAGGTACAAACAGGAGCTTCAAAATTTTATGTAGCCCCAAAAGGTGTGGTACCATGGTAAGTACTGTAAAAGTCGTCCAGCACCAGGGTCAATTAACGATCGTGATTGTTGCCAGTTGGGCATGCAAGACCAAATGAGGAACTCCCATGTTACAGACCATAGTTACAATGCTTATGACAGTGGTTTCTTGCCAGCTAAAAGGTTGAACTTGCCCAGATCTTGACTGCTGCTATCGTCATAGGGCAGGAGAACATTAAATGGCAAGCACCTGTTTTAAAGAACTCCTCAAAAGTTGAGGCTCAACTCGAGACACTGCTACTGCTCAACAGAGAATATTCAAGTAGAACCTCCTACAGATCCGAATGAGTACAGATAGAGCACAGAAAAAATTGGGCTGACCCCCGAGCTGGTTGTCTTCTCCTCCACCAGTGTACCGTAAAATAGCGCAGTGGAAGGCCTCCTCTAGTGGAGCAGGAAATAACCTTGGACTGTTGCAACTCTCCGTGCAGTGGTGTCAGTCTTTTATGATGATTTTGTGCAAACTACATTCACACCACCATGAGGATGGCACCACACTGGTCTTCACCTTACAGGTAGCCATCATTTGCTCCCTCCAAGATTCTCCCGATGACTGAAAACAAACAGACTTGTGGTCCTAAAACCACTTCAATACTTGGCCAGGTGATATGCAATATTTGTGACAAAGCTGCAGCCCAATGAAACATGTCTAAAAACAATGAAAAAGAAACACATTACAGGCTAGCCCACATAGGCTCAAACTATTCACTTTATTCACCCCTCCCAGACTTGACAACTCAGTCAGAAACGAGGACACCACTCTTAAACACAAGGACACAACAATTTTTACCTTTTTATTGTACATGATGACAAAAGGTCAGACATATGATTAAAGTACAAGGCAACTCAGCTATGCTTTATTGAAGGAGGCCAATGTGACAGAAGAAGGCAACATGCATTTTGACGGGATCACTAAGACAGATTCCACAGTGAGAACACAAACCCACTTCAGACACGACAAACTATGGTGAGAGCGGAGCCAAGGAGACGGTGAAGATGACCCAGGGAGCCCCTCCTGGTGCAGAGCCCCTCAGTAGCGGGTCACACCAGGTGGCCCAGGCCTGTTGGCCGGTGGCATGGGCCGCTGCACCTGCGTGCCCAACAGCGGGTGTCTCATGCCCCCTCCCTGGCCGCCGGGACCTCTCTGTGGGTGCTGCTGGGGTGCAGGCTGCTGAGCCGGTGGTGGCTGTGAATGCTGGGGGTACTGTTGTTGCTGTGGACGGCCACCATAACCGCTGTTAATTCCAGGGGCATTCCCGCCGTACGAATCTCCATCACCGTAACCATAACCAGAGGGTGGATTTGCGGGCTGCTGATTGCCGAGTGCAGGCGATGCCCCAGTAGAATTAGCAGTGCTCAGGGTCTTCAGCAAGTTACTGCCATTGTGAATGAGGTTATCCAGAGCCCTCTGAACACTGGGGTTGTCGAAGTTGATGTAAGTCGATGCAGACGGCTCAACAGTTGGAGCCACCTGCTGAGGAGGAGGGGCTTGCTGTACAACAGTCGTGGGGCTGGTAGGGGCCGGTTGCCCAATCATGCTCAGGATTCGCTGTTGCAGCTCTTGCTGTGAAGGCTTCTCTTCCTCTGCAAAAAGACGGGAGAGTTAGGCTCCAAAGTGTTAAGAGAAAGGCTTCTTTACCCGAATGAGCCAAAAATAAAACCAAGTGGCTCTCGGAGCTAGTTTATCTAGCTAGTTTATATAAAGCCACAAGCCAACACTCTGTGCAATCAGCTCTGCAGTGCCAGTTACTCCAATATGCGAAGTGGCTATTGCCTGGTAGTAGGGTCAATTCTTCCAAGGGCACAAAAAGATTTACTCACCTCAGCATACCACGAACCGATGCAAAGCTTCGCCCTTTATCACTTGCTCTTAAAATATTCACAATCCAAAACGAGATTCTAAGGCTAAAGTGCAACTAAAAAAGTTCCCTTTTTTTTTTTAGTTGCACACCAGCCTTGAAGTAGAAAAACTGGGTAAGTGTATAAACTGTGCCAGAAATTTGGCAGACGTGCATAGACTGCTAGTCTACCTTACCTGTCAACCGATTCAATAATGGACTGAGGGCCGCCACAGGCCTGTTGGTGGACATTCAAGATTAAAACCGGCGTTTATCCTTAGGAATGCCCCAAGTTTAGTCTTGCTTACTAGTCAAGACTGAACACTTCCACTTTGTAGCTACCACTCGACTGGGCACTTTCGGTGGAGGAACTCATGTCAGGCAAAATGGCAGCTACAGATAATGATTCAACCAAACTACCTTACTCCTATTCCATTCTGCGCTCTCCCAATAGAACCTTGTCCAACCATTTACAAATCAACGAGACGTCCCATAAAGTGGCCATGCAAGGGTTTATCCTTTGGCTGCTCAGTGCGAGAATATTAACAGCACATTCCACAGGCGGCAAAAAGTATGGCTTGTGAGGCAACATGCCAAGCCCGCTGCACGTCCCCGAGATCCCATCCAAGAAACCGCCTAATGTCAAGGTATCAAGGCCTGCTGGGCACGGTTGTGAGCCTCCAGGGACACCAAGGACCACTCACCAGGGGGCGCCACAAGCTTTGGGCGCTCTGGCGTCTCGGCGGGAGCGGAGGCTCCGCCCACCGTGCGTGGCTGTTGCTGGGCCGACTCCCCCCTTTCGAGCAGCAGCTGCTTGTCCCTGCGGTCCGTGACATACTTGAGGATGCGGTCCAACTCTGGGATGCTCAGATATTTGCCGTCCACGAGCAGCTTGAGCAGGAACTGCAGTTCGCGGTCTGGCCCGAGCCGGTCTGCACCACCCGCTGCCGCCTCTTGAGCCTCCATTTGTTCCCGGAACTGGCGCGCCACCAGCTTTAGGGCGTCATCCAGGGGCATGTTGCGGTGCTCTGCACATCCAGAGAGCGACACAGAGGCCAACACCACCCGCCTCAGTTCAGCTACGCTCCCAGGCAAGTGGCACCATGCTGAAAGCCCCCCTACACCTAGCTAGGCCACGAATGTGCTTACGACCTGTCTCTCACCTTCCCCCTGTCCTCTTGGTCGGAGAAAAGTGGATTGCCCGATACATGCAGATATACTAAAATAAACTAATGGCACACCATACCCCCTCCCCCCTTTTGAAAGAAAATTTGGATGCAAGGATTCCTACACAGATAGGTTAAGAGAAACTATAATGATGTTGCACATTTCATTCGTAAGATGCACATGCTTTTAAAGCAAATCTTTTCTACGCCACAGTCTCATAATGTGCTCATTAGTTAACACAGTAGAGTATTAACTAAACAATAAAAAAAAAGGCAAGATGAAAGTGCACAGCAGTCTTCTACATAGTAAAACTTCACTGGGACTTCAACTGAGGATTTATGGCAATTATCAAGCTAGCAGGTTTTACGACGCAGCAGCAACGATGGCCATAGTGGAGGTATACAGCGAGTTCACTAACCTGCGACTCCCAGAACTTCCCCAATGGGCAAACCAAGAACATTGCCCTCGACCACATATGGCAGAAACTAAGTGCTATAAATTTTCAGGACTCAATTGACATACTCTCTGTAGCTTTGACAATTTGGGTTACATTACTAAATTTATAAATTCTTAATGATAATTGATTTCTTAAAATATGCTCCTAAAGTGATCTCATATAGAACATTGTTTATTGCTATCAAGCTGACCATGCTAACAATCAAATTAAAGTTGTATTACATTCAGTTTTACAAAACTCTCACCACAATCCAAAATTCAAGATGAGTTGTCCGCACATTGCTTTGTAAGTTCCACTACAATATTTTCTCTTATGAATAGGCCCGAATAATTTAAGGCCACCGGTTGGTAAAGCTGCACAATGTAAATTTAACTACATTGCCTTTTAGCAGGTGTAGCCAGTTGCTTCATATTTTACCATTTTCTTTGTTCTAGACTGTTTCATTCTATACTGGACTAGATTTGCCACAATGTTGAATTCTATGACCTTCTTCACATATGACCCAAGAGCACCTACAGGAGACAAAGAAGCTAGAGACTTGAAAAGGATGCTAGCACCCTCTACAATAAATGTTGCCTCGAGACAAGTAGCAGTGATTTAATTGCCTGCAGTAAAGATTCCAAAAGGTGCTACTACTCTCTCTCAAGAGCTTAAAAGTGCACTAAAAACGTTTCTGAGATCGTCTGTTCTTGGTGATAACTTATTTTACGGGCTCCAAGCATCCTAGAAATCCAAAAATTATGCTTGTGCGACGTCCATTTCTCTACTAAAAACGTGAATGAAGTTCGTGCCACGCCCCTTTCTGAGCAGAAAAATCTGGAGCACAGAATCCAGCGGAGGCGCCGGCAGTGTGACGACAGCCAGTCGCAAGCCGCCTCTCTTGGAAAGGCGGCTTGCGATTGGCTGAAGCGCGCCCGTCGTCTCGCTGCCGGCGCCTCCGCTAGATTCTGTGCTCCAGATTTTTCCGCTCAGAAAGGGGCGTGGCGCAAACTTCAATCTCGTTTTTAGCAGGGAAATAGACGTCGCAAGAGCATAATTTTTAGTTTTCTGGGATGCTAAGATCCCGTAGAATGAGTTATCACCAAGAACAGACAATCTCAGAAACGTCTTTGTGCAACTTTAAGATACTCCTGTAGATCACAATGCCAACATGCAGAACACAGGGCATGCCAAGGATCCTTTCCTTGCAAAAAGGTTCCCAATGCAAAACCACCAAATTATTAGCCCACTCACTTCCCGACAAACAAGTAAATGTAACACAGTTAGGAGCGGCAAACAAAAATATTTGCCAACTCAATATTAAATCGCAAACGGTGTGGTGTATAACATTGTCCACAAGAAAAACTATCTGCTGAGGTGTCTTTATCCTCTTTTATAAGACACTTGCAGAAATGCTCTCATATAAACTGTAGCTGAGAAACAGAGGTAAGGCAGTTTGTAGCAATGTATGTGTAGCGATTTACGCAGTTCGAAGAAATGGTCAGCATCATATGAAATGAAGCAGACGTAAGTCTGGTGCAAAACTTGCCCTCATTATCAACTAAAGAATAAGCATGAACAATAAAAAAGACAGAATAAGCAGAAGTCAATAAAAAAATATGAGGACATCTCAGTAATAAAAACTGTAAATCAGTTATAGCGCAGCTTGTGGACGCCCACAATGCTTGAAGCCAGGTGAGGCACAATGTATGGACACAGAGCATGGAAAACCTGGGAAGCAAAATATTTTCATTTCATAGCTTTAAAAAAGCAGCAAACTGTAATAAACTTTTCAATTATCAAGCTATGGCAATCATCATTGTTTACTTTTATAAAAGCTACACACCAACGCGCAACTGCGACACCACCGCTTTGGGCAGTGGTACAACCGCCCCCCCTCCGCGTATTTTTGGCAAAACATGGGAGAAGCTGCATGCCCAGTAGAGCTATATAATATTGGAATTTACTGAAATGAGCATAAAAAACTAGGGGACACATTTTCACAGCTTCTCAGCGAATTCAGAGGGATGCCGAAAATGTCTATACATCCAAGTATGAAATAAGTGGTTGCTTTCGTTTCGCTGAATGGCAGATAGAACGACGAGTAGAACGGCAGGCAGAACAGCGGGTAAAACTGCGGGTAAAACGGCAAGTAAAACGGCGGGTAAAACGGCGGGTAAAACGGCGAGTAAAACGGCGAGTAAAACGGCGAGTAAAACGGCGAGTAAAACGGCGAGTAAAACGGCGAGTAAAACAGCGAGCAGAATGGCGAGCAGGACGGCCGGCAGAACAGGTTCTTCTTTGTTGAATGTGAAATGTGATGTGAAACAGTGGGTAGAATGGCAAGTACAACAGCAGGTAGAACGTTGGGTAGAACGAGACATACAAGGGTAACTAAAACGACGGGTAAAATGTCAAGTAGAACCGCAAGTAAAACAGCAAGTAGAAGAACGGTGGGTAGAATGCGAGGCACAATGGCGGGTAGAATCGCAAGTAAAACAACAGGTAGAATGGCAAGTAGAACGCTGGGTAGAACGGGAGGTAAAACGACAAGTGCAACGGTGGACAGAACGGCGGATAGAACCACAAGTAGAATGGCAGGTGGCATGGCAAGCATTTCATTGCAAGATCACATACTATTTTCAGTTTTCTCTGGCAGAAATGTTCACGTGTGATGTGGAAATACCCGATTCCCAGTCCGTCACAAGGTCAGTTTTACAGCACGCACAATAGTTAAGTACCATGAGCATCGATGCAAGTGGCGATGCAAGTGGCACCTATTGTGCTGGGAAGCGGGATCCTACCAAGACCACGCTTTTCCTTGCACTCATTCTTTGAGAAAGCAAGCAAAAGGTCTCAGAGGTCTGCACGGGGGACTGTTCAACAAGACCCGCGGAAACATGCGGTGAACCCCACTCCCAGGGGCAACTGCCGGTCAGTGCTTGGGTGACAAGCAATATGTTGGTTGGATGTCCGAAACCAACCTGCACTAACCGTCGCATTCGATTCTATGGAAACAGGTCACATAAGGCATGTTGCCAATTTGATACATTCCATCTGAGTTTTCTTTATAGTAACGATTCATGTTGCCAAAAAAATTCCATCCGCTTGCGTACATCAGTCATTAAGCACGCACATATGGTGTTGGGAGAAAAAATAGCTGGAGGGGCGATCGCTTCCTATCGTCGTGACATGCTGCAGGGTGGCAGTTCTATAGTCGGCTTCCACACCAGACGCACCCCTACCCCGTTAAAAACTTCCGTTTAGGTTACATGGGGAAACCGTCATGCAATCCAGATATACTCGGTTTTATGCTCAGATGAGGCTTGCACACAGCACCTTTCAAGCTCTCGATGCACTGACCATACCGTTAAGTGCAGCGCGAAAAAGAAGTGTGGGCACAAGCGCAACGCAACACCTCAATAAGATCTGCCTCAATTGAAGTAAGCAAGAATCTGCGCCAACATTTCATAATAGTGGCTATGTCATCACATATTAGCCCCAAAACAAATTGCTTGCAAATAAAGAATTTATGTTGGACATGACATGGAAAAAAAACCTGGAAGTGCAACAAAGACTGAAACTAGGATTCAAAGAAAAAAAAGAAGGAAAACCCAGCATGAACCACGTCGAAGAATTTAAGAGATGCGAGTGCAATGTAAATACATTTTATGCATAAGTGACGTAAAATATAACAACTTTAACATTGAACATGACATTCAATGTAACCTATGCACAAGCTATCTACCAGAAAAACTTTTTGCCAAAAATAGACGAAACTGAAGCGCCAAAATTTCAGCAAAAAGTTAAACATTGTTGTTGCCCAATGTCGCAGCATCGGGCAACTTCCTCTCGAAAAAATCGTTGGCAGCATCACGGTGGAACACAATGAAAGGGTTCATTGCAGCCTTCGTTATTTTTTTTTATGGAAGGTGCTGCCACCAGCACCGCTTGAAATGACCGGCAATCAAGGTTGCCTGCCATAGATTTGACGTGAAACACGAAATTATCACCCGTCATGTTGAGTGAGCACTCTCTCAAACTCTGAGGCCGCACGATTTGTGTGCAAACAAGGCGGCTGCAGGAAGAAACAGAATGCAAGTTGCTCGCAAGCTCTCGGACTCTTCAGAGCCAACTCAAGGATACCTATTTCGTGATGAAGCGATTGTGGACAGTGGTAATGAAATGGAGGCAGCAGAGGTCCTGAGCACGACTGACAATGACAACTGAGCCCTTAGGGAGTCTGTGCCACCCCCAAGAGGCTGTTGTGGGAGCAGAGGTTTGCATTGGCATGCCGGCCAACTTGCCTGCAACGTGTGTCACACGACACAACTGTCTCTTGCTGTCGCTCAGAAAATGGAAACCTCAACAGACCTTTCGCCAAATTGCCCAAACACCAAGGAGAAAGCTGCCAACGTAGTGACACGCACTGCACGCACTCTCCTTTTCAGCATAAAAGATTCAACGTTAACAATCAAAATAAGGTGTTGAGGAACGCACATGCTATGCGACATTCCTTTTAAATTTTTGCTCTAAAACTAGTACTACTGCTGATGCCAGCATGTGCAGTGAAGGGAACTACACTCGGAGCATGCTCCTTGGTCCTTGGGTATTTTAGGAAAATATCCATTTCCCCGACTTTTTCAGACCTGCCAAATTCCTTCACCATTTTCAGCTTTCCACGCTAGCCGACACCCTGGAAACACATTTAACAAATACAGCCCTTATTTGTTGAATGTGAAGTGTATCTGCTGCACATATATCAGTGATAGAAATCAGTATTATATCAATTAAGGTATCTTCATTTTCTAAGAAACAAAATTGCCTGTAGCAATTTTCTCAACCTTTCCTCGATGCAGTGAGGACACTTTCATTCCCAAAGTACATGGTCACTCTAGCGAATAGCGAAGTACTAATATAAAAAATGATGCCAAAATTGCTGCTGTTGCTACGCTCTATTCTCAACGAAATGTGTTAGCATGTAGCGCAGAGGTTCCGACTCGGCGAAGGATGGAAATTCCGACCTTGCACCGATCTGCATACCGATGTCTTTGGAGAGTCAGTCTGTTCTCCTGGGCGTCCGCGGTTTTGGATGCAGCCACCACAGCTTCTCTCGATCGCCACCTACAATCCGCATACCGTTTGCTCTGTGTTCGCAAAATGTAGATCTTACACTGAAGTATGACGAGCAAGAAGTTTCTTGAACCTTCAGACATTGTACGCACCCTTAGATATGTGTAGTTGCCTTAATTTTATAATGCGAGCGCAATTTTAAAGTGGCCATGAGCTAGCAGATGACACGATAGGACGACCAAGCCTGCGCGTGCCCGAGTGATTTGGGAGATGCATGACGGCGCATGCGTGGCGCTACCGGTACATGCGCGTCATGCGGTCACACCCGTCGCGTCCCTTGCAAGAGTAAGGGTGAGTGGACGTAATGAGCTAACAAACAAAGCGGAAGAGCACGGCAGCAACTGTGCCGCAGCCTCACAAAATCAGTCCTCTCCAGTCCAAACAAAAGACGGCTGCATGCACCAGGGCAATAAATGAAAACATACTTAACATTTTACTGAAATAATTGGGTACCAATGCTTTCAACCATGTCCAGAACACACACACACAAAAAAATAGACGAGAGAATTTTAACCAAGTTGCATGAGAAATGACACAAAACTTTTCAAGATCAGGTCTCCTCTTAATCTTGTGGGAGGCCTGAACAATGCACAGCCCAGCACTTCCCTGTAGCTTACTTAGTTTAAAACCCCAGCACACTGTTTTAATTGAAAACATGGCAGCTGGAGGGAGTTGTGCTGGACATAGCATGAATTTTATGGGGTGGGCAATGTTCAGGTAGATTTTACACCGTGAATATTTAGCCAGAGGCGGGAATGAGCAATCGTCCAGAGGCGGGCATTCATTTGGGATTTTAACATACGAAAAGTTACATACACATTGATAGAAGTAGCATTTGACTTTGTAGCAGGCAAAATGCTGGTTCAGAGCAGTCATTGACCCTTTTGGAGCAGATCCCAAGATGTGTTTGCACATCACTTGAAAATTAAAAGATGATTGCATCACTAAATGAGTCAATCTTGATCATAACTGAAGATTAATTTTTGATATTACAGTATATTATTTATTATCTTTTGTAATTACAATGCATATAGACATAAAAAGTACACGACACAGAATTGTCCTCTTAGTAAGGCTCGGGTCAAAGTGTGTTCAATATTGTCACGAATGAAGAGGTGATGAAACAAAGAATAACTGAGGAAACTGAAACGTTTAATGGGGCTAACTTGTGCCCAAAACAAAATAGATAAAGGATAGTGTCGCAGGCGCCGATGGCGGCGAAACAGCAGGATCGGACGCTGGGGAGAAACTGGCTTTGCTCGCCATGCGGAGTCCCTTATGTACCCTCGTGGGTTTCTGGAACATTCAGCCTAGAACTTTCGGTGCATAGAACATTCGTAACTCGATCAGACAAGAAAGTTCTCGAATTTGCGAGAACGCCAAGTAGAAAGAATAAATAAAAGAACATTCCGCTGGCTGGAATCGAACCCGGATCTTACGGGTTGAGCAAGGACAGCGCAGCAGAGGTTGGTTGCACTATTTCTCCACGGGGTGCGGTGCCGTCAATGCCGCGAAGCGCTCCCGATTGCAAACTGAAACTTAAAAAACCAACCCATTGAAGCTGTGCGGTTTTTCAGAAAGCTGTAAAATACCGCGCGTGCCTTCTATCATTCTGCAATTTGTTGATTTAGTGTTTTTCGATGATGCTCAGCAAGATTCTAATTAAAACCATGCTTTAAAAAATTAATTACACAAAAATAATTAAGAACTTCATTATTCCAAACTTTAATAATTTTCCTAAATAGGCCCCTAGCCTAGGACCAAAATGACACAAGCCTTTTTTTGGTGTGATGCATAGTTTTTGCAATATTGAATTTGTCCACGTGAAACACCCTGTATATTGAAGACCATTTCTTTATCACCAACGCCTCAACCGAGGCTCGACCTGTTCAGAACCAAAGGAAGAAGAATATCAAGCCAAACCTTATTTATTATTTACTCATCACCTTAATGGTACCAACTATGTTTTGCTATTGTCTGGCAATATATGCCGGTATAGTAAGATGTACACAAATCAAATCTTATTTCAGTTTTGGCTAGTTGTATGACGACTTCTACAGCTTCGCAATCTCGACAAGAGAGAGTTTTAGTAGATCGTCCCCATGACTCCGATAGCAATATCCGATACTCCGCCGCCGCCTTTGCGCATGCATCATATCGTTATCGTGTACCGTTCTCTGAGGTATCGGAATGATTTACTAAAACTCTCGAATATCAGGCAACGGCTGCAACGACGAAGCATTGCTCTATCTTGGAGGTAAATAGTACTTCCATTGCTTCGCTGAAGAAGCTCAATGCAGAGCACAAAGCATTCGTGAGGAACAATATGGCACTCCCATCCAGTGCCTCAGTTCAAAGGGTGTTCAGCGTAGCAGTCGACACCTTGAGTAAGAAGTAACGCAGAATGTCCGACAAGATTTTCGAGAGCCAGCTGTTGCTCAAAATACTCAAGGTCAATAAATGGAACAGGTGGCAACAATAAGAACTCGAAAAACCCTCTTCCCTTTGTTTCTTACTTGAGGACAATAATGTTGAAAGTAATGCCACGAAAGTAACGGATTACTTTTTGGGGTAACTGTCAATACTTTTATTGGAGGGTAATTGTAATTAATTACAATTTAGCCTTGAGTAATTGTAAATGTAATTCCTTACTTATTGTCAGTAACGTGCACAAGTCTGGTTAGTCTCATAGTGATGTGGTCGGCATATTCACGCCTCTGGGTCGTGGGAGAACATAGAAAACCCACAATCAACTGTGGGGTTTCTGTGTTCCAGGGCTTCTGGGCCTTTGGGACATGCAAACAAAAACCTTTGAATTCTGCAAGTCTAGATATAGCCTCCGAATTAAAGAACAAGTTTTTAGAGTGCAGCTCTTAGGCACCAGTTTCCGGTTGAGCGGCGTCGCCGTCGGCGTAATCGCGCGGTGCATGATGGGTAATTTTCCCCGCTAAATTTAGCGGAAAATTTTCCCCGCTAAATTTAGCGGAAAATTTTCCCCGCTAAATCTAGCGGAAAATTTCCACCGCTATATTTAGCGGAAAATTTTCTTCACTAAATCTAGCGGAAAATTTTCTTCACTAAATCTAGCGGAAAATTTTCTTCACTAAATCTAGCGGAAAATTTTCTCCGCTAAATTTAGCGGAAAATTTTCCCCGCTAAATCTAGCGGAAAATTTTCCCACTAAATCTAGCGGAAAATTTTCCCCGCTAAATCTAGCGGAAAAATTTTCCCGCTAAATCTAGCGGAAAAGTTTCCCTGCTAAATTTAGCAGAAAATTTTCCCTGCTAAATTTAGTGGAAAATTTTCCCTGCTAAATTTAGCGGAAAATTTTCCCCGCTAAATCTAGCGGAAAAATTTCCCCGCTAAATCTAGCAGAAAATGTTCCCCGCTGAATCTAGCGGAAAATTTTCCCCGCTAAATCTAGCGTAAAATTTTCCCCGCTAAATTTCGCGGAAAATTTTCCCCGCTAAATTTAGCGGAAAACTTTCCCCGGTAAATTTAGCGTAAAATTTTCCCCGCTAAATTTAGCGGAAAAAATTTCTCCCCCCCCCCCCCCCCTCGAGGTCACGTGACCCCAGGCCACCTGACACCCCCCCCCCCCCCCCCCCCCCGTGCCTTCCTCTCCTCCCCAAGAGCTGCGCTCTAATTCGGCGTTACAGGGAGTTGTAAACGGCTTTCACTTTTCCACAGTAGCATCTACAGAATTGACAGGAGGGCACTCATACTTCAAATTAACTGTAAATTAGAAAGAAGAGACCGAGTCACCGAATGACTACCGTATTTGAAAAGAAAACACCTGCCTACAAGTCGGGCCACAGTAGACCTGACATTAAAAGTAAGCTGAAAAGAGTAATAAAAACAGAACTGCAAATTAAAAAAATTATGCACTAGATTAAAAAAATGTGATGCATGGGTAAATAGATGTTGTGCACAGTTAGCATTGGTGCTAACCGCTTTAAACCCTTAGACCAGTTATTTCTTTTATTCGACCTATAGACCATTCCATTTAGCGCTCTCTGGGCGGCACCATTTTGTTCGACAGCAGCGCCCTCTCCATACATCCGGGAAATTCAGCGGGCTTGGCGGGGTATAACGAGAGAGAGGGCACGCGCCCGACTCCGCTAGCAGACGACAAACCGGGAGGTCGCCATTCTCCATCTTTCGGCTGTATCGGCGGGCTGTACGGAACATCGAACTCTCGCTCGTGGCTGCCGTTGTGAAGTGCTTCGCGTTCTTAGAATAATTATGGCTACTCCAAGATCAGCCTATAGCTCTCTGTTGTTCTATTTCGGTAAATGATCAAGTAGCATATCTTTTTTCCGTTACTTAAATAGCAGTTGAGTCAGCCGGCAGTACTACCCTGAACTACTGCGTGTACTGCGGCAGGAGAGCACGTTTTTATTTATTATTTCAGAGTTCCACTCATGGTCGCTAAAGGCCTACACCAGTACAAACTTTGTATAAAAAAAAAAGGTACAGCAACCGGGTTTACTTTTTGCCGGAGAGACCGGCCAATCTGACACAGTTTTCCCTATTTTTTTTAACAGCGCAATGGGACCCTGTTAGTGTTTTTATCTAGCATAGTATTACACGATAACTGGCATACTAAAATCTGCGCATCTACACTTGAAATTTCCAAAATGACGCGATTTTAAACAGAGTTTGTGTGATGTATCTACCGGCACACGGCCGGCGGGCAAGTCTGCGAGCGCTGCGCACGAGCGCGTGGTGTTGTCTCGAGAGCTGGCTGCGCTCTTGTGAGACATATAAAAAGAACCACGACCGTTTTCGGATGCTTCGAATGACTGTCTCGTCATTAGCCCAGCTAAGGTCGTATACCTAGCTAAGGTTATTCTACACTGGCGACGAGGTAGTGAATGAACGAGCACGCATCTTCGGACGTCTTCACGATGCCAGCTACCCAGGGTAAGCTGGAAGAATTCGACGGCGCCGGGTGGTCATCGTGGGCAGAACGACTGAACTTCTACTTTGAAGCGAATGGGGTAACTGTCGTTACGAAGAAGAGGGCACTTCTCCTCACCTTGTGCGGCGCCAAGACCTATGAAACGGTGCGAGCATTGGTGGCACCTAAGAAGCCTGGCGAAGTGGCTTACGACGACATAATGAACATGCTGCACACCCATTTCGACCCGCAGCCGTCCGAGCTCTTCAGCAGAAGCAAGTTTCAGCGGAGAGACCAGGAGACAGGCGAGTCCATCAGCGATTATGTTGCGGCACTAAGGAAGCTTGCCGTCGATTGCAACTTTGGAGTTCCGACAACCGCAACAGCCAGCACCAGCACCAGCGCCAGCACCAGCGCCAGCACCAGCACCAGCGCCAGCACCAGTGCGAGCGGCGATGAGCCTGTCACAGCATCGTCCACAACAATGCTACCACTGGAGGTGATGCTCCGGGATAGGTTCGTATGTGGGATTGCGGACGAACACCTTCAGCAAAGACTATTTGCAGAGCCGGACCTAACATTCCAGAAGGCGTATGATTTCGCATTGAGAGCAGAGAGTGCTGCAAGACAGCAAAAAGACGTCAAAGCTCAAAAGACCACCATTAACGCCGTAACCGAGGGTCAAAAATCAACAGTACGTGAAAACCGGAACCTAGGCAAGCAAAAGAAACAGGACTTCGTATCAAGTGAACAACGATGCCATCGCTGTCACGAACAACACGTCGCAGCTACATGCAGATTCCGCACGGCACGCTGCAATTTTTGCCGAAGGACCGGACACATTGAAAGGGCGTGTTACCAGAAGACTGAAACAAATCAACGGCGGTGATCAACACACGAGGTTAGTCGTGATGAGTCGGCACTTTCGAGTGATGACGAGGATACCCAAGACTTATACGAGCTGAACAGCGTAAATTATACCACGTCGGCGAAGAAGTATATGGTCTCACTCAAAGTCGAAGGACGACCCATGGAGTTCGAAGTGGACACCGGAGCTGCGTGTTCCATCATCAGTGAAGACACATACAGGAAAACCTGGCCAAAGAATGCCTTTTCACTGAACAAAGAACATATCACGCTCTGACCATGGGCAGGAAAACAACTACAAGTTCTCGGGTCAGCAGAAGTGCGCGTCCGACACAAGTCAAAAGACTATCTGCTCCCGCTAATCGTGGCCTCAGGTTCGGGCCGCAATCTGCTTGGGAGAAACTGGTTCCCGGCACTCAATATCAGAGTCAGCGGGATATACCAGCTTGACCAGGGCAAGACCCTTCATGACGTGTTGCTGACACACGAGGAAGTTTTTGATCCAGAGATAAACGGGCACAAGGGCCACGCGGTACATCTGGAGCTGAAGGAAGATGCGACACCGCGCTTTTTAAAGGCTCGACCGGTTCCCTTCGCAATGCGAACCGCAGTGGAGGCAGAACTGCGGATGCTCCAAAACCAAGGCATAATCGAGCCGACGCAGCACTCCGACTGGGCAACACCGGTGGTGATCGTACGAAAGAAGGACGGAACTATACGGATGTGCGGAGACTATAGGAGCACGGTGAACGCGGCTGCAAAACCAACGGTGTATCCAATGCCAACTGTAACGGACCTTCTGGCAAGTGTGCAGGGAGGCACCATATTTTCGACGCTGGATCTCACTCAGGCATATCAACAGCTCCACGTGACAGCAGAGACAGCAGATGTGCTCACCATTAACACCATCAAGGGACTATACAGGGTTAAACGAATGCCTTTTGGAATTTCGGCTGCACCAGCGATTTTCCAACGCTACATGGAGACAATCCTGGCAGGACTACCCGGCATGGGAGTCTACCTGGATGATGTTATTATCAGCGGAACCACAAAAACAGAGCACCTTGAGCGTCTCGAGGCAGTTTTGAGCAGGTTGGTGAACGCCGGGCTTCGCTTAAAAAGGTCAAAGTGCCATTTCGGTGTCGAAGAAGTCTTGTTTCTGGGACATAAGATAAATGCAACGGGAGTACACACAACAGAAGAAAAACTGAGAGCAATCAAAGAGATGCCGGAACCGACCAGCCGGGCCATGCTTCAGTCTTTTCTAGGACTCCTGGCATTTTATGACCGCTTCATTCAGAACCGAGCCTCAATAGCCAAGGTGCTGTACATGCTACTTGAGAAAGACGCTCCATGGCAGTGGGGTGCACGACATCAGCAGGCGTTTCTGCAACTGAAAGAAGCCATCGCGGAACGTACAGTTCTAGCTCATTATGACGACAATAAGCCGCTGGTATTGTCGTATGACGCATCACCATACGGTATCGGTGCGGTACTGGCGCACCTAGACAAAGACGGAAACGAGTCTCCCGTAGCTTTTATTTCTAGAACATTGGGAAAGGCCGAGGAAAACGACTCCCAGTTGGACAAGGAGGGTTTAGCAATAGTGTACGCTACAAGCAGGTTCCACCGCTACATTTCCGATCGACATGTTACCATCACAACAGATCATCAACCACTACTGGGAATTCTAGGTCCACAAAGTCCGGTTCCGCCCATTCTTTCGCCACGCATGAAAAGGTGGTGCGTTAAGCTCACGGCCTATAACTATGATCTTGTCTACCGACCAGGAAAACGGAATCAGAATGCAGACGCTTTGAGCAGACTACCTTTACCAGCAAGCGACGATGAGCCACAGCCTCCCGGAGATGTGCTCATGCTGGAAGCGTTGACCAGGCCACCGATTACTGTCGAGAAACTAGCAGACAAGACAAAAGAAGACGCTACTCTTTCCCGTGTGTACGACGCAGTTCAGAGTGGAAATTTCAGGAGCCTTAAGGAAGACATCTTTCAACCATTCAGGAACAAGGACACTGAACTGGCGACACAGCGAGGATGTTTGATATGGGGATCACGTGTTGTGATACCAGCGTCTCTGCGGCCTGAGTCCTTGACTCTTGTACACTCAGGACATCGTGGAATCGTGGCCATGAAAGCCTGTGCCAGAAGTTACATGTGGTGGCCACGAATTGACAAAGATATTGAATTATGTGTGGCAGAATGTGCCCAATGTCAAACAAACCAGAAAACCAAGATAAAAGTACCGATGAAAAATTGGGAACAACCATCAACAGCCTAGGAATACGCTTCACATGGACTTTGCGGGTCCAGTGGAAGGGAAAGTATTTCTGGTTGTTGTAGACGCATATACCAAGTGGCTGGAGGTGCGAGTAGTTAGCAGCATGGCATCAAGCGCTGTAATCAAGGAGCTGCGGGGATTATTCGCCACATTTGGAGTGCCAAGGAAGGTTTGTTCAGACAACGGGGCTGCGTTCATCTCAGAAGAAATTGCGACGTTTTACCGCATGAACAACATCATCGCAGTCACGAGCGCACCTTACCACCAGGCAACCAACGGGCAGACTGAGCGGATGGTACAGGAGCTCAAACAAGCTTTATCTAAAAAAGGAAGGGAAGACCTGTCGTGCGTGTTGTCACGTTTCCTATTCAAGCAACACACGACAGTGCACGCAACAACGGGCAAGACCCCTGCGTGGATGATGTACGGCCGAGAATTGCCTTCTGCACTGGATCGACTCAAGTCATCCCTCTTCAAGCAGTTGCCTGAAGAAAACAACGATATCCACAAATTTACTCGTGGACAACCCGTGTGGATTCGACAGTTCCCAAACGAGCGAAAGTGGATGCCGGGGTCCATCGCACGCCGTGCGGGACCACGATCCTGGATGGTTGACACAGAGCGGGGTCAAGTCAGACGACGTCTAAATCATATTCGACATCGCGCTCCGAATTCGAGCTGCTGGGAGACACAGCCGCCACCACCAGTTTGGGACATGTGCTTACACGATCGCCATGGCACACATTCGGGCGCGAATGGTCCAGAACAAACAACTAAACAGCACAGCACAGACGACGACGTTCGCTCATTACCAACAGTGGGATCTGCCTTGTCAACCGCGACGCGGGTGAGCTCCCGGGCGCGTCGACCACCGGACAGATACGGTGCCCACGTCTAAGGAGGAAGGGGTGTGATGTATCTACCGGCACACGGCCGGCGGGCAAGTCTGCGAGCGCTGCGCACGAGCGCGTGGTGTTGTCTCGAGAGCTGGCTGCGCTCTCGTGAGACATATAAAAAGAACCACGACCATTTTCGGATGCTTCGAATGACTGTCTCGTCATTAGCCCAGCTAAGGTCGTATACCTAGCTAAGGTTATTCTACAGTTTGCACGCCAGCCGGATGCTAGCTACAGCCCACTCGGCGGAGCAGACGACACGCGGGCGAGAGGAGGAGGGCATTTTTTTCTCTCTATTACCGGCTCTGCTATGACCCTAATGGAACGGTCTATAGGTCAAATAAATTGGTTTCTCAGCACGGGGCCAACAATGGCAGTGTGTATTTTTGGTGAAAACACTCATCAGAAAAAATTGTGAAACACTTTGTAAAAAAGCGATCAGCAAAAATTTCCTCGAGCACAAGCACGAGTCAGGTGCCGAAGTTTGTAAACAGGGCATGCTGCAAGTGATCTGTTCATCTATTCATAAATCCAACCTCGTGCATTTAATCCCGTTTTGGCTACCGCACCAAGCCAGTCTTTACGGCATCTCTGAATAAGTGCAAGCCCCACCCTCGAGTCTCTACTTTATGTCTATTCCATTGGGGGCGTCACCTCCATTGGGAACTGCAGAGAGATGTGAAGGCTGCTTTTCTTACTTTCTTGGGGAACACATGAAAAATGGAGTTCGCAATGTGTTCAAATGATGTTTCTGGCGCCAGGACCGTCTCAACTGACCAGCCACATCAGTTGCCTATCATAGATCTGAAGTGAAACAAAAAAACAACTGCCTATCGTTTTGAGAGTGGGTGCCTCCCCCAAACTCGGAAGCCACAGGATTTGAATATAGACAAGGCAGCAGTAGGAAGAAGGAAAATGCATGTCGCCCACCAGTCCTCTGAACCTTTTGAGAAGTTCCAAGACAGCATGGCTCAGAACACATTGTCCCTTTAAGCATTAACCTTGAATGTTAAGCTTTTGAAAACCAATGACAATATTCACTCTACAAAGAACTGGCAGATGAAGTGCTCGCAAACTGTGCCGCTGAAGTAAAGACAGCTGAAGCACCCGAGAGAAAGTGGCGATTCACATTCCTCAGATTATCTGGCCAAGAAAGATTGCTTGCTCGTAATTCAATACCCGATGGGACAGGAGACTAGTCCCATTACCTTCAGTCTTTTACATTCCCCTCAATACTGCGGCTAGAATCATTTTGGTTAAGTATAGTCTTTCACTTTTGCTAAAATCTATACTCGCGGTCAGCTTTCTGTGGCAATGCAGTCAATGCTAGGGGAGAGGGTGCACCAACCGCTGTACACGTGCTTTCCTTCTCTCTTCGGATCGCCACAGAAAGCTGACCGCGAGTACAGTAGAGTACCGTAAAATCCCATAAGAACGCTCACCCAAAATGAAGAGATAAATGGTGAAAAACATGGGGTGGGCTATCTTTGGGGATGCCACAGCAAAACTTTATCAAAAATTAATGATAAGCACCGGGGCACCCGTGGAAACCACGTGACACAACAACTGGTACCGCAGATCGCGGACACTGCAAATTAACGCTTCACGATGTGATAAACATGCTGGTATTTGCTACAAACTCCTGTGTCATGGGAAAGGATACCGCAAGTGGCTTACACAGCAGATTCGTGTTTCACGGTGCAAAGGACTCGCGGAAACCCGCCGAGAACTCGCTTCTCACGGGAACGGATACCGCAGATCGCGGACACAGCAGATTCAAGTTTCATGGTGTAATAAAGACTCGGGAACCCGCCACTGTCTTGCCTGTCGCGGAAACCGATATCGCGCACACAGATTGCGAACAAAAGCGCGGGAATACGCTACAAACTCGCATGTCATGAAAACGAATACCGCAGATCGCGGACGCAGCAGATTCGCATTTCACGATGCAATATATACGCGGGAACAACTCGCGTATTATGGTAGCAGATATCACGTGCGCAGATCGCAGATAAAAGCGTGGGAACCATCTATGAACTCGCTTCTCGGATGTACCGGTACCGCAGATCGCGCCGCTGATGCGCGATTCCTGTCGGACATCGCTTGACATCCAACGGGATTCGGGGGGTGGGCGATGTTTCGGAGTTTTTATGTTACACATATTTAGCCAGAAAAACGGGATGGGCAATCTCTCGGGGGCGGGTGTCCTTACGGGATTTTACTACTGAGAAGGTAACTACACTCAAGGTTCAAACCAAAAAAAAATCACTACCATAATATCCCGACTCATCGCCTACTCCCGCATTGTCCACAATTTATAAACAGAAAAGAAAGGTGGGCAATGTCTTGATGCGAAAAAGTACAGAAAAAATTGAGCCCTTCCACTCCGTGAAAAGGGAAGTCCAGCGAAGCTGGCACTGTGAAGAGCGTGCAGCATTGCACAATGTCAGGGGGGAGAGAGACGTTTCATTATAGCACAGCGAATGCTCTAGTGCACCGCAGAGGTGGCCGCCGAAGAGCGCGCGGCATTGCACAATGTCAGGGGGGAGAGATGCAGCGCGTGGCGAGGAGTATACACAACTCGGGAAAGAGGCGGCGGCGGTGGAGAGAATTGTTTGCTTGTCGCCGGAGACGATCTGCCAGAACCTAGCCATAGACAGCATCGCTGTGAAAGCTAGAAAACAGTCATTTATCTGTACACATCTAGCATGGCTGGACAGAGGATACACTGAACTTAAAACTGAGGTTAGTTTCATACCCGAAAGGCTCGCGAAACAATGTTTTACTATCGCACAAAATCCCTTGCTTGCACATGCATGATGAACAGTGCCGACGTGGTTCATATTTTCGCGCATCCAAAAGCCAGCTGTAAATGTGAGCGAGTGTATACTTGCTGGTCTAGCTTGACGCATACCATGCATACCCACTGCATCATTGGAAACTATGAAAATCTTGCAGCTGACTAGGCAAGCACTAACAACAAGCATAAGCTAGATGCACTACTTGCTTTGAAACATGTCTTTCTAGTAAGAGCGTTTATTCTGTGAAAGCATGTTTCAAAACTACAATCTTGTGCCTGTAGCCTTTGCTGACATGCAAGCTCAAGCGAACGGAGTAAAAAAAAATTGTAGAGCCCTTCCACTTCACATGAAGATGGAGGACCAGCGAAGCTGTTAATTTTACGACGTCTAGGGCGATGCCTAGAGGATGACACCTAGGACGACCTCAAGGACGACTTCTAGGACGACCTCAAAGACGACTTCTAGGACGACGTCTAGGACGACCTCGAGGACGGCTTCTAGGACGACCTCAAGGACTTCCAGGATGACCATGAGGACGCCACCTAGAGGACAACCTCTAGGACGACCTCAAGGACGACTTCCAGGACGACCTCAAGGACGACGCCTAGGACGACCTCGAGGATGACGTCTAGGACAACTTCTAGGACGACCTCAAAGACGACTTCTAGGACGACCTCAAGGACGACGTCTAGGACGACCTCGAGGACGACGCCTAGGACAACCTCGAGGACGATGCCTAGAGATGATAACAAGGGATCAGGACCTCACTATCTAATAATGCCAAGGAAGGCTGACTCACTCTAATTGCCCCCTCTTCTTATTTTCATTTATTCATACTTGCCAAGACCAATGGGGAGTTTTCTGTCAACATCCGCGGACACATTTTTTTCCAGATCCTAGTGCATAACACCTTCACTGTAAAAAAAAAGGCGACCGAAGAAATACAAAAATGAAACCACTGCAGTGAGCGAGCAAAGCCCGTGGGAGGAGTGTAGAGCACCTCGTCCAAAACAAGGGGCAGGCTCTTGGACAAAAACTTCTTGCTTGGTGAGCACCCGTGCGCGGTGTGCTTAAAACACGGGTAGCCGGCTGCATTGCTGCACAGCATGGATGACAATCAACCTGTCAACCAACGCTTCACAAATGTTTGTGTGTGGCATCAGAGTAAATCTTTATTTCCTCATATTTTTTACGAACGTTCTGGTGGTTCCTAAGGAGAAGAAAATTTGGGAAGAATGTCCGGGTGTTCGGTAAACTCATGGTATGCGAAGGCTTTCTTTGTGCAAGATATTTGTAGTGTATTTCAGGTGATGGATTGCTTTCGATTATGAAAAATCAAAAGCTTCATTCTGTTATCTATTGGTTTTTTCTTGCTAGGAACCACCTTTGATCTTAATATCCATGGTCATAACATTCCTGGAGATTGTCTACTGACCTCGCAATGTGTGTATGGGTTCCTGTTTCTTTTAGCGATCTTTCCAACTTTCCGGGTACAAAAAGACTTGCTTTTGTTTGTGATCTAAACAAAGCTTCATTCTGTTATCTGAATCGTTTTTGTTTGACCCAAAGGTCCACCAACCATGGGCCAGAAAAAATCGGGGATGTGTGAACAGAGGAAAGTTGCGTTCTGTTAAAGGGACACCGACACCCCCCAAAAAAATTTTCATTTTTTGCCAGGCGATTTATTATGGTGTTGGAAGACTACCCAATTAATATTTTGCAACAGAGTCACATATATTTTTATTAAAGCCAAAAACCGCAACTGCTCGAAACCGAAACTAAAACTTGGGCACGGAGGTCGGAGAAGTGGAGAGGAGAGTGAGTGGCGGAAGTCACGTGGCTCCACCCAACCGTGCGTTTTTTTTTCCTCCATTTGTTTTTTTGTGCGCAGAATTTTTTTGCAGTTATGTTTGTTCTGCTCGCTGTTCTGTACTTCAAGATTAGTTGTTTTGTACATTAAGGAGTTGGAGATGAGTAGTAAGTGCCCGTGGTGAATTTCCGTGATCGGCTCCGAAAAGAATACCCCCAAGATGTTGCGTGAAGAGCTGGCTTTCATGTCCTGCGTCCGAAAAAAAGTGGCATTGTGCGGCAGTCTGCAAAAGTTTCCTAAAGATCAACGGGATCGAGACCAATGGCTGGCTGCAATTCCTGTACAACATTTACGGGCACCTTGGAAAGCGGACGCTACCCGATTTATATGCTCCTTGCATTTTCTGGAAAGTGATTACATTGAGTTCGCAGGTGTCAAAAGGAAATCCCATACCATTTAATTCAGGAACGTTTCGTCCACAACATTCTTTTTTTTTTTTTTCATTTATAATTGTAAAAAAAACAATGTAAATATCGCAAAATGTTAAAAAAAAAAATAAAGGTACGCCCACACTGGGGATTGAACCCGGTCCCACCGCGTGTGAGGCGAACATCTTTCCACTGAGCTACTGTGGAAACTCTTTTGTTAGTAATAATGCAGCCGGTCAACTGTAGGTTGACCGGCTGCATTTGCACGAAGCGGGTGCACGAAGCCGATTTGCACGAAGACGACATCTTCGTGCAAATCGGCTTGGTGGTCGGGCATGTCGTACGGGATGAATACCATATCTTTTGATCGGTCCCAAATTTCTCTTTCAAAGGCAGCCAGAATTCGCCAGTACCGCGAATGGCAGTTCTGAAGTAGAGATCCCACGCCCGTCGTCCGCTGCCAACGCCGTCCCCGCGAGTCCCATGATATGCGAAACGACGTGCAGTGAACGCACAGAATGCTTCCGGTTCTCTGTGCAACTTTTTTTTTTTTTTTTTCGATCAACGTATTTGCAGCCTTTTAGAAGCCACAAACAATGGGTTTCATATTTTTTTTTTTTTTTTTTAATATTGAGTGTGTGCCTTTAATAACCCACGACTTTGATTAAATTTGGTGGTTGTGTCTAAACCTTAGAAAGCGTCCCGTGACCACAGAAAAGAGAGTGAGCGAGACTCGAACCGGCCAGTTCTTGATCGGCGGTTTTTGGGCGGAAAGAAACCAAATTTCGAGCCGCAAATTGTGTTCTGGGTGGTTGGGCTCTCATTTGTCATGTACAACTAAAAACCTCGGCGAGCATAAATACCCAGTCAGTGTCCCTTTAAGGGGTACTCCACAGGTATTTTCACTGTCTCAGATTTGCTTGAAATTTTGCTAAACTCACCAAGAAACATAGCTAAAATATTATCCCAAATATTAGGTCAAAATATTGTTTTATCACGAAGTTATTGAATTTACAGTTTTGGTCCTCACAGTGTTTTTCAAACTGAAAGTCTCTACTGGCAACAACGAAAAAATGACTTCAGTGGAAGGCAGGGGTTCACTCTTTGGACTGTAGAATTTGTTCCCAACTTATTCAAAGCAGTTTCATGTTGTCAAATGAATGCTTTGGAAGCTCGCTCCAGCAAAACTTTATCAAAAATTCATGATAAGCAGCGGGGCACCCGCTACAAACCACGTGATGTGGGAACTGATACCGCATGTCGCGGACACGGCAAATTCGCATTTCACGATGTGATAAACACACGGGAATTCGCTACAAACTGCTGTGTCACGGGAAAGGATACCGCAAGTGGCCGACGCAGCAGATTCGCGTTTCATGGTGCGAAGGACTCGCGGAAACCCGCCGAGAACTCGCATCTCACGGGAACGGATACTGTAGATCGCAGACGCAGCAGGTGCAAGTTTCATGGTGCAATAACGATGCGGGAGCCCGCTACAATCTTGCCTGTCACGGAAACCGATATCGCGCGCGCAGATCGTGGACAAAAACGCGGGAATACGCTACAAACTCGCATGTCACGATGCAATATACACGCAGGAACAACTCGCGTGTGTTACAGCTAAGAATCGATATCGCGTGGGCAGGTCGCAAACAAAAACACGGGAATCCGCTACGAACTCGGGAACGGATACCACCAATCGCGAACGCAGCAGATTCGCATTTCGCGATGCCATATTCACGCGGGAACAACTCGCGCGTTACGGGAGCCGATATCACGCGCGCAGGTCGTAGACAAAAACGCGGGAACCCGCTATGAACTCGCTTTTCGGATGCACCGGTATCGCAGATCGCACCGTTGATGTGAGATTCCCGTCGGACATCGCTTGACGTCCAACGGGAATCGGGGGATGGGCGATGTTTCGGAATTTTTATGCTACAGATATTTAGCCAGAAAAATGGGATGGGCAATCTCTCAGAGGAGGGCGCTCTTACGGGATTTCGGTAGTTGAGGTAGCTCAAAAAAACCTGCGGAGTACTTTTTAGGAGCGGTCCAAAACCGACACATTACAAATACAAGCGCTGGAACATGTTAAAAAAATCTGTTCTGGCGCACGTATACGGAGCGAAATTTAACGTTTTTGTTTGAACAGCCGCCCGGAAAACATGAGCATATTCAGAATATGGGCAAAGGAGGAAGAGAAGTGCATCGTCTGCTCTGCGACGTGGCGACATCCGCAACGTCAATCGGTTCCAGGCGCGAAGCTCTGTGCCGATCGAGCAGAACGACATCGTCACGAGGCAGAAAAAGTACCTTTGCTACTTCGCACGAAACGGAGAAAAGGGCAAAAAAGTTTCTACTCCGTGTCGTCGAAACTAAGGGGACGGCAGGGCACGATTGTAACTTTGTTACACGAAGCCTCAATGTGTGACAATGATAGGACCAGGCAATCATCGCCTACCTCATTTACCACATGAGTGATTGCGAACTACAAGACTTGGCATGAACACCACATTTCACAGAGAAATAAATACTTATTTGAAGGCGTCGTTTCAGTAGGCATCATAACACCGGCAGAAGAGTAGGCGGAGTCTGGTGTGAGGCAGCCTGGTGGTGGCGTCACTCGAGCATGTGGTGAGCAAAGCATTTTCATACCGCCCCACAGAAACCCTCGCGAGCGAAGCAGACGAGTTTGTGACGCAACTTGACAAACAAAGAAGCGACGCCGACAAAACTTCCTCAGGCCTCGATGGGCACTTCGTCTACATGCTCGGCTCAATCCAGCATGGAAACGTTGAACAGTCGTCGGCAAAACAACAGGCGATATTGCACGTCATCACAAAAAAAAACTACCATGCACAAGAGCGGATACCGACATAAATATCCAGAAAAGCCACCGCGAGTTTGCGACGCAACTTGACAAACAAAAAAGCGGCGCCGACAAACCTTCCTCTGGTATCGACGGGCACCTCGTCTACACGTTCGGCTCGACAAAGCGCGGGGATGTTGAACAGTCGACGGCGCAACGACAGGCGAATTCTCACGTCATCACACCGAAACTACCGTGCACAAAAGCGAATAGACATAAACTTGCAACGAGAGAGGCGTGATCTGGCGCAGAAAAATCACAGCAAGAAGCCGGCAGCAGTACCACCGGCCAACCCTGCGCTCGGCAACACCGGCATTGCAGGCGTCGGAGACAGCGTTCTTCGTTAATTACGAAAAGGCACGTGATCATTGGCAGAAAGGAAGCGTGCTTCGCGATTGGACCCTCCCTCAATAAGGACGCCTATCTCACAATACAAGCCTCTACGTCACAATATGGGCACCCAGAAAATTTAAATATTTGAACCCTTAATACTGTAGCTGGAATATGTTTCACACTGTCGCATACATTGTGCCACGGCTGCTCAATCCATTCCTCTCTCGCGGTGCGTCCTTGAAAGCGTGCGAGATTGTTTCCCTCTTACGTAAGAGGGAAAATGGATGTAATGAGCGAACGAACGCAGCGAAAGAGCATGGCGGGAACCACGCCACGGCCTCACGAAACCAGTCCAGTCCAAACCACAACCGTCAAAACGAAAGGCGGCTGCATGCACCAGGGCAATAAATGCTTTAAAACACTTTGTCCTTTGCCGGGAATCGAACCACAAACGTTTTGCTCCATAATCTGACACTTTACCCCTGCGTCAGGGGAGCGGCTTGGATGAGTGTCATTACACCTACTAGTACATACTTTTGTTAACACAAAATATTGGTCGCAAAACATTGTTTGCCCAATGTGGAAAGGGTCATGTGATATCACGTAATCAATACAGGTATGTGATCACAAAGTTACTGCAGGTAATGTGATCACTTAAACTATATACTCCGTTCACCTTTTACTCTTCCGTACTGTGCCCGTCAAAATGTATCACATGTGATCAATAATTTGCGAACCCTGTTGCAAATCCTCAGATACGGTTCTGGGGAAGTTACAGCATCCATTGGTCAGAATAGACACACTAGTTTCAATGAAACTTTGGGTGGGACTACCGTAAAATTCCGAACAAGCACCCGCCCACTCAAAATTTGGAGATAATTATGTAAAGCTGAAAACTGAGGGGTGGACGCTTATTGTGGCATGGGCAGATGCTCGGTATTTTACGGGAGTTGGTTCATATCATTTAAAAGATTAAGAAGCACAAACTGAAACTTAGACGAAATAAGCAACACATACAACAAGGACAGGCACTCGGTTTCAGTTTCCGTATATTAGTCCTTTTTTTCCCACGAGATGGCGATTTATCATAACCAAACACACAACCGAAAAGGAACGCTCCGCGCTGCGAAAAATGACTTCCTCATCACACGGCGCCTAGAAAGCGTTTGAAGTCTTGCGATTCGAGGGCGTCTGCGGTCAATTTTGTTGCTGATACTAGCATGAATGAGACAGGAGACGATATCGGATTATCAGATTTTAGTTCAAACATTGTCAAAGCCCGGAACATTGAAAACTGTCGGTAAAGCTTGCTTTGGTTTCTGTTTTGGTTTTCATGTTCTTTAGTGGTCTCGTGTGAAAGTCTGGGCAGTTTGTGCTTGTTGTCACTGCATATGCTGGTTAGATTAGACACTCTAGTTTCAGTATAGTTTTTTTTTTTTTCCCCACAAGGTGGCGATTTATCATAATCAAATGCGCAGCTCAGGAAGAGCGCACTTCACGCGGCGCACCTCCTCAGAAGCATTTTGAAGTCTTGCAATACGAGCGCGCGTCTGCAGTTAATTTTGTTGATGATACTGGCACGAGCAAGTCAGATGATGATGTCAGACCTTCATATTTTAGTTCTGACAGCAATTTGTCAAATCAGCCCGCAACAACTCGGTAAGGCTTATTTTGGTTTTGGTTTTCATGTTCTACGCC
This sequence comes from Ixodes persulcatus, assembly GCA_013358835.2. Lineage (NCBI taxonomy): Eukaryota > Metazoa > Arthropoda > Arachnida > Ixodida > Ixodidae > Ixodes > Ixodes persulcatus. The sequence goes on from JABSTQ010010161.1 coordinate 440,122, forward strand.
TGTCTCGCCTGCAGGTCCAGGCAATCTGTGCTTGCTGTCAATGCATCTGGTGGTTAGATTACACTCTAGTTTGAGTGTCTGTACAGTTTTTTTTTTTTTTTGCCCCACAATTTATTTTTAATTGAAAGATTGGCGCATCATATACATGATGAGCACTGCACAGTGCTCAATGAAACGAAACAGACCAGTGGAGCATGTGGCCTCGCTTGAATAACCGCACATAACTCGCTTGAGGAGCATATACAGTTACTCTGACCTATACAGCCAACATAAACAGCTACTCTAACCTAGACTAACATAATAGATTTTCCATGTGGTTGATTGGCTAGAGTCACTGTATCTGCTCTAGGCCACACGCTCTACTGCTCCATTTAGTTTCGTTGAGCACTGTACATATTGAGCAACTGCATCACAAGCCTCCCAAAAAAAAAATGGTGAAGCGGCGAAACTGCAAGAGTTATTGGGAGTGCGAAACTGAGCACAAGACAAATGTCTTCAGCTGTACCTGCTGCTAGGGTTGTGCAAATATTTAAAACTTTTGAATATTGAAGTGAATAATGCCATATTCAATTTCAAGTTTGAATCTAATAGGGCTATTCGGCAACTTTGAATATTTTCTAAGTATTTCAATGTTTGAAATGCTGCAAAACATACCTTAATTCAGACTGAAAAAAGAGAAAGAAATTAAGGCTGGAACACAAGTAGCAATAAAAATAGGAGCAACAAGCCTACTGTCTTGAATATTGTGGATTGCATTTCTAATAGCTGATACCAAAGTGTCCGTGAAAATGAGTTTACGCAATTGTTTTTCCCAAAATAAACCATGTTTTATGCGGCCACTTTTCTTGTTCACTATTTGCAATCTTGACCTTGATTCACTATTATATACGATTTTTCTGGGCAACATAAGTGTCCATATTAATGAGACATGACTGTACTGAAATGAGAGTAATTGTGCAGGCAAGCTTGTGAACGATCATGGAAGGGAACCCTTCAAACCTTGTTGTGTTTGTCCTTTTTTTTTTTTTCTCTAGTCTTAAGGGTTCTCTCACCATGACTGTACTGACAGCCGCAAATTATTTGCTTCGCTTCGAAATTATTCATACAGAGTGACTATTCGCTTCAAACTGAAAAATCACTATTTGCACATCCCTACCTGCTGCATTTACCCATGTTTTACCACATCCAGAAACTGCTTCACTGAATGGCATGCAAGCCACAATGCTTGAGACTATGTGGGAGAACATGATAAGTTTTTTTATCTAGAGCAGGGGTCAGCAATTGCGAAAAGGGGGGGGGGGGGGGGGGGGGAGGCAAAAAGGAGGTGAAGACATTCTCTGTCCCAGTATGGGGATGCCTCCTGTCTAAGCCTATTTGATGTCAAAACTGTTGCATGGTACTTGAGTCTATGTTCTGTGTGAGAAAGCAGTGGAGGGGGGGGGAGAAGGGGTCCTATTCTGGTGTCGTGCCGGGGGCAACATACAACTGCCTCGCGGGCCATGGGTTGCCGACCCCTGATCTAGAGCACTGCAATTTGCAGCCTGTCTTTCTGTTGAAATTTGGCATAGTTTGTACCTTTTGAAATTTTTTAGCTGTCGTTTTTTGCCAAGATACCTGGATATCTTTCTCATTTTCGCTGTGTTGGCCACAATAATTTTGGATTTCAGATATTTCGCAAAATTTATTAGACTCCTATTTTAGACGCAGGGGAAAAAAAAAGAATACTGGGACCCTCCAAAAATGGGTGGTTTTTCCATGGTAAGGAAAGAGTCAAGCTGGGACTGCAGCCAGAGCTACATGCACGAGTTAGTCTACATTCCTCTCTTCTAGCACGAGCGCTCATCCTGCAGAAGACCGTTTCAAAAAGAAAAACTCGTGCTGTCACGCTTGTAGCGGGTGAACGGAGTATACTTTGATGTGACACTATGGTGTCATGTCATATTACACGACTTGACAGTGTGATGCAATGTCATTTCAAGTGGTCACATGTTCCACAGCCACACCAGCCACGTGAACAGGCGAAACAGGTCCAGACAGGCTGAAGCACTTGGAAATGGGTCGACACAAACGCACGATGCATTCTGCATGAATCATCCTTAAGCTAAGTATCAAGTTAAGTTCTTTCTCTGTCACGGACGTCTTCTGACCTATAGCCTTATGGTCCACGGTAGCGGCATTCGGGTAGGATGGGTGCTATCTGTAGTTGTGGTTCTTGTAGGGGGTGGGCAATTACTCGGCGATATTTGGGAATGTTATAATTTGGCCAAAAGGTAAGGTAGGCGATGACTCGGAATATTACAGTAATATCGCTTTAATGGAATATAATAACCACAATATTTAGTCAAAATGATGGTGGGTTCCTACCCATTAAAATAGGACCATCAGCTGTTTAGTTGAGGTCCAGCATGTCAGCTGCTCCCAAAGCCACACTGAATTAATTTTTGTGCGGCCTGCACTTTTTGTACGCGGCGTGAACGATTGAAGCTGCTTCTTCGTTGCACATGCACATGACCGTTCGATTTTGCGGGCACAGAAATCACGCAATTGAGGTTCGTGCAACTCAGAAAAACTATTTGCACTGGGGCACAAAAGTAACATCACCAGCACCATTAGAGCTGACTGCCGCTGTTACTGATGCTCCCAACCCTACTTTCTGTTTTAACCCCTAAGCTGAAAGTTTGAAACAATTGCACACAGAACTAGTATACCTAATACCGTGAAAAAGTATCATACTGTAATTCAAGGACGCCGACCACGCTTACAACAGTCGCAGTCCAAACATTTAGGAACTTGTGCAGAAACCAAAAACAGTTGCAAAATTGAATGCAGGTCTTGCTGAGCCTGCAGAACACGACCTGCTCCCGGCCGCCATTTTTGTTGATAGTGGCGACACATATAGGCTGCTGGAGTCTCGAAAATGCCGCATGATCATGCCGTGCCGTGCGCATAACAAAACTACCACTTTTCTTCTCTCTCAAAGTTTAGATATACCGAAATATAGGTACAGTAAGCATGCTTCCTATTTCCGTCCACTCTGCTACAAGCAAGCTGAACTTTACCCGTAGTGCCCACATTTAGGGTCTAATTCCACACTCTTCACGTGGATAGTCCGGATGTCGTACCAATGTATTCAGCGGCAACGTTAAACATGTCCACATAGAGAGTACAGTAAAAAGTATGCGAGCAAACCAAGAAAATCGCAGCATTTCAGTAAGGCTCACCAGCTCAACCAATTCCCAGGTTGAAGAACGCCCCACTAACAATGCAGGGTGCACTAGCAACCTGCAGAAAGGGCAGCCCGGAACAAGCACCCCCAGACTCACCCTGTGGCACACCGTAGAGAATGTTGACCGTGACACTGCCATGCAGCTCGTGCTGGTCTGTGACTACGACGGCAAACAGAGTGCCTCGCAGGGTCAGGTCCTCTAGAGCCCGGCTGAGGAGGGCCTCGTCCTTGAGAAAGAGCAGGTCTACTTGCATGCCCAGGTTTTTGAGGCGACGCTCCACCATCTCCGCATAGCTCCTGCGCAGGAGGGCTCCCTTCAAATCCCAGTTGGCACACATTGGCTGCCGCATCTACCTGTTCTGCCGTCGGAGGACAATGATCTCGCAGTCGTTTGGCTTGCGCAAGGCGGCCGCCTCCGGCCGGAAGGCTGGCGGCGGCGGGGGCTCAATCCTGTGGCGAGGAGACACGACGGTGGAACACAAACTTCAAGTGATTGGCTCGCAAACTCCCGGCTCGAGGGCTGCCTGCGGCCTCAGTGGGGAGGGCAGGTTCTGACCTAGGGGGTCGGAGTGGAAGCTCATCCCGCATGTAGCCGCCGGGTCCCGGAGGGGGCTCCTCCCGCCCGCGGTGGCCACCGTAGTCGTCCCGACCACCCCAGTAGCCATCTCGGGGGTAGCGCCCGTTGCCTTCACCCCGGGAGTCACCTCTGGGATCGCCCCGGAGATCAGCTCGTGGATCACCTCTCGGGTCCCCACGTGGGAAAGGCCGCGGGGGTGGTTCGTCTCGGCCATAGCCGCGGTCGTCCCGTCCAGGGTATCTGGCATTGACGGTTCGCCGCGGATTTTATTCACGTTACCGGTATAGAAAAAGGACTTCACAATGGGTTTAGTGTTCTGAAAGTAGGCCAATCTGTACTATTTTGTATTTGATGGTTTACCTAGTCATTTCATTTCATTTAATGGAAAACACAGAGATGCAAGGTTGCTAGGTATTCAAAAAAGTGGCAAGTGCAGCTCTGAAACCGGATGAGTCATGAATATTGACAATATTTTCTGGAAGTGAGTTCCAATGTGAAATGGATAACTGAAGGGGTGAACATTTGAAAAAGTTTGTTCTTGGTGCGGTCAAATGGAGTTCTTGAGAGTGGTCCGTACGTGGTGCAATGTGATGTGCAGCCGGGCAATACAACTCTCTCTTTGATAGGCAGTGGTAATACAAAGCGTGCAGGGAGACTAGTCTGGCAGCTTTTCTTCTGTCTGCTAGTAGCGGAAGGCAGAGTTCTTTTAGTGTGGTAATGCTAGTATGCGTATAGTTTTTAAGGATGAAGCAAGTGGCTCTATATTGTACTGATTCTAATTTCTGTATTAGGTAAGCCTGGTGGGGGTTCCATATTGTACAGTCTAAGCTCGTTATAACAGATCTTGATTTTGACTAAGATTTCGGTCTGTTGTAAAAGGAGTATGTTGTATGCAGATATGAAGTTGAGTCAATGGTATGTCGAGGAAAACCAACCAAACTTCACGAATCAGTATGTCATATCCAAATGTCTCTTGTAACCAGGTCTTTTGTAATGAGCTTAGATTGTAGATACATACTAGAGCTGCGGGCAAACAAGGGTGGTGTAAGCAACGAGTTTTGTTTCCCAATTTGTCATGTGTAATGTTTGTCTGATAAAACAGAGACTTTGGTTTGTCTTTGCAGTGATGTGATTGATATGTTGCTCCCAAGATATGTTTGATGTGAAATGAACCCCAAGGTATTTGTATGTGTGCACGCACTCAATCGGTGCATCAAAGAGAGTAGTTGAATACCGGGGCGCTTCGCTTATTGCTGAAATTCAAGAATTTTGCCTTGGAGGTGTTTATCTGCATTTGCCACTTTCCACACCATTCTAGAGTAGTTAAGTCATTTTCAAGTTGAATACAATCTTGAACGCACATTATTTTTCTATACCCCACACAGTCGTCGGCGTACAAACGGATGGCGGAGCGAATAGCAGTCGGCAAGTTGTTTACATACAAAAGAAAAAGCAGTGGACCCAGCACGGTTCCTTGTGGCACTCCATATTCTACTTTCTGGTGTGAAGAACATTGATCATAATATATACTTTGTGAGCAGTTAAAGAGAAAATTTTAAATCCATTCAATTGCAGATAGCTCTACTTGAAAAGCGCGCAGTTTAAGCATAAGTCAATGATGAGGCACTTTGTCGAAGGCTTTCTGAGAGTTAATAAAAATTGCGTGGGTCTCCGTTTTACAGTGCAAGTTATTATGTATGTCAGTTATAAATTCAAAAAGGGGTCTCACAAGAAAGAGACCGCCCCAAACCGTGCTGGTTAACAAAGAAGCGGTTGTTCGCAGACAAGTGATCCATGATATTTGAAAATAATACATGTTCCATTAGTTTGCTTAGGAACTGTCGTCAGAGAGATTGGTCGGTAGTTCGTAAACTCATTCCTTTAACCACTTTTAAAAACAGGGGTGACGTTTGCCAGTTTCCAGTCGGCAGGTATTTCGTCCAGTATTTAGGGATTGTTGAAAAATAGAACAGAGAAGAGTGGAAGACTCATATTTGCTAAGCTTAAGTAGCTCCATTAAGATATTATCAGGGCCAGGGGCTGAGTGTGTCAGATTTTCTATGAACTTCTGAATTCATCCGCAGATAGTTATTGGACTCATTTGTACCAGTATATCATACTCAGGTACCAGTATATTATACTCTGGTAGGGGGAAGGTGTCTTCAGAAAACATTCCGCTAAAATATTGACTAAATTGTTCGGACACCATAGCAGTGTCCAGCTCATCTCCCGAGGGACCAGTGAATCGGTAGAGCTTGGAAACTTGCTTGCGGTTAACTGCACTTCAAAATTTTTTGGGATTAGTTTTCAAAAGACTCCGGAGGTCTTCGCTGAAATACAATGCAATACAATGTCCTCATTGAGATGAGTCCTTGTGCTCCAATGCCACAAGATTATTGTCGGCTATGAGAAGTTCTGCCTCTGACACCCATCTCTAGTTCATTTCACCAGCAGGCTGCAAACACCTACTGTCATAATCATTGACACATCCACCCGCACTGAGACATTGCATGAGACCTACTGCTTTGATAGAGTGAGCCTCCTTAGCTCAAGTACTACTTAGTTTGCTCATTAGTAATTACAACATAATCCTTGATTGTGTATGTGCACTTTGAGATCCTTTTTATAATGTACATGTAAAGGGTACAAAAAAGGTGTTAAAAAAAAAGGAAACAGCCGCAACATTTATTTAACTAATTTAGGCTACTGTATTCATGAAGAAAATGCTTCTGCTTAAAACAACTGCATAACATTTACTCAAACGAAATTAGACAAAACTGCATTTGCATTCACATTATTTTAGCTCAGATCACATTAAAAACATCAGAGAATTAAACAAAATGGTTCTTCCACATACAGTCGTGAAGTGGACCTCATATTGCTTCAATACCTTTGAATTCTTCTTGCCTTTTAAAAAAAAAAACCTTCTTGACAGTAGTCTTCTTGTATATGTGTGCTCACATTTAGATTTATTTTGCTACAAGAACCACACATGCAATAATTAATTATTAAATAATTAAATACTCAAAGCATGCAATAAGATATACTCATTTGATGCTCGCCGCTTCCAGTAAACCGAACCACCACTCGGTTAACAAACATTTGCACACACTGCTGGAAGCCCTTCTTTAAAGGGGAACTCCGGCGATTTTTTGAGCAACCCCAACTAACTATATTTTCGAAATCGCCGTCCTTTTACTCTTTCCGGTATGCTATTTAGTATCGCAAAATTCAGAATAGTTATTGTGAAATCGGAAAATGAAAATGACGCCAAAACGAAGATTCGAATATACCCGCGCTTTTCATTGCTGCAACGTCACGGGTGGGCTGGCTTGCGGTTCGAGCGGGCAGTCTAAAAATGAACTCTGCCGAGCATTTGTATCGTGCTGCTGCGCGGGAGCTGGAGCGACTTTCCAAAGCATTCATTTGACACAATAAAACTGTTTGTAATCAGTTGGGAACAAAGTCTACAGCCCAAAGAGTGAACCCCCGCCTACCAATGACGTCACTTTTTCAATGTTGCCAGTAGAGTTTTTCACTTTGAAAAACACAATGAGGACCAAAATTGTAAATTCTGTAACTTCGCGAAAAAAAGTTATTTTGTCCAAATATATGGGTTACTATTTCAGCGATGTTTGTTGGTGTTTTTAGCACGTTTATAGGCAAATCGGGGACTATGAAGAAAATGGTGGAGTACCCCTTTAAGTGATACGAAAATATCTGTGCACATAATTTGGGCTAGAAAAAAGACAGACATATTATGACAACTCAAGTCAACCCGACCTAGACCAGAAAGGCCCGTGCACTTGACGCCACCATCCTACCACCGAGTGCAAGAATGCACTGGACACGAGTGCAGTGTCGGTGTTCGGCTGGGACTCTTCTTGAATCAACGCGCCAAAAAAAAGCTCGGCGTGTTTCTAGTGCAAAACATTTGCAAAAGGAGGAGGAAATTAACAAGCTTTGATTAGTCTAAGTCAGTGGTTCTCAATCATTGATGTTTTGCGGAACCCTAGTAAATCGGCGGAGATGGTGGAGGACCATGTTCGTGGTGAGGGGAAGGAAAAGGCATTAGTTAATTATAATAATGATTTAATAAATGGATAAAACTAAGGGCTAGTTTGAAGTAGAGTTCTCTCATTGACATACAGACGAGAAAACTCACCCGAAAATTGGAAAGTTTCTTCTCAATCTCAAAAAAAAATACAACTTTTCTTGCCGGGCCTGACTGATGAGACGGCTTCGCCGACCCCTAGAATGCCCTTCGCAGACCCCGATTTGAGAACCGTTGGTCTAGGTCATGGGTTTTCAAACATTTTTTAAAGTGAGGAATGCCCATCTGCCTTGTATGACAGCTAAGGAACCCTTGGCCCTCATTGTTACCATTTCCACAGTACATATGCCTACAGACATCGTAAAAAATTATGCACACACCAGAGCATCTTGGGCTTAGCTGTGCATGCTTGACCCTTTGACGGGGGGTCAAAGGGTCAAGCATGTTTTTTGATTTGACACTTTTGAAAGTGCCCCCTAAACGTGAAACCGCATGCACTGCGGGAGGTTTTGCTATTTGTAATGTCTTTGGCAAACTATAAACGTTGTATAGTGCAATCCACTTCTAATGATACCAGATATAATGATCAGTTTCTAGAGGACCATGCATTTTTGCGTGGGGTATCCAGTCCAGATACAATGATAATCAGCTATAATGATTGCATTTTCCGGTTTTCTCATCGTTATATTGCACTGTATACACACACATCATGTTTTGCTTTGCTGGGGATATGTATAGTTTCGAAATTACACAATCTGCACGCGTAACACGTTCGAAATGGTCGGCGGTAGTGGCAATTAGAGTGCCCGCTCTTCCCATTCAGACTTTTAACGCTTCTTAGAATTTAATTGGAAGGATAAGAGCTTACCATCTAATTAAGAAGCCCTGTAAGGTACCTTCGGTTTGGATTTTGAAACCGCCTGAATGTCGCAGAAGCGGACGCACCAAAATAAACAGAATGGGGCAAAGGTGACAACTTTTCCTCTTCAATATTTCCATTTCATGCTTCTAAACCTGAACAGCTTGCAAACATTGTGCATGCTTCCGCTAGATAGTTAAAAAAGAAAAAAACACCTGTACATCGACTTTTTCTTTATAAGTCTGGTTTTGTTTCCTTTGGAAACAAAACCATACCACTCGGACACATATTTTGGGGGAAAAAACTCAACCGTCAGAGTTACATACTGCCTGAATTGGAACACACTTTATACTTTGGGTTGGGACGATCGAGAGAATATAGGTGCTTGGGGAACCCCGGAGGGCACTCTGGGGAGTCCATGGGTTCCTGAAAGCCCAGTAAGAGAAGCCCTGGTCTAGGTGCAGTTGCCCAAGAACACCAAGGCCACTCAATGCCACAGAGGTGGCAAAGTGGCACCTTCCTCACACGCACGTGGTAAACCGGGAGACCTAGCACATACCTCTCGTCCCGTCCATAGCGGCCACCGTAGCTGTCGCGTGGCGGTCCACCGGGGGGTCCACCCCGGCCAAAGTCGTCCCGGCCGTAGGGGGCCGGAGGGGGGTGGGCATCACGACCGTAACGCGACTCCTCCCTCCCGAAGCGGCGATCGGGTGGTGGAAATCCATCGTCCCCGCGGCGGGGAGGAGATCGGTCAAAGGGCTTGCCCATGGGCGACCTGTCCAAGGGCACCAGGCACCACCGTTCTGACGCAGCTCATACACACACCCGCCGCGCATCGCGATTAATATTGCGTCAATGTTCTACAGCCAGGAGTGACGACAGCAGAGCAACTTGACACATTAAGTTAGGCCAGACACGCAACTTGCCACAATTACTACAAAAAACAATTTTCGAGGCTAGCAATTGCTCCCCGCAAAGCGTCTTTGGAGAAACTGTTACAGCCTCATTCCTTACAGGATGAAACCTCTTCTTAGTAAAGTCGATTTACTGCGTAAATTTTTTTTGTCATATAAGTACCTCAGGAACGGGTACCAGCCTTACAAGCTTGCCACAACTTTTCTTTAGAACAAAGTTAAATTGTGCCAAGCTTGCAATGCAATGAAAACACTTTAAACACTGATGTAAAAAAAAAAAAAAAATATTGTGGGTGAAATGTTTTTACAATTGACGGGCCTGTTGTACCAGCACGAAATCTTCAAAGAAACACCAAGAGTTGTCACAAAGAGGCCAAGCGCACCTGTCATCCCGCTTAAATTCTCGCTCGTCGAAGTCCCGTCGAATCGGGGAGCGCTCCCTTCCCATGCTCATGGCTGGTCGCCGATCTGGGTGATCCTGGTGATAGTCTCTGCTGGAATACGCAAAGCATGAGCCACCAGATGTCAAGGCACAACTCGGCAGGATCTGGACTCGCCAACTAGTGAACTGCAGGTCGACACTGGCTCAGAACAACAGAGATGGCAGAAGACTTTTGGAAATGAGCTGATGGCAATAGTTCAACAAATCATCCAACAGGTTCCCCTACAAGGGGCTAAACACCCTAACAAACTCTGAAAACAAAAGGTTAGAACAAGACAGAAAACATGAAATTTTATCAGTTTACTTGCAAGGCAAGTCTTTATCTAAAATAAACTTTGAGCTTGAATTATATCCTTTACCCTTTAAATGACAATGACAGGTTTCATTTGCAGTGTAAAAAATTTAGCGGTTTTCCCATTAAATTTAGCAGTTTTCAAATAATGTTAGCATTCTTTCTGGAAGTCTGAAATGTTTTAGCTTATATTTATCAAAGATAAGTAGCTTAATTTATGTGAGTCACAAGGGTCGTCAGCTTTGCTTACTCAGCAAAATTGTGGTCAGTGAATGTAATGGTTGCTACGCCACTGAGATATTAAGGTGGAAAACATTGAAACATGCTGTGAATTAATTGATTGATTCGTGCTGGAACAAAACAATGCGTTTTTCAGGTCAGCCAGACAAAACGGGCCCGGCGAAGTATGCGTAAAATTAAAAAAAAAAAGGGGCTATATTTGACCTTAAAATTTGTGACTGGTTACACGAGTGCCAAGCGACATCCACAACTCAGATACCACTCCTGTAAAACAATTTTCAGCGAAGCATATAAGATCCTAACTGAAAATTGTACTAACTGACAGCAAATGTTGCACAAAAGATCGGAACAATCGAAGTGTATGTCGTCAGGTACGGCAACACGTGTGGAACCAGCAGTAACAAGACAAAGCAGTGGATGTCATTCTGTGCATGGAAGCCGTCTAAGTAAAAAGGAGAGCAGGCTTTTAATGGTTCTTTTATTTGTTATAATGTTTCTAGACTAATTATTACAGTAAACTCAATTTAAAAAAAAGTTGTTCTTGCCCTGCACATTAGATTTAGTGGTTTCTAGCAGTTTCCTGGGGTGCCTATTTTGTTGGTTTTTGAGTTGGCAACATTGTTCACCCACCTGCAAACATACACTTCCTTTGCAATTCTGAGAAGGTAGCAAGAGGGATGTCACAACTTCCTGTACTGCTTTTAACCCTTTATTGACGGGATATACAAAAATTACTTAAAACATTTATATTTTAAGATATTAATGTTTAACAAGAACAAATGCAAGAACAGAGCTCAAATAAAAAAACCTGTAAGGTAAACTTGCAAGTTAAAGCTTTGTTGCCTGTGGACAACACCAGGCAAAAGTCCGAAAGTGGCTTCCCTGCGTAACCTCTATAGATCACTATAAAATGTCATTATCTGCACGTACGATGGCTTCAAGTTAAACAGCCACCACTTATCCCTATTTTTCGCCATTCCGCCATTCTCGGTCGCCACGTATTTCTGCGCCAAACTTTTTTTTCTCTCGTCAACTATGCATATTTTTTTACTAGATGGCGCTGTACTTTCAATCTTCAAGACTGTTGCCAGACTACTAAATTAAAAAAAAAAAATGCGATAAAACCGAGACAAACAAAACATTATTACGAGGTTTGTTGCCTGTGGGCAACATTTGTCAATAAAAAGTTAAAGTGGAATTAGAGCCAAGGAGATTGTGAGACCATCTTGGCTCTGAATGCAACTCAGCTGTGCAAGCAAGAGGATATGCCAGAGCCATAAGCATACACCTAACTTCAGTTCCACTAGCAAACTTTGAACAAAATAGTATAATGTGCTCCCACTGCACGAGCACGCAATAAGTGGGATCTTCATTTAGAGTTGGTACTTAACGCTATCACTGACATGCTAAACGAAACAAAGATGGACAAAAGGCCCGTTCACACTCTTGCGACCGAGTACGACTGAGCGAGACGAGATCTCTTCAAACTTCTTCAATTTTTTTAGAACGAGGGAACACACCGGCATTGTGGCGCCATCTATGCGGTGACCCTGGGACTGCATTTCACAAGAGCGAAGGTTTTGCGGGATTTCCGATGTCAAATGTGCGTAATACCCATAGAAAGGCTCGTTTATAACATTGAAAAAAGTTTTTCGAGCCAAGAAAGAAAGGATAATGCACGAGAGAAATAAAAAAATATGCCGGACCGTCGAGTTTACACTGCTACCCAATAGATGGCGCCAGTGTGTCCTCTGGTTTAAGAAGTTTTAAGGAACCCAGGTTTAAGAGGTCGCAAGAGTGTGAACGGGCTTTTAGAGTTTTACAACAAAGAAGGGGTTAAAGAAACCAGGATGTGATATTTGGGTTTAGCAAATATTGTTTCAAAAACAAACTGAACTGAACCAAGGAGCAAGTCTTGTCAACATCGTCGGCTAATGCCGACACCCCCAACTTGTCAGCAAAGTGAATGGCAATGTCAAATCTCAATTAGAAATTATAGATATAAAGCTAGTGGGGAAAAGCTTCTTTTACACAGCTACTGCACTGTTAAAAAAAAAAAAAAAAGCCTGAAGACTCATTACATGGTTCTTTTAACTGCCCAACCAGTTTGATGTATGCAGGCAGACAGACTGCAGGACTCCTACAGCACTATTCCCAAACCCATTGTAAAACAAAAACGAAAAAAAACAAAAACATGTTTCAGACCTACTTTGGCGACCCACGCTCTTGCCCTTTCTTGGGCCTGCTAGAATTGGAAGGTAAAAAAAAAGAAAAGCAGATCAGGCACCTAACATAATGCTGTCACGGAACTCCAGCAGCCAAAAGTAAACATTACAATATATGCCAAAAATAAGTTAGTCTCACCTTTCTCGTTCCCTTGAATTCGCCCGAAGAGGACGCCTAGACTCTTGTGCACTGCAAACTTTCAGCTCTGCAACAACAGACCGAGTGTCACGGTAGCACACACAGCTATAATAAAGCCTTGCAGGGGTCAGCCCACTGCAAGAGGCTAAGAAAAGGAACAATTTTTTCATACAGAATGCATTTTAGGGTTGGTTTTTAAGTCTAGAGAGTTACGAAAACATGATAACATGGAGGGAAATCACACAACCTAAATTTAGTGGGAAGTTTTCCCATTAAATTTAGTGCAGTTCATGTATTTCTTAATGTCCCGAAAATTTTCACACCAATTTTAGCAGAAAAATCTTGCCACTAAATTTAAATATTGCAACATCATGATGCAACACAGGATGTGACGGCATCACATGCTACCAACCACATGACCCACAGTTGCACCAACCCCAAAATCCAAATGAGCTAAACAAATCCAAACAGCACAGCAACAGCAACTCACGTAAGAGGCAGCCCTTGAAGAAGATGCCCCCCTCGCCCTTGACAGCTGCCTGAGCTTCCTCCTCCTCTCTAAACTGGACAAAGCCAAAGCCTCCCTTGTGCAGCGAGATGCCTGATGGGGACAGCAAGCCACAACAAAGTGAGAACTAGACAACACAGAGTACAATGCCCAAAACTGGCCCCTCGCAAGTTCGGATGCAACTGTGTAAACTCTGGCAGGTTTTGATGCCTATGGCTCAACATGCCACCTGCCCGGTTTTGGACCGGCATGGCCAGTTTTCTGGATAGCAGGCTGGTTCAGGGGCGGATCCAAGGGGGGGCGACGGGGGCAGCCACCCTCCCCAAACAAAGTCAACCCCCCCCCCCCCCCCCCCCCGAAATAAGACCAACTACTGGCCTGCCAGGTGGTAAACGGCTCGGTACTCAAGGACGAAGGTTCAAAATAGGGTAGGTCGCACCCTAGCAGGCACACTTGTTCACTGAACTTGGAGAACCACTCCGTCGCTTCAAACGAGACTGAAGTCCGCAGCGGCGGTTTTAAAGCACGGCTTGGAGCCAATAAGTTGGTGCAGCGGTGCACATCTAGGGGCCGTCGGCGCAGTGTGGTTCTGCGACGGCTAAACCGAAAGGCGCAAACCGGAGTCCTGTTTATCTTACTTTAGATTTACCCCCCCCCCCCCCCCCCAAAAACAGAGTTCTGGATCCGTGCCTGGGCTGGTTGCCGGTCCATAGCTAAGACTGACCATAAATTGCCGTTTCTTTTCAGCTATCCAAGTGCAATTTTTTTTTGGACATTTTTAATTGCATTTTATATTGTCAATGCAACAACTACCACAAAAAATGCTTGTCGACAACAAAAAAATAGAAACAAAAATACCACATTGTATGCTAAAAATCCACTGAGGACTCTCCAAGTAGAGAAAGTGTGTGGGCAAGCGGCAACATTGTTCAAAGTCAGATTAGAAAAAAAAAAATGGATCACACAACTTGACAGTTGAAAGAATCATTGAGTGGGTGCAGGAGCAAACGGGATAACGAGGGAAACAGGAAAAAGAAGGAAGCTGGAGCCCACGGGGGTGCGGGGAATACAGGACTGCCCTGCCCTGCCCTCCCGCTAGCTGTGCCTTCTGTGACGTGTTGGTTTTAAGACTTAACAGTTGTTGGCGTCGTGACAAAAACAGACACGGTGTTATCACCCATCCACCGAGGGGGGCACAAAACATTGCAGCGAAAAGGATGTGTCCTGCTCTCTCGCGGGTCATGAGCAATGCAGCCTGCAGCAATAGCGCGGAGGGCACCTGGCAGTCTTCGTGCAGCTTGTGCACACACTAATTTCTTTTTTTTTTTTTTGTGGTTAAACGTTTGGCAGAGGGCTTAAGGCCTGTCCAAACAGGCTACTACAAAAATCGTCAGGCCACACGACTCCTGCAAAAATCGTCAAAATTGAAGCGTCCGGTAGTCGTCAGTCGAATGTCTGTTTGCACACCAGCCAAGCCAAATTCACGACTTCCCTCCTCGCCTCCTCCACTTTTCTTTGACGTCGGTGCTCGTCAGACTTGACGTCGCACGCCACCTGCCAATGGTGTGCCTGATGCCGGACTATCTCCCGCGGCTCACGAAGTCGCCGACTTTGCTACCAGGAAGAGCAGGAAGGCCAAAGAAGGCGGGTGGATTTGGGAGATTCCTGCGTCGAAGCGCGCGTTTCGGCCGCCCCAGCTCAGCTTTCCTTGTCAAAATCCACCTTCGCAGCTCGAAAAAAAATAAAAAAAATAAAGTGCAGTGCGCAACAGTGAGACTTTTAGTTGTATGTAGAAACACTGAGAACATTTACGCCGATTATTCCAGAAGCCCATGCGTGTACGTAAGGTGCTTCGCGTGGCGAGCCAAACTCAGTCTCGCCCCGCATTCAATCCTGCTGTTACGCCGCCATCGACGCCCGCAATGCTCTATTGTTATCTTCTGTTCCCTTTTTTGTTTTGGGCAGAAGTTTGCCCCATTAAACGTTTAGTTTACTTCAGTTTTCGTCGCCTCATCACTTGTCATTCGTGACAATATATATAAAAAAAAAAAAGGTCAAAGCACAGTTCTTTAATTATCTAGTGGGAGCTACAGTGCTTGCAAGCTGTTTAGGTTTAGGCGCATTAAATGAAAATACTGAACGCAAAAAAGTTGTCGCCTTTCTTCCATCTGGTTTCATTTTGGCGCATTCACTTCAGCGACATTCCAGCGGCTTCAGATTCCTAACCGGAGGTACTTTACAGAACTTCTCCATCGGATGATGAGCTCTCATCCTCTGAATTAAATTGCTAAAATCGTTGGACGTCTGAATCTGAACAGCCAGTGCTCCCATTGAAACTACTGCCAGAGCAGCCGGCGTGCAAAGTGTTCATCACATGCGCGGAGCGTCTAATTTGAGAACTATAAATAGCCTAGCAAAGCGAAATACAGTGAGAATCTAACGTTTATATTTCGCCAAAAACACAACAAAAAGCTACACCTCTCGCGGTGCATGCAGTTTCGCACTTAGGTGGGCACTTTCAAATGTGTAATCACCGCCGTACATGTATGGCGACGACCCGTCAAAGGGTTCACTGAATTTCGACTTCTTTAGCATGGTCTATATTGTGACAATTTTCTCTTGCTATCAGTCATTTAACTTGAAACCTCTCTTCTCATTTAGATAATTGAGTAAGTGTAAAGATGCCCTCTTAGTAGACCTTCCTTAATTTGATATTTCTTGTTGTATTATATGCTGTATTATAGTTTGCTTGGCCTGCACTAACACACTTGTGTAAAAAAAAAAAAATGGTAGCAACCTTTATCTTCAAAGTTCTATAATGCATGAAGTGCAGTATTCAAGTTGCAATTGCTTAAAATTAGTTAAAAGACACAAGTATGACCATTCTCCAGCTAGGCCCCGCAATTACCCTTATTTCGCATTAAACCGTCGATTCGTGAGTGAAGAACCCGCATTTGAATCAATTTCCCCCATACATTAAGCGAAGACTTGCGAAGACCACGACGTCAATTTCCCCACTAAATTTAATGGGGAAATTAAATTGGTGTATAAGTCAAGTGACATCAATTTTTCCCATAACAGATCTAAAACAGCTGATTTTGTTATATGATCACCTAGGGAGACAAAACCTGTCACAGGCATACAACTTATTTTTTTAGTTATATATGCATCTTAAAGCGATGAAGATTTGTGTCGCAGCAACTTCTTTTGTCGTCGGCTTCATTGGCACAACTCGCAGGATCTTCATTTCGTCCAGGTTCTTCCAGAGAGGTTTCGGACCCCTTTGAAGAGTGGGTAAAAGCCTGGATTTCAGATTGTAACTTGGTCCATGGTTTAGGGACATGAAACGCAATTATGTTTGGCCAAATCTCAGTCAAGAGCAAGGCAGGGCTCAAGTCAGCACATTAAATCTACACCTCAAAAAATGTTTAATTGGCATTTATGACTCTCGAGCATCTCCTCCCCTTTACTGCTTAATAATATAACATGTTCGCTTTATGACATCTTTTGCCAGAAATGGTAGCGATCACATTAACAGGAGACGACTGCAATAAAAAAAGTACAACTTACACATGCTTCCTATGAACATGCATGATCAGCATTCAGAATGACCCTGCCGTTCCATGCAAAGGAAGGCGCAATAATTAATGCAGTAAAGACTGCATTTCTTTGAAAACAATGAAAGCAGCAGATGAATTATCACGAAGCAGACTAGCTCGACTACTTGAGAGAAAACATTTGGCTCTGGAATGAGGACTCTACCAGAGGTCGAAGGAACATTTAGTCAGGCTGGGCCAAGGTTTCAGGAAGCGAGTCGAACCATGCCGGGAAGGCCCATTGTCAGGACAAGAACAGCAAGGCATCTTTATTGGATGGCCGGCCTCCAGCATATGCTCACTGCCTTTCTCCATGCTTGGGTTGCGTGTGCACACTCTAGGTTCACGAGATGCCCAAGCCTTATCAAACGTAGGAAGCTAATTAAAGCTCGACCCTGCAGTTCTCATCCTGTCAGCAACTAGGGAATTCTTCCTACATTGCAAGCATGGCTCACTGCCCTGAACCTGTGTCTCTCCCAAGCCTCGTTTGTGTACTAGGGAGGAGGTGCACTTAGGGGGTTTCTCAGACGCACCTTGTATTGTTCCGTACTTTATGAAGAGCTTTTCCAAGTCCTCGCGCAAAATGTGCTTTTTGAGATTGCCGACGTAGATCCGCGACGATGCCCTGGCTGGATCAGAGGTGTCGCTGCCCAGGTTTGAGTCCATAGAGTTCCCCTGCAAAAACCAGATGACATCCAACTCCTCCCATGCTGCCCCTGCCTTGCTAACCCAGGCAAGGTGCCGCACAAGGCACCTTGCCCGGGGACCACCAGTGTGGTATCCGGCTCTTTTAAGCCACTGGAGCTGCGACTTCAATATCCATGCGCACAACCCTGTTGCAAGAGTTGAGGCATCAAACCTGGATTATGTTTCTGGCTGTTGCAGAGTTGTTGTAGTTAATGCATTGTTTGGCAGCACAGGGGTGCTCAAAACAAGAATCTCGAGCAGACGTTGTCGGGCTACTAAACCCAAAGGCTTGACCAGAAGCGCAGCAAGTGGGGACAGTTTACAGTGCCCGTGTGCTGATTGACATACCAACTGGCTCGGCGTCGTGTATTTACACCTCTCACAAAGTGAACTGCACCCAAAATAGAACTACACTACCTGTCCTGCTTAACCGAGCACTGGCTGTTCTTTTAATGTGCAAAGGAGGTGCAACACACTTAGCTATTGGCAATCATTCTATTGCCATTTCAGTAAATAAAGGAAAAAAAATCATGCGCTGTATGAAATGCTCATTACGCTTCCCTACTTCGAAACGAACTGGGGTTACACAGGGGTTGTCCAAACACAGTAAACCAAATCACTGCATAGACACTATGCAGAAGCAACATGAGAATGCAAGCTGAAGAGGGTCAATGTCCACAACGTCAATTAACCCAACCCAGTTTGAAATGGCAGCATTGGTGAGACCACAGGTTGAAATTTTTGCGCGAAGTCTCCAATTTGGAGGCAGCAAGTAAACAAAATCGTGCTGCGCGTTTCTAAACCAAAAATTTACATAGCGTCCCGCGAGTTCGATACTGTGAGAATATCAATAAAAGTTATAAAAACTATTGGAATGTATCCTCAAGCAGTGAATCAAATGTAATGTGCTACCGAGCGTGAAATAAGGATCTATAGACAGCTTTAGCTTCACGTATTCGAGTCCGTGCATGTGCATACGAGTAGGACTACTCAGTCATTCCGGCGTTCGGCAGCGCTAAAACGGCAGTTCTTTTATTATCATTTTTTCAATTTTCAACACAAGTTAGACTGGTAGTTTAGAATGACGAAATGAAGCGCCTAACGCAAAATGTTGGAGGACTGCGGCGACGTTTTGGTCTAGGGCTACGTTTCAAAAAGTCCAGACCGGCGACCATTGACGATCGCGAGCAATAGGATCGTCAGCCTTGTTTTATTATTCTGGTGCTACCACAGCACCTGTAAACTTAAGAGGCTAGCGGGTATGTTTGGCTTACCTGAGGCAAAATTAGCGGTTACAGTTCTTTACACTGAACCAATTCGCACTCACACAACAGAGCGGCCATTAAATATGTGGCGTGCAAGAGCCACCAGAGCCACGGCGAGAGCGAGAGCAACAAAGGAGAGAAGAAAACGAAGAAAAGGCACGTGATCCACCTAGCGGGGAAGTTGGGGGTTTCTGGTTGGTTTTAATGAAATAAGTTTCTAGTTATTTGAGCAACTCTTTTATCTCAGCTCAGTGTATGTCCTGTCCTGTTTGTGTGTAAATGTTAGTGTTCAAGTTGGGGGACTGGGGAAGTTCATCGAGCCAATCAGAATGCACATCGTTCTGTTAAATTGAGGCAGTGGTATGGTGTAGCAGTGGTGGCAGTCAGTCAGAGCCCAAACACAATGAAAACGTCCGTCGAACGTCTCACGGATGTCCCGGATGTCTATAGCAATACAATTCGAAAAACGCCCCAGAGCGGCGCAGACTGGGATCACGTCGCCCCCCACCGCCACACCCTCTCCCTCCCCCTCCCCCCCAAATTAAAAAAAAAACAAAAAAAACTGTTGGACCGACATTTTGCCCGCGGTGTCGCCGCACAAGGTGCCACAAGCTAATTGTGCAATCGCCGCTTGATTCCCTCGATTAGTGCGGACATCGTATCATTTAAGGTTCCATCAAATTTATTTTGGGTTCCCGTGCGTGCTGCTCGACCTGTTTCGCGTTTCAGTCGACCGCGCCTGCTCTAAACTCAGTCGGCAACGTCAAGGCCATAGAGTTATTACAATAAACGCTAGAGGCTCAGCTGGCGCTAGTGTGCTGTTGCATTTTGAAGCAGACAGCAAGCAGTCAGAAATTGACTTCCGGTAATGCATTTCTATGGGAAAAAGCGAGTGCATTTTCTCTCAACGCTCGATCATAAGAGCAAATATCACGAATAATTTGTATGTACTCTGCTCGTCGGCAAGCCAAGACGAGCAGAGTTAGAAAAAATGGCGGCTCCTAGGATTATGTCGGCGCAACGTCGGCGGCTGCTTTGGCGGCGTCGTGAGTGCGACGTCGGCGGCATCCCCGCGACTGAGATTTTCAATACGGGACGACATTGTACTCGGTTTGGCAACGATCACCGGCAACTTGATGCTTGCGACGCGCGAACATTTCTCGGCGAAGGCAGCGAAGGTACGATGTGCGAACGTGAGTACACGAGACCTCTCTTGCCGAGGCCAGCCGAGGCGACGCAAGCGGACACGACCGGTCAACCGCTCGCGTCGCATTCTCATGTTTAAACAAATCTAAAATGGTACTCTGGACCAAATAACTTGTTTTTTCTAAAGTTACAGCATTTTGTGTGCGAAATAAAAATTGAAATGCTGCAACTTAAGAAAAAACAAAATTTTTGGTCTGGAGTAACAATTTTACATTTGTTTAAACGTGAAAGTGCGACGCGAGCGGTCGACCGGTCGTGTCCGCCGCATGCGTCGCCTCGGCAAGAGTGTACCGACCTTCGCCGATAAATGTTCGCTCGTCGCAAGCATCAAGTTGCCGGTGATCGTTGCCCACCTTACTGGGTTTTCCAAACCGATTACAGTGTTGTCCCGTATTGAAAATCGCAGTCGCGAGGATGCCGCCGACGTTGCGCTCACGACGCCGCCAAAGCGACCGCTTTCATGGGCCTGCGGGCCGCCATTTTTTTTTAAAACTGCGCTCGTCTGGGCTTTAGCCGACTTCTCATCAGGAATCCTCCTTAGAGGAGCGCAAAGACACTTTTTGCGTACGCACGCTATTTCCGAGAAATAGCGCACGCTAAAATTGCGCACGCAAAGCGCAAAACCTGGTTTGCGTTCGGAGCATGCGCAGTGGCGACGACGCTATTCTTTGCGCACGCAAAGCTTTAGCGTGCGCTATTCTAAAACTCCCTATTTTTAGAATAGCGCACGCTAAAGCTTTGCGTGCGCAAGAATAGCGTCGTCGCCACTACGCATGCTCCGAACGCAAACCAGGTTTTGCGCTTTGCGTGCGCAATTTTAGCGTGCGCTATTTCTCGGAAATAGCGTGCGTACGCAAAGGGTCTTTGCGCTCCTCTAGGGAGGATTCGTGATGAGAAGTTGGCTAAAGCCAAGACGAGCACAGTTAAAAAAAAAAAAAAAAATGGCGGCCCCCAGGACCATGGCTGCGGTCGCTTTGGCGGCGTCGTGAGCGCGACGTCGGCGGCATCCTCGCGACTGCGATTTTCAATACGGGACGACACTGCACTCGGTTTGGAAAACCCAGTAGGGTGGGCAATGATCACCGGCAACTTGATGCTTGCGACGAGCGAACATTTATCGGCGAAGGTCAGTACACTTGCCGAGGCGACGCATGCGGCGGACACGACCGGTCGACCGCTCGCGTCGCACTCTCACGTTTAAACAAATGTAAAATTGTTACTCCGGACCAAAAATCTTGTTTTTTCTAAAGTTGCGGCATTTCGTGTGTGAAATAAAAATCGTGACTGTATCTTGGTGGCGTTGCAAGCGCGAGATGCCTGGGCTTTTGCGTCGCGGCGGAGAAACCACGGAGAAACGCTATTCTAAAACACTCTTGCGTCGCGTGCGCTAAAGCAAGCGCTAAATTTAGCGCTAGCGTGCGCTAAAATTGCGTACGTTATTCTAAAACTCCCTAATATTTTCAGTTTAACTGCGCAAGCTAATTTGGTTTTAGTCTGGTTTTAGTATGCTGCACTGAAAAAGGAAAAAAAATTGCTTGGTTGACAGACAAATGCTTGCTACTGCTTTGTTTAGCCGGCAAGTTTGCTATCGTAGCGAGGGACAAGACGTGGTTTGTTGAAGGCAGCGAAGAGACATTTTGGCCCAACGAAAAGATTCCTACAAAACGTTGCCGAGTGACCATCGAAGGGGTGCAACCGAGAGACGATTGGATGCAAGTCAGATGTGTGACCAAGGGCTGGGCTGGTAAGTGCCTTTGGTGTTTAACGTTTCCCAGTTCTCAGTATATAATTTGTTTCGGGCACATACGAGAAAGCGAGAAATTGCAGTCTGGAGTTTCTCGGACTTCAATAGCGAGGAGGAGCTTTGATGCCACCTCGCGGGTCTGCCCTTCAAACGATGTTTGCTCAATGAATAATAAAACTTGATTTGTTTCAAACAAGACCACATTGCACCTGTCTACTTATAACAGCTGCAGTATATGAAGGTAGTAGAGTATAAAAATACAGAATGCCCCAATGATGTTTTAACATGGTCCAGAAACCGTTTTCAGACATCCCCCGGACGTCCTTTCGTGTTTCACTTTGGATGTTTTCTGAGCTTTATTAGGACATCCACAGGATATCCTGGACGTCCCAGATGGGACATCTGCAGGATGCCTGCTGGATGTCTGGGTTATAATGTACGCTCCATGGTGGCAGTAGCTAATAAGAAAGTTAATAATTTTAAAGGTTTGTTCGATTTACCTGCACCCGTGCAGGAAAGTGTAGTGTGGTGAACTTCCAGTCGTATCTCAATAGATAGGCAGGTAGTACACTGCTCTGGCACTTTTCTGCACCGGTGCAGTAGGTGCAGGTAAATCGAGCGAGCAGATCTGGAAGGGCCATGTTTTGGAAATATGCTGCCGTGAATCCCAAATAGCGGCCAGGCTCTTTAAATCGACCGCAAAATTCGGTTCATTAACCTATCGCGCTACGATGTTGTGCAGCGTTGCCCACAGATAGTGCTTTTTTTTTCCTGTGGAAATGCAGCAAGGCCACCGGTCTTCAAACCATAGGGCGCCCTATGGTTTGAAGACCGGTGGCTTCGCTGCATTTCCATAGGAGTTACGCCTTTTTCTTTTTCCTCAGAAAAGTTAGCTCTTTGCAAATTTTACAACAAAAAAACGCACCATCTGTGGGCAATGCTGCACAAAATCATAGCGCGACAGGTTAAGAAACCGAATTTCGCGGTTGATTTAAAGAGCCTGGCCGCTATTTGGGACACCCGGTATTTATGTTTTTCGTCGGCGTGCGTACGAATCGCTGCCCGCTGCGATTCGCAGCAGGCGGACATCGCAGCAGGCGGCGATGTCCCGTTCCCGGCCCCGCCGTCTTGTATAGACCCCCACTTTGAGTCGTTGACAAAAGCGCCGCGTGCGCATACACGATTGACTCTCCATTTCCCCCCCGTTTTCACCTACAACGCGTACACACACACACCCCCACTTTGCACGGTTCCTTTGGAGATCCTCCATCTTCAACATCTCACAGCAGCCTTCAAATGTCCAGACGAAAAAGCAAATGCAAGGGATATAGCTCCAAATTTTATTGAAATCCAAATGCCCAAGGAATCTGAAATATTTCCTTTTCTTTTTTTTTATCGTTAACCTTTACAAAGTCGCGCCAAGAAGTGCTGAGGTGCAGAAATCTGCTGAATGATGTGCCTGATGTCAGCTGAAAAGGAAGCTGGCACCAATACATCCTGCTGAATACTGTACAAATTCACTTCACATGCAGCTTCAATCCTACCATAAGATGAGCACGTTTTTAAGGATCCTAGAGCAAAAACATGAATTCCTTGGATTTAGGCCAGTGCTGAGTTGGCACTGGAGCAAAGTTCCTCAGAACGGTCTGTTCAATGAGCATTTGATGAGAGTTGCTAATACTGCAGACAGGACAATCACTGCTCTGAATTGCAACACAAACTGCATAAAGCTAAGCACTTCCCTAGAAAGTAGGATGCCTTCAAGAAAACATCACTGCAGCTGAAGACTGTCAGCAGTTCAGATAATACTACAAAGTGCACAGGTAAACCCAAGATGACCAGCTGCCTCATAAAACTGCACGCAATCCTCAAAAAATAGAAGTACAGAGGTTTCGGTGGTGGAAAAAGACAGTGTGTAACCAAACATATGTAAAAGGAGTGCTCAACTACTATCACAGAAGTTGCTACAAAAACAGCAACTCTAAGGCCCTCCCTTTTGAAATGCTCCACGAAAACACCACACCTTTTATCTTTGGCTCAAGTTGTAGAGTTGCTAAGTTGAAAGCAATAGCACATACTTATAATGCCTGCCACCACTGGCACAAACCAAAACCACTGGACAACACACTGGTTGCAACATGAACCAGAAATGCTGACAAAGAAACTCGTCTTCAGTTACATGCTCCAAAACAGCTAAAGCAGAAAACCTATAACTAGCCCAGCATTGCTCAACTCTGACAATCCAAAGCACGCGACAGAATTACAATGTTCCACACTGGTACAGTGTGCACAGCAGTGCCAATTGCCTTTTCTAGAAAGAAACCGAACATTGGCCTCACATTTGAACACCTACTGAACAAGAAGTATGAGGCAGGAATCCACAATAACAATGCTTACTCCGTATTAGTAGAGCTCTGCAAGCCCATAAGTCATCCAGAGATATCTACAGTGGAACTAGCAGATGTAGACGGTTCATAAATGTTGTCGATGTCGGTGTAAACTCCCCGACGTTATGCGGCCAAAGTTTGCCTCGCTATGCTAAATTTGAATGCCTTCTTTGGTTAGATCAATTTACTGAAATAGCTGCAAGTGTCTGAGCTTCTAAGGATCCTGTCCCCCGGTATAATATGGACACTGCTATCAGTGCAACGTGCTGTCTTCATCATGTCCCCGTTTGGACAACAACCCTTTGGTTAGGAGGTTCCTGGTGCAGCTGCTGGCACTGCCCAATCACCTTTGTAAATGTTGCAAATGCTAATGACACAGCAAGTCAGGGAGTGTTAGTCTTACACAGGTGCGCAAAAAGCCTCTTCGCTTTTTGCGCATCGCATAAAATTGCAGTCTATTAAGGGCTTTACTAATTACTAGTACAATTAATGATGCATCTGTGCAGCAGTACCCAGTTGCACCTAGAAAGTATGGCTTTCTTGTTGAGACTAGCACTTGGGAACAGTCACTTCAAAAAGGGATGACCTTGGTGAGAGTCACCTCCCAAAGGTGCTTAAGAGGCTGCCTCAGAGCTCGTCGTGGCTAGCCTGGAAGAGAAAAGATAAGCTATTGAAGAACTGCACTTGCCACAGATCTTGAAACAGATTTCATCTGAGGGCAGGCATGTAGCCAGGATTTTCTTTCGGGGGGGGGGGGCAGGGGGCAGGGGGGCAGGGGCAAAATGGCAAAATGCTCTATGAGGCAGAGGGGGGAGAGGAGGCCCCAGCAAAATGGAAGATTTCAGGGCGGGCCCCATGGGCTCCCCCCTGGATACGTGCCTGTCTGAGGGTGCATAAGATTGATGAAGCTGTGACCGAGAATCTTACGTTGCATACTTAAGCCTCGCTGACATGCAGCCGGAAATGAGAGAACTGGCCGTCATTTACTCCTTTCCAGTGCAGAAAAGAGGAATGCCCTCCCCTTTTTTGAAGGAATTGCTCCATTTACCAATAAGCTGACAGAGTGATGGAAGCTACATACTTGTTGGAGCAGCCAACCGTTGGCCTTGCAACATATGATCACACTTTCTGCACTACTATCACACAGAGCTCAGTTGGGTCAGTTGATAAAAGGCAGGCAATGCGCAGGGGTTGCGGTGACGTCAGAACGTCGAGCTCTGATTGGCTCCGATTGGGATCATAGTGGGTAGACCTCAAGGCAGCTAACATTGAGGTCTACCCACTATTTTTCCTATCAAAGCCAATCAGAGCTCGGCGTTCTGATGTCACTGCAACCCCTTCACAAGAAGCAGACAAACTTGCGCTCCGCAGTGATTAGGTCCAGCTAGAATTAAGCTTCCACCGCCCGGTCAGTTTAGCGGAGAATGGAGCATGGGGGGGGGCTCCCAGATCTGCTCATTTCGGGCACGAATGAAGAGCACAAGGAGGAATGAAGAGACTGGGAAAGGTGTTTTTTTTTTACCAAGCAGTAAACGATTTTGTGGTTTGCCTTTAAAACAAATGGTGCAGAAAGACAAAAGGCCAGTGCTAAGTGCCAACACAGGACAAGCACTGACTCGTTTTAATTCCCTCGACATAGGAAGAAAATGTCTGCAGAGAAATGCAGAGGCGTGCACACACACAAGTGTTTGTCCCAAGTTGACGCTACAAAATGCATCACTCTGGAAAGAATCTGCGACCCTAACAATATTGACTAGGTTGCTGACCTGAGCTTGGGTGCAGGCACAAGAGGACTCGTCGCGTGGCTGAGGCACATGCTCCATGGTCTGATGAATGTCGACCTTCCTGATGAGCCTAAGAGAGTACTCCTGCAACAGCTGGGCATAGTAGCACAGGACATGGTGCGGCAGCAAGTAATCCAAAACGAACTGCTGAGCCGACCTCACAATGCGCTGCGCACGCTCGTCGTTTTTGCGAGCCCAGTCGAGCTTCTGCACCAGGTCACTTAAATCTCTCCGAAATGGCACGTAGTGCTCCATGGCCACAAGGCGTGGGTAGAAGTGCTCGTAGTACTCGGAGTCCTGCTTGAGGACGAGACCAGAACCGGCCAGCAGGTAGGGCAAGCGGTATGCTGCCACCGTGCCGTCCACATTGATTTGGTACTTGTGCTGAGGAAAAGAAAGCAGCAAAACTCAAGAGTGAGCAGAAATGTGGAAGGCAATGACCAATGGGCAAATGTCAGAGTAACATATTCAGCGAAGCCGGCGTGCACCACGAGAAAGGGCAACCAAATAAACGAGTCAACAGACATTCATACTCATCGTCACCTCTGCACATACCATAAAATTCCGTAAGAATGCCCACCCAAATGAAGAGATAAATGGTGAAAAACATGGGGTGTGCTATCTTTGGGGATGCGACAGCAAAACTTCATCAAACATGAATGATAGACACCAGGCACCCGCTACAAACCACGTGACGCTGGAACTGATACCGCAGATCGTGGACACGGTAAATTCGCATTTCACGATGAGGTAAACACGCAGGAATTCACAACGAACTCCTGTGTCACGGGAAAGGATACCGTAGGTTGCGGACGCCACAGATTCGCATTTCACGGTGCAAAGGACCCGCGGAAACTCGCCGAGAACTCGCATCTCACGGGAACGGATACCGCAGATCGCGGATGCAGCAGACTCGAGTTTTATGGTGAAATAAACACACGGGAGCCCGCTACAAACTTGCCTGTCATGGGAATGAATATCGCGCATGCAGATCACAAACAAAAACGCTGGAATCCGCTATAAACTCGCATGTCACAGGAATGAATATCGCGGACGCAGCAGATTCGCATTTCACAATGTAATATACACAGAGGAAGTCACGTGTTACGGGAGCCGTTATCGCGCGTGCAGATCACGGACAAAAACGCGGGAACCCGATATGAATTCACTTGTCAGATGTACCAGTACCGCAGATCACGCGGTTGATGCGATTCTTGTCGGATATCGCGTGGCGTCGGCAGGTGGGCGATTTTTCGGAATTTTTATGTTACGGATATTTAGCCAGAAAAACGGGATGGGCGATCTCTCGGGGGAGGGCGTCCTTACGGAATTTTACGGTAGTTCATACGCTGCACAAGTAATTCTTACAAGATTCAGTTGTCAGAGAAGGAAATGATACCTAGTGCATTTAAATGTGTACATTTCGAATAATGTACATTTCGAATAAATTAACAAATAACTGATCTTAAATGCACACACGTATGTGCTCACATACTTGTATGCTATGCACTTTTGTTTTATGTGCCACATAAATGGGGAATTTAGTAACACTTTGCAAGGAGCCACACTTTTTGCACTACAGTTATTGAGGCAAATATGAGTAAAGCAGGCGATATTGCCAAGGTTATTTGTGGCACATTAGGACAATAGACACCCTTCAAACAGCACAAAATCTGACGGAGTGTCAGCAGAGTCATTTCCAATGCACTGTGGTGCATCTTGCAGTGTCAATGCGCTTCCATGCAGTCATCTTTCTTTCTGAGGAAGCAGACTCATGAAAGCGAAAGCAAGCAGAAATATATTTTGTGCGTTAATAAAACAGGCAGTGGTACATTATTGTTCTCTTTTAGTGAAAGAAAGGCTCTGAGGCTTCTTAAGTGGTCCATGAAAAATCGCCTTGTGTATTCATGTTGCACTTCTGATAACGTGGATAGAAGGCTTCAAGCTAAAACAATGGGTTAGAAGAAACAAAATAAGTTACACTGTTGCAGGTTAAGAAATGCAGGACAAGGCCACTTTAGCCAGCAAATGCTGGAGAGGAGGAGAGTGGGCTTGCCTCCTCTCCAGCATTCGCTCACTAAAGTGGAAAGAGTGAAGGGCTTTGGGGGAGGAGCTTGGCCCTGCAGCATCAACAAGACTTCACTGGTGAGTGCAGATGCATGTCGCAACTGAGAGCACTTTCAAGCTTGGATACAAGTACCATGTTCTTGGAAGGTTGTGAGTAGGGATGCCGCGAACCACCCTAGGTTCGATTTCGAAAGGTTTCAATATTTTCAAACCGAACTGATGTTCGAAATCGAAAGGTTTCGATATTTTCGACCGTACGAAGATTCGAATTCGAAAAATTCGCAACTTTCAAAAATCGTGGAGTTTCGAATTCGAAAGGTTCGAAGCTTTCATGGTTTCTAAAAGTTCGGGTTCGATTATTTCGAATATTTTTTTTACTTGAGGTTCGAAAAAATTCGAAAATTTCGAACTTTCCTAATTCAAAATTCGAGAGATTCGAATGTTTAGAATTTCTTTGGATCTGAAATTCGAAAAATTCGAACGTTTTAAATTCCTATAGACATAAAGTTCGAGAAATTCAAAGATTTCGAATTTCTTACTACATAAAGTTCGAAAAGTTCAAAGGTTTCGATTCTCTTTTAAGGCTAAATTTGAAAAAAAAAAAAAAAAAAAACTTCGAAGGTTTCGAATTACTTTTAAGTCCAAGTGCGCAAAGTTCGAAGTCCGGTTTTCATGTTCCGCCACAGTTTCAGTTTCAAATAACGTTTTCACGCCTCACTGGTTTTCACGAAATCAGGTTTAGAAATGTTCGGGTGTGATACTTAGACTCCGCGAAGTTGGTCAGGCAATGAAATGAGACGACGAGTGTCCCGGATGTGCTGGAATATTTGCCAGTGCAAAGTGATGTGTGCAGATCAGTAATTGTGACCGCCAGCCTGGGGGGAGGGGGGGGGGGGGGTGTCTTTGACGTGCATTACGCAGCAGTGATCACACAAACCCACTGTTTAACGATACTCATCCAGTTCGAAACGGCCAGGGGCAGGCAGGTGGTTGAGGCTCAGAAAAACCTTGAAGCGATCTGGCAAACTGCCTCCCTACCCCCTTGCACGCTGGTAGTAATCCGCTCGAACGCCGCCCGAGTGACGCTGGCATATAGTAAGTTTAGTTTGTACATGATGCAAAATCCTGATACTGGGAATTAAATTTGAAAAAAAAAGTGTAAGAAGATAGAAAAAAGGGGACAGGACAACGCCTCATACTCAGCTCTGGGAATGAAATTTCAAAGAAAAAGTGTAAGAAGACAAAAAAAAAAAAAAAGGGGGGACAGGACAACGTCTCAAGCTCCGCTCAGTACAACGTCTCAAACTCAACTCAGGACAACGTCCCAAACTCAACTCAGCTGAGTTTGAGACGTTGTCCCGCCCCTTTTTTTCTTTCTTCTTAAACTATTTCTTTCGAATTTTATTCCCAGTCTCGGGAGTTTGCATTATAATCAACATACGTCAGCTCGCCTGCACCTCGACAATTTTTTAGTTTGTAATTGCTTTGGAGGTTTATTTTCCGAGACAAACGAAATGCCGAGCAAAAAGCACAGAAGCTGACACAACTTGAGGTCGAGGAGCGTTCTACCATACCAGTGGCGTCGGAAGAGGAAAAACGGGGGAGGGGGGGCTCCAGTCTCCCCCCCCCCCCACTCCCAGATATTTCGGACTGTTAAAGAAAACAATACGGGGAAAGAGGGGGCATGGTCAAGCTTACTTTAATCTGAAATTATTTATGCATATGTATAGCTACTGTCGCTCTTCACTGCATAAAAGATCGCGTAGATGGTCATTGTTAGAAAGTCATTGTCAGAAGGCACTACTCGTCACATGCTCGGTGGTTCGGAAGTTCAAAGCTATGTCTTTTTGACCTGAATAACTGTGCCATTGGTAAAAAATAATAAATAAATGAACATAACAATAAATGCAAACAATAAAAAGCTGGAGAAAAAAAAAACTATCAAGAATCCGCCGGAAGTGTTGTATTCTTGCGTATTCAGAGGCCCAGAACTACGAAACAAGTTTCTCCTACCAAAATATGTACAGGCTAAAAGAAACACGTCACAAAAACGCGAAATAAAAAATAAAAAAATGTTTTTTGTTTTATGACGTGCCGAATTTGAACAATATTTGAAATCATTTTCCCTGAGTTAATTTATTCCTCAACGTGAAAAGAACAATAGATACATTAATTTGTATTCTGCAGATGGTAATGATATGTACTGTCTGTGGTGTTAATTTAAATGCGATACCTCAAACAATTTTGACGAAAAAAATTACCAAGTTTAGGGCATAATTGCCCGTAGATACATGTTTGGATATTTCTTCAAAACTCGTCTTGAACAACAATAATCATATCTTAAGACGACACTTCCCTAGGCTATACATAGATCATTCTTAAAAAAGTTTAACATCTGTACCATAAATAGCTTCGGCTATAGCGCGCTTCAAATATGGCACAAAAGAGAATTGTCAAAAACGCGTCGTCCTTTCTCGCTCCTTCGGGAATCTATTTCTTTAAAACCAAGCATGCCAGATGATTGAAACCAACGGCATTGTCTTTCGCAAGGAACGCGGCACCGCATGTAAAGATGCGAGAAAAAAAAATTACGAATGTAATTTGAATCTGCTTGAATCCAAATGAAACTGCCCGCCCGTCTTTCGAAGTTCGACGAACTTCGAACTTTTACCTTAAAAATTCGAAGTTCGTCGAACTTTTGACTTTTCAGAAATCGAAAGTTCGACAATTTTCGAATTCTTTAAATTAATAAGTTCGAAAGTTCGAAAATTGTTGAATTTCTTAGCGTAGGAAGTTCGAAAGTTCGAAAAGCTTCAAACTTTTTAGTGCAAGAAGTTCGAAAGTTCGAAAATCATCGAATTTTTTAGTCTATCAAGTTCAAAAGTTCGACAAGCATCGAATTTTGCAGCGTAATAAGTTTGAAATTTCGAAAAGCGTCAAACTTCTTAGTTTAACAAGTTCGAAAATTTGACTTCCGTCGAATTTTTCGATATGGAAAGTTCGAAATTTCGAAATCTTTCGAATCTTTCGAACCGCTTGATTCGATCATCGAACCTGCGGTTCGAAAAAAGTTTGCGGCATCCCTACTTGTGAGTGTGCTATGTAGCAAGCCATGCAGCTCACCTTGAAGAATTCGAAGAAAGAAATATGGCTGGCCTGAGGCCCATATTCTTCCATCTTGTCACGGAAAAAGAAGAAGTTTGTGAGCGAAGCGTTGAGCAGGTCAGGGTAGCGGCGCGACAGTGCAACCAGGTCCAGACGTTCCTGGCGGCTGTCCCTGCCCCTCCAGAACCCAGATGGTTCCTTGTCCTTCCAGGCTGGACCACCATGACCTTGCACCGACAGCATGTCCAGCGTCACCCTGCGCTTGCAGGCCCACATTTATCTTTAAAAAAATGTTCCTCAATCTCAACAAAAACAGACACTGACTACCTACCGCGAGATACTAGGCAAGTACCAACCACAATTTGGAAACTAATTATTAAGAATAGAACCCTTTGTGTACATACTTTGGAAGATTTCAAAATAAAAAAAACGAAATAGAAGGAGCATGTTTGCATGTTTATGAGCATGCCGTAAAATCCCGTAAGGGCGTCCTCCCCCGAGAGATCTCCCATCCCGTTTTTTTTGGTTAAATATCCGTAACATAAAAATTCCCAAACATTGCCCACCCCCCGATCCTCGTTGGACATCGTGCAATGTCCGACAGGAATAACATCAACCGTGCGATCAGTGGTACTGGAACGTGGCAAGCAGGTTTGCAGCGAGTTCCCGCGTTTTTGTCCACGATTTTCACGCACAATATCGGTTCCTGTGACATGCGAGTTCGTAGCAAGTTCCTGCGATTTTTTGTCCGCGATCTTGCGCGCATGCTATCGGTTCCTATGGCACGCAAGTTTAGCCGGTTTCTGCGAGTTTATAGCACCGTGAAAAACGAATCTGCTGCATCCGCAGTCTGCGGTATCCTTTCCCAAGACACAGGAGTTTGTAATGAATTCCCGCACGTTTATCGTGTTGTGAAACGCTAATTTGACGTGTCCGCGATCTGCAGTATCAGTTTCCCTGTCACGTGATTTGTAGCGGTGCCCCTTGTGTTTATCATTAATTTTTTTATAAAGTTTTCCTGCATCATCTTCAAAGATGGCCCACCTCATGTTGTTCACCATATATCTCTTCATTTAGGGTGGGCGCCCTTACAGAATTTTACGGTATATGCTCGGTATTTCATATATATTAGTTCTGCTGGCTTGATGCAAGTTACAGACCGATAAACTTCGTGTCACCATAGTAGGATTTCTCTCAAGACAAGAAAACTGGTCACTTCTGCCATACGACCTTGAAGAAGGCTCACCAAATGGCAGCACTTAAGTTTTTGACAAATCTACTACAGAGTGCAATATGAAGTAGCCGGTGTTTATGCTTTCCTCGCACAGCTGATGGGGCTCCCATAGAAACTGCGAGTTTAGTGGAATGCATATATATATGGGTTCAACTGCAATCTGCAAACAAAATTCTCGACATGTGAATTTCATATACTCGGTATCCCAGTACAAGCCAAAGTTTTGGCTCAAAACGTAACTGGTGCCTCGTCATCCAATGAACTACTTCTGTTAATGGCAGTAATTGGCTCGCTGCACACTCGGTAGGAAAATAAATGTGTGGGTCTTGTTTATAAAGAGCTCATTCTATGCATAGTGTTCGGTACGAGTTGATAACATGATGCGTCACAGGATTTCGTGTCCCGGTAGACTACCAGTGGCGTTTCTATTTGTTCTTCCACAATGCACAACGATCCAGGAAGACAATGTTTCTTCGAGGAACTAACAACTGTAATATGCCTGTGAGAACCCGCATGTGCTTTGAGCAAGACATCTAACAAAAAGGTGCAAAACAAAAATAAAAGAAAATGAAAATCAGAAGGCACAGAAGTCCATGCACCGATAATGGGCGGCAGCAAGCTTCTTTACAAACAGACACCAGCAAATATGTGGAAAAAAAAAGTATTTGTCAGTGTGCCTCAAACTTTCGTCGAAAATTGGTAAACACTTGGACTACTCTTAAAGGGAAGCTGAAGCAGTTCTATATTTCAGTGAAAACACTTAAATTGTCTTCATTTGGCCTCTAGAATCACGAATATCGAGATTATTGAATATTTTTCAATGTGGTGTACGGAGGCTGCAGAAAATCATTTCCAAAGTACCGCTGAAGCCCCTCCTTCCTGGAGCGTGACGTTATATATCCAGAGTTTTCGGAATCTTTGCTCTCGCGCATCTTCAGCACCTGTCAAAGCTATGCACGCGCACTCTTGCTATTTTCAAAAAGGTCAGAAAGAGACGTCACGGCTGGTGTCGGTGCGGAAAAATATACCTGACAAGCTTGCAGTTGCATGCGCTGCCCACACAAGCGACATGCGCTTGGCAGCCCATACGATGCTAGTATGACGTCACGACTGGTCGGAGGTTTTTTGCGTTTTCTCACCTTTAGTTACATCTTCGGGGACAACAAACGTGATAGTCAGATTCACGAGACAAAAATACGTCAGAATTCACCTCTAACACATTTTTTTTAAGAAGTGTTTCAGCTTCCCTTTAAGGGAACACTGACACCCCCCAAAATTAATTTTTTTTTTATTTTTTGTTAGGCGATCCATTATTATGTCAGAAGACTACCCAATCAATATTTTGCTACAGCGTGACATATATTCTTAATAAAGTAAAAAAACGCAGCTGCTCAAAACCGAAACTCAACTGGGGAGGAAGAAATAGAGGAGAGTGTTGCCAAAAATCACGTAGCTGTGCAACTCTTTTTTTTTTTTTCAATCAACATATTTGCAGTTTTTAGAAGCCACAAAGAATTCGTATCATATTTTTCTTCTATTTTTAATATTGAGTGTGTGCCTTTGATTACCTTTGGTAGTTGTGTCTAAACCATAGAAAACGGCCCGTGACCACAGAGAAGAGAGTGAGCGTGACACAAACCGGCCAGTGCTCGTTCGGCGGTTTTCGGGTCGAAAGAAAACGAATTTCGAGCCGCAAATTGTGTTCTGGGTAGTTGGGCTCTTATATGTCATGTACAAATAAAAACCTTAGCGAGCATAAATACCCTGTAAGTGTCCCTTTAAGGTGAAACACTTCGACAGCTGAGGTGCAACGTTGGAGCCGCTAAGGTGCCATTTCGAAGCAGATGGGCCAAATGAACGGTAAAGGTGCAAGTGCGCATCATAGAGTCCGTATACGCGTTTCATATTAAACCGAGTAACACATTAGATGAAAATTCCGTAGAATTTTGGAACCAATGAGGGAGTATTAAAGGGGCCCTGCAATGACTTTTTTACTGGATTTTAATTTGCACCGAACCTGAGCGCACTAAACGTAGTAACTTAATGAAACTTTTTTTTTCCTCTCAAATTTCACTTTATTTTAAAAGTTATAGGCAAATTAAAATTACAAAAACAAGCAAAAAATAACCTCCTTCACGACGTCTTTGGCCGCTTGAGTGGCCGTGAACTAGAGGAGGGGTAGTGAGCTCAGTGAGCACTCGCGGCTGCCGCACTCCGTGTTGACGGCTCGAGAGGGCGCCACTAAAGCATGTGTTGGATAGGCTGTATGAAGCGGGCGACCAGGGCGGCTCGCATTGCATTTGCTGTGCGATTAAACACTAATTCGGCATGACACTTCATTGGCCACAAACGACAGTAAACATGGGGTAAAGATCAGTTCAGAATGGGAGCCACTTCGCGCTGCCATACCGCCAAAAGGACAAATCGCAAGCCAAAGCTGCTCGCCGAAGGCCTTGGGAACGCTCGGAACCGGTCGGATCCTCCAGTCCATACAACCGCAGCTCCACCACATACATCCGGGACCTTTCTACGCTCGCCGCTCGTTGGAGCCTGATCCCACTACACCTTTCTAGTATGCGCCGCCTTTTCCACCGCTTGGTGGCGGGTATGTCGACAGGTCATTTCTTGTTTCCGTACTTTATAAACAGCATTTGTTTCTTTTCTGATCTAAAATAGTGAACAAAAACCACTTTTATAAATAATTGAAATGGTTCGCACCACTTATATTTTGTATTTCGACTAAAAAGAAGCTTTTAGCGGCTCTGACTATTAGTAAGCCCAGGACCAAAGACTTCACATATTGCGCGCTTTCGGCACCGCGGGTCGCCCCCGTAAGTGGAGGAGGTTTCCGCATCGTCCAGTTAAAATATGAGGCACTGATATTTAGTTACTCTCTCCGTGCCCGCTGGCTTGCCCGAACCCCAAGGGACGTGGAAACCGCAAAAAAGGTAGACACTTGAATAGGATTGCAGGGCCCCTTTAAGTACTTGGAATGGGGAGCATGCTGGTAAGGGTAATATAAATAAAGGGAAGAACATAAAAGACAAGGATGGACAAGATGTTTCTTAACTGGCAGCAAACGTTTAATGAGCACTCCGACGACTCGGACGGGCCGGGGTTTTTTCTCCCGAGGGAGGGGGAAGAGGGGCGCGTTATCAAGGAAAGGGGAAAGAAGGAAGGAACCGAAATAGCATGGATAGCGAAAGGGGGGAACGGAAGGATCCTAACGAACTGGTGAAGGAGACAGAGGGAGGTCGAGGCTGAGGTTCCGGTTGAAGAAATGCAAGGTCGGCCTCGGATAGGGCTAGTGAGGGGGAACCGTTGTTTCTAGGGCTGTGACGCATTTTGAAGTCCTTCAAAATTTCCCGCCCATACCTTGACCTCTGCGAAGCTAGTACTGATGTGGCCTCAAAGTTGGGGGTACACGATGCACAAGTTGCGACGTGTTCGGCAATAGGGTGATAGCTCGGGACAGAGGGATTGAGGGCAGCATTGTTTACCTTATTGGCATGCTCCCGAACTCTGTTGTTGACACATCAGCCGGACTGGCCGATGTATTGGGAGCTGCAGCTGAGGGGGATGGAGTGAATGCACTGTTTCTTGCATGGGAGATAAACTGTGGCGGCTGCAGGCTCTCTAAGCTGAAGAGGTTCAACAGATCCACTTGAGCGACGCCGATTAAAGGTTCTAATGAACGAACCACGAGCTGGCACACGGCTCTGTGGATGTTGAGTGGCGTAAATCGACGATGCTAAGGTGACACTTTCTTGTGCATTGACGTAAGCAAGAACCATATCTACCTTTTCTTCAGTTAAAATGCTTGCTGGGAGGCCATCGTACACCACGCAATGCGGTCTGCGGGCTGAGTTTTTACTAACAGCCATTAGCATACAGCCAGAAGTTTTTTTTTCCTTTTTACTTCGCTCTTTTATTTGAAGCTCAGGGACTTGCCTTTCTAGTGTGAAAATTATCCGTGAAAACAAGGAGTGCCAGTTATCGCAATGAAAGATACACATGATAAGTATCAATTTCGAACCTACCACAACCACGCAATGATTTTGAATTTTAGATCAGCTCGCGGGGAGCAGGCCATGAGCCGATTTGGGATTGGTTCAAAGCTTTTGGTCACGTGTTGACACTAACAGCAATGTACGCGTCACAACACGTCACGCCCCGACGCCTTTTCCGGAGTGCAACTATCTCTGCCCTTTGCGCGCTTTTTCCGAGTTAATTTTGGTTTCCCTCTGCCCCGATAGAAGAACTATACAATAACAGAAAAAGAGTGCCTGGCCGTCGTTTGGGGCATAACAAATTTTGACCGTACTTGTATGGACGCCATTTTACAATCGTCACTGACCATCATGCTTTTTGTTATCTTTCTTCACTGAAGAACGTAACGGGACGACTCGGTCGATGGATACTGGCATTACAGGAATACACCTTCACAGTTGCTTACAAATCTGGTAGGAAGCATACGGACCCTCACGCTGTCCTGTCGAGGGTCCAGACAAACGCCTAGATCATACAGATGACGCTTTTGACTCAGCTTCAATTCATTCAACCTCATTCTCAACCAAACAACAGAAAGATCCTTGGATTAGGGGCATTGCTGGGTATTTAGACCGACCAACCAATCTCTCAAACAAGGCACTTAGAAAACCAATGCAGTACTTTTCATTGTGTGATGGAATCCTTTATCGCCACAACTTTCCTCCAGATGGCAATCGATGGCTTCTCGTAGTTCCTACGCACCTGCGGCCTGGCCTTCTTCGCACTTTCTATGACGACCCTATGAGATTTGCAGAAACATATGCACGTATCAAATGTCATTATTTTTGGCCGAAACTTTGACACTGTCTTTAGATATGTACAATCATGTCTCTAATGTCAGCAATGCAAGCGTCCCACAAGCGGTCCCACAGGATTACACCAACCCTTAGTTTGCCCAGGTTGTCTGTTTGAACGCGTTGACATTGACCTCTTCGGACACGGACCATTCCCGCTCTCTTCCCAAGCAAATCGTTGCATAGTCACCGCAATCGACTAGTTTACCAGGTACGCTGAAACAGCTGCACTCCTAAATGCATCTGCTGAAGCTGTTGCTAGTTTTTTTTATTGCGAACATCCTGCTGCGCCACGGTGCGCCAAGCGAGAGGCCGTCAGTTCTTTTTCCAAACCGTAGAGGCCACCCTAAAGGCTTGCAACGTCGTACATCACACCACCTCTCCCTACCGAACGCTTTCATAGAACCCTCGCGGATATGACGACAATGTATGTCGCTTCTGATCATAATAACTGGGAAACTATTTTGCCCTTCGTCACATTTGCGTACAATACCAAACAGCGAGACACCACTGGTTTCTCTCCCTTCTTCATGGACGAGAAGCACCGTGCAACATGGACACTATCTTCCCCTATACAGCGAGTGATCAGAACGACCTTCTCATGCAGCTGACATGCCGTGCTGAGGAGTGTCGCCAACTGGCTCAACTTCGAACTGCTCAGCAGCAGCATACCGCGAAAACTCGCCATGATTTGCGGCATAGAGCCGCAACTTACGCGCCAGGAGACCTCGCAATAGTGTGGACACCCATCAAGCGACAAGGCTTAGAAGACAAGTTCCTGTGCAAGTATGTCGGGCCATATCGCGTCATCAAACAAACGACACCAGTCACATGCCATGTTGAACCACTCTCACCGCCATCCGATGCCCGCTTCCGAGATGATGACATTATTCATGGTGGAAAATACGCCTAAAAAACACGGACAAAGAAAGAAGCACACAGGACGAGGCGAGGTGTACGCCTCGTCCTGTGTGTTTCTTTCTTTGTCCGTGTTTTTTAGGCATATTTTCCACCATGCATAAGTACCAACTAGCCCAACTCGCAGTTTTAATGACATTATTCATGTAAATCGACTAAAGAAATACGTTCAGCCCCAGCCAACCCCTCTCGAGCACTATCTCCGAGGTGCTCCTTACCGTACAACTGCAATCACCAATACTGCCTTCCTGTTTATGAACACTCCTGCTGCGTCCCCACATCACACGGATGCCACCTCCGCAAACACCACCCACAACCCCCTCTTCCCCCCCGCCCAGGGGTAATTGTGATGTGTATACTTGACGATGTCCCCTTCATTGTCTTTCAGCGTGGTGGCCGAGGAGGACAAGGCCCACGTGCACTTGAACTGGATGCGCGGGCAGAGGTGCACTCAATGTTTTGAAGTGCGGACATAAAAACAGTGGGCGGCCCTTGGCCTTCGTCTTATATATAAATATCTATATTTTTATTTATATATCTTGCGTTTTTGCGCACACACTTTCTTTTTATTTTTTGCGTCTGCACCTTTTTTCTCATTTTTTTTTTTTAAAGCAGAGGGTGAAGAGAGCAAGCAAATACAACGTAGTGCAGTGAACAAGTGTTTGAGCTAGAAACGTGTGCAACTTTTTACCAATATGAAGTACTAAGATGTTTTTGAGTTCTTGTTATTGTGTTGATGGAGAGGGATTGGTGGCCGAGTCGTCTAGCGCACACCAGCTTGGAGCACGTGGAGCGAAAGCATGCGCTGCATAAGATCCTGGGCTCAATTTTCCCGCTGTTGGATATCTGGGACTACTTTAAACCGTTTATTATAAAACGGCTGTCTAGCATTCCAATAAAAAAATTATTAGAGAAAAAAAAAAAAAAAGGCTTTTAGGAATGTGTAATTGGTAACCAGTGGCGTCACTAGGGTCAGAAGCACGCACCCGGGGAGGCAGAGCTCAGCGAACACCCCCCCCCCCTCCTTCCGCTCTCGCATGGCCCGCCGCGAGACATTCCCCCTAAAACCATAAAAAACCAGAACAAAACCGATATCAACAGGAAACGATAACCGTAATCGTAACGTTACATTTTTCAGTTTGAGTCTCTGACCACAGTGCAGAGGGGAAAACCCAAGGATACCGCTTCGAGATAACAGAACACAACCAGAAAATTTCTCCCCTGCATTCACCTCGGTGAGGTCAAGTACGTGAAAGGAAGAAAAACTGCTCGTGTTTAATCAAAGATTTCTTAACAGGCATTGTGAGTGCCCATGCAATATCTGCGAGGGAGCAAAGGAACACACCTGCCCATCATCTCGAGAGACGACTCGGTAAGGTCGTAGGTGGGCATGACAATGTCCCTGGTGCTGTTGGAGCCACACCAGGAGAAAAAGGGCACCGGCTTCCCCCAGTAGTCTTTGCGTTCCAGGGGCCAGTCACCCAAATTCACCAGCATTTCCACGTCTGGGAGGACAACCTGCAAAGACCCTTCATATCAGAGGCCACAATAAACACTGTGACCGGTTGGCAGGCCAAACTGCTATGGGTTGTAGTTCAGGCCTGCAGGAATAAAATGGCACTTGCCTTTCTCGCAAGAGAGAGTAGAATCTGGTCCATGAACATGTTAAAGCCGACGTGCTGGCCGTAGCATTTTCTATACACCTAAAATACAAGCAAAAAGGGAGCTCAGATGAAAGCTAGCTGAAATGTCCTATGGGTCATTCCATGCCAAAGGAGACGGCAATTTTCGTCATATTTTGGATATGCTTGAAAAAAATAATATCAATAAAGACACATTTGAAAGTAAGGATGGCTAAGTTTGAGGGATGAATTACGTTTATTTTTGCTGACGTCATGCTCCAAAGTGCGGGGAATCGGAGAAAACCTCCTGTACTTCAAAAAATTGCTGAAAACAATCTATTTTTACCACATCATTTTAAGTTTGCATGCAATCCAGCACTAATATATTCCATCTTACCTTGAAAGCAAAACACCTTACGCCACCATTTTGGGTCCAGACAGGCACTCCATATCTAAGCAACTTTTTTAAGATTTCTTGATTTTTTTTAGTCAACTTGAAATTAAAATTTGACTAAGAAACTTTTTTTTACTTGTTATTCTGAACCTTATGCTCGACTAGGTTGCATTACAATTATAAAAAAATATTCGTAGAGTTTTTATTTAAATGGTGAATAGGTCACTTTCTCCAAAAACGGCCATATAGGGGGTAAAAAAAAGCCATGTGGGCAACGGTGGGTTAACCGACACCATCTGTTCAACATATTAAAGAATTGGAAAAGTACTTTTTGTTATTTTGGAGAAATTATTTTTCAAGTATGAGGCAGAACGGCATCGCCTCCAGGCGTCCACCTCGTCGGCAACGCACGCCGTCGTCTGCTACGCTCGAGTAAAACACTGCATGGGGTATTTAATTTCGTTAATTATATTTGTATAGCTAAAGCTGAGGATCTTGACATTATGACATGTCTATTTATAGTGACTAGAGAGTGCTTTTTATTTTTTTGCTCTAAACTATAGGTCCGGGTGCGCTTGCAAGTTGAATAGCGGCAACTCGAAATATTGTTTGGGATACGTTTTATCAAAGGCAAAACAAAGCACATGTGTAGCTCGACGGCGTTTTTGTTTCTTCTTATGTAAATAACTATAAAATGAAGTCCAGAAATACTATATCCCATTTAGAATATCAGTGTTTCATTAGCTTTCAGTTCATTTCAATGGCTAGAACACTGCGCACGTCAGGAACGTCATCGGTATGATCCGTCTGCTCACCAGCACCATAAAAAGGCTGGCTAGCAAAGCTAGCATTCAAAGGCCATTTGACAGTCAGATCATCACAGCACAAGATCTTTATGAAT
The DNA here is from genome assembly GCA_013358835.2 of Ixodes persulcatus. Classification (NCBI taxonomy): domain Eukaryota; kingdom Metazoa; phylum Arthropoda; class Arachnida; order Ixodida; family Ixodidae; genus Ixodes; species Ixodes persulcatus. The sequence goes on from JABSTQ010010161.1 coordinate 481,352, forward strand.
GGGTGAAGGCTTCAATGCAAACTGTGAACGTCATATGGGTTCCAGATAGCGTCATCACAGCTGAGAGACAAAGACTCAGCAACCGTTATGAGCAAACAAAAGCCATACCAAACACACATCAATACCATTATGTGGCACCTATAGGACACGGGCATGTTGTTGCTAAAATAATGTCCACATCAAACGTGCAGGAAGAGTTCTCCGCGCGACGCTAAAGACATTGCAGCACTATGAGGTGAACTGAAAGCCAATGAAACACTGATATTCTAATTGTGATATAGTATTTCTTAACAATATATTACATTCATGTACATAGGAAAACCGAAATGTCGGTGAGCTACAAATGTGCTTTGTTTCGGCTTTGATAAAAAGTATCCCAAACAATATTTTGAGTTGTCGCTATTCAACTTGCAAGTGCACCCGGACCTATAGTTAAGAGCAAAAAAAAAAAAAGCACTCTCTAGTCACTATAAATAGACATGTCATAATGTCAAGATTCTTAGCGTTAGCTATACAAATATAATTAACGAAATTAAGTTCCCCGTGCAGTGTTTCACTCGAGCGTAGCAGACGACGGCGTGCGTTGTCGACGAGGTGGACGCCTGGAGGCGATGCCGTTCTGCCCCATATTTAAAAAATAATTTCTCCAAAATAACAAAAACTACTTTTCCAATTGTTTAATATGTTAAACAGATGGTGTCGGTTAACCTTTCGGCTATTTCAGAAAATGCGAGCACCGTTGCCCACATGGCTTTTTTTTACCCCCTATATGGCCGTCTTTGAAGAAAGTGACCTATTCACCATTTAAATAAAAACTCTACGAATAATTTTTTATAATTGTAATGCAACCTAGTCGAGCATATGGTTCAGAATAATAAGTAAAAAACGTTTCTTAGTCAAATTTTAATTTCAAGTTGACTAAAAAAATCAAGAAATCTTAAAAATTTGCTTAGGTTAAGAGTGCCTGTCTGGACCCAAAATGGCGGCGTAAGGTGTTTTCCTTTCAAGGTAAGATAGAATTATTAGTGATCGATTGCATGCATATTTAAAATGATGTGGTAAAAATAGATTTTTTTCAGCAATTTTTTGAAGTACAAGAGGTTTTCTCCGATTCCCCGCACTTTGGAGCATGACGTCAGCAAAAATAAACGAAATTCAGCCCTCAAACTTAGCCATCCTTACTTTCAAACATGTCTTTATTCATATTATTTTTTTCAAGCATATCCAAAATATGACGAAAATTGCCGTCTCCTTTGGCATGGAATGACTCCTATGTAATAGTACTTTCAGACTGAGGTAGGAAATAAAAAATAATAGTTACAATCATTAACAACCTGTGCCAGGACAATAGCACTTTTCAGTGAATAGAGTTTCTACAACATGTATAGGGTTTCTACAATATGTAGACCTTGGCACCTGCACACAGAAAGCTCATACTTTATGCTTAATTTTTTTTTTTTTTTTTTTTTTTTAAGGTATAAGCTGTAAACTTGAAATAATTTGATTTTTCAAAATTCTTGCACAAACAACTTTTGAAAGACACAAAATTAAACTTGGGCTCCAAATCCTCTGTACCATCCGCTTAAGACTAACCTGATTGGCTTGAGCGAAAGTGGTCACTGTGTGCATTCCTTTGCACTAATGGGTAAGACACCAATGTAAACATTGAGGTTCTTGCAGTTTTGCAAATTTTACTTGGCATCAATGTCTGTGTAATACCCAGAATGCAAGACAAATGGGAGAGACATCATTGTTTTCATCAGGCAATCAAACCAACAGGTACTCAACAAATATTGCCTTTAAACTTTTGTTCATGTCTCTGTGAATGATGCTGGAATGTATTAACCCTTTAACACCAGTAAAGAAACATACTATGATTTGGACTAGGACATCGCTACATTCTTGGCATATTGTGCATTTACATGGTTTTCTTAGATTCAAACTGCATTTTTATGAATGCATTTTGCATTCATAGGCCCTGCAAGGACCGAATAAAATAAAATATTGGGGCTTTATGGGTGACCTCTGCGACAACCTAGGGTTGGAATCTTGCAATGCAGGGGCCGAGAAGGAACCTCAATACTATGGAGCTATGGCAAGAGAATGTACCTGGTTTTTCACAACCGCATAGTGGCAGAAGCTCACGGATCCAGGGCGATCAAATCTCTGGAGTGCATCTTGGAGCACCTTCTTCATGTCCACCTTCTCAAAGTCTGCAAGGTCGGCCAGTATTTGGGGGTCAACAGCACGGCACTCCAGATGGCCAAGCCATTCATCGTAAGGAATGGGACAGTTGCAGGTGTCATGGTGAAGTGGGCCTGTTTTGGAAGTATATGGAGACTCACATAAAAAAGATCTCTGGTCACCCCTTCAATCATAACATAATGCACAATGTGAGCAGATAAAAACTTTATTAGACACCAGTAACACAAAAGCACAGTGCAGAAAAAGATAAACTAGCTGTGTCTTACCTCTGAGCAGGATAGGAGATTCAGCAAGTGGAGATCCCTTATATGCAATCTCGATTTTGGCTTCAGGGCAGGTCCTGAAGATCTTGTAGCGGACAAAGAATAAGCCATCCCCGCGGCTTAGCACCTGGGTCCAAATACTGCAGTGGCTCTTTGTGCCCAAGATATTCACGCTGAGGTTTCCAGGTGCAGACGCAGTGAAACTGTTTGTAGAAGAGAAAACCCAAAAATCCCAAAGAGGCTTGTTTCTCAAAAGCGTTTGTTTAGCTCATACAGTTGGTCGATTGTTCATTCCTTATTTTATCTGGATATGCCCATGAACACACTTGAGGCTTTGTTAGTTGGAGACAAGCATACCAGAACCTAAACTACACGAAAAACACAAACGGATCTTGTCACATGACATCCCAGTTAAAAATTATCATTAGATCCAATTGGAATTCTAACTGGTTTTAATTGGAATCAATTGGTTTTAGTGGGTTCCAATTGGAAGCACACTGGCCAATGGGTTCAACAATTGGAAAAAAATTTTCCAGTTGGAAACTTAATGCGTTCCAAATGGTTCCCATTGGATCCCGTTGGTTCCCATTGCGGTGACCAATTGGTTGTCCGAAAACCTAACTGGTACCAATTGAAAATTCCAATTGGAATCTAATGAGAATTTTCAACTGGGATAAATTAGGCATTCTTTATGATATCCTTGTGGCGTTGTAAAATGGTGGATGCGGTAGATGGCTCCGAGTAGGGACTCTGGCTCCGAGCTTGCACGTAGCTCTGGTAGCCTTGGAATGATCCACACACCACTTCACAGTTGTATGCGGGTTACGCCCGGGAAGGAAAACATGAGGGTGATCACTGCAAAAGGGGGCTACTTAATTTTCCCGTTTTCGCGCGTTGAGCGAGGAAGGAACACGAGGTATGGGGGAGGTACCGGCGGTACCGGTCGCTGGTGGTTACAACGAACGAACGAACGAGACATAACGCTGAACAAAAGTACGATCCCTCAACTCACTTGGAACCAGCGGCGTCGAGGACCTGCACGAAGAAGTACCTGGCCGGTAGTCGAAAGTTGCCGCGCAGTCCTGGTCCGTAGACTCGGACCGATTGTCCCGTGGGGGTGAGACTAGGGGCCCGTTCTTCGCACTCTGCGATGGGACATTGCTCCGCAGCGGCGGCGACCCGTAGCGCAAATGCCACGCAAGCGACCGCGAGGAACGACATAATACTGCCAGAACCTTGAGCTTGACAGGAAGAGTCCGCTTCGACGATCAACGATCAATGCATCTTCCAGTCTAATTTCGTCTGCAAACACCTCTCCGTTGCTCGAGCAAGAGCTTTCCAGCGGAGCCTCGCTTCACAGGCGCATGCACGATGCGCAAGTTAATGGTCCCACCTAGACGGGTTTATCAAGACGGCCACGAAGCATCATCATCTTTTCGCGCACGCTTTGAAAAGAACTTTTCTTGTTGCTCCTCGCGCGGCTCAGCCGCTCAGCGGCTTGGCCTTCGCTTTTTCTTGGTCGCATCGCACCGCCGGCTACGTCGCCGCCTTCTCCCCAACTTTCCACTTCCCTCTCGCCTCCTTGCAAGACGCCGCTCAAGCAACTCAAGACCCTCAAAGCAAACATACTACATAAAATGAAAAACAGCGGAAGCGACTTGAAGCTGCCAAACCAGCTGGATGAATATTGTGTAAGTTACAACATTCACAAAGGAAGAATTAAAACCATGCAAAACCCAGAAACAAGAATGTTTCTAGGTGGCTACCCTAGATGACGCCACAAGTCAACAGGTTTGAGTTAAATGAATAAATACAATAAAAGGCTGACACAACTAAAATGGTGAGTGGTTTGCGCCACCGACCATTTTTTTGTATTAGAAAACATTATTTTGTTGATTATTGACCAGAGAAAACGTGGCCGTGTTTCAAAATTTACTCGATCTTACTCCAGGGTAAGAGTTTTGTACCTTGGCGTTCCAAAACCTACCCGTGTCCAGCGCTCACGTGACACGACCTGCCGGGGTAACTCGGATTCATTTGGGTAAGAGTTAGAACACAGCCCGTGTTTGCTCTTTAGGACAAGGACAAGGAGTAACCCACTGAAGTGACCTGCCTTCTACGTCAGCGGGTAATACCACGTTACATCGCGAGTAAACGATCCGCGACTCGATTTTGGAACGGCCAGCATAATCATCTGGATACTACGCGGATTGGCTTCGTCTTGGGCTACGGCAAAAAGAAAACACAGCAACGATGGCAGAAAATAGCAGACGACCTCTTTTGATCACGGAGAAGGCACTCGAAGAGGCGATACTATTAAAGGGCAACTCCGCTCAATTCCGAAGATTTTGGGATACTGAGTGACTTCGAATTAAAAAGCCCTAGTAAAAAACACTACGTCGTTTGCTTCGCGAAAAATGGGATATATATTTTGAAATATAATTTTACACACTAGCGGAATTCGCTGTTTGTGGGTTCGTCCTAAACGGGTTTCACTGTAATGCAGTCTAACGCCTTTATAGCAAACACCTCTATTTTAACAAAGTAAAGTCCCAACCAATCTCCTGCGTGTTCGATGTGTTTCTCCGACTACTACTTAATGACGGCACGGTGTTTTCTGAGGTGGCCAGTGGCGTAACTAGGGGGGGGGGGGGGGGGGGGGGTACAAGCGCCCCGGGCGCCACCTGGGAGGGGGCGCCGAGCCGAGTAATAATAATAATAATAATAATAATAATAATAATAATAATATAATGATGATGATGATGATGTCATTATCACTATCATCATGAAGGGCGCGAATTTGCATTTGCCATGGGCGCCGTCATATCTAGTTACGCCACTGGAGGTGGCTCCACCAGCTCTTTTGCTCACCTTCCTTTTGGGCTGTATATTGAGATCAAAATTAGTTACTCCTTTCAGTGAAACATCAAACATTTGTTCTTATTAATCAGCGTGATCACTGTAAATCTAGTACAGGTGCCCTAAACACGTATGTTCCACGCATCGTCATTTGCACCGATTACGTTTTGCAGAAACTGCTTCCATACGGTGCAGTGGAACAGCGCAGGGGGCTTTCTCAACAGTGATATGTAACTTTATTACGTTCGCTTTGACGCGAATATGATTACGAAATCACAAAGAAAACTTCCAAACCACTATAGGCAATTTCTTGGGGAGGGAGATGGGGAGGAGTTGTTGACTGATCATGTACATGAAATCTCCGAAGCCTTCACTGTTTGACAACCATTATCCTCTCAATACACACACTCTGGGGAAAACAAAAATACTTCCACATCATCTACAGCGTTCGAACACTTTCAGCCTTGAACGTGAGATTACGGAATAGACTACTTCCATAAAGCCCTGCATGCAACACGGCGCGCGTTGCACTCTGGGAACTAGTTGGCCAGGGAGGAGAGTGGCGTGGTTTCGGTTTCGATCGACACGTCGACAAGAGATTATACACAGAGCGTAGACTATTAACGGCCGTTATCTCATGTTTTCTGGTCCCGAGAGCGTCACTTGTGGTCTCTAAACTAACCTAAATGGCCAGACCTCGAAGCTTTAGCACAAGCCCGAGACATATAGCTTGTCTTAACACATGCTTGTTGTATTTTTGTACTTGAGCCTATCTGTTAGCTTTCCGATCGAGGTATGTGGACGAGCCAGTGCTGGAAATCTCGACGCTGCGAAGCTCGGGGATCTTGCTTGTGTACGAATGAACGAGCTGTAGCAACCAATAAGTATCAATACATCGAGCTCGCGCCTTTACATTAGTGTTGTTCATCAGGGAGTTTGTTTCGTGCGTCCATAGACGAAATATTACTTTTTGCAATTACTGTTTTTCTTGATACGCCTGAGTACGCGAGGTAAAACTCGGAGGCGCCATTGAAAAGCTAAATTTTAACATACTTCTTATCTCTTATCTGTACTGACCCGCAGCACTGCACGAAGTGAAGTCCCCACCCGCTTGCATTTCACTAATATTCAACATCGCGTATGTGCATAAAGTTAGCCTGCAATCATATAGGCACATTCGCACAAACAAACCGTTTTAAGAAAGCAAGAGGCGAGCACTTGTGTGAAGAATGTCGCACCGTTCGCCGAAAGTGCGCCGGACGGGCATGAACCCCTATACGGTGCGCCAAACGAACGAAATTATTCAAAGCGCGTTTGCCGGTTGCTAATGGCCGTAATATTTGTTATGTGTTTGCTTTCTTCCTGCCTGAGTATGCCAAGATAATTTCAGACACAACGTTCAGGCACAGATCTTGGGCGTCGGTAAAAGCTTGTCCAAAAAGGCTTAGCGAGGAGTAGGGGTCGCTTGTTAGGGCCTCCGTCGTATCTAGCCGATCTTAGCGTTTGCGAAAACTTAATCTTCTATCGGCATAAAATTTGAGTGGGAGATATATCATGACACGAGGAAGACATCATAGTAACTTTTGTGCAGTAGTGAGGTCGAATTTATTTCGTTTCCTTAAAAGTTCATGCGTCAACGCTGGGCTCAACTTTGACACTCCTGTGAGGATGCGGCTTGCTTTTCGCCCCAATGAAGTAACAAGAAGGGGACGTTTGGCAAACAAAATACGTGTAAGGCTCCAGGTGACCAAATTTCAGTTGCAGTTCACTGGTACTCGACGGGATTATTGAAATTGAACTCAAAGATGCACTCGTGGAGTGAGGTGACTAAGCCACGCTTTACTACGTTTGCATACGCACTCATAATACCCGGTGTTTAGAGAACCAAGGAAAGTGCCCCGGTCTTCATTTTGTATCGCACGAGAATGAGTGTATTGTACGTTCGTGAAAAGTCAGATAATCGAAAACGCAACCAGCGCGCTCGGTCGTGGCGTGCACATAGCATGAGATGAAGCTGCTCAGTCGAAACCGAAACTGAGTGGCCAACTATAAAAAAAACCACTGTGTGGTATTTTGCCGCGATGGGGCGCGTCAGTTTTGGAAGAAGTCCATTCACTCCAACGCCGAGGACGAGGATGCGGAGGAGCTCCTGCTTACGCTCGGACTCTGATAATAACAACAGGTATACCTTCCCGGGGAAGGTGCACGGTCTGGATGTGATGCAGTCAATTTCTGCTTTGAAAACAGCAAGTCGAAATAACCACACATAAATGGCTGCACCTCATTCTTTGTCATTTCGAACGTACGCCACCAAAGCCAACGAAGCAAGCGAGCTTTGATTGGCTTTGGCGGCCGTCGCCGCAGAAAGCAGTCCACGAACAGATCACGTGACGTATTTACTCGATTTGATTAGACGTTACCCCCCATCGAGGAGGGTAGCGTGAGTAATTACTCCGGAGTAAACAACCCGCTTCTGGAACGTCACGCAGCTGCGGTGGCGCTGTCGACGGCACTGCGCATGCGTAGACACTCCGCTTCACGAGAATTCGGTTTCTGCGCACGTGCAGTGCACACACCTGGTGTGGGAAAACGCGGGCTTGTTTGTAAACAGCGTGTCGGTCTATACCACTCTAATGCCCTTTGCAATGTACCAACTGGCCCATCTAAGCACATTATTGCATGCCATCTAATTAATTTCTAGCGGTGAACTTCAGTGTTTGGAACGCTGCCGGTCGACAGGATGACAGATCCTATCATCAATGTTAAAATGATGACTTGCTCTTAGAGGTAACACAGTCAGCAAAAAAATTTTACTGCTATAATAGGACAGGCATCTCTCAAAATGAATTTTCATAAAAAGAAAGTGTACAATATTTACGTTGCAAAACAGTTTTTGAAACCAAAAATAACCTCGATTCGGCCATTTTGCACATAGGTGTAAATATTTCACCAGTTTTTAAATTAAAAATTCTTTTGATACGTGCCTGTTCAATCCAGGCACTAAAACATTTTGCTGTCGCGTCTCTAAAAAAAAACTGTGTACTGTTTTTTTTTTCTTCTTTTTGTTTGCAAGCTTTGGTGCGGCTCACTATTTTCAATGTCATCTGAACTGAGCCATACCATTGGCACGTCCAGTCTTAGCTGCTTTGCTGTGAGATGCTGCACTACACCTTCGTCCCTTTTTTATACACATTTAGCTGTATATAGTGTGCGGGTACAACTCAAGTTTCCAGAAGTCTAATCCAGGGGAACAGGATTTTATGATCCATGTTAGAGTAATGTAGGTTGTGATATTTTGTGCTGTGTGTGTATTTATTCACGCAACAGTCTAGCCATCTTCACCAAAGGCGCAGGGGGTGTCACTTTCAAGTTCACATTTCTTGTAACTTTTGTACTACTTGTGAATGCCATTTCCTGCTGATTTTCCTGTATTGAACGAGTGAATCTATAGCCAGTTTCAGGATAGAGCATTTCTTCTGCTCTCACGTGTGATAGCTAATTTTTTTAAACCTTTTTATGGCTTTATTGTACGTCTTCCTGCCATACTATTTTTATTTGCTCATATGTTTCAGGGGATTTTGTGATCTTATTTTCTTTTACTAAATATTGTGATTAACTCCACATCTCAGTCCACGAATGTGCAAAGGTTTTCAGTATTCCCGTTCTATACCTTGTTTTTGCCAAAGAGTATGATCCAAGACTGAAATAAACGCTGACTTCTTCAATTTCAGAAACAATGATTTTTCTATCATTGTGATGTAGTCGCCTTCCTCTTGGCACTATTTGCTCCTTATTTGGGCAGATTCTCAAATATTAGTCTCCTCAGTAATATTTTAGTCACTGCAGTCTACTGTGCAGCGATGGTACAGTTCTCTTAGGAAGCAACACATTTCCCACAGAGGAGGCACGCTAAAAATGCCTGTGTTTGGTTCCCGACAGAGTACTTGGAGATGCCATCACTATAATCTACATGTGGAGCTTGGTAAATGGAAGGGCTGGAAATATGTTTGGACCTAAAGATTATGACGGAGTGGGACACTGAGCAATCTCTAAGACGTATTTTTTTTTTCATTGCTGACTTCATTTTTGTATCTGAATATGTTTCAATGGGTTAGCATTATAACGCTCGTTGTGACGAAAACCCGGTGGTGTCGGTCAGTTTGTAAGCGTCGGTGAGATCTTGGAAAACATTTGCTTCACAAACTTTGTTTCTGAAGAAAATTTGCACAAATGTTTTCGCGAACTTTGGTTGCCAGACGTAGAGTATAGAATGCCGCTAAAATTGTTTAAATTACTCAGTATATAATATTACATTCCCCCAAGAAGGCTAGGATTTTACACATTTGTGTGCACAGTGTTCGAAAGGGTTAATACGATGGATGCAGTTCTCTTCACGAGTGATATGGATGCGGTTCCTTCCACGAGTGGTATGAATGTGGTTCTTTCCACGAGAGTGATATGGATGACCGTATCCAAGAGCGTCGACGTACTCTGACAGGCAGAGTACAGAAAAGAGGCGAAAAAAATTACAGGAATATCCATTGGCGGAGTCTTAGGCAGTCCATTACCATGACCCTTGGGAAACGCCACACACGTCCCCCTTTGGGAAACGCTAGCACTGACCCTGTAACGAGGCCACAAAGAGGCTGCAAAAAATAAAGCAAAAGAGAAAGCTAAAAGAGAAAAGTGAAGGGGTCAGCGTTAACGTTTCCTAAGGGGGGACGTGTGGGGCGTTTCCAAGGGTCATGCTAACGCATTCCCTAAGAATCTACAAATGACATTTCCTGTAAGTTTTATTTTCTTCATTTGCCCTTTTCGCTTGATTGATTGCAGTCATTGAATCCCCGAATGGTACACGGAAAAGCAGACGCATGAGCATTTTTTTTTTTTGGGGGGGGGGGAAGGGGGGGAGGGGGGGGGGGTGCAAGGCGTACCACTCAACATGCTCCCACAAAAGTGTATTATTGCTCCCCGAAGGAACAAAAATTGCATCCCAAAGGTAAGCTCTATTACACCCAAGCAGGGGTGAAGTTGACCTGTGAAGGGTGTAAGCTGGTTGACTTATTGCCCCTATAGAAGGGGTAAGGTACTCCCTTGAAGCATGTGCTGTCACCCCTAGAATGGAGAAACCTTCAATTCAAAAGTAGGCCCTATTACCTCCTAGAGGAAGTAAAATTACACACTTGATATAAAGGATATTGCTACCCACTAGAGTTAAGGTTGTCTCCCCAAGGGAGTGCAGGTGCACCCCGACATAGGATGCAATAAGTTGCTCCGAGGTGGAAGAGGTAACTTTATCAAATTTTTAAGCCTATAGTCGGTTACAAGTTAAGAAGGTAGGAGAAGCTCCTCCCACAAGCGTGGTGCGCCGGTTTCAAATCCCTCCGCAATCGAAAGAGTTCACTGGAAACGCTCCTTGTTCCGCTTCAATGGATAGATAATGGCCACAGAGTGGTGGCCCCTGGAAGCAGCCTTTGTATCAATCGGAGGGGGACGCTAATCCCCGAAAGTCGTCTTTGTTTGCATCGGAAGGGGAAGACTCTAATCTCCCTCTCGTGGCTTCCACAATGCTAAGTCAAAGTCGAAAGATAAAGCAAATATGTACAGAAAGGCAAGACCCTCCTCGCGCGTTGGCCGCGACGTCACGGAAACGATGGGACGCTATTGGATGCGGAGGTGGCGGAGGGATATATGATTCCCTTTGAGGGGCATTTGCCGCTACCTTCTTGACTTGTAACCTACTATAACTAGAGTGACAAATCAGTTACACCCTAAAAGATGTAAAGTGGTACCCCTTTTTTAAGAGAGTGCACAGCGCATTCTCTGTGGGAAGTAGATCCCTCTAGGTTTTTGCAAATAGTTGAGTCCGGGCATACCTCTGCGGTGCGCGACGATAGGAGTACCTCTTTCCGTAATTTGCTAAAAAAATATATCCAGAAAGGCCAATCTCACCACTGTGGTAGGCCCTTTAGCCAGGACATGTTTTCGGGAGGGAGGGCACTTGCTGATGCCACGACTTCCAATCATTGGAAGAAAGAGGGGGGGGGAGGGGGGATTTGGGGATAAAAGGGCATTAACCGAGCCGCCGGGGCCCCGACGTCTTTCTGAGCAAAAGAGACGATGAGCGATCGTGGTGGCAAAGTCGGGAGAGCAGCCGCAACATTCCCGTCTTTGCATGTCTATCGGGTGCCGCTTACTGCATGCAGTAAGCGGCACCCGTGCATGCAGCGTCTATGAACAGTTCCGTAACTGAGTTAATCTAATAACGTTGGTCTGCTACGATGTGTCGCGGAACCGAAAGGAAAAAAAGTAGATTTTCTGCTAGAAATCGCATCCCGCGGGCAACGGAATCAAACGCGAGCTTGAATTATGAGCGTCTGCTATTTCATGGAAGGTTTTAAGTCGCTCTGTTGCCGTATAGCCGCTGAAATATACTAGTGTGTAAAAAAATGCCGAGAACAAACGCATCAGCGGTCCCCGAGATGTTTAACACCATCCGTGTGCGGGTGAAAAATTGAACATTTGTCGATAAAACTCCCCCACCAGAAACCTGTGACTGCCCAATAAGCATCAGAGAAAGCTAAACATAGGGACTTTACCCGAGGCTTGGGCAACGTCATCATGTTTAACATTTACCTACGTCAGCTAACTTGTCCCGTCGTATTTTGTTCGAGAAAGCTCTCGTTCTCGACGCCCTCACCTAGGCTAATATCTGATCCACCTGTAATGACGATCAAAGTCGAAAGTACCACGAAAAGTTTTGCTGGATATTCCAACAGACTAGTTTTAAGCCGTACCCTTTCAGTGGTTCACACATAATACCATGCTTAAAGGGGGCCCTGCAATGACTTTTTACTGGTTTTTAATTTGCACCGAACCTGAGCGCACTGAACGTAGTAACTTAATGAAACTTTTCTTTTCTCAAATTTCGCTTTATTTTCAAAGTTATAGGCAAATTAGAATTACAAAAACAAGCAAAAAATAACCTCCTTCATGACGTCGTAGGTCCTGGCTTGAGTGGCCGTGAACTAGAGGAGAGATAGTGAGCTCATCGAGCGCTCACGGCTGCCGCACTCCGTGTCGACGGCTCGAGAGGGCGCCACTAAAGCGTGTGTTGGATAGGCTGTATGAAGCGGGCGGCCAGGGCGGCTCGCATTGCATTTGCTGCGCGATTAAAGACTATTTCGGCATAACACTTCATTGGCCGCCAATGACAGCAAACACGGGGTAAAAATCAGTACAGAACGGGAGCCACTTCGCGCTGCCATACCGCCAAATGGCCTTTCTACGCTCCGAGACCTTTCTACGCTCGTCGTTCGTCGGCGCCTCATCCCACTAGCCCTTTCTAATATGCTCCGCTTTTTCCGCCGCTTGGTGGCAGGTATGTCGACGGGTCATTTCTTGTTTCCGTACTTTATAAACTGCATTTGTTTCTTTTCTGATCTAAAATACTGAACAAAAACTACTTTCATACATAATTGAAACGGTTTGCGACACTTATATTTTGTATCTCGACTAAAAAAAAAGCTTTTAGCGGCTCTGACCAGTAGTAAGCCCAGGACCAAAAACGTCACATTTCGCGCGCTTTCGGTACCGCGGGTCGCCCTCGTCGGTGGAGGAGGTTTCCGCGTCGTCCGGTTTAAATATGACGCACTGATATTTAGTCACTCTCTCCGTGCCCGTTGGCTTGCCCGAACCCCAAGAGACGTGGAAACCGCAAAAAAGGTAGACGCTTAAATATGATTGCAGGGCCCCTTTTAAGCAAGCGACCCGTTTGGCCGATGTATTCAGCACCGCACGACATGGGCATGAAAAGGTTTGCTCAGTCTTGCACGTGGTGAGCCTGTTATGGGGCATCCACACGAAGGAGAAATCCGCCACTTTCCTCCGCGGATCGCGCATCACGTGAGACATACGTCATCCCCTTTTTGACGCCTCGCTGCGCCGTTTTGCCCCGTGGCGGAGGCAAGGAGGCTTCGTTCTGTCAACACGAAAGCTCCGCGGATGGGCGGCGGAGTAGTTTGCATTTAGCTGCTTTTAGCGATACTGTTTTGCCTCGTCTGGCCACGGGGGCCACCGCGTTCTTTTCGCGCTTTCGGAATCGCCTGCGCCATTACCAATTCCTTGCCATTACTGTTGTAGTGGCGCGGTGGTAGAATAACAAAAATAAATAACAACTCAATTTTTTTTACAGTGGAGCTGTTAAGGGTTAGTTTCCCAGGATCGTGTCCGGTTCCAAACAAATGTCGACACCCGTGGTCGACGCAGCACTCTGGTTGCCTCCGTCGCTCATAGATGGCGGTAGCTGTCCAGAGTGTTGTGTTTGCCGGTTGTCTGCTTGCCGCCATCGCTCATAGATCGCGGCTAACTTTCCTGCCTTGGGGACCAGACAACTGGTTGCTGCCGTCACTCATAGATGGCGGCAACATTTTTTCGGAGGAAGAAGAGCGGGAACGGAACGATCGGCGATGTGCGCTCGTTCCGCTATCGCCTGAAATTCCACTGCGTCGAGCGCTTCAGATTCCTTTGCAAAAGAAGAGCAGATCGCTCGCCTGGAAAACCACCGCCGAGAACAGAAGCTGCAGCTCCGCTGCTCTTCCTTCACCAAAATGCAAAAGCTGAAAGTTTTTTTTTTTTTTTTTAATTTCTTTCATTGAGGAGTTTCCTGCGCTCAACACATAAGCAACGAACTGTATTTGAGAACTAACCTCAAAGCGTCAATATGGGAGATTGGAGAAATGTTTGCACGGTTCCCGCAATTTGCGCCATACAAAGTGGGTGAGTGACGTCTTTGGTCCAGTGCATATATGCTCTCTGCGGCTGTCTCCGTATTCTGTATTTGCCTCTGTATTCACGAACATACGCGGGCCAGTAGTTAACGAAGACGTCATGGGGCACACGAAGGAGTCTTCGATACTCCACGGAGTCGCTTTTTAGCATCTCTTTGTACAACTTGTTCTGTTTACCAAGTTCTTTCTTCTCCATCCAACTTTTCACCCAGAACCTTCTTTTAGTAGGTAGAATGTCGTCGTGGTCCGTTTCTAGCAGCGCTGCTGCCATAACAGCAAACCGCCGCTTCGTCTGCGCCTCCATTTTCCTACTGTCGACTACGGCGCGCGTGCTCTCTTCAGCGTGCTCCAAGCGTTGTTGTCGAGAGTGCGACCGCTAGATTCGGCTGGTAACACTGATATCCCTCACGGCTCCCCGTGGTACGTGTGAATGCTAGAGCCTAGAGTCACTAAATAAAGCTACGCTTTCAGAGTACCGCATTCCTTTTCTTTGGCATTTTGCCGACAATACAGTCGCTCTATTCAACAATATTCTGGTTCGCTGCGGCATCATTGGACAGCGGCAGTCACGTGAGTCGCTATCATCATCATCGCGTTTTTTCAGCGCCACCATCTTGGGTCCAGCGATCCTCTGCCTGCTGGTGTTTGCTGTTTACTGCGCGCGCACGCTGAAGTCCGTCGCTCAGCACGCGCGTTTTTCGTGTTACGTCGAGATACGAACAACACGACTTTGATTCGCTGCCACAGATGCGGCCGCGGCAGCTGGCGCAGGCGACGGCTACAGCTCGGCTTGGCTCAGCTACAGCCACTCCTCCATATGCGCGTGGACCCAAGATGGCGGCGCCTGACGCGCTTCAGACGCGTAGTTTGGGAGTTTCGGTACTCTGAAAGCGTAGCTTTATTTAGTGACTCTACTAGAGCCGAGGACGGAGTTTCCCGGTTTGCTGACGTGACGACATCCGTCCGCGGAATTTTCCTTCGTGTGGGATACCCCTTTACCATGTTTCTTGGTGCAGCGAGGCGGCGGGAGCCCCTCTCTATTTACCTAGAGTCACTAAATAAAGCTACGCTTTCAGAGTACCAAAACTCCCAAACTACGCGTCTGAAGCGCGTCAGGCGCCGCCATCTTGGGTCCACGCGCATATGGAGGAGTGGCTGTAGCTGAGCCAAGCCGAGCTGTAGCCGTCGCCTGCGCCAGCTGCCGCAGCCGCAGCTGTGGCAGCGAATCAAGGGAGGTCGTGTTGTTCGGATCTCGACATAAGAAGAAAAATTACACCATCTTCCCGAGGGGAACCATGGGGTGATGCGGAGCATCATGTTGGTTCCGAGGAAAGAGTCAGTTGCGTGCTGACGTCGAGAGATGGCGCCACCGACTGCCCTAGCGTTACCCCCTACGCGAGCCTTCGTCGCGGCTCGCGGCAGAGAAACTTGGAACGCTCGCCGCTCGCCGTTTATTTTTTTTCACACTTGAAGGAGAGGAGACTAGAGGAGGAGAGTTGCGCGTGCGCGCGCGGTGTGAGGAGAAGCGAACGCACGCGCATGCACGCAGCTGGTAGAGAGAGAGAGCGGAGAGAGTAACGCGCAGCTGTTGGAGAAAGGGAAGGAGGAGAGTTGCGCGTGCGTAGTTCGAGTGCCGACTACAACGCCGACGCCGCGGGACATAGACCCGAGCAAGAGATGCTCCGCATCTAAAAAGCGCGTGCTGGGCGACGGACTTCAGTGTGCGCGCGCAGTAAACAGTAAAACAGCAGCAGGCAGCGGATCGCTGCACCCAAGATGGTGGCGTTGAAAAAACGTGATGATGATGATAGCGACTCACGTGACTGCCGCTGTAAATGATGCCGCAGCGAACCAGAATATTGTTGAATAGAGAGACTGTATTGTCGGCAAAATGCCAAAGAAAAGGAATGTGGTACTCTGAAAGCGTAGCTTATTTAGTGATTCTAAGTTTACCGACTGGCACAGGTCTCCCAGCCTCGTTTTGCATGTGAACTACATCTGTGTCAAATTCTGGAGGCTATATATACTGAAACCGGTGGGCCATCGACTGCATGTACATAGCTCGAACCGACGTGTTTGTAAAAAGCAAGAAAAAAGGGAGCCTTTCGCTTGATATCCGCGACCGTCCTGGAGCTCTTCCCCCCCCTCCCCCCTTTTCCTTTGGCTACGGGCCTGCACTGTGGCCAATCCAGACACTGAAGCATGTGCTCAAATTAAAATTCGCCACACTTCAGTGTTCGAATGCAATCAAAAAGCACTTCTTCTGAGTTGTGAATGCGAAAGCATGCGTGTCGTTCCTCCGCTCCCTTATTTCGTCTGCGGCCTACTTGCGTCGACGGTCGAGCGCGCGCGCTCTCCTCGCCACGCTGACCTTGGTACCTTGGGCGTGGAGCCGCTGCCTCGCGGACACGCAGCGCCATGGGGAGGCGCTAATATAAACTGACTCAAGGCGGTTTCATATTATTGAAGTTTTGCGTGGCTTTCTGCATGGTTTCAAAGCTGGGATGCCTCAGGGATGCCTCAGATCGCGGCTTCGGAAATTTATCTGCCGTTTGGTGCGGCTGATGACGCCGGCTCGCTCCATGGGACAGTTAATGCTTTCGCGTTAAAATCATTTCCCTCATATGTACTACATGAGACCTATCACGGCCTTCGTGCCCGGAGCAAGCCGATGCGTCGCCTGAGGTGTTGCGAAGAAAAGCATAGTCAAGGCTAGTGCGCACGAGTGCGTGGACACTCTCCGCATTCTATTTTGTTCGTGCGTTGAATGTGTGCTAGCATCCGACGTTTGGCGGATATATCGACGGGAAGTTTGCTGAATGCATACGCACACAGTCGCAGACATGAATCTGTTATAGTCAGTTTGATCGGGAAGCAAGGAACTGAAAGAATCAATTGTTTTGCTTATTTGTTTTATTCCCAGAAATGTGAGCACTCGCGAATACCGGGCGGAATTTTATTACTATAAAGCTCAACGACCCCCCCCCCCCCTCTCCTTTCCCCCTCCCCCCCCCCAAAAAAAAAAAGCACGCGGATTCTTTTCTATATTATTCACATGAAAACTCACACACCCTATATTAACATTTCGCACCGGTACATATATCATTGGCACCTGTGATTTTGTTTTATGTGGTACAACACTCGAGCAGAAGCAGCGAAAAAAATTTTCTTCGACAACTTCGAGCCACAGCCACCATACCAGCACGGTTTGATCTGCTGCCGACAGGTGCAGAACGGATATTGTCACGCATTGCTGCACAGTGACTATGCACAGACCCCCAACGTCTTCTTAACACACTCCCAAGCTACGTCCAACACACCCTAGACTTGTCTACACGAAGTATACAAACATATGGTATACAGCCCTCCCCCCCCCCCCCCCCCAAAGGTTTGTAACCCCCCCCCCCCCCCCCCCCCCCTCACTACGATTGAACAATCCTGGTAAACCCCTGCTCCCGCAGAGGAGCACACCTTCCATGATGCACGCAGAATGCAATTTTACTTTTATCTTTCCGTTAGATTAGCGTGACCTGTACTGTTTCATACATTGCATCTCATTTGTGCAAGCTCTCGATGAAATTATGTGTGGTACAACACTTTACCTCCCGATCAAATTACGCTCTATACACTTCGCGTGGGTCCAGATTGAGCTTTCCTTGCGGGAGTTGTCGTGCAAAGCATGCTGCAGAGCAAAGCTCCCGCGTCCGTGTTTTTAGAGAGAGGCCCCCAAGCTGCTCGGGGATCCAAAGCGTTGGGGCCCCCTATTCTAAAACTCTGCGTACGCGGCTGAAACTAACTCGCGCAGGTCAATACCTTTCACAGCGTGTATCGTATATGTCATGCACGACGAGTCAACATCCAGGTGCATCGTTGCAGCCAATCCTATGGTGGTCGGTAACTATCAGCCCGCGAAACAGATTGGATGGCCGAGCCTGGACATTGAAAAGATGACGTCTTCAAAAACTGAAGCATAGACGTCTTTACATGTACAGGGTGCGGCGATAGGAGCTAATCCGGCGGCGTTCAGACCGGGACGGCATATATACGTTATGCAGGGAGCCCCGGGTGCGTTAAAGGGGCGGTGCAATGATTTTCGGACTTTGGCCAATTAACTGAGGGAATTAGTTTGGGTCACCTAAAGTCACTGGATCTGGGAAAGTAGTGCCATTGCATTCCCACCTGCTAGCCGGACACGAGCAAATACCAACATACAGACGACAAAATCTCTCAATGTGATTGGCACATCGCTGTCGGTTTCTATGGTGATCGCCATTTTGGACCCTTTCAAAGCTTCGAAGCTTCGAAAGGGTCGTTAAAACCAGCTGCACCGAGATCGAGAAAGGGGCATCATCGTACTGAAAGCGTTCCTCGGCCATTATGAGCATCTTTGGCATTGTGCATGCAATAAACTTATCACTCGTGCTTATTTCCCCAGATCTCTAACAATTATGTTGCTCTTTTTGCGTGTTTTAAGACAGTAAAATTGTTTTTAATGCCTCCAAGCACTGATGTTGCCTGTGATGGCGGTACGAAGATGTACGGCAACACACGCGGCGTCGATTTTCGGTAGGGTGACCATATATCGTCTCGTTTTGGCCGGGACAATCCCGTTTTTGAGGTTCGCTTCTGCCGTCTCGTCTTTTTGTCCCAATTAAGAATGATGTCCCGTTTCACAGGAGTGCATAGTTTCGAAATTGCCACCAAGCGAGTTGAAGCAAACCGAAACTCGCTTTGAAACCAAATCAGTGCATGCAACTGAACTGTGAGTGTAGCTGTTCAGTTGCATGCCTAGTGCAATATGGTAACGTTTTGAAATAAGAGAAGTTACTGCATTAAATTGTTCCTCTCAATATCAATCTTTAATATGCCTGCCTGCCTACCCCTCCCCCCCCCCCCCCCCCCCCCCCCCCCCCCCCCCCCCCGGATGTCCCGTTTTCTACCTTGAGGAATATGGTCACCCTAGTTTTCGGGGGCATTGAAAAGTAATTTTACCTTGAAAGACGCAAGAAGAGCAACATAATTGTAAGATATCTGGGGAAATAAGCATGAGTGATAAGTTTATTGCATTCACAGTGCCAAAAATACTCATATTGGACGAGGAACGCTTTCAGTACGATGATGCTGCATAGCGATCTTGGTGCGACTGGTTTTAACGACCCTTCCGAAGCTTCGACGCTTTGAAAGGGTACAAAATGGCGATCACCATGGCAACCGACAGCGATGAGCGAATCACCTTGAGGTGTTTTGTCGTCTGTATGTTGGTATTTGTTTGTGTCCGGCTAGCAGGTGGGAAGGCAATGGCGCTCCTTTGCCAGATCCAGCGACTTTAGTGTCACCTATAAAAACAAAAGATAGAATTTTTTTCTTTTTGCGCGCTATTTTTTATTTAAAACAAAAAATGCAACAAATCTAAGGTCGGAGTAGCCCTCAACTCCTTTTGAGTGACGCCATTGGGACTATCATCTGGTTCCACGTTGGGTTCTGTCTTCGGGGTCCCCAGTTGTGTATTTTTCAAGGACTCGCCGAAGGTGGCGGCGAGCCAGACAATGCCACGGGGGGGGGGGGGGGGGGGGGGCTGACGACGAGGCGAGTGTATCAGCGGAGGGGGAATGGTTTGTGGTCTTCCGTGTACTCCTTGCCCTATGACGTGACACCGTGGTTCCCATAACCGCCACACGCGGCTGCACATGGACAAATAATGCGTTTCTTTTTTCTTTGCGATTACGCAGTGGAATTGCAATGGTCGCGGGAAGGTGACGCGTTTTCTCTCACTCGTGCCAAGAGGAACAATATAAGAAAATACAAGTTGCAAATTCTTTCAGCGTTAGAATCGTTGCACAGCCCCTTTAAGACAAAAGGGGCTGAAATGGACTGCCACATTTCTTATTATTTCGATATGGCAGTCGATTCCAGAGCTTAGGATGCCGAAAGCAATCCATGCGGCACTTTACCCCTTTCAGCTAGCACTCAACTGTGTGAGATCATATTGCCGCAGACTTTACAGTTGAACGACGAATGACGCCGGCCAAGGGGCTAAGGAGTGATCAACAAGGTGCCACTTTACATGACGTCTGCCTGAGCTCGCTAGCACATCTTGTCCCGATTCGTTACCAGGACAAGGCAGAGTGGCGTTCTTTTTCACGTACGCGTTCTGGTTTCTCAGATCGAGCGAAAAGAACGTAGGATATGAATACAGCTGTCGGAAAAGTAATAATTCAGGGGAAATGCCCTAGGTGAAAGTAATTTTGGGACAGAATAAAACATGTCACCCTGCATCCAGTCATCAGTCGCAAAGTATTATAAGTTATCGTCGCACTGCGCATGCGACAGCTCCCTTTCCCAGCAACCAGCTTGTCCTTCCCGACAGCGAATCAGTCACGGTGCCCCACAAAGAGGGCCGGAATGACGCAACGTGACGTCTGAAAACATGGCACAGGCTTGGTTCCGGCACCTTGGGACGGTTCCCTCGTGGCGTGGTTTCGAACTAGAAAACCGCGCTCTACAAATGTGCGCGCGCGTGTCTGTAGAAAAGGAAGTAAAACAACAATATATGTATACATAAAAAAGGCGGCAACATTTGATGTCTTGGCCACTTTCAGTCTTGCGTACTGTCAGTGTACGTCGTCGGGACAACGTTGAGCAGTAGCTGTACGAAGATGGTGAATTTGCCTGCAAATAGACAAACAAAAGATCAAAAACGTAAGTTCAATAATGGTCGTAATTTGTGAGCGGACTCCACCGTCCTACAAATGAAAAGGGGATTTTTTTTTTTTAGAGAGGCCGGTGCCGATGTTTCGGCATCCCGTTCGTAAAGTCTCCTTTTCACTCTCACTGATAGTTTTCTGTTTCTTCCTGCATTTAGATTGATTTGTTCATTTCGTGTTTTTTTTTTATTATTTTAAAATTTCGGATTACGACAGTTTTCAGCTCAGTCAGTGACCCTGAATTACAGGGCACATTCTTTTGTAATTGTGTGTAGTTTTGTAAATACCGTGACTCAAATTTTGGTTTTGGGCATCTACGGCAAAACCGAAACTATCTGCTATAGAGAGGGATGGCATCACTGATCATCAGCTGTACGGCGACGACTACGTCACGTTGATGCTGCGGACGACGTGCAGCTGACCTAGCTAAGCTGTCAATTTCAAGAAGGGAAGCTGCTTCTCTTTTAGTCCTTTGCATTAGAGCGTTTGTAGGAAAGATCAGTTTGTATTCATAAAGCTAGCGGCTAAAAAGCGAATTCCATTCGCTGGGTACTTGAGGAAAAGAGCGCGTTCGGTGCCGGCCACTGGGAGCCGGTCCAAGGAGTGTGGCATGGCTGCATAGCTATATTTTCCTGTTTCTTGCTCGCGGGAATGACAATTGATGGTATACAGGAAATCAACGTTGTAGCATCATAGGATTGAGTGGCGTGAGTTTCACACGCTGTACGGCTGTTTGCAGATGGGTGTTCCCGAATTTGTGTACAGTGAAGAAGAGTTTGCGCGGTGGGGAGGTCAAGTTAAATGCGGATAACCTACGGCGGGCATTCTTGGGTGCTTTATCTCAAATCGTGCAAAAAAAATAAAATAAAATAATAATAATTACATTTTAAATTAAAAAAAGAAAAAAAGAATGTTGTAGGGAAGTTTCTACCTAGAAGAAAGGGTGCAGGCCGCGGGTTCGGGCTATTTTTTGTTCTCGGGTTATGGAGCGGAGAAGCGGCCGCGGTGGAAATGAGCGTTTCTCCCGACTGTCGAAGGTCGCATGTTTGACTCACTTACCTCCCGTGGTTTTTGCCTCTACTTTATTTTCAGTTTTGTCTATAACTCATATCACGGCTCAAAGTTTGGATTCGGGCGCCTACGGCAAAACCGCAACTATCTGCTCGAGAGGGATGGCAACGCTGATCATCAGCTGTACGGCTGATGACGAGACCCCCCCCTCCCCAGATGCGGTGCCGCGGAGCAGGTCGTATACGCCGTCGAAAAAAGGCCCGTTCACACTCTTGCGACCGAGTACGACCGAGAGAGACCAGACCGGTTTTTAAGCCTCTTGCGATCTCTTAGGACCGGATGCGCTACAGCAGAGCTGGTCCTAAGAAATCGCAAGAGGCTTGAAAACCGGTCTGGTCTCTCTCAGTCGTACTCGGTCGCAAGAGTGTGAACGGGCCTAAAGGCTTAAAAACCGGTCTTGTCTCTCTCGGTCGTGCTCAAAGGTCCCTAGGAATCAACCGCAGCACCACCGCGACGTGACGTCACGGGGGTGCAGTGGTACGCGTCGCCCAATGTTGCTTGACTAAAAGCTAACCCGCTTTTTGCCTCTACGTTATTTTGCCACCCGCTAAAGAGCAGCTGGTCGCGTCTTTAAAATCGGTTTTAGTGAAGTACACGTGGCTTCACTTTGACGTAAGATTTCGGCTGTGATCATATTTCGTGCCACTAAAGCTATACCAGTCATGCGCAGCTCTTTATAAATATATTAACATAATTCAGTTGCGCGCATTATCTCTCGCGGTGTCATTACATAAAAATCGTAAAAACTTTAGAAAGTTGCAAATTTGAAATTCCTTTTTAGAAAAAAAATTTTTTGGCGTCCTTATAGAAAATATAGTTTTATACCTAAAATTATACTTTATAAATATACTATTTTGTTTGTATGGTCTCAATTTAAGCCCAAATAGCGTGAAATGTGTGTTCGTATTTAGCTAGAAAAACAGGCAATCTTATCGAGCTTGGGCGTCTCTGTGATTTTTAAAATATATTTATATCAGCTCACTTTGAGGTGATAGAAACGAACAAAAACGGTGTAATGTGAAAATAAATAAATAAATAAAAATATTCTTGGTAGGAAACTGTCTTGTTTTCGAAAACGCAAAGATTAAAACAATATTAAAAAACTTGGTTTTTGAGAAAATCAATTTCAAACTTGCAACGTTCTCAACTTTTACGATTTTGAAATAATGATCCAGAAGATATAATGCGCGCAACTCAATGATTATAATGATGCCATCCCTTGAGGCCATTTCACGCGGTTGTTCGATTACACCAATTAACGCCGATAATGGCCTCTCGGTACAGTTAACCCAGCACCTTTTCTGCGTGCGCGAAACTGCAAGCGTGCATACACATACATAACCTAACCTAACCTAACCTAACCTAACCTAACCAACCTAACCCAGCACCTTTCCTGCGTGCGCGAAACTGCAAGCGTGCATACAAGATTGGAAGGGAGGGAAAGAGAAATGTCCACAAGACAGTGCCAAATCATAGGGTTTACGAGACGAAAACACTGTCTTGTTTACACACCTGCTTATCGCCTAAGACCTTATCTGCTCTACGTTGTATTCCTTACTTGGCCACCGTAATTCGAACGTAAGTAGAAGAAGGCTGGCGGAAACATAGAAGACACACGTGCGGCTATGCGATACAATGCAGCAGGTTCTTGCAGTGCTACTTCACAGCATGTGTTCCCATACTTTACGCATGTACACTCATAATTTAGTTTATGTGAAACGCAGCATGACGATCTGCACCCTCCTCAGTATAGTGTACGGGTCTGCTTTCATTACGGTGCTTCCGGAAAGGCGTCTCAGCTGAGACTGGGGGAAAGAAAGCACTGTCAGAGCCAGCGCACGAGCTGAGAGCCCCAGCCTTTGCAGTGCTGATCCTGTCAACCAGTCTGAGCTGAGGCGCTGTTCTAGCAAACCGGGCCAGAAGTGTGCGACCGAGTCGGGCGTGCAGTACAAACGCGTGTATACGTACGCATGATGCCCAGGCGTAGCCTGTAGTGGACGAAGGGCACGTAGAAGAACATGCCGGAGGCGATGAAGAGGCAGGCGTACACGTACTCCACCTGCGGGTTTTGGATGATAGGCGCCGCTACCAGGTAGATGGAGAGCACCAGCACGATCCATGGAATCACGATTGGCACCTGCGCACATCGCACGCTTGGTTCGCAAGCAATCCCGCAAGAAGTTTAAATTGGAAAATATGGGAAAAGGGCACTATGCGCGATCCCCAATTAAAGCCCAGGACTTTGCGCTCGATAGTCGGGGAAATTTTGGCCGCCAATTCCGGAAGGTCGAGTTGCGGCACGCAGCGAAGAGGAATGGGAAAGACCATCCACGGAACTGGTTTTCTGATGGGTGGCCCGCGTTATAATCATATTATTCGTTTTTTTTTTTATGATACCCTTAAATAGTAACATCGTGTTAAATTCGTAACAGCGTCACTTTCGTGAAACTGTATTTCGATAAAATAACCGGAGAGAAAAATAACTGCCTTCAGCAGAGGGCTCTGAAGGATGAGAAGCTGAGTTTGCGGTCACTGCATCAAGCGGTCCCGCCCCAGCAACATCCCGCCTAAAAACTCGGCGAAGCATTTCACAGTACCATTTAATCCGCGCACAAAGGACCCAGCCCCGCATCAGACCCGCAGCCGATCCGCTATCCGCAATATTGCAACAATGAACTTCCATCCCCATCCGCCGATCCTGCTGCGGGTATCCGCGGTTAATCCCTGCGGGTGCGCGGGCACCGCACTTACCCGGTAAGGTCTGTAGGCGTCCTTCTTTGTCCAGCGAAGGATGATGAGGGCCAGCATGGTGGCCCCGTAGAACATCCACGCCGCGAAGCTGAAGAAGTCGATCAGACTGCCGATGTCCGCCAGGGAAACCATGCAGATGGACAAGATGCACTGCGGGGGACACGGGGCGACGAGGATGAACGGCAGAAAAGGTGCATGGTTGCGAACGCCTTCATCGATTTTCGGCTCCTTCATCAAGACGAAAGTATACTACAGCGAAGACTTACGTTAAGAGCGAGTGCGGAGACCGGGGTGAGCCTCCTGGCGTGTGCATATGAAAGCACTTCAGAGAGATGACCCTCCCTGGCAGCTACGAATCCGATCCTGCAATGTACAGAGCGTGACACTGTTAGCGCTAACAAGCGATCGCCGGGTTTTTCCAGTTTTTCTCTTTGAAACTAAGGGATGTCATCCAAGTTGTTATTGCTACGGAAAGAGCTCATTTAGTTCCATAATGTAAGCGATAAAGTTTCGTGCTCGCTAATATTATTTAGAAGTAAAATGCGAAAATGCGCCGATGTCGTGTTCGCGCTAACAGTGTCGCGATGTGTACGCCGCGGCCGAGCCACCAACAAACGTCAAAGGAACAGAGCAACGAGTAGCCCGTTCTTTTTGTAGAGATCGCGTTTGCATATATACCTGGCTGTCGTAAAAGTGGTGCCGTTGCCCGAGCCGAACGTAGATGCGGCGACGAACAGCGAGATGAGAGCGGCGGCTGGCCCCAGAACGTGGTTCCCGAAACGCTGCGAAGATATGCAACGACAGACGAATCAATGAAATCAAGTTAGCCGAGGTACACACCGGAACAAATCTAGAGCGTCTGCTCTCAAATCTAGAGCGTCTGCGGAGGGTGCTCGGCGGATAACGAGGCAGGAAATATGGGCTACAAAACAGTCTGCGATGTGGCCAGAGCTCAGTGCCAACTGTATTTCTAGCGGTCTAAACAGATTTTCAGATTCACCCAGTTCCCGCCTAGACTGCAGCGCTCTCACAAGTGTTTGAGAGAAAGTAAACACTCCAGGTTTCTTCGAGTGCAATATGCCACGAAAGGGTAGTGTGTGCAAGGGACCAGATCAGTCAGATGCGTATCTAACATTTCGACTCGTCATAATGAACTGGTGCACGAAAAGGAGTACGCATAGGGTATGCGCCGAGAAACTGGGGGAGAGGAGGAGACGAGAGGGGGCGTCAGAATGCCGAGCTCTGATTGGACTGATTAGTGGGTAGACCTAAAGTTAGCTGCCTTCGTCTCCACTGCACCCGTCGACCGCGTTAGAAGGCGGAACGCCGGCGTCCGGCTCTCGCATTCGAATGCGTTCGACATCGTACATGTCTGTCAAAAAAAAAAAAAAATAAAAAATTAAGGCCCCAATTTACGCTGTGATGGTGATTGGACAGCGAAGCTGTGGTATCACCTGCAACGATTGCCCACTGCACTATAGACCTTTTTTATGGCAAACGCCACCAGGTGGTGCTCCAGTCTTTGACGTCCCAGAGAAGTTCCGGTTCATAAAAAGAATGAACAAAGGCCACCTTAACACCGTTGCTTGAAATGTAGGTGAAACGTTGAACCACCGCTTCTCTAGGTGCACGCCAAAAGAACGAAGGAGTGCGAGATCTGTTAAAATGTTTCGAGTATTCTTGTAAACCAACTTGCCTCCTCCAAGATGCATTATTGTACAGCCGAAGACCCTCGTTAAAGCTCCAACTTTGTTGTCCGTGTTGCATTTATGCTTTCTAGCACTGGTAACATAAGCAAGCACAACAGGCTTGCAAAGACGGTGCGGCCGGAAGTCGTTTGGGACGCAAGCGGCAGTTCATGTTTGTAAACAGAAACAACAAAAGGGTTTATACCAAATGATTGTCGAAAGAAAAGTAAATACACTGCACCAAAACGTTTTTATATATGAAAGACTTTGTACGCTGCCGTTGCCTCAGCAGTCTATGCAATCGCAATCTTTACTGAGAAACGCATGCGGGAAGCGCTACGTGCTTATCATCTATCACGTGGTTTTGACACTTGTTTTTGTGGTTTTTCTTATTGAAACAAGTGTCAAAATCACATGACAAGAGACAAGGCGCGCGCGAACGGTGATAAGGCGCGTGCGATGGTTTTCTGTCGACTATTCTGTCGACTACTGTTCTGTCGACGGACACGGAAAAGCCCGACCAACATATTCAGCTTCGCTGTAATAAATACATATAAAGGAACGGCCGTTACATGGATAACGTCTTCATTCTGTGTTCATAGGGCTCGGCGGACATCAGATGGGGAATGACATGAATTATGTTGCACTTGTCAAACCAGTTTGTATAATTTTCGAAAAGCCAACGGGCTTTGAGACACTTATCCATCATTCTTCACGTCCTTATCACCCAATTTCGAAACTGGATTCAGAAGAGCGCCGCAATGATGCGTAGAATATAGGGGCGTATTTGTGATGGGAACCTCGTTGTTATCTCGGCACCGTGTCTACAGCGCTCCCACCAACGGTATTGCTACCGAGATCACAAGGTGCCATCCTGACGAAAGCATGCCGAAGACTAATTGGCATTTTCTTTAGTCGCGCCAAGTCACGGGGAAGTGAAACTTCCCCCTGAAACACGACAGCAGCCATTTGTGCGTGTGTGCGTCTGCGTGCGTGTGTGTGGCGGTCCGAGGAAGAGTTGTTTATTTTCTATCCTGCTAACTGAGACGACACAACTGGCATGCAACCCAATTGCTTCAAAGGGGAGGCGCTATACTCGTAAAATGACGTCACTGACAGGTCAAGGACTGCAGAGCGTCTCTTCCAGAAGTCTATACTTCGTTTCAGCTTCTGTCCGAGCGCGGCCGGTGTTATCAGCCGAAGGGCCAATCAAACAGCGCAGAAAAGCGCAACGTCATGGCGTGCTCTCTGAGCTTGATAGGACTAGCCGGCGTAGGAGCACGCACAGAGAGACGGCGAATAGCGGCTTGTCCAATCAACTGCAGGGAGCACGCCATGACGTTGTGCCTCTTTCGCTGTTTGTTTGGCCCCTCGGCTCTAACATCGGCCGCGCTCGGACAGAAGCTGAAACGAAGTATAGTATGCGCTCGTTGCCTTCCATCATGCTTTGACTGCGCGTGCACGCTCGAAGCTCGGGAGATGCCGAAGGGGTATCGAAAGTACAAAGTTCTTGCTAAAGGCAGAGGAAGAACCAAAATATCTCCTGTCCATTTATGAACAAATTGGGGGGGGGGGGGGTACGTGTAACGTGCCAACCCAACGAAAAGCATCTGGCACGCCCCAGCGAAGAGCTGGAAATTCATTTGGACCACCTGGGGATCTTTGACGTGCAACCGAAATCGTCCTCAGAATGCTGGCCCCTCGTCCGGGATTCGAACTCGTCACCTGGTAATCCGTAGGCCGGCGCCTCCTGCCGTTCGTGCAACCAAACTGTAACGTTTATGTAGGTACGCACACAAACCTCGTTTGCTCGGAGACGAAAAACGGACTTGCACTCCCCAGAGGCCGGGAATGGTATGCCGTCGCTGTCGCAGCTCCACCCGATTTACTTAATCCGTATTTTTTGCTTACGCTTTAGTGTACCTATTGCTCATTCCCCTGTATTTTACTCTCACAACAGCCGACACACCAGTATGTGCCCTGTTTGCACGAGCGAATACCACCCTTTCTCGCCCTGTCACCGCAGTACGCAGTTAGGGGTTCTTCCCAAAAATGTGCAAGGGACTGTTTCTACTACAAACACGGGGGCCTTCTGCCGGCATACGCACCACAGCGACGGCCTCTGAGGCAAGCAGCTCGGTGGCAGACATGACGCTCATGTACGAGATGTTGATGAGGACGTAGCAGAGAGTCACCAACGGGATGCCTATCATGATGGACCGAGGTAGGTTCCTGCCAGGGGGAGAAGAACGATCGGGTCAAGGGCTGTCGCCGGTCAGTTGTACTAGCACGTGCAATATGAGCAGAAACAGTCCTTCGCGCTCCTTTGGCGTACATGTCAGTTTTTCTAGAGAGCTGTGGTCCGAACTAGATTGGAATGCGAAGCTGAGGTCCATACTTCGGACTCTTACAAATCGAGAGGTTCCCGCAATTTGGGGACCGCACACGAAGAAAAAGGCCGGATCGGGTGTTTGGAGTCGTATTGGTCGTGTCCTATAAAGGGTTTCGGGTCTTCGGTGTTTATATCACCAAGATCGACGCTTATCGATATATATTCTGCCTGGGCACTACTCAGATCGGTGAAGAGATTAGAACCAAACAACGTGCAAATGGGACGTTTGGTTGCTTGACCTTCCTGGTTCCAACCATATTCCTAAAAAGGCAGCTTATCTTATCCAATCTACGGTATCTAGACTATATACAAAATAACACGAATAAAAGTCAAATGAATTTAGAATTATCACTCGAAATGCTGATGTCCACTATGTGAAGCGGAAGCTAATTTTCGCTTTCATTCGTGCATCGCTGTTCGCTTCTTTACTACTACTATTACTACTAATAATATTAATAAAATAATATCTTTATTCGCCACATAATTTTGATTATGGTTTTATGATTTGATAAATATTATTTTAATTCGAGCATATGTGTATAAAAACAATGGGTGAGAGTTACGCGGTTGCTGTCCTCGCCATGTATTTATCAAGCTCGGCGGACATTAGATGAGGGAATAACTGTCACGGTAAGTTGGCGAATTAACTAAAATCTGTTAATTAACTTTTTCGTTATTGGTTCTATGGGTCATGTTGCAATAGGAGTATTGACAGTAGCTACGACTGAAGGCTAGCATTTAGAAGAATTTGCGGAAGGCAATGTTTTTTGTTTTTTTTTAGATATTCATCAATCAAGTTTCTGTTTTTTTTTTTTTTTTTTGCCCGATTTGAAAATTGCGCGCAGAAAGAGCGCCGCCAGCACTCTGCAAAAACGTCGCTAGAATAGTTGTACTACACTTACACGTATGGGTTGACCAGTTCTTCGGTGATGTAATTGAGGTTGTTCCTGAAAAAAAAAATGCACACAAAGAGAGACACACGAGTGAAGTATTATGCACAAAAAAGCATGGCCTCGTGTTATTTTTTGTTATTAGTCGTATTGTTTTCACTTTCTCTTAGCCTTTAATCATACATCCAGTATATTATATCTAGGCTGTGTGCTTTCCGGTTTCAACCGAAAATCACCGATAAACATGCGCCGGTGATGAAAAAAAAAATCGGTTAAAACCAAAAAACATCGATTTTAGGAACATTTTGGCACTACGCGATTACTATTTTGGCCAAAACGCCCATTCTCGACTTTTGTTGAGCGTTCTTTGTTGTCAAGAATCAAGTAACCTGGCGGTCCCCAATCAGTTCAATCGCTGACCCTGGTGAACAGGGGCCCGACAGGTCAGAGGACGACAGTTTTCAACACCGGCTTTCGTTATTGTTTCAAAGGTCGGAAAGCAACTTATCCCGAAACAATGTGCCCACTGAAAGGCGCCGTCTTTAGCATCCGCTCGAGACAACTTGTCAAAATACACCGATGTTTGAAAAAAAAAAAAAAAAAAACCACCGAAAAACATTTGCCGATTTTTTCTGATAAATAAACACCGGAAAATAAATGGCCTAATTTTATACCATAGAATGTAGATCAGTGGTTCTCAACCATTGATGTTTCGCGGACCCCTTGTGGATCGGCGGAGATAATGGAGGATCCCCTTGGTGGAGAGGGGAAGGGAAAGGTATAGGTCAATTATAATAATGATTTAATAAGTGGATATAACTAAGGGCTAGGGTGAAGTAGACTTCTCATTGACATACACACGAGAAAACTCACCCGAAAATTGGAACATTTCCGCTCAATCCGAAAAAAGACAACTTTTATAACCGAACTTGACTGAATAGGCAGGGCTTCGCGGACCCCTAGAATGCCTTCGCGGACCTCCATTTGCGAACCACTGATGTAGATAAAACATTTTATGTTTTCGAGTGCCTGTTTTCTGTCGTCGCAAAATACAGCAACAAGAAATAACGTAGCGTAACGGCTTCCGCACCATCCGTCGTAAGCCCAGAGTCCGGAGTAGAAAGCGGTGGCGATTTCCGACACAGAGGTTGTAGTGCCTTCGAAACCCGTAGCGAGGTACTGCGTGTGCCCTGGAAGTAAAAAGCAAACCAATGAGTAGAGCGAGTCACGACAAGCGACGTTGCCGAGTCCTTCCTTGAGATGACAAAGAGGGAATACCTTGGGAGATCTTCACCATTCCGGCGATGATGATGACGGCAACAGCAACTAGCTTGGTGACGGTGAAAATATTCTGTATCCTAGTGGCCAGCTTGACGCTGAAGCAGTTGATGAACGTCACCATACCTGAGGGCACGCCGAACATCTCCAGTCACGCCCTGTTGTTCTCGGAAGGAGCGACTTGGGTGTCGCTCCTTGTATTACGATACACTCTGTACACGTTCAGAGTGTAGGTTACATTCGCTAAAGCAGCAACCTGATATCGTAATAGCTTTTCGTTCTATGATGTGTATAACGTGATACCTCTTCTAACCAGCAGAAACATGATCTGAACTAAAAACACGTACAAAAAAAAAAAAATAAGGTACGTTCGCAGCCATGCGATTCAAAAAGCTCAGTCATAAAAATGCTACGCCAGCAACAGAAGGTGCCATTGAGAGATTAACACGGAACGATGAACTGAAGTATGCAATTAATCGCGATATATTTTTTGAAATGTCTGAATTTAAAGAACAACAGTGTTCCGTACGGTTTCGAAACGGCACTTTCGTACGTGTTTATAGTGGCGTGCACTAGACGCCGGAGCTTTACTCGATGAGTGCGTTCTATTGGGGTAGCAACGGGCAGTGTCGTGTCTCATGGCGAACGTGTCGACCCTCTTGACATTACTGCACAGTGTCCCTCACCGCCGCGGATTCTTTCCGCTTGTGAGCTGCGGCCAACGAGGGGATTTGGTCCGCGACGGAATGACCTGGCTCAATACCACGCAAAAGACAAGGCCGGTGCATGAGGTCATCGTTGGTGGATCCCGCCCCAAGCGGCAAACAGCTCAACGAGAGTACGGCACAAAGCGGCACATCGTGCGTCTTGGCGTCGCCGCGTTCTAGCGTCTCGCTCGTTGTGAAACGCCGCAAAACGCGCTGGCGGCGACGCTGACGCGAGCTAGGCGACGCTGTGCCGAACCACTAATGCTAAAGTGTTTCTTTTTTAGGGTGGAAAAGGGGGGGGGGGGGGGGGGGCGGAGGCTTGTCTTGTGGGTGGCATTGTCTGACTACACCGCCGCCGGTGACGCGGACTCACAGATGCATCCGGCAGCAATCATCTTGGTGGGCAGCGGCGGCGTGTCGTTGCAGTTGGGGAATGCCGGCTGGACCAGGTACTTGGCGAAACTGAGCGCCATGATGCCCAGGCCGGCGGGCTTGAGCAGGAGCACCGTGGTCCAGGCGTGCAAGAAGGCCGGCACCGGACGCAGGCCTCCCTTGGCCGGCGGGTCGCCCGCGAACGCCGTCAGGATGTAGATAAAGTCTCCTCCCGACTTGTGGATCATCGTGCCCAGCTCGGCCAGAGAGAGCGCGCCTGGGAGGCGGCATTGTCAGTGTCAGAGGCCATGGGACAACGGCCGCGTCAGTCAAGTTGGCTGTTCGAGCGCTCGTTTCCCACCAAAAATGCATAGTCACGACGCTCTCACCGTTTAGCCGGTGATACCAATGACATAAAAAGACGAAGCGCTTTCGGCGCCAGCTCGACTGGCTAGACACTCCGGATTATAAAGACTTAAAAATGGCTGCAAGTATCCTGCCCCGCGATGCGTCCGGAACATCGGGCACTGGTCTTCCTTCAATCATCAGTGGGAAACTCGCAATTGGAGAACGCCTGTCGACGTTCTCCGATCACAAGGATGAGCTCGCGGGAAACACTGGCGGTGATCGACATGCAGATGCATTTACTCTCGATAAGTGCGCTCGCTCGAGTCGGTATAAAAGACCCGTCTGTTCGTAAACCCGATCGTATGAAGACAACTCTGACAATACTGGCACTGTCCATGGAACGTACAGCGCGTGGAATAGGTACAGCGTCGCGCGACATTTTCGCTTCCGGTCCCTTTCAAAACAAGTCCAAATGCGTCCTAGTTTAAACCCTAAGCTGATGGAAGGGAAACGTACAGCCAAAAATGTTGGCTTTTTTTTTTCTTCTCATTTTATTTTCCTAGTTTTAGGGTTTAAAGTTTACAACATTTGCGCCAAGCTGTGCAGTGTGCTGAACTTCGCCAAAATGTGAACAATACAAGATTTCGCCAAAAGTTCATTTCTATTCCTCAGTATTGAAACTATTACGGCGTGCGCACCTCGTGCGTTTGTTTACCCCCCAAATGCGTCCACGTGCCTTTGTTTCCCTACGCGTCCACGTGCCTTTGTTTCCCTACGCGTCATATACTATATACATGTTTTCCTCTCTTTGGCGTGCTTCTCCTTGCATTCGGATGCGCCGAAGACGCATTGTGGAATACTTGCTCGCCGTATTGCTCCGTTTCCGCTACACTGGCGGGTCATTACGGTTAGATTATAAAAACATATTCCGAAAACTTTTGTTCTTTGTATGCAAATAATTACTGTACGATCGGACCTTCGCAATGAACACTGGCCGTAATCGGAAGTTTTGCAATATTTCTCACTGTCCAGGGTCTGCTTGGACTGGTTCGTTAGTTCCGTTAAGTGCTCCTCTCACCGCGGGCACTGGTGCACCGCGGAGAAGACACATCCGCGAAATGGACGCCGCGATTCTGCAAATGTCGCTTCTCTGCAGCGCAGCGGCGTACTCAGCGGAAAACACTTCTCAAAGCGGGATGGTGCACGCGCGGGTGTCAGGTACAAAAATAAATAAATAAATAAATAAATAAATAAATAATGCGAATAAAACGTTTATAGCTTGCAGTGAAATTTTCTAAATAAAAACGTGTCTATTATGCAAAATTGTATGTTAGGCTGGTTCACACTGTCCCGTTTCTTACGTTACGAGACGAAACGAAAGCTTACGTATATATTAAGCGAGGCTACCAGTTCAAGGAGGTAGTCTGGCACGCGAAATTCGAGACACGAATGTTTCGCTGTCTTATACGCAACGTAGAAAAACGTAAGGAAATAACGTAACGTAAGAGTTCTGACAACACGTGAATTTGTTTTCTTTTTTTTAATGTAATAGTTTTTTTTTAGACTTAACGAATTATATTTGGGTAATAAGTTTAATTAATATCTCAAATCTTACGTTTGCTTCCCATCTCTACGTAAGCTTTTGGTTGTTCAAAAAGGCCGCACCCAATAAATAATTAAGTTAAAATTAAATTATCATTAGCAGTGCAGGAATAGAAGCTTGGGAATACACTTAACCCTATACCGGTTGCGCTAAGTCGGAGCAAACTTTTTTTTTTTTTTTGGGGGGGGGGGGATTTTTTAGCAAGGTGCATATTTATTGCATACATGCTGATTTTGTATCGTCATAAAACTTAAGAGTGTTTATACATTTAAAATCCTCTTGACTTGCGTAATGATTTGAATGTTTTATTCCTGAACTGACATAAACTTGCAGTTTTATTACAATGTTCAGAACGTTAAGAAAACATTCACTAAGAACATTCATTAAGGAGCAAACATTCATTCAAAACAATCATTTGAGCGTCATGCTCAAAAATATTTCCTTGAAC
Source organism: Ixodes persulcatus (assembly GCA_013358835.2). NCBI lineage: Eukaryota > Metazoa > Arthropoda > Arachnida > Ixodida > Ixodidae > Ixodes > Ixodes persulcatus. The sequence continues at coordinate 515,720 of JABSTQ010010161.1, forward strand.
TAATATTTAGTATATCCCGTACATATTATAAAATATTGTCTCGTATATGTTACATAATATATGCGGGACACCATTCACCAGTGCCAGTAATTGATAAAATTTACGTGAGAAGTATTTTTCGTTCCTCTTATCTTCAGACTGCTTTTCGCTCACTAGCGGCTCGAGTAGACGTACTGGGATTGAGATGATCGCGGCGCTTTTCGCCAGCGCATGGAGGGGATCTGTTATCAGTTTCCAGGTCTTACGTAAAAAAAAGTTCGACTGTGGCCCCGAACGTTTTGTATAGTGCTCTGGTGACTTAAGCTGACATTGATTGGAAAGGTTGGCTGCTACACAGGATGTCTGTGTCAGTCCGGCCGTGGTCTATATGCGAAATGCTTCTGATAAAAGCCGCATCGTGGCGCCACTGTTTTGCGCACGCTTCCAATAAGCAGGTGTTCCAAACGCGGCATCAGTAATGGGGCTTAATAAACAAACGGAATGTCTCTTGTCGCCCATTAGCGTTGTCGTATCTGGCGCTCTTAAGCCCAAATAACAGACAGGTGAGTGCTTAGGGAGAATTAAAGTGTCCGCTTTAAAATGGATGCTAATGGATGGCTGTACGGGGGTGGGAAAACAAAGAAGGCACACTGTAAGTTGCACAGGTCAACACATGAATTCCATAGCATTGGGAGGGGAACAAAAATAGCATACTTTAAAATTGACTTCTTCGGCTGCTCCAAAAGGGGCTCCAAAATGATTCGGACCAATCGGATCACTGTATCTTGTGTCTCGAACGGCTCGCGTGCATCTTTCTCTTCTTGCAACACGCGTGTCATATATTTTCCGAGTTTTTTTGTTGTCGCTAGCAAATAGACCAATCATCGCGAGTCGTGGGAACATTGGAAACGAATCAGCGACATGCGCCTCTCCTCTACTGGGGTTGACCACTGCGATAATAGGAGAGCCAGCCCAGCAACGGTGTTTCTCCACAGTACGTGCGCTACTTAGAAGTAGAATGTTCACGAAACAGCACAGGAGAGGACGCGACACGGCACACACAAGGAAGCGCACCTCGGCACATACAAGTTGCGTTCACTCGTTGTCGTGTCATTTTTTTCCCAGTTGTCTCGCGTATTTTGAACTTGGAAGCAGCGCGCGTCCCTTTGATCCGATATCCACAGTCTCTAAATGCGCTACTCTCCGCCGCCATTGCGGACTGGATTAGCCACCTGAAGAGATTGTCACCGTCGAGGACCCCGTTAGCTTTGACGAAGCTACTTTCAACATGAATATAATGCCCATTCTCCTTTTTAACATCTCGGTTCACTGAGAACATTGGAAATAAACAACTGACGGGCGGGTAAAAGATTTTTCGTGGCGTAAGAAAAGCGGCACAAGTATTTTTGACCATGGCGTCGTGCGGCCGCGTATACGTAAACTGGCGACAGGCATAGCTGCAGCCATTATTAGGGAGTTTTAATAGATCGTTCAATTGACTCCGATGACGATACAATGCATGCGCAAAAATGCCAGTGAGAGAATTGGAGGTCGCTATCGGAACGACCTACTAAATCTCCCCGTTACACTTTCCGACGCTCCACACGTAGTGTGAGCTCGGTGTTTCTTCGATTGTCCTTCGGCTGCGCACGCGTGAACGAACCTCGTGGAAGTAGCCCAAGCGTTACAAACGACAAGGACCTCAGTTTCGAAGAGGGTCGATTGAAGAAGGGCACTCGGCGTCGGTAAACCAAAAGGTTCGTCTGGAAAGCATCACAAACGCAACTTGAATTTCGCACAAAAAAAAAAAAAAAAAAAAAAAACTTTTTCTTTTAGGGCGATCTTTCTACAGCCAGCCGGCAACAGCCAGCCGGCGGGTTGTAACTTGGCAGAGGGTGAACGATAAGCCCCCCATTGCGTGCCGACTGTTTCGATACGCGCTACGTATCCGAGCGCAACGCACACATATTGGAGCATGACGCAGCGAAAAGCCCGATACTTCTTCGCAGTAAAAGCGCACTCCGTTGATACTTAGTCACGCTCCGATAGGCCCGCCAGGGCCGTAGTTTCCGCCGTACTGACATGTTATGAAATAACGGCTTCCTGGCCTACCCACTATTTATGGCTTAAGACACTAGGCTAAGCGGCGCTACCAGAGTAATGCGGAGCGTAAGTTCGTCTGCTTCTTTTGCAGGGGTAGTGGTGACGTCAGAACACCGAGCTCTGATTGACTCCGATTGAAGGATAGTGGGTAGACCTCAAGGCAGCTTGCTTTGAGGTCTACTCACTAGCCGCCACTTCCAGGACTACCCAATGTTTCTTGCTTCCGTCGCTAGATAGCGTCACATCAAACAGCATTGCAGGTTGCCTCTACTCCGTTTCCCATTAAGTCCGACCGCAGCCAACGATCCCAAGGGGCCACCAATCGAGCAACGCCAAAAGCGCTTTGTCACTGAGCTCATCGTCTTTGTGCGTTTCCTCTCACCGGTTATAAACCGATCACGCATAAACAAAGCGCGGGATCACGCTGCATTCGCTGTCGGCGTGATTGATTTAGCCGGTGACGAGTGCCATGACGATACACTTTTGGCGCTGCTCGATCGGAACCATCGGATAGTAGCGTTGGCTTGCGGTTGGACCTGTACTTCGTTTCAGCTTCAGTACAGACGCAGCCGACGCTACGAGCTAATGGGACCAATCCGGTAGCGTCAAAAGCGCGAGTCACTGGGAAATTTTCAGTTTATGATTGGCTCACCGAGGATAGGACACGTACAGAAACATGACGAACTGCATGATGATGACTTTTGACGCTGGCTGATTGATACCATCAGCTCGTAGCGTCGGCTGCGTCTCGACTTAGGGTGAAATGAAGTATAATGCGAAACGGAGTATCAGCAGAACATCGGCTGCTCTTCCAAAATTATTTCGTTTTTTTTTTTTTCGTTTTTTTGTTTGTCAGCTTTTCCAGCCTCTGGTCTCGCCGCCTGCCTTGCCTTCGTTGTTATTGTGCATTCGTGGCTCGAGAGTCCAGTAAACTCGAAAACTAAACGAAAGACTTCCTCTGTCACTCGTATGGCCTGGCAGCAATCATAGTTCGGGTACGCAAATGTGTGTGTTTCATTGGCTCGTGTAACCCGCGGAAATGTAGAAGTAGAAGCCCTCAACCCCGTACATGCCGCCGTTTTCTTTCTTTATTTTTTTTTCGATTTAATATATTATGGTTGCCTATTGTTTCCTGTCCGCCACAATGTCACCGTGCGATCAGACCCTCCAGAAATGTTTTGCAACCCGCCCAATGAAACCGCAACAGCCATCAAGGCCAAAGCGCTGGCGCCGACTCGCACGCATGAGCGGTAATAAGAGTGGGATATATGTATGCGCATATAGTCTCATGGTTCAGTCGAGTGAAGCTATCATTTTAAGTGCGCTAAAGCTGTGCGCACAAATGCGCGAGAAGCGGTTGCATGGCACTCGAAATATTCGCGCGTGTATTCGGGAAAAATGAACCCGGCTGAACGGACAATTATCGTACGTATCTGAAGACAGAGCAAAGTTCTGGGGCCGAGGCCCCAGATCGTTCGTCTCGAATCAGCGACGCCATTCAACAGAAGCAATATAGGCCAGGAGCTGCCAAGAAGGCTTTTTAACTGACGCGTAGAAAGAAATGTTTTTCAATCTGTAGTTTAAGGTGTTGACGTAAGAACGCCGAGCTCTGTTTCGAATGATGAGTGGGTATAGACTGTCGAACGCTTTCGACTGTTAAACGCCGGCGTCCAGCGTTCCGCGTTCGCGTTCGAAGGCGTTTGAACAGTGGGTAGAGACAAAGACAGCTAGCTTGAGGTCTATTCACTAATCATTCGAACCAGAGCTCGGCGTTCTGACGTCCCCTCTCGTCTCCTCCTCTCCCTCTGTTTCTCGGCGCATTGGTTGTTGGAGCACAAACAAAAATAAAAATAAATTTTCGAGGCCGGGGGCGTACATATGTACGAACGCGACTGGTTAAACGACAAATCGATGAGAGTATGGCCCGCGTTAGGAAGCATCATGCTCAAGGTTTGTACGAAGCACGTGTTTACCTATTGTTTTCTTACGTCAGACGGCCGGTGCTCCACACAAATCCCTGAGCGCGACACTTCCAGCCCGCGCGGGGAACTCAACGCCGTGTTTGAAGGGTTTCGAGCGTGCATTTGGCGACCCGTTGTACCAAATGAGACAGATGAGCCACGGAAACGTATTTGGCAAAAGTCAATCGCTTTGAATTTACTCAGCCGTGACATCCAGAGTACTAAGAGCAACATGAATATCTTGTCAAAGACACGATGTCTAAAGAGCTAGACTACTTAGCCTTAGTGAAGTTCTTCCATCCGACACCATAAATGTAGGAAGGGTGTCGGGTCGATGTCTCTCCGTGGAATCGACGCCATCAAGGTTCGAAACAAAATGCTTTTACCCCACGTACCCATTATGGCGGAGTAGGTGGCATAGGTGACAATTCCAACGTCCTCCCATTTTTCCTTTCATCTCTTTCGGTATCTCGCAGCAGAGCCTATTCTTTTAGGTGGCTTTGCTCCAGATATTTTTCTTCCTACGTCACTGTCCTGAAGCGCACGGCTGTTAGGGGTGTCCATCATTTTGCCGTCTACTTTTTACAGACTCTGTGTTTCAGTACGCACTGCATTATAGCCTAGTTGACGTGGAAGTTTAAAGTACGGTTCTTATATCGCACGTATTTCACAAAATTAGATTACGCGTCGCAGACCTAACCTCGTGCTGCTGTTCTACGACGATCATCCAGATGACAGCCATTTTGATAGAAACTAGCGCGCCCCTGTAGGCCGTCAAAGTTGCGGATAAGGACGTTAAAACGAGCTAGAACCGTTGCAAGGCCCTCAACTAAACGCTTTTTTGGATAACGCCTCCGCAACTTTCCGAACACACGGAGGCGATCATCGACGAGAGAGACCCAGCATGTGGAGAAAGACGGACTGCTGCCTGAAACCAAACCCGACGAACGTAATCTCTAAGCGTCTCGGCCGTATAGAGATAACATCGCAATCATATGGGGCTCGTAGAGGTTGAATGTACTGTTGTCGTGGCCGTGAGTATAATTACAGTCAGGTTTCTGGCTGAGTGCCATTGGCTTAAACAAAAGACTCAGGGCGGTCAGGGTCGCAGGAACGACGCATCCGTAGTTCCGCAAGAGTCCATATAGATTCGAAGCGACGCCGCAGACGCCTCGTGGACGCCAATAAACATCCAGACTCAATTAATAATGGCCAGCAGTCGGTCGATATACTAGCATAATCGTCATTGCATCGAGTGGCGTGCTCCGAAATGTTGTCGAAACGTGTCGAGATGTACAGCTGCAACGGAAAAAGAGTAGCACAAGTGACCGACAACCGGAGCGGCAAAATCGCGATGTCTTATCGCGGGGGTGGCCGACAGAAAGCAGCCCATCCTAAAACTCGTGGTGGTGGTGGTGGTGGTTGACCGTTGGGGTTTAACGTCACCTAGGTTAGCCTAGCTCTGATGTGCTGGCCTGGGCAGGTGACGAGCTCACAAAAAAAAAAAAAAAAAAGAAGCTAGTTAATAAAAAAAAAAAGGAAAAAAGGTATTGTAACAAAACAAGACCAAGAGCCTAGGCCTACTTTGGCTACAGGCGCCCAATCAGTTCTGTATGCCGTAGGAAAGTCAACAAAGCCTTGAAAATCCTCTGGCACTTTCGTCGGGGCCCTTCAGGGAAGAGCAAGTCGTCTGTTGTCACCTGGGTGCCTTCCTTAACCCGTTGACGCAGCACTTGCCGTTGGGTCTCGTATGCCGGGCAGACGCAGAGGATGTGGTGGATCGTCTCTTCTGCCCTGCATTGGGGACAGCTTGAACTCTGCCGTTTTCCCATTTTTGCAAGGAATTCGTTTGTGTAGGCAGTATCTGTCCGTAGTCGTCGCACCAGTGTCTCCGCTGCCCGGGAGAGGCCGGTCAGGGTGCCTTTGGGTAGAGATTTCTCCGGCTTCTCCTGTAGGAGATGCCAGCGGACGTCGAGAGCTGCCTGTTGTGGGTGTGCAGGTGTGGGGACCGTGGGGGGCAACTGATGTGCTTCCGCGGCGAGGCCATCCGCGCGTTCATTTCCCTGGATGCCGACGTGCCCTGGGATCCATTGGAAACAGACTGAAAAGCCACGCGCTTCCAAGATAGCTAGGGCCTTCCTTACAGCGGTCGTTGCAGGGTCTACGGTCTCGGCATTGGCTACCTTTTGGATGGCGCACCGGGAGTCTGTGAGTAAGACCATCGGTTGGGGCGGCAACCTGGCGGCCGCTAGGAGAGCTTTTTCCATGGCCACCAGCTCGGCTGTCGTTGAAGACGTGGGTGTGTGGAGTCTGCCACTCCACTCCAGACTTAGTTTCGGTATGTGATAGGCCGCTGTGCTGGAGGTTCGTGTGTGGTTTACCGACCCGTCCGTGTATAACTGCAGCTTTCCGCTGTGACGATCTTTCAGGTGGGCCTCCACTAATTCCTTGATGACAAGGAGTGGCTTGTCTTGTTTGGAGCGCAGGTACTTAATCCGTACCTCACTAGCTATCTTCGGCACTTCCCATGGTGGTGCCCTTGACTCGCTCTGTGGCATCGTTAGGGGGGCCGCGACTCGAAGAAAAACTTCCACCACCTTGCTCCATGACGCTGTCGTCCGGTCCCGAATTCTACGAAGGAACCATCTGCCTGGGTGGGTTGTGGACAGCCGTGCCAGTTGGAAGAGGCTTCGTTCCCAAGACTGTCTCTCGAGCGGCTCTAACCCCGCCTCATGAAGGACCAAGTTATTCTTGGCAGCTTTCGGGATCCCCAACGCCGTGCGAAGTCCCTGGCGGTGCAGTTGTTCCAACCTCTCCAGGTCCGTCGGGGATGGGGACATGTAGGGCAGCCTGTACAGTATCCTTGACGTGACAAGCGCTGTCTGGGCGGCCAGGATGATTCGTTCTGTGCAGCCCCATGTGACCCCAGTCATGCGGCGGACTGCATTCATGGCCGGCCTGCATGTTGTGACGGTCGCCGCCGCGGCTTGTGCCCATCGCAGCCTGTCTGTGAGGACGATTCCTAAGAACCGTTGGCTTGTTACGCGTGTGATCCTTTCTCCTGCCAACTTGATGTCTGGTGGGCGAAAGTGGCGTCCGTTCCCCCGTATGGACATCCAGGCTGTCTTATCTCTGGAGAGGTTCAGCCCCGATTTGGTTAGGAAGTTGTCCACAGCGTGGATGGCGTCCTGTATGCTCCGCTGGATCTGAGAGGTGTAAATGCCCGATACCCAGAGACATACGTCGTCTGCGTATAGCGATATCTGCACCGGCAGGGGCGTTGGTGGGATGGAGCACGGTAGCTGGGCCATCACGATGTTGAAGATCACCGGACTCAGCACGCTTCCCTGAGGCAACCCTCTGTGAAGCACCCTTGGTGACGATACTGTGCGTCCAGAGCAAACTTGTATTTTTCGCCCCGCCAAGAAGTTCGCTAGGAAGGCTTGGATTTTACCTGTAAGCCCCGCCTCGGTCAGTCTGCGGAGGATGGTAGAAAGTGGGACGCCATCGTAAGCCCGCTCCACGTCGAGGAAGACTGCAACCGTGTTTCTTCGTTTATTCTTGTTCTCCTCCAGGTCACTCGTAAGGTCCAAGATACTGTCCTGGGCTGACAGACCTCTCCTGAAACCAGTCATACACTCGGGGAGGAGGCAGTGTGCATCCAGATACCAGCGAAGGCGTGCTTGCACCATTCTCTCAAACACCTTGCTTACGCATGACGTTAGCGACACCGGGCGGTAGGACTCCGCCTTGCCTGGGGGCTTTCCTGTCTTGAGTAGGGGCACTACGGTTGCCAATTTCCACCCGTCGGGTACGTCGCCAGTGTCCCATATGGTGTTGAACCAGGCAACGAGGGCTTCTTGTGCGTCATCCGGAAGGTTCGTGAGTGCCTGGTATGGGATTCCGTCGGGTCCCGTTGCACTCTTTTTCCGGCATCTCCGGAGAGCACTCTCAAGTTCCTGGACGGTAAAAGGTGCGTCTAAGGGCCCAGGGGACAAATTTGGAGTTCCCGGTTTTCCTGGCGCTTCGGCAGGGGCGTATAGAGCACACAATCTCTCTGCTGCCAGCTGCTCTGTTATGTTGGCCGCGAGTGCTAAGACCTGCAGAGCGTACCTTGTTCTGCAGCTCCCAGTCATTGCACCTAGGACTCTCCAGAGTTTGGGCAACGATGAGTGAGCGTTGATGTTCCTGCACATCAGCTTCCATCGAGCTCTGACCAGCGCCTTGGCGTGTCGTCGTAGCTTTGCCGACACTCTGTTAAATCGGGTCTTGTCCTCCGGGTTCTTCGTTCGCCGGTACTTTCGTTGAGCCCTTGTTCGCGCCGCCTGCAGGTTCAGGAAGGTAAGGTCGGGATTTGGCAGCCATTCAGAGATGCGCGTCGTGTGTGTTGCCTCCTGCAGAGCCTGAACGATGGCTGTCGCAATGTCTGCACGGCTTGTGTCCAACGCTGCGCGGAAAACGTCCCAGTTTGTGCATGACCGCACGACCTTCCTGACCATCTGGCACCCCTTGACGGTGATTTGGATAGGGAAATGGTCGCTCCCTCTGGTGTCCGGGGCAGTTGCCCATGCCAGCTCGAGTGTTGGTGTATGCGCCGTGACATCGATGGCGCTATACGTGCTGGGAGGCCTGAAAAAAGTGGGCCCACCGTCGTTTGCCACGACCAAGTTAAGCTCCTCCAGCATTTTCGTGACGGCGTCCCCCCGTTTGTCCGTTTTCCGACTGCCCCATGCTTCACTGTGCGCATTGAGGTCGCCACACAGGAGTAGGTCCCCGTCGATGTTCTTGCACCATGTCAGAAGGTCATCTGTTGGCCACTCCGTACCGTCCGGCCGCACGTACCCCACGAGCACATGGAAAGTCCTTTTGCCGATGCTGACTCTTGCGGCCACAAACTCCGCCGACAGGGTACACAACTGACTGGTGTCCACTTGAAAGTAAGGCACTCCTTGTCGTATAAAGAGCGCCGCACTTCCATGGGGAAAACTGGGGATGGATTGCGTCGTGAGCTTCACGTACCCAGGTAGTGTCCGCTTCCCCGGAAGGCCGGCTTCTACGAGTGCCAGCACTGGGCTTGGGTAGCGTTGCAGATGCAGGGTTAGTTCGCTGTGTCTGGCCGTAAGTCCCCGGCAATTCCACTGTAGCACGGTTGGTACGTCCTGTCCCCCCGTCCTATGGCTGGGCTGTCGCCCTTCCTTCAAAGTTGGAGTACTTGTTGAGGTATCTTGCGTCTGTCGACTCACGATACCCGGCTTAGGCATTCTGTGTGATGATTCCTTCAAGACTCTCCCCGACAGCATCTAGTACCTCCAGGGCGAATTTCGCTTCCGGTGTGTGGCGCCGTGCTTGTGCCAGTTGTCGCACCGCCCTGAAGAGCCGTGAAACCATCCGTAGTAGGGCAGCGTCTGTAGCCTCTCCCGTCGATGGGGTCTTGTGGCGTGCATCTCGTGCCACGTGGGCAAAAGACTGGCGTCTCTCCACCTGCGCTGTTCCTTCTGGTTGGCGTGCTTGCTTGCTTTCCGTTGGTTCAGAGCGGGTTACGTCCTTGTGTCCCGCCATCTCTTTCGCCCCGGTTTGTCGGGCTGCTAGCGGCGGGAAATCGTCTTCTGGCAGTCTTGCCCGTCCCTTTGAACTCTGGGCTCCTGAGGCTGTTGTAGGAGGTGCGCCCCGCCGGCTGGCTACTTTGTCCGTGTTTTGCTTTCGTACCGCTGCTCTTGCTTCCGTGTGGGTGGAGGCCGACCTGGCGCGCTGCTTGCACACTTTCCGCTCTTTCCTCAGGACGGGACACTCCGAGGAAGTGGCGGCGTGGTCCCGTCGACAGTTGACGCAGCGAGCGGTCTCGCTCTCGCACGTCGATGTTTCGTGATTACCTGAGCACTTCGCGCACGTTCGTTCTCTCTCACAGACGGCGGCGATGTGGCCCATTCTATTGCACCGGAAACACTGCAGAGGACGAGCCACAAAAAGTGCAACCGGGTGACGCACGTATCCCATGGGGACATATTGTGGAAGGTCCCTGCCTTCAAAAGTGACCCTGACCGTCGTTGACTTCCCCAGGCGCCGCACGCCGAGGATGTGAGCTGGGGCCCGCATGCTGTTGTAGATGTCTTCCTCGGACAAACCTTGATCTACGTCGCGAACAACTCCTGCGATGTGGTGTGTCGTCCATGGTACGCGGGCCTCGACTGGTATGCCGCCGAGCTTCTTGACGACTAGAAGTTTAGGCACAGCCTCTTTCCTGTGAACATCGACCGCTATCACGTTCTTTCGGCCGTTGACCCGTATCTCCTTCACTTGGCGAGGAGCGATGACGTCGAAATGAGCGTTTAGCTCTACCCTGTTGAACTTCCGGACGTTTGCTTTGTCTGTCGGCCAAAACAGCACCGTAAGCCGGGCTTCCGTGTTCCTGGCAGCCGGTCGCGATTCCTTGGAGACTACTGTGTCGCCGCTGTTGGTCGAGCCCCGTCGACTTTTCTTCGGGCCTACGAGGGTGAAGCCGTCGTCCCCTTCGCCCTTGTTGCTGGCATGTGTGTTCGTCCCATCTTCCAGTGCCGACTCCGCCTCGGAGGAAAAGGATGCTACTGACGCATTCGATGACGGGGTGGGGCTCAAGTCGCGGTCCCTTTTCCGGTATAGCCGACCTGGTGTAGCCGGTGGGCCTCGGTCCTCATCCATGGGGCTGGGGCTTTGATGAGTGCCCCCCGAAGCGGCCGCCATGCTTGTCAGCCGGTCTCGCCGCTCAGTGGTGCAGGGGTTGTCCCTCGTCAGACAATTTGCGAAATCCGGTACGATATACCGCCCCGGTGATACGCTTGGCGACGCTTGACGACGCGATACTGTACACGAAAAGCTTCTGCAAAACGGTAAGAGACTACGCAGCAGCGCACTCAACCCTAAAACTCGAATTTCGAAAGCTATCTTATCCCTCAAATTTCTGCCGGCCACCCCCGCGCTGAGAGATGGAACGTGACTGGCACTCTCACTATCGGCGCGCTCGGGAACAATAGCGCCGCGTGTTGCGATTTCGCCGCTCCGGTCATCGGTCACTTGTGCTACTCTTTTTCCGTTGCAGCTGTACGGGTTAATTTGGAATAATGCGAGGATATATGTATTTAACTGTTTATGATACAATCGGTCGGGGTTACAAGAAGCGTCTCGTCTGGTCTGCGACCGCGCCAAATGTTTGTGGCTTCCAGGCGTTCCGTGCTTCTCCGTGGCCCGCCGCTCGGCTTTCCCCTCCCGATGTCTCGGAGGGTTGCATCCGCCGTTGTTTGAGCTCAGCTGGTCGTGTTCGCTACATACGGCGAACATGCACGTATAATACACGGCAACGTTCGCCACACACGGCAGACACGCACATAATACACAGCACGTGCGAGTCCCCATCGAGACTGAGATGCAGATCCGTACAGCTGATACCATCTGGACGAAGCTACGTTTTATATCTGCTTGAGGGATAAGGCAAACGTGAGAAACAGAACCGCCAGAGGTTTTGCGAAAGGCATGTCACTTATTTATGGGACCGTAGGATGCATCTGCGTCCTAGTGTTTTATGACTTCCGGTTCTCGCGCGACAGCTCTGCTTGGTATCGCGTCCGTCCTCTATAGCATCTTGACGCGCTCCGAGCACGAGGATGTTTGCTGGCTAGTGCTCTCTCGCTCTTTCTCTCTAGAAACGGCGAAGACGGCTGCACTTCTTGCAGATGCACCGTGAACGAGCTAAAGAAGATTTCTAAATAACAAAATCCGAGGGAGCTCTATCTCTACGTGATAAAAGCGGAAGTGCACAGAATGTGCGGTGGAATTTGTTTGATGCTTGTTACGTTTTTTCCCGGTAAATTTAGCGGGGAAGTTGGTGGGACAACAAATTCAGGTTTTAATGCTAACTTTAGTGGAGAAAGTACGTGTTACACTTTTAGCTTACACTTTTTAAAACTTTTTTTTTTAATGAATTTTGTATTTTGAACACTTTCTGCGTAAACAGGCAGATATGGGCGTTGACACGTTTTGAATTAATGAAAGCAAAAATAATTACATTTCTTACCTTAAAACAAAAGTGAACACAAGCTGCATAAAAAGGGGAACGAACAAAACTGCCGCAGCGCACCGGCACTGGTTGCCCGCGATTTCGTACGCAGAAATTGGCCCGTTATTTCAAAATTGCGTGCACTGTTGAGGGAACCACAGACGCGAGCGCAGTCTTTCTAAAATGGTTTCGTAAATGCCCCCCGTGCAAATAACCAAAACAAAAAAAGAACAGACTGCAGATGTACGCTTTTGTACTCGCGTATCCTTCACAGCACTTCAGGCAACTTGTGAGATGGCGTCAAGATGGTGCCAAGCGTAGAGCCAAGCTTATACAAAATAGACTATGCGCAAAAATCTGGAACAAATTGAAATTTGGGATTCGCCATAGTCTTATTTTAGTCATTTACTTTGAATCTCCCACCCGGACAAAGCGAGCTCGTGCAGCTCACGAGACTACACTGGCATGCACCCTGAAGCTTTGAAATTTTGCCAATCGTCTATCGCAAGCACAGCATCCATCACTGATTCTTCATGTGTGCCGACGCGTGAAGCATTAACTCGAAGGTAACTTTAGCAAGCTTTGCAATCACACGTGATTGAGTGCACGACCAGAGACATCGCAGCGGCTAGAATGAGTTACGAGAGCCAGGAGGTCACTATGTGATCAGCGAGGCCCCCAGCGAACAATGCAGACACGTAGATTTGTTCATCCACAGGTGACGACGGGTCATGGGGTGATTCTGAAGTGTTCATACAATTGCTGAAGACATCCACATTAGGGAAAGAAAACCTTGGAGGGGTTTGACCTCTCGCTCGTAGCCTTCATTGTGTATGAATGTGAACGGAGCGCGATGGCGCTCTTCGCTGCAGTGGGGTTATTGGTCAAATGTCAAGGACTGTATTTACTCGAGGAATAACCGCACTGTTTATGAAGAAACCCTGAAGGTTCGCTTTTCCGCGGAGCACGCAGATTGCCAATGACCGCGATCGACAGCATGATTCCAGCTGTTTACAAGACAGAGACGACGTGTTCGTGCGAAGATACCATCTGTGAAGATTGCATTTGTATGGAGAGTCGTGTTCTCGATCTGGTTTTTCGCTATGTTATTTATGCGCAACGCAATAATTCGCTGTATATGTGTTCTGTGGGAAAGTAGACGCAAGGGCCTTGTTCATTAATAGTGCGGCAATTAATCGAGTAAATACGGTATAGGAATTTAGAGAAACTAGTAGCATTCACTAGTTTGACTCGCCTGAACGGGAAGCTGTCTGAGCGGGCTCAGAGATTCGACAGGCGGTCCTAATCCGCGTGTGCTTATGTGCGCCATGGAAACATCTCCGAGCTCGCACTCCCAAATTATCGTTGTTATTTCGCTGAATTAAAGTTGGTAGAAGGCGAATCATATACGCTCTATTTTACATCACCAGCTTGACCAGGCAAGGTTCCGAACGAGGATAGAATACAGTAGGTGTACGTGCTGTTTAATGAAAATGAAAAGAGTATTCCGTGACTGTTTTAGCAGTACAACCGTCTGACGGCACAAACGATAAAAACAAGAGAATTTCAGTAGACCGTTCCTATACCTCGTATACCCCCGATAACGATACGATGCATGCGCAAAGGCGGCGACAGAGTATCGGGTATCGTTATCGGAGTCATCGGAACCATCTACTTCTACTGACAGCTGGGCACATAGCCTCTCGACGGCCGGGACATCATCAGGTGATATGCTCGAAGAGAAAAAATAAAAACACAAAGCGCTTTCGCACGTCCGTCTAGGCAATAACCAAGTGAGACACAAGACACCGACAGCTGTACATGGAGCGGGCGTCTGCATCGTGCATCACGCAGGCGTACACCGCCAGCGTATCGGCCGGCCTCGGAAAGTGGCCTCGTTGCAACTGATCTTCGCGAGGTGTTGCGGCGACTTACCGAAGAGCGAGAGCACACCGCAGCCCGCCCACACGATGAGGCTGAGCCCGACGGAGCCCGACCGCTCCAGGACGCCCTTGGGAGACACGAAGATACCGGAACCTGCAAGAGGGAGTCGTGAAGAGCTCGCCCGCAAGCGGAGAAAGCAACACAACGCGTTTCGTGCTTCTTCGGGTCAGCCTCGAACGAGCTCAAATTAGAAGTCCCTCACAGGATGAGAAGGGTAGGGAGGTCTTTCGGTTGTTCCGCCTCCAGCGCGCGCACCTCCAGCGTGCACGCGCAGTCAAAGCACGACGGAAGGCAACGAGCGCGTGCTGGAGGCCGGGCATGCGGAGGCCCCGCCCTTCTCATTCTGCCAGTGACTTTAGCTGATTTATTGAAATTATAGTCTTCATCTTCATCTGCCCTGTGCCGTACGCGTTTTTTTTTTTTTTTTCTTTTTGCTTGGTACCCTTATACCGAAAATCGAGCGATGTTGCCAACGTCTTTGCAATGGTACATAACACGTAATTCCGCAGTAAAGTACATCAGGGGTCCTAACTTACACGGCGGGACCAAGCGGGACAAGGAGACCGGGACATCGCCACCTGCTGCGATTGACCAGCTCCGCACCGCTGACCAATCGCAGCAGGCGGCGATGTCACTGTCCCTTGGTCCCGCCGTGTCTATTGATTAGGGCGCCTGCTCTGTTCGTGTGTATCACGGGCTCGGATATTTGTGCGCTGTAACTGTCGCAACATAAGATCTCCAGAAAAAGCGCCACCCACAACGCGCGCTCGTTGCGTTCCGTCGCGTTTGGCTGCGCGTGTACAGAAGTCGCGTCTGGCTGCGCGTGCACACAAGCGCCATCAAAGGTAGAAAGCTCGCGCTGGAGGCGGAGCTCCGCAGATTGGCAGATCCTACGCTACAACATCCCATAGGAAACGTCGCAATCATGTATTCACTGGCGTCTGTTTGTAGACAAGCTCGCTACCACCCACTATCGGCGGACCACTACGTTTTCTTCCTTTGTTTGCCTGTTTCGCATTAATTTTTTTCCGAGCTCCTCGCAGAGCACGCAGGTTTTTAAAATTGCTCTAGATCCACGAAGAAACATCGTCTTTCCCAATAGCTGTGGCTTGTGGAGGAGTGCAGAAGCACACTACCGGAAGCCTCCGAGAAGCCCTCGCGTTATCGGGTCACGCCGAACACAGTGAATAGACTCAGATTCTCACTGACAGGATGAAAACGGCAGGGAGGATTTTTGAGTTGCCCCGCCCCCAGCACGAGCTTCCGACATTCGCTTGTGCACGTGCAGCCAAAGCAGGACAAAAGGCAACGTGTGCTCGTTGCCCTTTGTCGTGCGGGGCGCCTCTTTCGGCCGTCCCATACAGACGCCCTGGGGCCCTATGCTACACGACGGCACTGGCGTAGCTAGACCATCCGGCACCCGGGGCCCTGGTGTCTTTCGTAGCCCCCCCCCCCCCCCCCCCTCTCCATTCACTCCCTGATCCCCGAGATCGCAACCAGCCAGTAAAGTGGGGGAGGGCGTGCTGCCAGAGGTGCCCGCCCCCCCCCCCCCCCCCCCCCCCCCTCCCGTGACTGGGACGCCTAATACCCGGTTACTACGCAACTGCACGGCGGTACTAAAGGCCCATTCACTCGCAACCGAGTACGACCGAGTGAGACAAGATCAGTTTTAAAGCCTCTTGCGACGGCGTAGGACCAGATGCGCTGCTGCGGAGCAGGTCCTACACCATCGTAAGAGTTTTAAAAACCGGTCTTGTCTCAGCCGGTCCTACCCGGTTGCAACGCCTTAAAAAATCTAAAAAAAGAATTTTTTTTTTAAAGCCTGGTTTAAAGCGTGGCAAAAAATAAATTTGACGCGAAAAGATTTTTTTTTTTGCAATATTAACGGCGAGAGATTTATTTGAAATTCTGCGTGCAAAGTTCATGACGTCATGGAATGGTCATTCGCTCAACGAGATGGAAATTCACTCCTTCCACCCCAACGGGAAGGCGAAGCCGATCCACTTCTCCTCCAGGCGCCCGAAATGCCGAGAGAGAAAACAAGCGGAAAAGATATGACTACCGAATAAATCGCGTCTCGCGCAGTCAATATTGCTCTATTTTTTTTTTTTTTTTCGGGTAACATTATTTTTTAGGGGCGAAGCTCCTTAGGGGCTAGCCATGTCCGTATGTCCGTCCAGCGTCCGGCGTCGGGTTCTCGTGCTCGGTGCTCGTACTCGGTGCTCGTGCCCGTGCTCGTGAGCTCACGTGCTCACGTGCTCGTGTAGGGCAAAAAAAAAAAATGATGAAAAAAAAAAGATGAAAAAAATGACGAAAAAAAAAATATGTTTGCGCAGTCGACAGGATTCGAACCTGTGCGGGGAGACTCCAATGGATTTATAATCCATCGCCTTAACCACTCGGCCACAACTGCGGGACGAGTAGGGGGCTCTGAGATGTGGTGGTAACTCAAGAGCTGGGGATGTCATGGATGAAACGTTGCATGTAGCCGCTCAACGTCTATACAGGAGAGGGCGCTGCGGTCAAATGCGTATATAATCGCGTTAAACTTTGCATGCATTGGCTCAACGTTTATAGACGAGAGGGCGCTGCGGTCAAATGCTCAAATGCGTATATCACCACGTTCCATACCACACATTCTCTTTTTGACATGGATGAAAACGAACGAAAGGCTCGGCATGTTGCGGCTCAGCGTCTACGCAGACAAGCACCACCAGAGCATCGCCCCAATCAACATCATTCACCGTGTGGAGATGCGGTCAATTTTTTGACACGCTTGTCCCACCCACAGTGTTAAAAAAAAAAAAAAAAAATTTAGGGGCTTTGTAAGGGGCCGGAACAACGCCGTCTGCTGCGATTGGTCAGCGGCGCGGCGCTCACCAATCGCAGCCGACGACGTTGTCCCGGTCCCTTGGTTCCGCTTGGTCCCGCCGCGCCAGGTGCGCATCCACAATTGGCCCTCTCTCCCTTCCCCCATCTTATTCACAACGCTCAAGAAGAAGAAGCTTGGTCCCGCCGTGTAGCATAGGGCCCCTGCTCTTCTCATCCTTCGGTGATTGTAATGCGAAGCTTCGGGCTGCTACCATGAAAGGAGCCCTGAAGCGAGTTTTCTTCTTCCGCTAAATACTACTTAGAATCACTCCCTAAGGTTAATAACTGACTAAACTTGCCTTAGCTCTTCTTTCTATGCAATGGCAGTCGCCATGAAAATAGAGAAGTATGAGCATCGTCACCCCCTCAACTCGGAACCAGAATAGGCGGCCACGTGGCCTGGTACCTATCCTAAATCATAGCCACGCGCTGGGGTTGGCAAAGTAGAAAACGCGTTCTGAGCTCCAGGCATTGTTAGAGTTCGGCTATTCTCAGCACCCGGCAGTAGTTGGACACGAGCCACTACCCGAGTGTCCGCCGAGGCATTGATTGTTACGAGCCCAAGTCGAGTGCTCACGGAGTTCTCGTGTCCAATCCACGAGCCACGCTCGAGAGTCGTTAGGCGGGTGGTTTCGATCCCACAATTAGGTCAAGCTTTGCGAAGGCAAGACTGAAAGAAGTAGTCCCCTTTTATCCTTGCAATTTCACAATTTTATCGCGACAAAGAAGCTTTTGAATTAGTAGCGGTTTGTGCGAGTATACTTGGGCCAGACTAGGACCAGTACGCCCCTGCAAAGTCATGAACATTCCAACCCGATATCGTTTCTTGACCCCTTTAATGCGTGCGCCCGTGCGTTCTGAGATGTGCTTTTCCCGATTTACAAAGCGACAAATACGCGCGTGCTGACGTGCACAGATAGCCTGCTGGGCGATAGATTTGCCAACAGTGCAATCCGATGTTGACAAAAGAGTAACATTTGAGCTGCTCGAACCTGCCACTTCGGCGCAAGCGGGGAAGGCACGCGACAGACGCACCAACACCTAAAGTCCTAAAGTACTAGATGCCAGATACCCTTTTCTGCAACGATGTATACGTATATAGACAGTGCAGTTTTAATGTTTACAAATCCGCAGCGCACCACGCGCAATTTTGCAGCTTCTGAAACCGTGCGCGCGCGCCGCGGCCCGCGTCATATGCTCGAACGCTGAGGATGGCACAGGGCCAAGGATCTTCATATAAATGGGCACAAGCTCGTGACTCAAAAAAAAAAAAAAAGTGCTTTCGCTGCGCGAGTGTTCACGCAAACATATCATTTTACTCGGCTGGGCTCTCTCGTTTGCGTTATGTGCAGAGCTTTGAAAGCCACGAGCGCGACTGCGGTGCTCTTCAGGATGCTCTGTTTGTACGAGGATTCGCGCGAGGAAAGTAAACTTTGTTATAGGTATAATTTTAGACAGTTGGGAGTCCTCCAAAAGCGACGCGTCGTGCCCGTGCCTCCAACAACCCCGCAGATAACTTTGGCGCTAAACACGAGTTGCAAGCTAGAGATACAAGCAGCGCACTCTCGTTAACACAAACTTCAACGGCTCCACAAAGAAAGTGCAGTCCTCAGTTTCGACGCTTCATTGTTCCTCGTACATAATGGGGTATTCACACGAGGGAGAAATCCGCCACTTCGCCCCGCGGAGTGCGCGTCACGTGATGCTGACGACACGCATTTCTGAGACGGCGCAGTGACGTCGAGCTCCGAGACGGAGGTGCGGATGAAATTCCCAGACGGTACAAATACCATAGAGAAATACAGTCCAAACGTACAAAACGCTCCTCGACTCCGCGACGCTGGCTCCGCGCTGTTGCTCCGCGTGGGAGACGAGGAGGCTAGCCTCGCCGGCTGACGTCACGTCCGGGGTTTTGTCCCTCGAGTGAATTCCTCCAACGTTGCGCCAACGCACACCCTCTTCCTGACCCGCGAGCCCACGACCGGTGGAGCGTTCAGAGCGTTCCATACTCCGTTTCACGGGTGTCATACGGCGAAGGCTACGGCCCCAGTGAGCCAATCAGCGCGCCGGAGCGAGGCACGTGACAACGTAACGTCGGAGTGCTTTGCTCCGACGTTTCGCTCTTTGCCACGAAGTGGACGGACGCGGTTGGCCGGCATGGCCTGTACCGATCATGGTGCCCACGATGAGGGCCACGCCGCTGAGTAGCCCCACGCGTCGCTTGAGCTGCACCGTGCCCTCGCCCATGACCGCCACGTTCGCCCCGTGGTTCCGGGGGTCATCGTCGTCGTCGTCCGGGATGGCGCCGTTGGCCGCATGTCCGTTCCGTTCCAGCGGAGTCGTCGTGGGCTTGTACACTGCGCCAGACGGGAGAAGCGCCCAAAGCAGGCGGGTTACATTTGAAATAAGGACCAGGGAGAAGAAATGTATAAGTGACACGTCCCTATCCTATCTACAAATGAGTATGCATTTTTTAAACACGGACTGGGCAGATAGGGTAAACAGGGTTTTTGTGGCTATATAACGTGTGAATTTTCAATAAACTTCAGTTGAGAGTGCGCCTTGTCTTGTTTCCCTTCGACTGTGTCCCTGTATTTTTTCGGCGCTTTTTGTTTGCAATGAACCAACTGGCCCAAATCTCCACTTTATTACAGGTTAGTGCCCCATCAGCTGTCTCGCGTGAACGTGAGACAGATGATGTCACCTTCAGAATTTAAATTACGATTTAAACCACCATCTAAATGAGAACGCGACAGAACAACACGATCAAAACAATACGCGTCAAGACAGCACAGTCAAAACGTCAAGCGACAGAACCGCACGTACCAAAACAGCGCAACAACGTCAACACAGCACACGACGAAACAGCAATCATATGAGTGATGTGACGTTAACAACAACGTAGAAAAAAAAATAAAAAAAAGAGGCCGTTTTATAGAGGATAATGAAATTTTGTTAATGGAGTGTTCAAAGCTGCTTGGTCGCGTACTATTTTGATGTGTGCTGTTTTGACGCCGTACTATTGTACGGCGTCATACTGTACTATTTTAACCGTGCTGTTTTGTAGCGTGCTGTATTGTAGTCTGCATTTCTGTCGTGGTGCCAATTTAAATCACGCGGATTTTCTAAATGAATTTGAAACCGACCTTTTCCGAAACAAATAAGCTCGAAAACAATTTTTATTGCGATTTGGAGTTCGGTACTTTCAATGAAAACATTTATTTCTGACTTACATCGCAGAATCATTACGTACAACAGAAACAAAAAACAGCAACAACAATAAAATAAAAACAAAGTGATCAACGTCTGAGTGTTTTCTTTGACTCCACTGGTAGGCAGCGCTTCAGGACGAAAGTAGGCTGCTCTGTGGGAATGTGTGGCATCGGTCATCCTTAGACGTAGATAGGATGAAAGTTCTTTTCAGAAGATTACAATATTTATCTCCTTATAACTTAGGACAATTAAGGCATATTCACTCACGTTTAAAACACAATTAAGCTTGTCCTTCTTGGAAAAGTAAAGTGGCAATTACAGCCATCACCAAGACTGCTTTAGTGAGTTCTTGAAGGCATAATTAAATTTAGAATTAATTACTTTTCGAGGACTATTTCTTGGAGGAATAATCAAATTTAGTGAAATAACTGACAATGAATATGTCGTATAGTAAAATAATGCAAGATACAATATATCTAGAAAAAAAAAAAACAATTTAAACATGATTCGAATAAAAATTCAAACTTAAATAAATTTGATTTGTTTTTAGTATTTACGAAGAAACTCGTGATATTTTTCTTTTTCACTTTGCTTTAAAGGGGCACACCTCCGGAGTCGTTTGCACTGGCTCTGAAATACACTTCCTCGTAGCAAACAATGAGTCGTTTGCTTGAAAATAATCGGTGTGAATTACGCGAGAGAAAATTCAAGTCAGACATCCTTTTAATGTAAAACTTTACCTCGTGAAAACATGAATAAGCTCAAACTCGTTTTCTTTAGTTAATACTTGTACAGAAACGGAAATGTTGACACTTAGAGCCGGTACTGTAACATAATTTCCATCATCTCCGTCGGTTTTTATATGTAGCCTATACTAAAAAAAGCAAACAAGTTTACTTGACATATTTGTTTTTAATCTCGCATTGAAATAAGCAACAAAAATGTCGAAATTTCAAAGGAAACAAAAATAATAAAAATAAAATGATCACTGTCCGTTCAACATAACCTGGATGAAAACCCCAACCCTTCTACGATTCCCGGGAAACTTGCAAGTGCACACAGAGATGGACACGAAGAAGTGAACACCGACAAGCTCTTGTCCGTGTCCCCCCTTGGTGTTCGTCTCTTTGTGCGCTTACAAGTTTGCTGAGCATAAGACGTAAAAAAGACGCAATAAGACGTAAACAATACGGGTTAAAAAAAAACGAGGCTATTCGCAAACCTTTTTTTTAATTTTTTTAGCGTCGCTGCGGTATATTCAGCCTTCTAAAACAGATGTGCAGAGCACAAAAGAGTTAGCCAGAACCCGCGATCTTGTATTCTTCCCGTGCTAATTTTTTGTTGCTGCCTTTTTTTTTTTTTGTCACGGAGAGAGATATTTTAAAATGATGTAATCAAAAGTACTATTGCTGCAGAACGTGTGCTCATACGGCGCGCCGACCGAGGTCCCCAACTAGTAAAATGCTCAGGAGCGCGGCAATCATGTTCGCGCAGTAGTGAGTCGCGCAGCCTACTAAACCTTTCACGGCAAAAATGTGAAATCAAGTCACATCGCACGGAAGGAAGAAATAAGAAGCGGTAAGGTTGGGGGAAAGGTAGGAAAAGAAGCAAAGGACACAGGTTAATGTAACGACGCTCATTTTTCGTCCAGCCGCCTTTGTTCCTAGATTACATGTGTCTCCTTTCCCCGGCTCTACAGGTTCCAGCCTGAATCACCGATGAGAGCGAGACGTGGGGCTCAAAAAGAAAATCGACCCCCAACGTCCAACTTCCCACTTTCCCCGCGACAGCGCATTTCAACGGCTACATGAAACGCGTACAGACTCAATTTCACTCTCCATAATAATTTAGAAAAAAAGGTCTGCTGGCGCGAGCCCGTGCTTTGATCTCATAAGGCATGGGCAGCAAAAGCGCAGGTGCGAGAAAATGCCTCGTTCGCACCAACCCTCGTACAAGGAAATACTTTTCTATGGACCACGTGCTCCTTCCTGCCTATGGTTCCCAAAACGCTGCGCAGCAAGAGCCTCCCGCAAATAAGATGATCACGATAACCTATCACTGACCGGTGACAAAAAGTAATTGTGTTGTACGTATATTGAAACTGCCGGAAGTTAGCCTCAATGGGCGTCTGGTGTCTCAGCCGTAGATAAGAAATTTAGCCAGTGCAGTAAAACCGCCAGCCATGGGGTCTTGAATGTGCATCAAGCAGCAGTGATACACGACCGCGCGCCGGTAATATGCTCATTCAGATTGAAACGGGCAGGGGTGGGGATCGCAGCATCCAGGATCCCTGGGTTCCGCAGTGCCAGCTTTCGCTCTCCGAGCTGCGGTGCGTTGACACACACGGCCACCAGTCACCCTGACAGGTTGCAAACAAAATTGGTGTATGTTTATACAGCCTGAAGTTAGTCTGCCTCAAAGGGCGACTTCTCTCTCAGCTGTGGATGAGCAATTAAGCCAGTGCGGTACAACCGCTAGTCAAGGGCCTTTAAAGGAATGGTGAACCTAAAATTGGATTAAAAAAAAAAAACAAAAACAAAAAAACAATGCAGGAGATGTAGGCGGGACGCTACAATTTCTACAATACTACTCGTAAGGTGATATCTCAAATGGACAGCCGTTTTTTTTGGAAAAAGAGGTCGCGATTGAACGAGGCCGACGAGGCGCGTGACGTGAAGATATCTCGTTTCGTCCTCTCTTCGCTTCGCCCCCTAAAGGCGGCGAGGCGGAGAAGACGCGAGTCCGTTCCCTCTCCTTCTCGGAGAAACAAGACGTAGACATATCTGTCAAATGGGCCTCCTTTTTTTTTTTTTTGAAAAATACGATCATCCGTTCGAGATATCGCTGTATGAGTGATGTTTTGGTGTTAGTGGCATCCCGTTGAACGCTTTGTGGCCGTGTTTGGTGGAATCCAGATTTCGGTTCAGCATCCCTTTAACGTGCATCACGCAGTAGTGATACACGACCGCACGCCGGTACGATGCCCACCCAGATCGAAACGGGCATAGGTGGGGATTGAGCCCAGGATCCCTGGGTTCTGCAGGGCGAGCTTTTGCTCCACGTGCTCCGAGCTGGTGTGCGCTAGCACTCTTGGCCACCGATCCCCGATAGGTTGCAAGCAAAGCCCGCCATGTGCTATGCGTGGCGCGTGCGAGCACGAATGGTGTGGACGGGCGCGCAGATTTGGAAAGCGTGTGAACAAACGACCTGATCTCCACGACCAAAAGTGCGGAAGACATCAGAACTGTTTGCCAATTGCTATCGACTCCTTCGACTCAACTCGCGCAACACATTGCTATTTACAAATTTCAGCGACGATGGTATGCCGTGGTGCGACAGTGACATTCCAGATTCCACAGACAAGACAAAGGACTTCAACGTCACTTGTTCGCGCGCACGTCTCTTTAGCGCGTAAACGATAAGCCTTGACTACAATAACACGAATAAGTGACACAATGAGAACTAATTATTTGCCACAAATGCACTAACATATACGGCTCTTCTACCTTAGTCATTCGGATGCCCTTCCTTTTGACAATACGCAGCCTGCAACCAGACCCCTTATGTGACAGGTGGGAATACCTTTCTGATGCGTCGTGCAGCACTGTCAACGGCACAGGTGCGAGAACGCGCAATTGCGAAAAAAAGGCAAAAAGGCACAAAAGCAAAAACGCGCCATTGTAAAAAAAAAAAAAAATTTTTTAAAGCTCGACAAACATTTAGAGCCGACGCCGACCGACCTCAACGAGCGACACGTGTCGGTGTCACCGACAGACAACCTGTTTGTAGGAGCCCGCCGTCCGACCTGGCTGGCCAACAAGGCACACGGATAATGAGCTGTTTCCTAAGTGGAACTGTTGTCAGTAACGAAATACACGAACTACAGGGTGTGGAAACTGTATCAGTCAACGCGGTAATTACACACCAACAAACACGGTGGAAGTGGGGATATTTTTTTTTCGCTACTTCCATGCTACCTCTTGCCATTGACGATTGAAATTCATTACCCAACGATCTCACAAAACCTCTAGGTTTTGTGAACTTCTCAATGTTTTCTTGGATCAAATGAAATAGTTATAAATTTGTATAATGATTTGTTAACTTGTTATCGCCATTTAACATCTCAACCATGTTTTTCTCTTTTTTTTGTGATTTTTACTTGTGTAAAACCCGGACACAGGTCCTCAAGGTAAATAAATGAAATGAAATTAAATATACGTAGGTTGTTTCTTACGTAATAATTGCAAGTAAATAAACGTTTCGTGCGCATTGGGTTCCGAGGTTCCGCGAGTGTATACGGGTGCCCTTGCTCGGATGATGAGCTCGATGGTCCAGATCGTACATAACCGCCGTTTCCTTCTTTGTGGGACGTGAGACTAATTATTTATCACCAACACTATGCGAAGAATAAAGACTCCGACGAAATAACTAGCGCCTCCAGTGAAGGTATGCATGCTCGTACGAATCCAAGGGTGATAAGGCTCTGCATTGGCATTGTTAAACCATTTTCCCGTCTGGCTTCTGTAATTCATACCAATAGGAAAGTCGTAAAGAGTCATGTTGATAGACCGCTCCTAAAACTATGCTGACATGTTTTATTTTTTGTTTTAAAGGTTATTTTAAAAACTTTAAAGAATATGTTTCAGTATTTCGCAGCCAAGTACAGAAGACGACGTAGTTGGCGTGAACACGACATTGCAGCTTTTTCTCGTTTTACTTAGCACATTGATAAGCATCAAATTTTAACCCTTAAGTGTAGTATAGATACAGACCTACAAAAGCAAATATTTTCTGTGTTGCCAGATTTGTTGCGTTGCGATAGGGAATGTACTTAAACTTGAAACGAATGGGACAAGTAACGCTTTCCTTGTTGAGACTCGGTAAGGAGTAATTGACTTCTTTTACTACGTGAGCAAATAAAATGAGCAATGGAGTTTTGTTGTTTTTTGTAACGTCCATGATGTCGTCTTTTATAAGAAATCCCCAAGACGCAGTCTCATGATCGTTCAGCCACCCGCAGACGTCCGTCGACTTTCTCCAGTTGAACTTGGGTGTTTTTTTTTTGTTTTTTTTTAAGAATTTTGCTCCGCTTTATTAGAGAGGGATAACTCGCCAGGGCACGCGTGCGTCGGTGAGACACGGTTCCCCTTCCCTGCGTTTGGTTTTAAACTGGTCCCGAGCAGCCAAGAGCGAAGCCGGACGATGACAAGAAACCAGTTCTTAGAGCAGGACACGACGCAGATGCCCGTCCGCTGGTTTCAAGAACCTGCGGCCGAGCAGTGTCTAGCTGTCGGGGCCACCCACGTGACCGTCTTGCTATCGCGGAAGGAGAGCGAATTGAACGGTGTGCGATGTCGGTTTTCTCCACCAAAGAAGAAAGCTCCAAGGATGCAGCGAGGCATTTATTACACCCTGCAGGGCTTTGTTCCGAGTTTTCAAGAAAGCATCATCGTTCACGGCTGCTGGTTCTGGTTATTTCAAACTCCCTCCCACCTTTCTATTCTGGCATGCACGCATTATACTATATGTCAATCAACTTCCATCGGTACATCTGATTAACCTTTTTCACACAACGACGACACCAAGCGGCGAAAAGCTCGAACCACGGTTGCTGGCAGGGGAGTTGCGCTGCCTCTTCTGCCTCCTCTGCAACTCGTCCAACTCGCTTTTTCTTTTATTGCGTGAGTAGGGCTTGCGCACGCGCAGAACTCTTTTTGAAATATTTCCATTGACGGCCCGAAGGTGTTCGTCGTTGTTGACAAGTAGCTTGGAAAAAAAGTGGACCAAACAGCCCGAAGGCAGACGATCAATGTCGGTCTCAACAAAACTCCACGTTCATTTCGCCAGTGACACACTCCTAAGCAAAACCGAATCAGTGAGGAGGAGGCGACGAGTAATTCGGCCCTAGTCTAATCTTATCGCTGCTTCGCCAAGCTTTTCCCGAGTGGTCTAAGTGGGAGAGCTGTCTGCTGTCTCCGCCCGTCTTCTGTTTGCTTTTTTAAGGTGCACATGACCTGACTGGACTTGGAAGGAAATGTCGCCTCTTCTTTCAAGCTCTGTACAGCGGCGACCAAGTCGACTGCCCTATATGCGCAAGTGCGCGCGCTCGAGAGCAGATTAGTAAATTAAAAAAAAAAAAAAAACACTCCATGGGCTCTGCCATTTCTGCTGTTTCCCTACAATTACTATCTCGAATGCTCCGATATATAAACAGAGTCAATTAAACACAAGGGGCCAGTAACGATGAGTATACAACAAAGAGCGCGCTGACTAACAACTGTTTATTAGAAATAACATGTACGCCCAAGTTGTATGCACATCAAAACAGAAATCCACTCCCTCACAATTGTGCACACGTGTCGAACGCACTCATAAGCGCTGTTTCTTTATCAAAAGGTGCCACAGAGGGCGCACTAACTCACTCGCCCATTATCTAATAAAAAATAAAAAAAGAAGAACAAGACTATTAGCATCCTCGATTACCAGCACCGGTGCGCACCGGGACACCGAGGAGCGCCCCTTCGTCTTCGATCAAGTGCACCGGTGCGCACCGGACGTCCTCGATCAACGGAGCGCATCCTCCCGTTGCGGCTTTTTGTTGCTCCAACGCGCACCAAGTAAATCGAGGGTGCGCCGGGGTACAGTCCCATCAGGCATTGCGGCGAGGAGCGGCGAAAACGAACATGCCTCACAGTGGCACTCAGTGAATTCCCCAGCTCTTCTGACAGCGAAGACGACGAGCTCCTTACCATCGCCGCGATTACCGGTGATTGCTGCGGTGGCAAGGAGCACCCAAAAGTTATGGACTTCGTGGAAAGCGTTGTGACGCGTTTCGATGACACCGAGGTAAATGGCTATTATCTGGTGGTACTCTCTCTTGAACGAACAAGTATTGGCAAAATATGCCAGTGGAACTATCACCGGTTTCGGGTCCCGATTGACAATCACGTCCACGATGTTCGTTTGTGTGGGACCGCTAAATCCGCCAGGAAAAAAAACAGGAGAAAATTGACAGCAGACGGGCACCTCGCGCGGACGAACGCAAAAAAAAAGAAAAAAAAAGAACAAAACGCGAGGTGACGCATGGTGGCGCTCGCCCCGGCGCAGTTTGTCCTCGATGTTGCACTTGTCGCACCGGGTGTATCTCGAAACAACCCGTCCCGATTTGAACCCTTCTCGTTTGAACCAATTCGCGAAACGCCCTTCGCGTTTTAACCTTTCGCATTTCAACCCTTTCTCATTTATACCCGTCTCATTTGAACCCATTTTGATTTGAACCCGTCTCGTTTGAACCCATTCGCAAAACACCCTTCGCGTTTTAACCTTTCGCATTTCAACCCTTTCTCATTTATACCCGTCTCATTTGAACCCATTTTGATTTGAACCCTTCTCGTTTGAACCCATTCGCAAAACGCCCTTCGCGTTTTAACCTTTCGCATTTCAACCCTTTCTCATTTATACCCGTCTCATTTGAACCTTTTTCACACAACGACGACACCAAGCGGCGAAAAGCTCGAACCACGGTTGTTGGCAGGGGAGTTGCGCTGCCTCTTCTGCCTCCTCTGCAACTCGTCCAACTCGCTTTTTCTTTTATTGCGTGAGTAGGGCTTGCGCACGCGCAGAACTCTTTTTGAAATATTTCCATTGACGGCCCGAAGGTGTTCGTCGTTGTTGACAAGTAGCTTGGAAAAAAAGTGGACCAAACAGCCCGAAGGCAGACGATCAATGTCGGTCTCAACAAAACTCCACGTTCATTTCGCCAGTGACACACTCCTAAGCAAAACCGAATCAGTGAGGAGGAGGCGACGAGTAATTCGGCCCTAGTCTAATCTTATCGCTGCTTCGCCAAGCTTTTCCCGAGTGGTCTAAGTGGGAGAGCTGTCTGCTGTCTCCGCCCGTCTTCTGTTTGCTTTTTTAAGGTGCACATGACCTGACTGGACTTGGAAGGAAATGTCGCCTCTTCTTTCAAGCTCTGTACAGCGGCGACCAAGTCGACTGCCCTATATGCGCAAGTGCGCGCGCTCGAGAGCAGATTAGTAAATTAAAAAAAAAAAAAACACTCCATGGGCTCTGCCATTTCTGCTGTTTCCCTACAATTACTATCTCGAATGCTCCGATATATAAACAGAGTCAATTAAACACAAGGGGCCAGTAACGATGAGTATACAACAAAGAGCGCGCTGACTAACAACTGTTTATTAGAAATAACATGTACGCCCAAGTTGTATGCACATCAAAACAGAAATCCACTCCCTCACAATTGTGCACACGTGTCGAACGCACTCATAAGCGCTGTTTCTTTATCAAAAGGTGCCACAGAGGGCGCACTAACTCACTCGCCCATTATCTAATAAAAAATAAAAAAGAAGAACAAGACTATTAGCATCCTCGATTACCAGCACCGGTGCGCACCGGGACACCGAGGAGCGCCCCTTCGTCTTCGATCAAGTGCACCGGTGCGCACCGGACGTCCTCGATCAACGGAGCGCATCCTCCCGTTGCGGCTTTTTGTTGCTCCAACGCGCACCAAGTAAATCGAGGGTGCGCCGGGGTACAGTCCCATCAGGCATTGCGGCGAGGAGCGGCGAAAACGAACATGCCTCACAGTGGCACTCAGTGAATTCCCCAGCTCTTCTGACAGCGAAGACGACGAGCTCCTTACCATCGCCGCGATTACCGGTGATTGCTGCGGTGGCAAGGAGCACCCAAAAGTTATGGACTTCGTGGAAAGCGTTGTGACGCGTTTCGATGACACCGAGGTAAATGGCTATTATCTGGTGGTACTCTCTCTTGAACGAACAAGTATTGGCAAAATATGCCTGTGGAACTATCACCGGTTTCGGGTCCCGATTGACAATCACGTCCACGATGTTCGTTTGTGTGGGACCGCTAAATCCGACAGGAAAAAAAAAAGGAGAAAATTGACAGCAGACGGGCACCTCGCGCGGACGAACGCAAAAAAAAGAAAAAAAAAAGAACAAAACGCGAGGTGACGCATGGTGGCGCTCGCCCCGGCGCAGTTTGTCCTCGATGTTGCACTTGTCGCACCGGGTGTATCTCGAAACAACCCGTCCCGATTTGAACCCTTCTCGTTTGAACCAATTCGCGAAACGCCCTTCGCGTTTTAACCTTTCGCATTTCAACCCTTTCTCATTTATACCCGTCTCATTTGAACCCATTTTGATTTGAACCCTTCTCGTTTGAACCCATTCGCGAAACACCCTTCGCGTTTTAACCTTTCGCATTTCAACCCTTTCTCATTTATACCCGTCTCATTTGAACCCATTTTGATTTGAACCCTTCTCGTTTGAACCCATTCGCGAAACGCTCGAACCACGGTTGTTGGCAGGGGAGTTGCGCTGCCTCTTCTGCCTCCTCTGCAACTCGTCCAACTCGCTTTTTCTTTTATTGCGTGAGTAGGGCTTGCGCACGCGCAGAACTCTTTTTGAAATATTTCCATTGACGGCCCGAAGGTGTTCGTCGTTGTTGACAAGTAGCTTGGAAAAAAAGTGGACCAAACAGCCCGAAGGCAGACGATCAATGTCGGTCTCAACAAAACTCCACGTTCATTTCGCCAGTGACACACTCCTAAGCAAAACCGAATCAGTGAGGAGGAGGCGACGAGTAATTCGGCCCTAGTCTAATCTTATCGCTGCTTCGCCAAGCTTTTCCCGAGTGGTCTAAGTGGGAGAGCTGTCTGCTGTCTCCGCCCGTCTTCTGTTTGCTTTTTTAAGGTGCACATGACCTGACTGGACTTGGAAGGAAATGTCGCCTCTTCTTTCAAGCTCTGTACAGCGGCGACCAAGTCGACTGCCCTATATGCGCAAGTGCGCGCGCTCGAGAGCAGATTAGTAAATTAAAAAAAAAAAAAAACACTGCATGGGCTCTGCCATTTCTGCTGTTTCCCTACAATTACTATCTCGAATGCTCCGATATATAAACAGAGTCAATTAAACACAAGGGGCCAGTAACGATGAGTATACAACAAAGAGCGCGCTGACTAACAACTGTTTATTAGAAATAACATGTACGCCCAAGTTGTATGCACATCAAAACAGAAATCCACTCCCTCACAATTGTGCACACGTGTCGAACGCACTCATAAGCGCTGTTTCTTTATCAAAAGGTGCCACAGAGGGCGCACTAACTCACTCGCCCATTATCTAATAAAAAATAAAAAAAGAAGAACAAGACTATTAGCATCCTCGATTACCAGCACCGGTGCGCACCGGGACACCGAGGAGCGCCCCTTCGTCTTCGATCAAGTGCACCGGTGCGCACCGGACGTCCTCGATCAACGGAGCGCATCCTCCCGTTGCGGCTTTTTGTTGCTCCAACGCGCACCAAGTAAATCGAGGGTGCGCCGGGGTACAGTCCCATCAGGCATTGCGGCGAGGAGCGGCGAAAACGAACATGCCTCACAGCGGCACTCAGTGAATTCCCCAGCTCTTCTGACAGCGAAGACGACGAGCTCCTTACCATCGCCGCGATTACCGGTGATTGCTGCGGTGGCAAGGAGCACCCAAAAGTTATGGACTTCGTGGAAAGCGTTGTGACGCGTTTCGATGACACCGAGGTAAATGGCTATTATCTGGTGGTACTCTCTCTTGAACGAACAAGTATTGGCAAAATATGCCTGTGGAACTATCACCGGTTTCGGGTCCCGATTGACAATCACGTCCACGATGTTCGTTTGTGTGGGACCGCTAAATCCGACAGGAAAAAAAAAAAGGAGAAAATTGACAGCAGACGGGCACCTCGCGCGGACGAACGCAAAAAAAAAGAAAAAAAAGAACAAAACGCGAGGTGACGCATGGTGGCGCTCGCCCCGGCGCAGTTTGTCCTCGATGTTGCACTTGTCGCACCGGGTGTATCTCGAAACAACCCGGCCCGATTTGAACCCTTCTCGTTTGAACCCATTCGCAAAACACCCTTCGCGTTTTAACCTTTCGCATTTCAACCCTTTCTCATTTATACCCGTCTCATTTGAACCCATTTTGATTTGAACCCTTCTCGTTTGAACCCATTCGCAAAACGCCCTTCGCGTTTTAACCTTTCGCATGTCAACCCTTTCTCATTTATACCCGTCTCCTTTGAACCCATTTTGATTTGAACCCTTCTCGTTTGAACCCATTCGCGAAACACCCTTCGCGTTTTAACCTTTCGCATTTCAACCCTTTCTCATTTATACCCGTCTCATTTGAACCCATTTTGATTTGAACCCTTCTCGTTTGAACCCATTCGCGAAACACCCTTTGCGTTTAACCTTTCGCATTTCAACCCTTTCTCATTTATACCCGTCTCATTTGAACCCGTTTTGATTTGAACCCTTCTCGTTTGAACCCATTCGCGAAACACCCTTCGCGTTTTAACCTTTCGCATTTCAACCATTTCTCATTTATACCCGTCTCATTTGAACCCATTTTGATTTGAACCCTTCTCGTTTGAACCCATTCGCAAAACGCCCTTCGCGTTTTAACCTTTCGCATTTCAAGCCTTTCTCATTTATACCCGTCTCATTTGAACCCATTTTGATTTGAACCCTTCTCGTTAGAACCCATTCGCGAAACACCCTTCGCGTTTTAACCTTTCGCATTTCAACCCTTTCTCATTTATACCGTCTCATTTGAACCCATTTTGATTTGAACCCTTCTCGTTTGAACCCATTCGCAAAACACCCTTCGCGTTTTAACCTTTCGCATTTCAACCCTTTCTCATTTATACCCGTCTCATTTGAACCCATTTTGATTTGAACCCTTCTCGTTTGAAACCATTCGCAAAACGCCCTTCGCGTTTTAACCTTTCGCATTTCAACCCTTTCTCATTTATACCCGTCTCATTTGAACCCATTTTGATTTGAACCCTTCTCGTTTGAACCCATTCGCGAAACGCCCTTCGCGTTTTAACCTGTCGCATTTCAACCCTTTCTCATTTATACCCGTCTCATTTGAACCCATTTTGGTTTGAACCCTTCTCGTTTGAACCCATTCGGAAAACACCCTTCGCGTTTTAACCAACCTTTCGCGTTTCGATCCTTTCTCATTCGAACCCATCCTCATTTGAACACCGTATTTGAACAACGTGCTCAAAACAAAGGGCAGTGAGGCACAGAAAGAAGGAGGAACAGTTGAGGATGAGGCGAAGGTGGTACATAGATGCTGCAAAGTGGCACCATATCGTGCATGAAACAATTTTCCTTGTGCCTGCGTGCCGCCCCGAGTCTGTTGACGTAGCTACCTGGGCACATGGTGACGTGGTGACGTGGTTTCAAAAGTGATAGCGCTGCTTCGGTACTTAATTTCTCCTCTGGTTCTGTTGATGTCGTTAATTTGTCGTCTTTTTGGAGCGGATGGCTCATTGTGCTCGTCCTGTGTTAATAGATAGTTTTAGTAGATCGTTTCTCACTCCGATAACGATACCCGATACTGCGCCGGAGCCATCACGCATGCGCTAGAGTATTGGGTGTTTCGGGCGCAGGTATCGGGAATATCGGGAAATATCGCGCGCACTCCCGTGCTACCCACAAGCCACTGGGGGTACTAGATTGGCTTGTCTTTACTTGGCTAGATGTAGCTTGCTGCTGCATTTCTGTAATTTCTGCAACTTACAAAACTTAATTGACGTTTTTTTTTAATTGTATTAAATATAAGAACAGTTATTTTTCCTTCAGTGAAACATCTTTCTTTTAATTCATTATTTTTCATTTTGGAAAGTGCAAATCGTTTCCACTTGGGAGCGCCCCAGCGCCTCAAGCGACCGTATCGGATGTATCGCCTTCAAAATGGTCTACTAAATGCACATTCCTGTTCTGTGTATCGGTATCGTATGGTTATCGTATCGTTATAGGGTATCGTTATAGGAACGATCTACTAAAACTCTCTATTGCTTGTAAGTACCGCAGAAAGATTCCGGAGATCATGATGTTGGATTAATTCGGGTTCGGTGGTCACGTCGAGAATGCGAGTATTATATGCATACTCTTTTGAGATGAGCACGTCTACGCTGGGGGCTGTTCATTGCTCCAATGCTGGGGGGGGGGGGGGGTTGCACGCCATAACGCGTTGGGATGCAGACAGGCGTTGGGAGCTGCGGCGTTTTTTCGAAATGTGTAGGCGCGGATGTTGCGTGGCTTGAGGGCTTTCTTACCAGGCGCAGCTTTTTTTCTACATTTCAGTCGTGAATCATCGGATGCAAATTATGCTTATCTGGCATGCCCTGTGAGGATATCGAATTATTTACAACCGATGTCGGAGTGGTTCTACAGATCTACGATCATTGTATATTTGCCTATGTGTCGTCCGTCATGCCGTGGATTCACATGACCTCTAGATGTCATTTTCCAAAATGCATTTCAAGGCGCAATAAAGCTTCAGGTCCCTGGACTTCATAATATCATTGGTTCCTTTATTTCTGTTTCCCGTGAGTGTATGCTGAAATTATTGTTTTTCCCTAGCCTGATCATGTACACGGTTAAAATGAGAAAAGTTGTTTTGAGGATGGTCAAAACCCGAAAGTATGTTTTTAGTAAGTTTGAAATGGGGGAGAAAGGTGAAAATGAGAAAAAGAGTATCTTTGGGAATGGTCAAAACCAGAAAGTATGTTCTGAGAAAGTTTGATAGGAGAAAGGTTAAAATGAGAAAAGTAGTTTTGAGAATGGTCAAAACCCGAAAGTGTGTTTTGAGAACGGTTTAAGTGAGAAAGGGAGAAAAGCGAAAGTTGTTTTGCGCAGGGTTGAAATGAGAAGGTGAAAACGAAAAGGTAGCAATGCGAACGGGTTCAAATGAGAACCACTCGTCGCACCGACTTCGCGCTGCACCACCGAGGAGCGCTGTGCAGCATCCTGGTTTCAGGGCAATTCCGATGCGAGTCGATCGAAGATGCTATTTGTTCGACACACACAAACACACGCACACACACACGCATGAGCGCACGCACACACGCACGTTCGCACGCACACACACACACACACACACACACACAGGCACGCACGCACCCACACACGTGTGTGTGTGTGAGGGGTTGTTTTGATTTACAAACAACTTTGGAGTATGTTATTTTTAATAAACATAAACAGTTGTCACTGAGCGCTCTGTCTGTATAAAACTTTTTTCTCGATACCTTGTGTTCTTGGCGCTGTTAATATATTTGAACTATGCATACCCAACCAGCTCAACTTTCTAATGAAAATTTCCTCAGTGGATATGGAGCGTTTCCGGCGCACTTTTTCGTTGGTATCTTCTTGGACGAGCGCGGTCGAATCTACCGCACAAAAAGCGCCAGCGTGGAGCGCTTTTGGACTCCGGCTCCAAATCCACCAAGGAAATTCCGACATCACATTTTTCGAGTGCGCAAGCTCGCGGGAACAACGCCAATCAGGTAGGAGATGACGCCTGATCGCCCCCGCGTTTAGCTTGTTTTAATTAAAGTTAAAGAATTACTACTAAGTTATTTATCTTAGAATCCGGCTGCCGTTCAACCAAGACGTGTACCTCTGATCGGGAATACGGCGTGCAAGTTGATCTGCTCCTTGCGCACCTCGTGCATTTGTTTACCCCAAACGCGCCCACGTGCTTTTGTTTACCCCCGCCGACAGCGCCTTCCCTATGTTCCCCTTTGATTGGCATGCTCCTCCTTGCATTCCGATGCGCCAAAGAGACAAAGGCGCATTTCCGAACACTTGCTCGCCGTATTATAAGAAACAAAAAGTTGGTTGTCAGTCATGCTACATCGTGTAGAAACGTATCTCCAAAGCATAACTATGGCACCGAAATAGGCCAACACCCGCCCTTTTCGACAGAGGAGGGGCAACCCGACACGTACGGTCTCACGCCTATGGAGTAGACGTGCCCCTGCACGGATGTGCAGGGGCACGTCTACTGTGTAAGATGGACAGTCCATCTTGTGTAAGATGGACTGACAAAGAGTAGTCCTAATATTTTTTCTAAGTAGTGAATTTTGAGTGCTGAGAACTAATCTTGATCAGTGCTAGATAATATATCGAATGTTTGTGCTATTTCAGCCCCTTTATTATAAGTAGACGTCACTGAATGTCTACTGTATTGTAGCCCTGATGTTGTACGAATGTTCTCTTATACCCCACACCTGTAACAGCCCCGTAATTGGGGTGAACAGTATTCACAAATAACAAAAATACCACACTCGGAACACCAATCACTGGTGTTTTCTCAGTCACCGCATCAAATATATGGAATGGGAGCGCAAAGCACGTTGGGCTAATCTACGCAGCGCATCGACTGTGGTGCTCAAGCACTATACTTTTAACAATATACGAAATTACCACACGCGAGTATTCTACAGACGGCTGTATTCACAATTTATATCGTCCCTTTGTGCTCTGTCTCGAGAGATAAAGGCGGACAATAGTTCTCAGAAGTTTATCGGGAGCGGCTACAGAGACAGCTGTCGCAACAAATTAGCTACAACCACGCACACGCCAAGTCATTTCAACAAGATAAACGCGCTCTTCACTAATCGATATCGGCACTCCGTTTCTTCGTACGGGCTTCGAAAGGTTCGGCCCATGAACCCTCGACTTCTGAGATAACCACCTCCTGTTCTGTGTGTGTGTGTGCGTGTAAGAGGGGGAGGAAGGGGGGGGGAAGGAGGATGAGGATGGAGGCGACTTCCGGGTTTATGCTGTCTAGCAAACACGGCGGCAACACAAACAGCAACAAGAGCGACAAAAAAAAAAAAAAAAAAAAAAAAAAAAAAAACGACCACGAGTGAATTAACAAAACAGCTTCCTGGGATGCGCAGTGGTGGCCGACATCGTTATCGGGACTTTTAAGTGCTCGAGTGGAAGTGGATATGACTCGGAAAAAACGCAAGGTCGTGGTTTAGCTGCCGGTCACCTTTTCCGTTGCACCTTTGTTGTTTTTGATATATACCGCTGTATATATATATATATATATATATATATATATATATGGGTGATTTCATCTCAACTCAGACACGGATTTAGGGTCGAATTTCTCATTTTGACGAAAAAAATATGTTTTAGGGCAATTCCTATAATAAAAGAAGACGCAAACGGCAATTTCCCCGGATTTTTTGTTCTCAAGTTATGGACTGTTGAAGCGGCCAAGGTGGAAACTGACGTTTTTCCAACTTATCGGAGGTGCCATATTTCACTCCATCACTTTTCCCTACTTTTTACGCTACATCAATATTACGTTTCGAGAACACTCTAGACGTAGGCTTTTGCATGCTAATTAAGCATCTAAGCCATAACATTCTTAGTGATTTTTTTTTTTTATTTGTCAAACCACCTCTCTGTGACGATATTTGCCGAAGTTCAGCAAGCTGTGCTGTGTGACCTGATCAACATATTTTTATAATCTTTATATTTCCGTAAAGCTCCAATTAAGCTCGCTCTTTTGAGTATAAGTTCAATATTTTGCGATAAGTATATAATGAGCTACATGTGCCTGAACAACGAAAATTTCGAAAAACTGGCAAGTTTGGAGTCGAGTTTCTAAAAAACCCCATTTTTATTTCTTTTATTTTTTACTCACAGTTTTGAAGAAAAAAAAATTGGGTTGTGTTTATGTAAATACAGCCTAGAACTTGGTCTGCCTTGACGGGCGATGAGTCTCCCAGCTGTAGATGAGCAATTCAGCCAGTGCAGTACAACCCCTACCCTGGGGTCTTTAACGTGCACCACGCAGTAGTGATACACGACCGCACGCCGGTACGATGCTCATCCAGATCGAAACGGGCAGGGGTGGGGATTGAACCCAGGATCCCCGAGTTCTGCAGCGCGAGCTTTCGCTCCACGTGATCCGAGCTGGTGTGCGCTAGCCCACTCGGCCACCGATCCCCCACTCACAGTTGGTTAATATAGTAGTCTATCAGAAACTACAAAAAGAAATTGTAATATATTGTTTGTATAGCCGCTATTAAGACTCTAATCTCGTGCTATGAGCGTTTTGAACGGGACTTCGCATAGGCGCTCTGCTGGGCAGAATTTTGGCCTATGTAAGGTTTTCTATTTATAGTTAGCAGTTACCTCAATAATTAACCATAAACATTATGAAAATAGTGTACTTAAAAAAAATTACTTCAAAGTCCGTATCCACAAGTGCGTGCACAGCGCTTACTTCCTCTCGATACGGGGGAATGCAGATCGTTAGAGAATTCCTCTAAAGCCTTTTGCTTTCGGCTTTGAGTTTGAAATACCGAACTTGACATGTAATTGTCATATTTTCTTATGTCAAACAGACATGCACTGTATATACATATGTACGATTTAGTATCTTACGCTTAGGAAGTACGGGTTAGTTTGTGCGCGTACGGACTCTTTCGTAAAGTAACACACATTTCGTAGCGTGTAAGGCTTCAAACGTGTTAGTCATGTGTTTAGGTTTCATTTTTCTTTTCAGTGATTCATGCCGGGTTACTTTGACTTTTTCCTCTTGACTTAAGTTTATCCGGGAGTCTAGATGTTACGTGTCTTCTCCGTCAATACATAGGGCGAAGCTCACACACCTTGCAAATCACGCCAGTGCCAAGTAAATAAAAATTGTTAGGATGAATATTGTTGCTTCACTGGCTTTTACTCTCAGATATTGAGGTAAGTACTAACATAAAATAGAAAACTTTACATAGGTCAAAATTCTGCTCAGCAGAGCGTCTATGCGAAGTCCCGTTCAAAACTCTGACAGCACGAGATTCGAGTCCTAATAGCGGCCATACAAACAATATATTACAATTTCTGTTGGTAGGTCCTAACAGATTACTATATTACCTAACTTTAAATAAAAAATAAAAGAAATAAAAGGTGTTTTTTTTTAGAAAATCGAGTTCAAACTTGCAAGTTTTTCTAAAAAGAGACTTGCAAGTTTGAAGTTGATTTTCTAAAAAAACTTCACCTTTTATTTATTTTATTTTTTATTTACAGTTAGATAATATAGTAATCCGTCAGGACCTCCCAACAGAAATTGTAATATATTGTTTGTATGGCCGCTATTAGGACCCGAATCTCGTGCTGTCAGAGTTTTGAACGGGACTTCGCATAGACGCTCTGCTGATCAGAAGTTAACCTATGTGAGGTTTTCTATTTAATTTTAGTACTTACCTCAATATCTGAGCGTAAAAGCCACTGAAGCAACATTACTTATCCTAACAATATTTATTTACTTGGCACTGGCGTGATTTGGAAGGTGTGTGAGCTTCGCCCTATGTATTGACGGAGAAGATACGGAACATCTAGACTCCCGGACACACTTAAGTCAAGAGGAAAAAGTCAAAGTAACCCGGCATGAATCACTGAAAAGAGAAATGAAACCTAAACACATGACTAACACGTTTGAAGCCTTACACGCTACGAAATGCGTGTTATTTTACGAAAGAGTCCGTACGCGCACAAACTAACCCGTACTTCCTAAGCTTAAGGGGGATTCAACCGCTCGTCACTCAATGGGCAAATTTCGCTACACAAACCTGAGTTTCAGAAATGCGCGATGGTATTCATTCTTTTGGAGGTTACCTATGATAACCTAATGAAGGTTGTACGGCCCTTGGATTTTTTTTAGAGCGCTGGAGATTTTTAATACAATTCAAAAATATGACCGTTTTGACTGTTTTTAGCGCGTTTTGAGGCATTTTTGAAAATAAAATTTTTTAGAAGACAAACGTGACAAAACACTTGGCCGTACGTACTAGGAGGGCCTCTAATCTTAATTTTAAGACCATTACGAGAAAGCAAAATATTGTTGTATTTGCGTATTTGTGTAAATAAAATCACCCTGGTAATTTTATTTCCAACTTGTTAAAGGAGATGGCGATACTAGTACTAAATGCCTCAAACCGGAGGTTTTCTTGCTGTTGCTGTTGTTTTTCTCTCGAGCTCGAATTCCGACCGCGATGTCTCGTTGCTCGTGGATCGGTAGCACGTGTAGCGAAAGCTCACGCTGTAAAGCTCACTGATCGTGCATTCAATCCACCGCCTCTGCCCGTTTCAATCTGGATGAGCACCATACCGGCGTGCTGTCATGTATCACTATTGCGTGATGCACGCTAAAGACGTCAGATAGGCAGCGGTATACTGCATTGTCTTTCATCTCCAACGAAGGCACCAGATGCCCTCAGACCTGACTAACTTCCCGCTGTATAAACATAGACAACAGAATTACTATTGATGGCTCCGTTGGTCGGCACTTTTTGAACGCTGCAAAAAAGTGTAACTAGTCATCAGCAGACTCCTAGCGAAAGGCCTGATAAGGCTCTGAAGGTGATTCTTTTGTTGATTCTATTTTTTTGTGTGCGCTATGTTAGCGCGCGTGGTCAAACGCTTGCATACGCTACAAGCGTGGCACGTACGTAAGAACCCTAAGATCGTGCAGGGTTGAACAGAGATATCCTAATATGTAGGGTGCCTCAATGTCCTCCTGCTTAGGGTGTTGCCAGAGCCGTTTATTGAGAGAGTTTGGCCATACATTGGTTTGAATAGGCGAGCATCTCGGGCCAACCACAGGCCGCGAAACAGCCCCTAGCGGTGGTCGCGTGCTC
The DNA here is from genome assembly GCA_013358835.2 of Ixodes persulcatus. Taxonomy (NCBI): domain Eukaryota; kingdom Metazoa; phylum Arthropoda; class Arachnida; order Ixodida; family Ixodidae; genus Ixodes; species Ixodes persulcatus. Next base: position 555,347 of record JABSTQ010010161.1, read on the forward strand.
TAAATTTGTGCCACGACTATACTTCGTTGCACCTTATGTGCGAGCGAAGGCAAAACTGGAAGCGCGAGCACGGAAGCTCCGTGCGTTCAGGCTTTGCTCGAGCGCGCGAGCTGGGAAGAAATGCAAAAAGCGCTGGTCTCGCGCTTCTAGCTTTGGCTTCGCTCGCAGGTAAAGTGAAACGAAGTATAATTTGAGCCGTGCCGAGTGGAACTCCGCGTCTCAAGACGCTCGCGCACCCCACCCTTTGCACTGCTTCATTTCAGCCAGTCTCAGGACGCTGTTCTAGCAGTGCAGACAAAGGCATGGGCACGAGCGCGTGGCTTTGGAAAGTGCCTCCTATGCACGAGGTCTCGTACAAACAATAGCGTTTCGCTGAGCTAGGCTCACGCGCCTGTGCCTTTGTCTTCACTGTCGACATTTGTGAGATGGAGTAGAGGTCTCCTGATTGGTCGACGCTGTGTCACAAATTTAGTTTACACTCTAAGCGTGGGGGGAATATTCGGCGCTGGCGGCGGCCTTTGCTCCGCCTATTGTCCAAACTCTCCTAATATACGGCTCTGGGTGTTGCCACCCTTTGTAGTATACCCGATGCCGACAGAACGCGCTCACGGGTAAAATACAAATAAATCGACGAAAACAAAATGTCGCCATAGCACAGTCAGCACCACGAATGCGTGCCGGGACACGCTCTTTCACGCGCTTCTGAACAAAAAAACAAAAAAAATAAATAAAAGTGTGGGACGAAATGGCCAGATGTCTCCACCCTAAGCAAAGCGCACATGAAGGCAGCCTACATATATGTATTTGGAAATAAAACAATATAGTCGAATGAGTTGCAAAGAAGGCTAAAATACTTATTCCGAACAACATTTATTTTACGAAACACTATTTTAGATATTTTCATTCTCTGTAGACCTTGTTTGGTGGCTAGTGGATATGAAAAACAAAAAAAAAGAAGCATGATTTCTATTATTTTGAACAATTACAATATATTTTCTTAACCAACAAACAGGTGCTTACTCTGAGATGCAAATTGCATTTTGACGTTAGCGTTCTGGCGACCGAAACAATTTTTTTCTAAATTTAACATTTCCCGTTTTGCGGATTACTAAAAAAGCCAAACGGGCAATCAATAGGTAGAAAATACGCTTCTACTTTAAGGCGTACGCTTTTTTTTTTCTCTCTCTTTACCTTTCTAATTTTTAGGCAAACTCAAATGAACCTCTAAATAACTTTAGTGTCTTCATAAATAACCTCGGAAATTCACTATGCTATTGTCCGTCATGAACACCTCTTTCAACAGTGATCTTATTATGTCACGGTGAAATAAAGCGGTGCTACCTTACCTGTCTGGAAACAAATTGGGGTGTGTGTATGTTTATACAGCCTAGATTCCTAGAACATAGTCTGCCTCAACGGGAGACTTGTCTCCCAGCTGTAGGTGAGCAATTTAGCCAGTCCAGTACAACCGCTATAGCCTGGGGTCTTGAACGTGCATCACGCAGTAGTGATACACGACCGCACGCCGGTACGATGCTCATCCAGATCGAAACGGGCAGGGGTGGAATTGAACCTAGGATCCCTGGGTTATAGCCCCGTGCGCGAACGAAAGCGTCGCTGTGGTCGGCCTTCCACGATTGGCCGAACGCTGACTATGACGTCGGAAAGGGGATTTATCATCGACGGAAATAAGAGGAATGAAAGAACTTTAATTTTGACGGTGTTGGCAGTGTTCCTTTGAGAGCGCAATGATTTCAAGCTTCCACCATGCTAATAACAAACACCATCGGACTTGTTGTTTGCAAGGTAATGACGTCACAAGGGGGAACCACAGGAGGGCGCCACCAAAACATCTCGCCGCTAATACAGCGCGAGCTTTCGCTCCACGTGCTCCAAGCTGGTGTGCTCTAGCCCACTCGGCCACCGATCCTTTTTTTTTTCTTTATTGCACGTGGCCACCGATCCCTCTTTATCTGTCTGGACCACCGTGGTCTGGACCAGAGCCGTTTATTGAGAGAGTTTGGCCATACATTGGTTTGAATAGGCGAGCATCTCGGGCCAACCACAGGCCGCGAAACAGCCCTAGCGGTGGTCGCGTGCTCTAAATTTGTGCCACGACTAAACTTCGTTTCACCTTATGTGCGAGCGAAGGCAAAACTGGAAGTGCGAGCACGGAAGCTCCGTGCGTTCAGGCTTTGCTCGAGTGCGCGAGCTGGGGAGAAATGCAAAAAGCGCTGGTCTCGCGCTTCTAGCTTTGGCTTCGCTCGCAGGTAAAGTGAAACGAAGTATAATTTGAGCCGTGCCGAGCGGAACTCCGCGTCTCAAGACGCTCGCGCACCCCACCCTTTGCACTGCTTTCTTTCAGCCAGTCTCAGGACGCTGTTCTAGCAGTGCAGACAAAGGCATGGGCACGAGCGCGTGGCTTTGGAAAGTGCCTCCTATGCACGAGGTCTCGTACAAACAATAGCGTTTCGCTGAGCTAGGCTCACGCGCCTGTGCCTTTGTCTTCACTGTCGACATTTGTGAGATGGAGTAGAGGTCTCCTGATTGGTCGACGCTGTGTCACAAATTTAGTTTACGCTCTAAGCGTGGGGGGAATATTCGGCGCTGGCGGTGGCCTTTGCTCCGCCTATTGTCCAAACTCTCCTAATATACGGCTCTGGTCTGGACTAAAGACCTTCGATATGTTCGCGTATGTCTTGCAAGTGGTGTCAAATGCGCAAGTGCACGAGGCCCGTATCTCGAGCGGCCCTTGGAAGCAGTTATCGGCTCAGTACATGAAATGAGCGGCCCTTCGAAGCGAATGGCAGCGGAGCACCCGCTCCTCGCACGTGTCTTGCGCGTTTCCACAACAATGGTTGGCGGTACTTGCAAGCGTGAATTTTATCAAATGAATTTAGTCTGCACTTGCCGGCAGCGCCTTCAACTTATGAAATTTACGAGGATAACTCGAGTGCAACATGGCTTTGTGTATTTGAGTGGTTCTTCTTCGCTGACAGGCAGACAGACGATTGTGGACGAGTAGTAGAACCGCGCCACTTGCTTGGACAGAGAACTCCTTGGTACAGTTCACGGGTGGGAAACGGTTGCTTCTTGTTGCTTTTGACTCGACGCGCAGAAGTGTGAACCTCGTCGACCAGGTCCACACCTCTGGACGTGCAGAAGTGTGGACCTCGCCGCGCAGAAGTGTGGACCTCGCCACTAAATGAGCTATACTTAGGGTCGGCACTCTGTTCCCCAATATTGCTTTGGGCGCCGCCATCTTGGTGCTTATGCTGAGCAGACGCAACTGCTGATCGTTATGATTCAAAAGTGCCACTTCCTCAGGATTAAATTCGGTGTTAGGAAGCTCATGGAATATTGCTTTTCTTTGTCGCGAAGCGTTTAAACATTTGTGGAGGACGTAAAAACGTTTCCTGTGATTTCAGATACGTTTTCAGATAACTGGCAGCCATGAATTTAAGCCACGATATGAAGAAGTGTCGTTACCCTGAAGCGTAGTTTATTTAGTGGCACTAGGGAAGTGTTAAGAATGGAACCTTCGGCAACCTTTTCCGAGTTTCAACGCTGCGGAAATGAGTCCCGAAACGAGTCCCGACGTGTTCTGGACTGTCGCCCACCTGTCGAAGCCTGCCCAAAACGAGTCTCAACGCGTCCGTGACGTCAACGGGACGTGTGTGTGTGTGCGTGTGGGTTCGTGCGCTCCGGAAGGGGAGAGAGGCCTGGCCTAACTGCGGAGAACCATGGCTACGACGCACTTCTGGCTACGACGCGGCGGACTTTGCTGCAACGCACTTGGCGGTCGCCCCTGCTGCCCTGGCGGAGAGTGAGGGAGAAAACGAACCCTATATAAGGCGGGGCGTGAGGCGGCTCCAGTGGTTCTCTCGGATTTGACGACTGTATCGCTACCATGTAATTAAACCGTTCGTTACGTTACCAATTCTCCCACCTCCACTGGACCCCTGGGTTCTTCACTTCGGGGAATGGTCGTCGTCACGAGCCAGGAAGCCTCCGGACGTGCGGCCTAAGCCCCGCCTCGAACAGAAGATCATGGCGGAACAGCGCAGTACTGAGCTAGATTTCAGACGCGATCATTCTTCAATAGTGCCACTAAATAAGGCATGCTTCAGAGTAACGACACTTGTTCATATTGTGGCTTAAAATCATGGTTGCCAGTTATCTGAAGATTTATATGAAATCACAGAAAACGCTTTTCCGTCCTCCACAAATGTTTAAACAGTTCGCGACAGAGCAAAGCAATATTAAGTGCTTCCTAACGCCGAATGTAAAGCTGAGGAAGTCGCATTTTTGAATCATGACGATCGGCAGTTGCATCTACTCTGCATAAGCCCCAAAATGTCGGCGCCCACAACAATGTTGGGGAGCAGAGTGCCGATACTCTAAGCGCAGCTCATTTAGTGGCTCTAGTTCTTCCCAGAAGTGGCGCGCGGCATGTGTCTCGAGCATTTCCACAAAAATGATTGGCGCCACTTTTCCCAGGATAGATGAGCTTTACTCCACACATACTGGGAGAGGGTTTGCAAACCAGTATTCAGACAAAGAGCAGGCCGATATAGGACATAGGAAGTGCAAAACTGCCATTTTATTTCTTTTTTGTTTTCTAGCTTTAAATTAAGCTCTAAAAATAAACCTTTTTTCTTTTCTTTTTTTTTTTTTTTGCAAAACAACGTTTGCGTGTTAAATGTCCTGGTCCAAACGGCCGCAACGCCGCACCTTGTGCTTTCGATAATTTCGAACGTGGACGGAACTTTGAATCCATTCGTAAATCAGAGCTTATTCTACGTTTTGTAAGCCACTGTCATCAACGTATGTACTGGCTCGTATCTCGCGGCGCCTGTTGGCCGCTTCCTGCAGCAGCGGACGCAGAGCGAAGAAGATCTGGCTCGAGATCGGTGGCGAACAGCCCGTGGCCCGAGCCCACCTCGAACGCCCGACCTGCATGCGCAGCTGCGAACGTGCAACTCGTTTGTTCCGGAAAAATTCTGCGCCATCTATGAGGAAAAGGGTACAAATAAATAGCGGTTGAATCCCCCTTAAGATACTAAATCGTACATATGTATATACAGTGCATGTCTGTCTGACATAAGAAAATATGACAATTACATGTCAAGTTCGGTATTTCAAACTCAAAGCCGAAAGCAAAAGGCCTTAGAGGAATTCTCTAACGATCCGCATTCCCCCGTATCGAGAGGAAGTAAGCGCTGTGCAAGCACTTGTGGATACGGACTTTGAAGTAAATTTTTTTAAGTACACTACTACAAATTTTAATAATGTTTATGGTTGGGTATTGAGGTAACTGCTAACTATAAATAGAAAACCTTACATAGGCCAAACTTCTGCCCAGCAGAGCGCCTGTGCGAAGTCCCGTTCAAAACGCTCATAGCACGAGATTCGAGTCTTTATAGCGGCCGTACAAACAATATATTACAATTTATGTTTGTAGTTTCTGATAGATTGCTATATTAACTAACTGTGAATAAAAAATAAAAGAAATAAAAAGTGGTTTTTTTTAGAAAATCGACTCCAAAATTGACAGTTTTTCGAAATTTTCGTTTTTCAGGCAAATGTAGCGCATTTTATACTTATTGAAAATATTGAAATTATACGCAAAAGAAAGAGCTTAATAGGAGCTTTACGGTGATAAAAAGATTATAAAAATATGTTGATTAGGTCACACAGCACAGCTTGCTGAACTTCGTCAAATATCGTCGCAGAGAGGCGGTTTGACAAATAAAAAAAAAATCACTAAGAATGTTATGACCTAGACGCATAATTAGCATGAAAAAGCCTATGTCTAGAGTGTTCCCAAAAAGTTATATTGATGTATCGTAAAAAGTAGGGAAAAGGGATGGAGTGAAATATGGCACCTCCGATAAGCTGGAAAAACGTCAGTTTCCACCTTGGCCGCTTCAACGGTCCATAACTTGAGAACAAAAAATCCGGTGAAATTGTCGTTTGCGTCTTCTTTTATTATAGGAATTGCCCCAAAATATATATTTGTTTCGTCAAAATTAAAAATTAGACCCTAAATCCGTGCCTTAGTTGAGATGAAATCACCCATATATATATTATAAGCCGTCGAGCTGCTTTAACTCGTTTCACCTAGATGAATGCAAACCTTGCTCGATGTTGTTTTTCGTATACCCTATGCTGAAAGTCTTATAAACTGGCTGCACTGGCGTTATGAGGAGCACGTTCGTGGCTGTCTATTCCATAGAGTTATTACAATACACGCTAGAGGCTCAGCTGGCGCTAGTGTCTACGGGACTTCCGGTTGCAAATTGAAGCAGACAGCATGCAGTCTACTTTTCCAGTCTTCCTGTGTATTCCTATGGGAAAAAGCGCGTGAATTTTGTCTCTTCACCGGAAAATAACATGAATAACTTTTGTTATTTCGGTTGTACCGGATAGTATGTACCTTTATTACTATTGTGGAAGTGTAATTGCTTGAGTTACAGCATTTTTTCTTTACCACTGAACGATGTTAAACTACGCTATATTTCAGGCCCAAATCTCTGTTCCATGGCAGGTATATAGAAACGAGTGACGATTCTAAGCAAAATAACGATCGAAAGGAATGTAGAGTGTGTTCAAAGTTCGCCAGCATTCCACTGGTGCTTATATATTGCTAATATGCCCGTTCTGTCACTATATGAAAATGACCCCGTCGTGCATCTTTACGAGTGGTTAAAAAAACGTTCGAAACGTAAAGGATAAAGTACGTCAACTACTAAAGGTGTGTTTTCTTATTATTTTTTTTTTGTCGGGCAGTTTTTATCGGGCACCTGTTCCCTGGCTTCTCCCTATTTGCAAAGATTTGGAGCGTGCGGGTGATGGTTTCAACCCAGAACAATTAAGCATCTTCGCACATATTCATGAGCAGAAAGAATAAAGCGGTACTTATTTATTGCAAATCGGACTATATTACGTGACTTTCAATTTATTTTGATCGTCTGCAAGCACAAGGAGTTACTTATCTAGTGTTACTTCGTAGTTCCTGTCGTCTCTCTTGGTTTTCCACATGTCCTTCGTTCGTTTGGCACGTATATCACCCATGCTGGAAAGCTTCGACTCCGTGTTCGCGCTAACAGTGTCCGGCAGTGCACATAAATGCATTTACGAAGCGGTTTTAGCACCGTTTTTCATGTCAAGATTTTAAAATAAAAACGCCGTAGCTGACCAATTATTTCGTCTGCGTGACTGGGAAATGTTCCAAAGTGCCTAGTACGTACGAATTATTCGTGATATTTGCTCTCATAATCGAGCGCATAGAGGAAATGCACTCGCTTTTTTCCATAGAAATGCATTACCGGAAGTCAATTTCCGACTGCTTGCTGTCTGCTTCAATTTGCAACAGCACACTAGAGCCAGTTGAACCTCTAGCGTACATTATAATAACTCTATGGTCTATTCTTAGTTTCACTTTAAGACCGACCGCAGCCACCGCTACGATAGAGCCAATCAAGCAACGCCAAAAGTGCATCGTCACGGCGCTCGTCGTCTTTGTGCCTCAGCGAGTCAACCAATCAGGCGCAGAAAATGCTTCTTGATCCTGCGCTTTTTACTGCGCGTGATTGGTCTAGCCGGACATGCGCACAAAGATTGTGACGATGCACTTTTAGCGCTGCGTGATGGGCTCTATCGGATCGTTGCTGTCTGATTTGATATGAAACGGAGTTTTGGCGTGTTTCGGGCTCGAAGTAAGCGATACGAAACATGAGGATCACTACAGACAAAATCGTGGTGTTTACAGATCTGGAAGTGGACCTCGAAACTCTATAGTTTCTTGGATCTTTCGGATTGGTGACCGGCCTACGTACCGTAATATCTCGAGAGATAGCGCACCTAAATTCGGGTGAAAAAATGGAGTGGGCTAACTTTCGGTGTACAATCGAGACCAGTTGAAAAAAAAAATGATATTTTTAGATCATGTGTTCCTTCCAAGCTTGTTATGGTGGTGAGGGGCAACGAAGCAAAGATGACTGTACTCCCCATTTAGCAACGTTCACTTATATCCCGCCATAGCTATAGCTAGCCGCATTTACGCCGATACCATCATTGATCCCAACACTACTATTACTAGGAGTGAGCTATCTTTCTGTGTTTAAAACAATATAAGAAATCAAGCCAAAAATAGGCGTGGGCTATCTTTCGGGGGTGGGGAATCCCTCGGGATTTTACCGTAGCCGTTTGCATGGAAAGTATAACTTCAAGAAAGTGTGAGATGTCCATCAGTTTTGTCAGCGGAATCACCTACAAGCATGTTTCTGACGGTCGCTGCAAGTACAGCAATAGAACTACACTAACTCTCAACTTAGCCCGTTAAAAAAATGTAAAACAAAAATGACGACTTCGGTTGTTCGCTAAAGCACCCTAGGCGGTGTTGAGATTGACCTCGCATTCCTGTGCGGACGACGACCAAGCGACCGTCGAGATGGTTGACTTGCAATCCGAACACTTTGCGCACGATCGACCTGTTTGACCTGGAACCGAAAAAAGCGTTTCTCTCCGGCCTCGGGTTAAGCGCATGAGGAGGACCTGTCCGCTGTTCAATGTGTGTGTCCTCCATTTGCCATTACTAGTTTTTGCATCCTGTCACTTCACGTCCCGTTTCCACTTCGGACAACGGGACCTCGGCGATGAAGGGATAGACCCCCACCTCGATCACTGCGTTCGTTACTAGACCGTGCCAGCCTGCTCTTCGTTGGCTTAAAAAAAAAAAAAATAACCCTTATCAAGGTTCTCTTGACTGCTCTCCGGCCTCCGGTTTTCCTACACCTCACAAGTTGAAGGTGTTGGGATCTTTCCACCTTATACTACGCCGGATTCGATCAAGCCACGCTCCAGTCGTCCCCGAGGAAGTCACACAACACAGCAAGCTCAATGAAACAGTTTATCAACTCACACGCCGTCGCCCCAAATCCTGTTCCCCTCCGAGTGCTGCAGCAGCTTGTCGACTTCCTCAATGAGGACTCCCCTAACAGAGGCTCTAACCGGAGACTGTCAAATCAAGACTCTCCATGAAGACTCCCAGTGAAGACTCCCAATTCAGGACTGTCCTGACCCCTGCCTGCTATCTCCTTATATAACCAGCCCGACCCCTTTGTCTGCTGCCGCCTCACACTCCAATCGAGGATCTCATGTCCATATAAGGCCACGGGCACGGGCGAGCGCTACGGCGCCTGACTGGCGAGAAATACCGGCTCGGTACTTTAACGCGAACCTCAAAGGATGTTCGCCGGTACGCGAGCGGGGCATGCCGTCCTCGGCACTGTTTACTGGGTGGGGTTCAAAGGGTCCCAGGCTGGCGGAGAATGTCGGCTTCGGCACTGGAGACAATGATGGAGTTAACAAGTGTTCACACCGGCGGGGAATGTGGGCTTCGGCACCGGGCACTTTGAGGCAAGGGGCGGACTTAGGGGGGGGGGGGTGACCGCCCCCTAAGCTCCCCAAGGTCAACTTTGTTTTAATAAAAGCATTGATACACACTAGCCAAAAGTTTAGTTTTTGGTGACATAGCAAATATTGGGTCAACAACATAGATCGGCGCAACGTTTCGACCGTAACGTCATATCTCAGCAGACTACCCCCCCTCCCCTCCCCCAGCCGAAAGCCTACCCCCCCCCCCAGGGCCTGACCCATAAATCCGCTCCTGGTGGAGGCCGAGGCAAGGGGTCTCCACAATGTACCCCGGCGCGTCCAGTGTCCCTCCAGGCTTCACCGTATCCAGCAATATGAAGTTTTCGTTTACGAGAGCATTTATCATACGAAATTTCCCCGATAGCAGGAACTATAGCAGAAGTTGAGCGAAAACGATTCTTGAAATACGCTATTAAAATAAACAAAAACAAAAACAAACAAATTTCGAGCTGTAAACAAACAGAAATACATTTCGCACATCACTGTACAGAGGAAGGTTCAAAGTTTTTAAAATCCCGCCCACGTACGCCTGCTACTCTTCAATACAATATCCTAAACATCGAATTATTGAAACTGTGACTTCGATAACTAGAGACCAGTTGATTCGTGTGTGACAAGAAATGAACTACTGTTTTGATGTTTCTCGCGCAACACATGGTGCACATGTTGAGAGCAAAGAACTTAAGCCTGGTTCACATGCAGCGGTTTTTGCCCTAGAGCGGCGCGATTTCTGCCGTCGCGGCGCTCGTGCCGCTCAACCACTGGTGCTGGCCAGATCGCCGCGACGGCAGAAATCGCGCCGCTCTAGGGCCAAAACCGCTGCATGTGAAACACGCTTTACCATATAACTTTTAACTTTGAACCTTCCTCCATCCAGCGATGTGCGGAATGTTTTTTTTTTTTTCTTTTTGACAGTCAGAGCTACAAATGTGAAATCTGCTCTTCTTTTTTAATCGCCCTGCATATTTTTTTTTTTTTTTTTTTTGCGATGCATAAGAACAATTAAACTCTCCCTTAGCAAGAGTTCACTCCTGCTACTGCACACGTCACAAAAGGGATACTTCATAACTATCGTTTCAAAAGGAGTTTACAAGAACACATTTAACGGAACATGGTTTTCAGATGAGAAACTCTCCCGTTCAACGAGCAAATATAAATTCAACTTGAACAGAAATTTATTGAAAACAAAGCGCTTTGCTTTTTGTCCCATACCATTTTTACAGTGGAACGCCAGTATTAGCGGCGAGATGTTTCGGTGGCGCCCTCATTCGGTTACCTTTCGTGACGTCATTACCTTGTGAACAACAAGTTCGATGGTATTTGTAATGGGCATGGTGGAAGCCTGAAATCATAGCCCTCTTAAAGCAACACTACCAACACAGTCAAAATTGAAGTCCTTTCATTCCTCTTATTTCCGTCGATGAGACATCCTTTGCTGACGTCATAGTCAGCATTCGGCCAATTGTGGTGGGCCGACCACAGCGACGCTTTCGATCGCTCTCGTCGCCAATAGGGGGTATTCGGGGTATTCACTGAACGCCATATTTGAGGGCGGTGTTTAAAGCGCATGCTCAGAACGAGCTCACATTACCAGGCTGCTAAGACCGGTAATCTTGATGGTGCGGAATGCACGCTGCAAAAGAACTGCGGAAGCTCGCGGTCAGCACGCTGGCGGCCATAGCCGTGTGCTCGGCTGCGGAGCGCGTGCTGAACGCGAGCTTCCACAGTTCTTTCGCCACGTGCATTCCGCACCACCAAGATTGCCTGTCTTGGCAGCCTATTAATGCGAGCTCGTTCTGAGCATGCGCTCTAAACAGTGACCTCAAATATGGCCTTTTCTTTAACAGCGCCGCCATCTTGAGAATTGCGGCGCCGACGACGCCGTCTAGCGGTTTAGAAAAAGAAATACCGGCTAGTTCTGGCAGCACAGCTATCTGGGTAGGCAACGGTGTGGGTATGGGGGGAACTTGGCTAGACTTGGCTATGGTGGGCTGCAATAACTTGGTTAAAGCTTGTCCGGTTGAATCCAGCTGGCTACTCACAGGCCATCACCTTGCCTCCTCGAGAGAACGACGACGAAGACGGTGGGGTGTTAGATTGAGTTTCCACAGCGAAGGAATATATGAGCAGTTTAATGTAGTCAATGCAGGTAAGCTCTCGGCATTTGATAGCTCCATCTTGAGTGGTGGCATGTAGACTTTTTCATAATTTTTACATACCATGGGGCTTGCAGTGATAACCTAATTGGACCACCTGCTCCGGGAATTAAAATCGGTCCTCTTGTGGTAGACGAAGTGGTCGTGAGCCTAAACGTGACGTTGAGTCTGATATGAATCTCTCGCGATTCAAGCTCGCAATCGACTAACTTCATAAATAAGGATTCTTGGGGAAAATCCGAAGCTCGATAACCATGCAGCCACACTGGCGCTGCAGCTTCTTGTGCTCATGGCACACTTTCTGCTATTGTTCTTATGCTTTTTTAAAATTATTTATCCATCCGACGACCACGCAGTGGTAGCCAGACAACCGTAGATTTTCGGAAATTGCAGCACTGTAAAAGGGAGCACTCGGAAGTACCTCATACACGGCGTCCGTTTTTAAGCCTTTTCGCCCATACCCTTGGCGGTTGCATACCCTGTGTCAGCGGGCAATCCAAAAATGCACCAGGTCGAGGGTACGTCAGTTACTGGCTGGTTTGAGGTTATGCGAAAAAGGTCTATAGGGAGTATTCACTGGCGGCCATAGCTGTGTGCACGAATGCTGAGCGCGTGCTGACGGCGAGCTTCGACAGTTCTTTTGCAACGTGCATTCCGCACCACCAAGAGTGCTGATCTTAGCAGCCTATTGATGTGAGCTCGGTCTGAGCATGCGCTCTAAACAGCACCCACAAATATGGCGTCCAGTGAATACTCCCTATATGGCCTCCAGTGGATCCTCCCTATAGACGCTTTACACACGCGCCAGATTGAGCCGCCATAGCCGCCCTTCTCTTGTCTTACCGAGATGCCGAGCCACTGAAGCGGGCGTTGACGAGTCTCCACAACGGCCTATGCTGGGGGGAAGGACACAGTAACACTTAAAATGGCAATAACCTGTCCTTCTGTGGAAATGATGAAGTCAAGCGAACGGAATAAGAGGGAACAAAAACTGAAGGTCAGTTATGGCGGCGCCCATGCACAGCTGCTGTAAAGAACACGCGAAGAACTCTCGGGTCGTCGATGTGGGCCTATACGGCGCGTGTCATGAGCGATTCGGGGGTTGTTAACCTGAGCCGCCGCGTTCATTTACCGGGCCCTGAGAAAGGGAGTCCGCAAAGTGGAGAAATGCACGCGCCTCGCCCGTCCACTATCGGGAATGCATCGGTTGCGTTCCAAGTATTTTTAGAGCACGGGGTTGGAGCATCGGCCGAGCGACGCGCGCCACTCTGCAACGCGTAACCGAGCCAAGAGAGAGCGCCGTGACTTCACGCTGCCTTTGCACATGCGCGTGGTTGTGCTTTGTCACTGACAGCTTATTAAACGGCGTGGCTTATGATGGCTTCTTGCTTCCTGATTGGTTCTTTGGCGCTCTTATCGGCTAAAGCCGCAATCTGATTGGCCGTAGAGCGATAATGAGATGCTTGGGACCTGTCACGCCCTGCGTTTCGTAAGCTCTCAGTATTCCGAAGGAGGAGGGGGAGGAGGGGGAGGACGGGGCCATCCAGGGAGTGAAGGAACTGAGCCAAAAAGGACGAAACTCCGCGGTTCTCTTTTCTTCCTATTGCCAAGTGCATATGGACAAGAAAGGCAAAATAGATATCCGTCCCGAGCAGCGGTACACAACTTGGAACGACCGTACTTTTCGAAGCTTAGCTGGTGTCAGTTTTTTTTTTTCTTTATTTGTTTGCGGATTTTATCCATCCGCAGAGGGGGCAGAGATAAAGGCATGATGCCGGACAGCACCTCTGCACCCTGCAGTTCATACAGAACCATGCCTATCACTCCATTGGTATATCTATTTACTCCTCGTTTGCCTATGACCGTACATGTTCAGAGATGTCTGCATAAGCCCGTAGAAGGTTTCCCGATCCTTCGTAGTCAGTTTAATATATATATATATATATATATATATATACTATATATATATATATATATATATATATATATATATATTGCATGATATTACGAAGAAAACCTCACCAAATTGTAAATCATTGGACAATTATGAACAAAACGCAAAAAAAAAAAAAAAAAAAAAAACACTGCCGAAAAAGAAAACGGAGTGAAACAACTTTTAAATGGAAGATGACTCGATCAGCCCGAACCAATACGGCGCAGCCATCGAAGTAGTGCCTCTTATCTTTGGGTTATCTTATCATACATACAAGAATGACACGTAATATGATGCCCGTAATGACGCGTGGTTAGAAGGTCTTTCTGGCTTTACATATAGCGTACGCCCTATTCATTGTGCTAAGGATGGTGCGCGGTTGTTGTTCTGCCCTCTTTTCGATGGTCCCAGAGCCGTATATTAGGAGAGTTTGGACAATAGGCGGAGCAAAGGCCGCCGCCAGCGCCGAATATTCCCCCCACGCTTAGAGCGTAAACTAAATTTGTGACACAGCGTCGACCAATCAGGAGACCTCTACTCCATCTCACAAATGTCGACAGTGAAGACAAAGGCACAGGCGCGTGAGCCTAGCTCAGCGAAACGCTATTGTTTGTACGAGACCTCGTGCATAGGAGGCACTTTCCAAAGCCACGCGCTCGTGCCCATGCCTTTGTCTGCACTGCTAGAACAGCGTCCTGAGACTGGCTGAAAGAAAGCAGTGCAAAGGGTGGGGTGCGCGAGCGTCTTGAGACGCGGAGTTCCGCTTGGCACGGCTCAAATTATACTTCGTTTCACTTTACCTGCGAGCGAAGCCAAAGCTAGAAGCGCGAGACCAGCGCTTTTTGCATTTCTCCTCAGCTCGCGCGCTCGAGCAAAGCCTGAACGCACGGAGCTTCCGTGCTCGAGCTTCCAGTTTTGCCTTCGCTCGCACATAAGGTGAAACGAAGTATAGTCGTGGCACAAATTTAGAGCACGCGACCACCGCTAAGGGCTGTTTCGCGGCCTGTGGTTGGCCCCAGAGCCGTATATTAGGAGAGTTTGGACAATAGGCGGAGCAAAGGCCGCCGCCAGCGCCGAATATTCCCCCCACGCTTAGAGCGTAAACTAAATTTGTGACACAGCGTCGACCAATCAGGAGACCTCTACTCCGTCTCACAAATGCCGACAGTGAAGACAAAGGCACAGGCGCGTGAGCCTAGCTCAGCGAAACGCTATTGTTTGTACGAGACCTCGTACATAGGAGGCACTTTCCAAAGCCACGCGCTCGTGCCCATGCCTTTGTCTGCACTGCTAGAACAGCGTCCTGAGACTGGCTGAAAGAAAGCAGTGCCAAGGGTGGGGTGCGCGAGCGTCTTGAGACGCGGAGTTCCGCTCGGCACGGCTCAAATTATACTTCGTTTCACTTTACCTGCGAGCGAAGCCAAAGCTAGAAGCGCGAGACCAGCGCTTTTTGCATTTCTCCCCAGCTCGCGCGCTCGAGCAAAGCCTGAACGCACGGAGCTTCCGTGCTCGCGCTTCCAGTTTTGCCTTCGCTCGCACATAAGGTGAAACGAAGTATAGTCGTGGCACAAATTTAGAGCACGCGACCACCGCTAGGGGCTGTTTCGCGGCCTGTGGTTGGCCCGAGATGCTCGCCTATTCAAACCAATGTATGTCCAAACTCTCTCAATAAACGGCTCTGGATGGTCCTCGGGTGATATCAGCCCCCCCCCCCCCCCTTTGACCCCGCCCCCCCCCCCCAAAAAAAAAAGAAAAGACGAGACAAACAAGCACGCGCGCACGGCGCGTTTTTGTTTTGTGCTTTTGACCTAAGACATTTACATACTGTATATGTAGGCCAGACAACTCATCCTTCTTATTAAAGCCTTTATCGACTGTTTCTCTTGTCAGGAACCCCTGCAAAGCATGGCGCCACACAGGAATTCTATCTTTAGTCTGGCTGCAAACGTGCGTGATCTCGAAAAGGACGGAACATTTTTTTATTCATATTGAAAAACTCTCCCTGACACAGGCGGTAGAAATAAAGGAGTGAGGTTTTGTTAAAAGTCATTCACTTCACTGTGTGTCGCTGAATAAAGGTCAGTGGGCACGAGCTTTCGTGGGCAGGAGGTTGCGGATACCTGGTGTAACGGCTGCCGAATAGAACACGTGTGCCGGGAAAGGGAAACAACGAACTTGAGCTGGCTGGTTTATCCTGGTAGGTTGCCAATCTCCGGGGAGAGGAGGGCATAAGACAAGAAACGAAAATAATATAAAGCCTGACACCTCTTAATAAAACTTAGCATTAAAAAAAAAAAAAAAAAACGGGGACGAAGGAAGGAACAAACACGACAGGACGGAGCTGAACTAGCAACTAAATTTAGTACTTGAAATGAAAAAAAGAAGAAAAAAAAAAAGGGAAAACTATATATACACAAATCATATCTTCATCAGATGGTATCCTTACATGTAAACACACTCGTCATACCGGCTGCTCGTTATCAGGCAAAACGTGACTTCACGTATATGTCAACACTATCCGGACACTTCATCGAAGATGCCAGGAACGTCAGCTCTTTTTGCTGGCCCCCCAAATGTAAAAAGTCTCGATAATTCCTCTCATGACCTTCCTGACGTTCCTGGCACGTTCCTCACGTGACGTTCCTGGCATCGATGAAGTGTCCGGATAGTATTGTCGTAACGTAAAGTCACGTTTTGCCTGACAACGAGCAGCCGGGATGACGAGTGCGTTTATGTGTAACGATACTATCTGATGAAGATATGATTTGTGTATATATATTTTTTCTCCTTTTTTTTTTCTTCTTTTTTTCGTTTCAAGTTCTGAATTTAGCTGCGAGTTCAGCTCTGTCCTGTCGTGTTTGTTCCTTCCTTCGTCCCCGTGTTTTTTTATTTTGATTTTTATCAATTATATTTAATTATTACCAACTGGCCCAGTTTACTACTTTGTTGCGTGACACCTTCAACGCCAGGAAAGCAGGTGCAGCACTGGTGTGGCTACACGGATGGTGACATATAGTTTTTCTGTCTCAAAGCGCAGTTGCGTGCCCCTACCAAATCACACTGTTTCAAACACGGCACTTTAGCTGGAAGCAGGGTAGGGATTATAAACCGCACCGTTGTCTCTAAACTACGTCCCACCGCCTACTTCTGCCCAGACAGCTCTCGTTCTACTCAAGCGGCGATACAGTATCGCTTCTCCAAACGATAACACTCGGGCTCTCGAATGACAAGAGCCACGGAGACCTGCTACCGCGTATCTATTTCATTTTTCGTTCCACGTACTTGAGATGCCTGTACATCGTTCGCCTCTACAAAGAGGGCATACTATCATTCCGAATTATTTTTATTTTTCGTTCTGAAACTGAATAACCGGCGTTGCCGGTGCTGCCAGTCCAGCCATATCCTTTCAACCTCCATTGCTGTCGCCTGTCGACATGCGAACATGAACGAACTCTCTGGAAGTACGCCAAAGCAATAAAGAAACGCCTACAATCGATCCCGTTGCTCACGCTGCTGTCGCTGATGGTTAAACCACCGGCTACGTGCATACGCAAAGACCGATTGAATGATCAAACCTTCGCCCCCTCGACTCAACTAAAGCAGTTTATTTTTAATTTTTATAGCGATTCTGAGGGTGTTGACTGGCATTTCCAGTCGCACTTTCCTCGCGTTTAACAAGGCCGAAGACGAATGTAATCGTAGTCTTGTCAGTGCAACAGGTATACCGCGCGGCTTAAGAGCGCTCCTATTCCACAGTCACAACACGTTGCATTTCGAAGATGGTCAGATAGAAATGCGAGCGCGTGACGCGCAACCGTGACACGTGTTCCGCTTGCACGATGTTGACCTTCATCCTTACATCGCAGTATCTATAAATCTATCTATCCCCTTCCAGAGCACCTTAATGCCTTCCGCTTACGAAACGAAGCGTTGTAATGAGTCGGATGGGACGGTCTGAAAACGCCGGCCTCTCCAGATAGCACCGTGCACGTAGTCGGCAGGTTCCGTAGAGCAGTTGGTGCTAATATTGAAAAGAATCAGTATTTACTGACAGGATCGTTACTAAAATTAGCTAACATGAATCAATCTGTTCGACGCCTGGAAAGAATGCATGGGCAGTCAGTGGTAGATCGTCCTCACGCCTCTCTATGAACAGATACTCAAAGCACCAGCACTCAGCCAAAATATGCTGAAAAACGTATACCTCCGGAGGGGGCATCACTAAGGAACGAAGGAACAAAAAATGGTTCGCGAATGAATCGTGGGGGTATATTCGCAACGCCAAACCATTCAGCGTCACAATGAAGTGCCGAACATGTCTGCCATCCTTGAGCCACGCAACGGAAAATGAGAAGGTTTGGGCTCTTCCCCACTCTCCCATTTGCACTGACCTCAAGGCCATGCGAGTTCCAAGATCGACGGAATGAACGCAGAAGAGGGAAAAAAACCTAGCCATTACATTAATGAGCTACCGTAGACCTATCAAACCAGCTATCAAACGAGGAGTTTATTTGCACGCACTGCCTCAGGTCTTGGCCGACCCCTGAACAAACGTGGCAAACTTTCAGCCAACCCTCGTTCACAGGAAACACGTCGCTTCAGGTCTTGAGGCTTTCCGGTTTTCTCCGTCGAACCTGTTCAGTTTCTTAGCTTGCTTGATTCAGAGCACGGTTTAGGATAAAGCCACAGGGCGCAACACAACGACCAGGTTTGACGACGCCCAGCAGCGTCACCTCCGAATCGCCATGATATACATATACTTCATTTTCGGGAGGGTTCGCTCGCTTTTTCCGGTTGCAGCAGACGGCTAGGGTTAAGGACCCTCCCAGTCCTCAGACTCTGCGACATGACGCTCGCCTCTCCTTCATCTCTTGCTGTTTGGGCTATTTTTAGTGTGTTTCTGTTTCCTTTCGCACTTAAAAAAAAAAAAAAAAAAAAAAAAAAAAAGAAAACGCCCGAATAGGTTGCGTTAAAGGCTGAGAGGCCAATAATTCTTCCCTTCTGTAGTCCTCGGTATCCCTCAAAAGCTTCCCAAACGAAATATACACACACACACACACACACACACACGCACACGCACACGCACACACACACACACACACACACACGCACACGCACACCCGCACGCACACGCACGCACGCACGCACGCACGCACGCGCGCGCGCGCACACGCGCGCACACACACACACACACACACACGCACGCACACGCACGCACGCACGCGCAGGGGCACCTGCCGCGATGCTGAAAACTACTTTCACATAAATACAAGCACGCAGGCGCCGGTTTTGTATTTTACGAGAGCCGAGGTGATTGGGCTTGTTGGGAACGCCGAAAAGTAGCGGAGTGTATCGCTCTCCACGTGACGGGATGCGGCAGGAACGAAAGGGGCGGAAGTTGGCTCGATGCCGCGACAGGAAACAACTGGTAGCTCTTTCTAGTTTTGCTTTCTATCCTTCGTAAATCCATTTCCAATACGCGGTGTGGACCCTACGGTATGAGAAGGGTTTTCTGACTGGGTATGAGCATAAAGTATATATGATTCCGCTATCACGCAGTTGTATTATGCGAATATCTCACCGACGTCATTCGACTGCAACGGGGGTTCGACCGGTCACCGAGTGTGTTTATACGCAGCATCGCGGCAGGTGCCCTTGCACTTGAACATCCGACGTCGAAAGTTCAAATTCCCTTCCTGCCGACACACGATAAAACGCTCACGTCGACCATACAACGCTCTCATGAAACGTTCGCAGCACCTGGCAGGTATACTTGTAACGGGCAACACACGTGAAGCGATTGAAGCGGACCGGAAAAAGAGGCTCGCTCATGGACGCCTGGTCTCCCGCTGCCGAGCGCAAACAGGTGCGCATCACAATAGAAACACGTGCCCACAATATATCGATCGACTCAGGTATACTCGAGGAGGCAACCGTGCGACGCAACGTATACAGCGCGCTCGAGCGCACTTCGTATACTTTGGAGGACGTCGATGCGCCGTGTTGTTAGCTACCAGCCGTGTGTACACAGGGGAGGAGATGTATACGAAGGCTCGCTGTATATACCTTGGCGTGTTACACATTTTGAAACGTAATCGTCGATGGCATTACGTAATTAGCCGACGCTACTATCCTCGGAAGCCAATCAAGCGGCGACAAAAATGCATCGTCGCGGTGCTCGTCGTCTTTGTACTTTCGCTCTCACCGACTAAGCTAATCACGCACTGTGAAGGCTCCGCGATCGTGAGCTTTTAATGCGTTAGCATTCTAGAACGCTCGTTCTGACGAAAACCCGACGGTGTCTTTCGTTTGTCAGTTGTCGCGTGCGACGCTCCCATTGGTTCTAAGCGCTGACGTGAGCACCCGTCAACCTCTCTGTCTCCCCAGCGCTGACAAACTGACATACACGCGCACAGCTGGCGTGGAGCCAGAGAGGAGGAGGCGCCGCGCAACACCTCCTAGATAACAAAGCCGTAGTGCTGAATGAGATGGCTTAATCATGAGAAGGCCAACGCAGGACACAGATAGGGAACGAGTGCCGCGTCAACGCTCGGCTTCGAGTCAAGTTTGAGCCGAACGTTGACGCAATCGTGTCCAATTTGTGTCCAGCGTTGGCCTTTCTGAAGATGCCATTTCATTTAGCACTACAGCTTTTGTTACCTATCTAGGAGGTGTTGCGCTGCGGCGCGGTGGAACGCGGGCGTGCTCAGTGGCCGCTCTGCCGTCGCCGGTTGTTCTTCGCTCTGGGTTTCCGCAGTAGCGGTGCGTGGGCTGTGATTTTGTGTGTAGTTAAAATGATGGATGCGGTTCATTCCACCAGTGATATGGATGCGGTTCCTTCCACGAGTGGTATGGATGTCGTTCTTTCCGCGAGTGATATGGATGACCGTATACAAGGACGTCGACGTACTCTGACAGGCAGAGTACAGAAAAGGGGGCGAAAAAATTACAGGAAGATACATTGGTGGATTCTTAGGGAATGCGTTAGCATAACCCTCGGTAAATTCGACACACGTCCCCCTTTGGGAAACGCTAACACTGACCCCGTAACAGGGTCAAAAAGAGGCATAAAAAATAGAGGGAGCAAAAGAGAAAGCCAAAGAGAAAAGTGAAGGGGTTAGTGTTAGCGTTTCCTAAAAAGGGGGACGTGTGTGGCGTTTCTAAGGGACATGCTTCTAACGCATTCCCAAAGAATTCCCAAAAGGACCCTCCTCTAATTTGCTTTTTGTATGCGCGATTGGTTTGGTCGGTAATAGCAAACGCACAAAGACTACGAGCGCCACGACGAGGCACTTTTGGCTCTGCTTGATTGGCTCCATCGAATCCTCGGCTGCGCTCGGACTTAAAGTGAAACGGAGCGTAAGAATTGTTCATAATAAGTTCAAGTCGGTGAATACGAGGGGCGTCGCAAAAAGCTATCGGCCTGGCCCAGAAGGAGGCAACAGAGGTGAATGAACTTATGTTACTTTTTGACATAGTCCCCTATGAAGTCCACGCACTTCACCCAACGATGCAGAAATGCCTGGACTTTGAAAAAGCGGGTCACAGCATCAATGACGTCATCATCGCCGAAACAGCGAACATCAGAAAGTTTATTTTGCAGCTGGGGGAAGAGATGGAAGTATGACGAGGCGAGATCTGGCGAGTATACGGTGGATGGTTAACAACAGAAAAGTCGCAGGAGTGAATGGCAGCCATCGCCACAGCAGCGCGGTGTGGGGGCGCATTGTCCCTATGGAGAGGCATGCCCCCTTCCGGAGCGTATCGCGACGTTAGGCCACGATGGCATCCCGCAGGCGATGAATCAGGGTTGCGCAGTATAGTTTCCGATGACACGCCTTCCGAATCCCAGAAAACCGTGGCCATCACCTTGACCGCTCACGGAACGAGCGGACCGAGCCTTCTTCGTCGCTGGAGAGGAGTGTTTCCACCGTTTAGGTACAGCAGGCTAAGCTCTCAGGTTGAAAGTAGTGAACCCAGGTTTCATCCACTATCACCAATCGGGCAAGGGAAGGCCGCGGGATCTGACCTGAGCAGCTCGAGATTGTCCCTGGATGAGGTGTAGCGTGTGCCTTTTAGGTCACACGAGAGCAATCTTGTAACACGTCTTGCGGACACTTTGTGCATGTCAAGATGTCGGGTCAAGATGCACTCAACTGTGGTTTAGGAGAGTCCTGCAACCTGTGAAATGGTCCGAATTTTTACTCGCCGATCTGCCACTACCTCATCGTGGATCGATGATTTCTTTCGCGGTCACTTCCGGAGGTTTGCCAAGGCAGGGGTCATCTTCGGGGCTCTCCCATCCTCGATTGAATTTCGCGGTCCACAAGGATGGGGCATCGTGTGCCTACGTCGCCGCCACCGTGTCTTTGTGGATGCCTGCCGGAGTTTGGTGTTTATGAGACAAATATTCAATTCGCAACTTTCATGACCTATAGGGGGCGCACTGGCGCATATCAAAATGGCTGTCATCTGGATGATCGTCGTAGAAAAGCGGTACGAGGCTGGGTCTGCGACGCCTAAGTAATTCAAGTTTTGCTATGTACGAGCAGTATTAGAGCCTTACGTTATTTTTTCACGCCATGAAGGTGTAGGCAAGCCCATTTATTATGAGGCCAATCATCCAGGAGCTAGGGAGCGGGATTTTCACACCGCGGTACTACCATCGCTGAAAGTTGCGAATTACCGAACGTGTCTTCATTTTCTTCGTTTTAGCTCGACTGCGCGGATTGTCACATGTTGGCGGCCGCCGCAGGAAAACCGAATAGTGCGCGTGCGCCATTTTTGGTGTCGCGAATCTTAAGAAGTGCCCATGCTATAATAAAGTATCGTGTCTCTGCTCGCACCCCTGCACCAGGCCGATAACATTTTGGGGCGTCCCTCGTACAGCGCAGTGCAACACACACATGGCACGTGTGATCTCACTCGCGTATTTATCTAAACAGCACGGGCAAACGAATTAGGACTGCGCGCAACGTGCATGTCCTGTGCACCGCTGCGCTATGTGCGTGTTAAACGGGTCGAGTCGAAGTCTAATCGCTGACGCAACGATCATGTCTTCGTGGTTTGAGTTTTCCGATATCTTAACATGTCACAATAATACGAAATTGCAACCGTCAATATATATATATATATATATATATATATATATATATATATATATATATATATATATATATATATATATATATATATATATATATATATATATATATATATATATATATATATATATAATGGGTGATTTCATCTCAACTCAGCCAGAGATTTAGGGTCGAATTTTTAATTTTGACGAAAAAAATATATGTTTTGGGGCAATTCCTATAATAAAAGAAGACGCAAATGGCAATTTTGTCGGATTTTTCGTTCTCAAGTTAAGGACCGTTGAAGCGGCCAAGATGGAAACTGACGTTTTTCCAGCTTATCGGAGGTGCCATATTTCACTCCATCCCTTTTCCCTACTTTTTAAGCTACATTAATATAACTTTTTTTGGGAACACTCTAGACATAGGCTTTTTTATGCTAATTAAGCGTCTAGGTCATAACATTCTTAATATTTTTTTTTTATTTGTCAAACTGCCTCTCTGCGACGATATTTGACGAAGTTCAGCAAGCTGTGCTGTGTGACCTAATCAACATAGTTTTATGATATTTATATCACCGTAAAGCTCCAATTAAGCTATTTCTTTCGAGTATAAGTTCAGTATTTTGCGATAAGTATATAATGCGCTACATGTGCCTGAGAAACGAAATTTTCCAAAAACTGGCAAGTTTGGAGTCGATTTTCTAGAAAACCCCACTTCGTATTTCTTTTATTTTTTATTCACAGTTAGTTAATATAGTAGTCTATGAGAAACTACCAACAGAAATTGTAATATATTGTTTGTATGGCCGCTATTAAGACTCGAATCTCGTGCTATGAGCGTTTTGAACGGGACTTCGCATATTCGCTCTGCTGAGCAGAATTTTGGCCTATGTAAGGTTTTCTATTTATCGTTAGCAGTTACCTCAATATCCAACCATAAACATTAATAAAATTTGCAGTAGTGTACTTAAAAAAAATTACTTCGAAGTCCGTATCCACAAGTGCGGGCACAGCGCTTACTTCCTCCCAATACGGGGGAATGCAGATCGTTAGAGAATTCCTCTGGGGCCTTTTGCTTTCGGCTTTGAGTTTGAAATACCGAACTTGATATGTAATTGTCATATTTTCTTATGTCAAACAGATATGCAGTGCATATACATATGTACGATTTAGTATCCGACGCTTAGGATGTACGGTATATTTTGTGCGCGTACGGACTCTTCCGTAAAATAACACGCATTTAATAATAATAATAATAATAATTTTCGACCAACAGAAATTGTAATATATCGTTTGTATGGCCGCTATTAGGACTCAAATCTCGTGCTGTGGGAGTTTTGAACCGGACTTCGCATAGACGCTCAGCTGAGCAGAATGTTGACCTATGTAAGGTTTTCTATTTAATGTTAGTACTTACCTCAATATCTGAACGTAAAAGCCAGTGAAGCAACAATACGCATCCTAACAATATTTATTTACTTGGCACTGGCGTGATTTGCAAGGTGTGTGAGCTTCGCCATATGTATTGACGGAGAAGATATGTAACATCTAGACTCCCGGATAAACTTAAATCAAGAAGAAAAAGTCTAAGTAACCCGGCATGAATCACTGAAAATAGAAATGAAACCTAAATACATGACTAACACGTTTGAAGCCTTACACGCTACGAAATGCTTGTTATTTCACTAAAGAGTCCGTACGCGCACAAAATAAACCGTACTTCCTAAGCGTCAGATACTAAATCGTACATACGTATATGCACTGCATATCTGTTTGACATAAGAAAATATGACAATTACATGTCAAGTTCGGTATTTCAAACTCAAAGCCGAAAGCAAAAGGCCCCAGAGGAATTCTCTAACGATCTGCATTCCCCCGTATTGGGAGGAAGTAAGCGCTATGCCCGCACTTGTGGATACGGACTTCGAAGTAGAGTTTTTTTAAGTACACTACTCCAAATTTTATTAATGTTTATGGTTGGTTATTGAGGTAACTGCTAACGATAAATAGAAAACCTTACATAGGCCAAAATTCTGCTCAGCAGAGCGCCTGTGGGAAGTCCCGTTCAAAACGCTCATAGCACGAGATTCGAGTCTTAATAGCGGCCATACAAACAATATATTACAATTTCTCTTGGTAGTTTCTGATAGACTACTATATTAACTAACTGTGAGTAAAAAATAAAAGAAATAAAAAGTGTTTTTCTTTAGAAAATCGACTCCAAACTTGCCAGTTTTTCGAAATTTTCGTTTTTCAGGCACATGTAGCGCATTATATACGTATCGCAAAATATTCAAATTATATTTAAAAAAAAAGCTTAATTGGAGCTTTACGGTGATATAAAGATCATAAAAATATGTTGATTAGGTCACACAGCAGAGCTTGTTGAACTTCGTCAAATATCGTCGCAGAGAGGCAGTTTGACAGATAAAACAAAAACCATTGAGAGTGTTATGACCTATACGCTTACGTAGCATGAAAACGCCTATGTCTAGAGTGTTCCCAAAAATTTATATTGATGTAGCGTAAAAAGTATGGAAAAGGGGCGGAGTGAAATATGGCACCTCCGATAAGCTGGGAAAACGTCAGTTTCCAACTTGGCCGCTTCAAAGGTTCATAACTTGAGAACGAAAAGTCCGACGAAATTGCCGTTTGCGTCTTCTTTATTATAGGAATTGCCCCAAAACATATTTTTTTTTTCGTCAAAATTAAAAACTCGGCCCTATATCCGTGCCTGAGTTGAGATGAAATCACCCATATACCTATATAAAAAAACTCGGGTGAAAACAGGATTTTTTTTTTCCGCCTAAACGCAGATAAAATTACCCGTCAGATAATTTCAGACGTTTTATGTCGTCTGTTTTTATGCATGTTTTGAGCGATATTGTGCGCGATAGCTAATGAATTTGAGTATAATTAAAGGGCAGGACATATGCACGAGGAAACGTTTGGCGGATTTCGTCGTGCATGTTTGGTTTAGCTCCAGCATGTTTCATAATCACGCACTTCAAAATTCAATCGCTTTATAAATAACCAGAGAAGAAGTAAATCTATCAAAAAGAAAAAAAGACTACTAACTTGGGTACTTCAGGAATTGTAGAAGCTTTAAGATATAAAAAAAAAAAAAAACGAGGAAAAAAGTTTGCTCGTTTTCGTAGTTTAGATACATCGCCGTTTTGGGATTGCGTGGCACGAACAGCGAAGACAAGCCTGGTAATTCGCCCACTATACTATGTTCCTAATATCCCCCCCCCCCCAACTTGTGTGTACCGCTACATAAAAAGTGTGCTTTTCATTATGTCGGAACAGGATCGATTAATTTTCTCTTGCTACGTGTACCTCTGCAGCAGAATGGTTAAATAAATAATACATAAATAAAACAAAAATATGCGATAAACGCCTACCTTTTTCAACGTATTAACATCACAGGCCTTGCACGAATGCGATGTTAAACGAGGCAAAGCACGGCAAAAATGAAATTACCCCGCGACGATCGCTTCAAACCGGTCGACTGCCGCCGCAGACTGGTTGAGAGGAGGGCTTCCGCGCCGGCACGGGAGAAACTCAAGATCAAAAATAATTGCGGCTTTCCTCACACGAGCACTCGCGCAAGGAAAGCGCATTCTAAAGCTACGCGCTTGCAGCCGTTCCACCCACAAGTATCAAAAGCCATCTGCGCGAGCTGATAGCGCGTTGGCCATGTGCTCGTGCAGCGAAAGCAGATGCAGCTACAGCGAACACTTTCCGAGTCGTCGCCGTCTGGTGAATATCGCTCGAAATACCAAATGAGGATGCTTTAACTTCTTCAGTGTTGTGTACTGTTCTTTACAAAACGTGACGAGGGTCCGATAATTAATCGTTAAATAACTTCCAACTCACGCGTGACACCGAACACGAAGGGCGCCATAGTCGGTGTTGTCACAGCGCACTTCACTTTTGCTAAGTCATCTATCACACCTCGTCGCTGACCGACTATCATTCCACAAACAAAGGTGGGTAGGTTCCTTGACGGACAGGCGTGCACACAGTGCGCTCACTATCTTGCTGTAAAGTCCGAGCGTGGAAGTGAAGTTCGATAATGCGGAAGTTCGAGGATCGAGAGTCGTCTGGGAAGTTCGGTTTCGACGGAATTCGCTGTGGGAAACGAACCCGGGGACCGCCGAAAGGCGCTCCTCAGTTCGCTTTCGGCGGTCACAAAAGGAACCGCCAAAGGGATCTCCCCGCTACGGGCCGAGGCCACGGTGAAACTTGAAAGGCAGGCCGGACGCCTCGGCGCCCAATGGGGCACGATATCTTCGCCTCCCACCCTTCGGACTGCGTCGGCGGCATACACGCTCTCGGAAAACCATGCAGTCGGTTCGTTGGTGCCGCGTGGATGTCGCTTCGACGTCGGGAGAGGGCCGAGGCAATTGCCCTTTTCCGGCGATCGAGAGCGACTCCCACGCGTCGACGTGGCTGCAGCGCCCAACGTGTCGCTAGGCTTCAGCAGCGCAGAATCTTCCTTTGGGTTCAAGCCCGCCCAAACCCGTCTAGCTGAAGATTCTTCGGCAGGGAAAGACTGATCACGACATCGATTGTTCAGAACCTCGGAGAAGTCGGACGTACGTTAGGAACCATGCTCGACCCCCGACATGTCTCAGTCAGATAATTATCGTGTTCGGCGATGGGCACCTAGGCCTCTTGAACAAATGGCACCGACCTCGAGGAATTTCCTACGTTGCGGGAATATCAATACACCCTACAATTTTCTAATCGATGGGTTGGGGCCTTGGAGGCAGGCTTGGATTCCTCATCACCTCATGCCCTCTCGGAGAAGCAGTAAAGTCAGGCACTGCCTTGCCGACCAGACGCAGACATTTATCGCGCCGTGACGGTAACGCGCGCACAGAACGAGGACCAATGCCGTGACGTCGGTCGTCGTTCCGTATGCGACTCCAAGGAATCTATACGTGTATGTAGATATATATTATTGATAGCACACCGAGCACAGGCGATTGTAGAAAGCGAATGAAAAGCCGAAATATTGGGTATTATCCGATATTTGTGGACGTTACCACATATAAAAAGAAAAAGAAATTGCTTGGTGGCAATCGAAAATTTCGGTGGTTTTACGCTTGAGACTTGCGAAATAAATCTGGTCTGCCACTGGGGACGGCTGGAGATTAATTTAGGCCACGCGGGGATCGTCACGCCACAGTGGTGGCGCTGGTGTCGGCGCTGCACATGCGCAGACGCTTCATCTCACGCTGGTTTCTGCGCACGCGCAGTGCGCACACCTCGTGTGGGCAAACGTGGACTTATTTGTAAACAGCGTGTTGGTGTACAAACCTTCGTCATTGGGGGCATCTCGTCTGGGATTCAAACCCGTCCAAAGAGAATGCAGAGACCGAGACTCTGCCTCGGAGTCACCGAGATAACGTCATAATTTATAGTCATAATTAAACGTACTCCATCGATTGTGAACATTCACTATACAAGTGCGCTTGTGCGCCTCGAAATATACCCAGTTCGTCTTGAAACCAAACCTGATGATTTGAAATTTGACCAATCGAAGGCTCTATAGGCGGTCTCCCAAGAGGTCGTTCCATTTCCATCCAGCCGTCTGGTGATATATGTTTTTTCAGACATGTTTTTTATTTGCTTGTGCGCAAGCGATTCTTCATTAGCGTTCTTTTTCTGCGATGATAAAACCTCAGAAGCATGGTGAGTATCTCAACCGACGAGGAACTCAGGAAGCATGATCGCGGACGTAATTGGGTCGCAACCACCCGTGCTTGGTTCTTCCCACGTGGAAGTCGCCCTTACGCATCCGCCGGAAGCATTTTGGTCAGGAAGAGCGACAGCTCAAGCGCCGACTCGGCCGGTGTTGTCAAACTCGCCGACGCTCCTTTATGTCACCAACTGCTTCGAATGGAGCAGTCGATAGCGATTTGAACCAACTTGTGCGAGTTCGAAAGCACTGCTTCCGAGCGTATACACGTTTGCAAGCACGGCCTCCGGTCGCCGCCATCTTGCTCGCTTGGGGTGCGCTTGGGCGCGGAAATAATCCGATTACAGTACCTTGCTAAGGCGTCGTAATTGGCTTAGCTTGGTGCCCCAGCAGCAAGATGGCGGCGCCCAGAGACCGTACTTGCAAACGTGTATAGAAAAGCAAGGGACGAAGGTTCACCAGTGTAGTGGACTCTGGCTCGAGTTTGAGCCGAATGCAGGTTGCGTGAAACTGCCCTCTGCAGGTTTGCGGTCTGGTCGGTATGTTCTCATGGCACTGTTGACAGTCTCTAGAGAGCTGATAGCGGAAGAGACGGAGATAAAAGAAATCGTGCGAGGAAATTGGAGCCGCAACTTTGTGGCAGTAGGGGCTTCATTTTCTTCCTACCACAAACCGGGTGAAAAGCGAGTTACGTATCGGGTACTTTCTCTGGTGACGAGACCCTTGCAACTGTTAGAAACAAAACAAATAAACAAAAAGTTTTTTTCCTAAACACATTTACACAGTCTTCCAGGCTGCGAAACTGCTGATGCACATGGGGTTCAATCTATTTTGTCTGTAGCTTAGGTGCAGAACCCAATATTGGAAACGAATAGCGTACTATGGCGTGGACATTTTAGAGTTACGCGAATTTATGCAAAGGATACATAAATATTAACTCAGTACTCTCCCCTTACAATGTCGCAAACAAGTTTTTAAAACAGCCATTACCCCGCGCCCCTCGCTCTGAGGTTTCAACGGAATTCTAATTTTCGAGCTTCTCCATTTAGCCTAACGGCGGAGCACGCAGGGCGTGTCGTGCGGCACAGGCGACGAGCGTTCCCGGCTTGATGAAACTACGACTAAGTTATAACACTCGCATCTACTGTTTGGTCTCTCCTTTTCCTTCGTGCACGATATTACTTTCTACGGTCACGCCTTGGGGTAGTAGTTCAATTGCGGTAATTGGATTATTGCAATTTAATTTTTTTTCTTTAGAAGTGTGTAAACGTAATTCGTTAGTTCGACCAAAATGAACCGTAACAAAACTGAATTACGCTTTAATGTCACGAACGAATTGAAGACTTTCTTTAACAATTACAACTAAATTTTTCGTGATGTTGTCGCATTGGAGCCCTCCACTGTCACATAAAAAATAAATTTTTGTGATGTGTACTGTAATAATTGCCACGTTGTAAGTTGCCTATTTGCAAAAAATATAATTACTAAAAAAAATCAGTTAAACTTTTTTAGTGCTTAATACACTGTTCGACGACTTTTACCTTAAATCTCCGCGATAAAAAGAGGCAGTATATATCAATCTTTGGTGTTGGGAAATAATAAGGCAGATTGGTATATGCACAAGTTGTCTCTCAGTAGCTGCGTCGTCCTAAGGGGGCGCTCCCAGCGACTGCAATGCAAACAAATACGTCCGCACCTACTTAGGTTCACAGAACTTATCGTTGCACGACGAAAAAAAAAAGGAAAAAAAATGAAAGAAAGAAAGAGAAAGAAAGACATCATATAATAATTTAGCTGGAAAAGAGCGCCGGTCGTAAAGGTTTGGCGCTCAAGACAGCCTTTGCACCAATAGCCGCATCATAAAGCCGTGGAGTATCAGGTCATAGCCGAACAGTTGGAGGACTGCTGTCGGGGTTTTCAAAGATGTCTCATTTTCTCAAGCTTGGCGACTGGCAGCAAAATGCGGACAGCATTACGGAATCGTCAAAATAAAATAAAACAAGTCATAAACATTTTTTTTTTCATTTCGGATTTTATATTGAACGCCGAACGACTTAAAGGGGTTGTTGACGAAACTGCGTGTGTTGAGGCATTGATTGGAGCAATGACACCCACATATGCTACAGCCGGCTGTTTTCAAAGCCGTTGGATGGGAGAAGCACAAGTAGTAACCGTCGGCATGCGCCGGAGATTGAAAACCGGCTGTTTTTAAAGCATTTGGATGGGAGAAGCACAAGTAGACGTAACAGTTAGCATGCACCGGAGATTGAAGCATTGTTCTTGACAGATTGTCTTCTGTATCGGTCAATGTCCGCAAGACATGACAGGTGTCGCAAAGACAAGACATGAGGAATGCACTACGAAATCAAGAATTCGCTGCAGTAGAGGTTTCGCTATGGGATTGAAACTCTATACAGCAACTCCTAGAAGATAAGAGTTCCTTCTCTCAACAGCTTATTCCCCGACTTCACAAAGAAAAACCGTTTAAATGCGCATTAAAGTACGAAGAGACACGCGGTTGGACAACATCACGTGGCCGTTGGTTGCTTCACCGGCCCACGTCATGGTCCAACCTGTGACAGATGACACAACACTTGTGGACAATCGCTGCGTTGAATAAAGAAACTGCCCTCTCGAAGACTGATCGGGCGTTTCTATATGCGGCGGAAACGCGGCCAGATAAAGCACAGAGCACCACGAGACTTACCCGGCGCATAGTCGTACTCGTATCCGGCGGACATGATGAGCGTGGTGGACCTGTAATCCGAGATATAAAGCAGACGATGCCGGACGACCTGTCTCTCTGAGGTGAACTTGGACCTTCGGGGGAGTAGCTATACACGGTGCCGGCGTCGGGAACTTTGTTTTGGTATTTTCGTGCTCAGGCGACAGATGTTCAGAGCGCCTGACGGATCGCCAGCCTCCCCCGCTGTTGTGGAACGTGGAACGACGGAGTGGACTCTCGGGAGCGCTCCCGTAAAGCAGACGATTTTCGTCTTCCTGTAGCGTGGCGCCATCTAGGCGAATCTCTTGAAATCACCGGCGCATTTATTGGCCACAGCGGCACTTCCGGTTTTGAGGGCCGTTTAGATTTGTTTGACGAAGAGCGTCTGAAATAACGGACATTTTTAACAAAACATTTGCTCAGTTGTGCGTTTTCGATGCCTATTTCAGAAGCGAGGCTTAGATTGTTTACCGTGTTACTATCGTAGAGTTATTATAATGTACGCTAGAGGTGTAGCTGGCGCTAGTGTCTATGAGACTTCCGGTTTCAAATACGCAGCCAGCAACCAGCTCAATTTCGCGGTGCATTCCTATGGGCAAACACGCCACGCGTGCATTTTGTCTCTTCGCCGGAGTATAACAGGAATTACCTTTGTTATTTGGGTCGTAGCGAATAGTAGGTAAATTTATTAACATTATAAAAGTGAAATTGATTCAGTTGCAGCATTTTTCCGATCAGTGAGCAATGTTTCTTCTCCGAGTATTCCAGGTTTAGTCCTATGTTCCAGGGCAAGTGTGTAGAGCCAAGCGGCGAATCTAAGCAAGAATAACCGTCGAAAAGAACGTACGACTTGTTCAAGGAGCGCCAACATCCCGATGACGTTAATATTGAAAATCTTCGAGGTTTACATGCCACTAAAATGACCCCCCATTTACGAGCGGATAAACACGTAAAACAGTAGAAGTACTGGTTTTTAGGGAGTGCGTTGGTATTGCATACAATTTTTTACGAAAGAGTTACGCGCACTATAAACGGTGTTTGAATTTTTATTATTGTGCTGAGTTTATCAGGTGGTAAGAGTTTTCTGGCTTTTCACCATATTAAAAGTTTTCGAGCATGCAGATATCCGTCTTGGACGCTAGAACAAACCTACCTTTGCACCCATACATGAGTAGCGGAGTGAATGAAACGAATGCTATTTATTGCAAACCGCACTCATGACTCGACTTTACTTTATGTTGATCGTCCACATGCACAGGTGGGTACTGACCAGGCACGTAGCCAAAGGGGGGGGGGGGGCATGGGGCCCGCCCCCCCCCCCCCTCCCCCCCCCCCAAAAAAAAAAATCTTCCATTTTGCTGGGACCTCCTCCCCCCCCCCCCCCCCCCCCCCCGAAATAAAATCCTGCCTACGTGCCTGGTACTGACCCAGTGTTAGTGCGTCGTTCTTGACGTCTTTCTTGATTTTCGAGACGATCTTCATTGCTTTGGCACGAAAACCCCAATGCAAAAAAGCGCCTCGATGCCATGTTTGAGCTAACAGTGTCGGACAGTGTGCATAAATAGATGTATGAAGCCATTTTAGCACTGTTTTTAATTCAATAAATTCGAAAAAAAGACGCCGTAACTGACCAATATTTGGTCAGTTACATTTACGGAGTTACGGCGGAGACATGTTCCAAGCTATCTTGTTGATAAGAATTATTCGTGATGTTCGCTCTCATAATCATGCGCAGGGAGAAAATGCACTACCTTTTTTCCATAGAAATGCATTACCGGAAGTCATTCTCAGACCATGGTTGCTGCCTCCTTCAATTTGAGACCGTGCACTAGCGCCAGTTGGCTCCCGAGCGCACGTTATAATAACTATATGGCTACGATGAACCATCGCTTATGGCAGGCATAACAACCAGGTATAGAATTAGGTAGGAATACAAAAGACGGAAACACCGCGCCTACAATAAATAATTTCAAGTACGTGTTGTTATCACAAAGATTTATTGCTGCTTTTTCCCCTTGTTGGGCGCGTTCAACAAGGCAAAATAGCGCGTACCACCGCCCCCAATTCTGCGCAGGATTTTAGTGTGTTTAAAGAGATCCGCAAGGATGTGTCGGGTCCGAATCTTTTTGATGCAGCCAAAGGGCTATTTTAGAGCACACACAAAAAAAAAAAAAAAAAAAAAAAAACTTCTGGGTCACAAGCATTTACTTCGTTCTCGTTCATATTCTATTGCGACGACTATGTTAACATTAACGTGATGGTCTTCCCAACGAAAACGCAATGCCTTATTTGCTTTTCCACGTCTGTGGAACCACTCGTCAGCACACTGCGCATCAGACAGCCTGATCTCCTCAAGCACAAAACTAACCGCTCTTATACTTCGTTCTAGCTTCAGTCGAGACGCAGCCGACGCTACGAGCTGATCAGCCAGCGTCAAAAGTCCCCATCATGGAGTTCGTCATGTTTCCGTACGTGTCCTATCATCGCCGAACCAATCATAAACCGAAAAGGCCTACACTCTAAAAAAAAGTCTGTGCGTCTACTTTCCCGCACAACACTCGGAGAGCCAATCAGCGCAACTTAAGGAGGCAGCTCAGGCAGCTCAGCGAATGACGATGCTGAAACATATGTTTAGACCAAAAAACGCAGTCTGAGTTGTGACATTAAGCAATGCAAAACGTCACGCTTGCATCGCTTAATGTCACAACTCGGACTGCGTTTCTTGGTCTAAACATATGTTTCAGCATCGTCATTCGCTGAACTGCCTCCGTAAGTTGCGGTGATTGGCTCTCCGAGTGTTATGCGGGAAAGTAGACGCACGGACGTTTTTTTTTTAGAGTGTAGTGACTCGTGGTTTTGACGCTGCGTGATTGGTCCCATTAGCTCGTAGCGGCGGCTGCGTCTGGACTTAGCCTGAAACGAAGTATAGATAGTGTTGTTACGAGAACGTTAATTTTGTTTAAACAAGCCCATATCAGCAGTCACGTTTGAAACACGTGCCGATGATGTTAATCTGCGGATTGTATAGGTACGGAATCACAGGCAAACCAAAAACTATTTCACTGAAATAATATTATAACAACATAATTATTTGTAAAAATATATGTTTTGTTCAAGTTTTGTTGCAGTAAAACTGTGCAATAACACAGTTAAGGCCCGTTCACACTCTTGCGACCGAGTAAGACCGAGAGAGACCAGACCGGTTTTTAAGCCTCTTGCGACTTCTTCCGCTGCAGAGCATCCGGTCCTAAGACGTCGCAAGAGGCTTAAAAACCGGTCTGGTCTCTCTCGGTCTTACTCGGTCGCAAGAGTGTGAACGAGCCTTTAAACAACCTTCTGTTGTTTGCATACATAAAAATGAGAGGTGTTTTTTTTTTCGTTTTTTAAGCGATAATGCAAAATTTTATTAATATTATGATGATGCAAAATCAGTATGCTGGTGATAAGGATGCGTTCTTAAAAAATCAAGCGGAACTCGCTACGCTTCCATTCCTACATTGCTAAAGCTCATTTAGTTTTTAGTTTATACTTGTGGACTGTAACCTCGAACAGCTTGATGCCCATATAAAAGTACAAACTAAACGAGGACTTTAACATAAAAATTGAGACCTATTGACATGTTTCGTTTCATTTCCTTCTCATTCACCTGGGTTCCGTATTTGAAATGCGGGACGAAAAAATAGTAAAGCATTTCAACCCGGATAATGCGAAAAAAATATAGGTGAGGCAAAACAAGAATGTGTGACAGTCATGCATTTTTCGTGTACACCTTCCAGAGGCATACCAGAAGTGACGACATTTAAGGTGGCTGCTGCCGAGCTACGCATAATCAAGTTTCAAATTTTGAAAACAAAATCACCGCCAGTATTGCACGTCACTCGTCAGGATATCAGAGAATTCAACTGCAAGGTACATTTATCACATTGACATTCACAAAGTGCTGTCTTGTTTTCCAGTGCTTTTCGCCTGAGCACGCGACGGCGCTGCGGCAAAGCGAGGAACGATAGATCGCGAAGTCGTCTTCGTTCGCGGGTGTTGCTTCTCCACAGTGCAGCGGTGCGCGGTGGGAAGCGCACTCAACGAAGCTACCTAGCCGCCCGAACGAACCAAGAAACGATAAATATTTCGATACTTTGAAGCAGTGCCAGTATTTGATACAAAGGCCAAATAGAATTGTGCGTCGTACGAGGGCGACAATCAAAAGTTTTGGAAGTTCGCAGAAGTCTACAGCAACGATACTAAGCTTTAGTTTCAGTACTGAAGAAGTAAAATTAATATTTGGCGCAGTGTCGGTACAAATTCCTCACATTTTGGTTGAAATGTAGCAGAATGTAGCCATATAAGTAATTTCGCAGAGTTTTTGTGCAACTGAAGCAGTGATTGCATCACCCTATGCGGACGAAAAGGCGCTTCCATAGCGTGCGCATTTCCCTGGCCCAAACCACGTCGATAAAAATAGAAACAAGGGGACGCTGCTCTGCGAAGGGTCCGTGGTAAAAGTTAGATGCCGCAAGTTCTATTTGTGAGCAAGTAGTACCCAACCTTCTTCGGTCTTTCAGTTACTGAGGGAGCTCTAATGCTATTTTCGGCATCGTAAAAGAAAATTCACGCTGTGCTTGTAGTATATTTAAATTAATAGTACATTATCTATATATATATATATATATATATATATATATATACTATACTAGCTACCAGGAACGGGGAAAATGCTTGCTAAAACGTATCGAAATACAGATACAAAGTACTTCTTCATAAATTTATTTAAACACGAATGCAACTACACTGTTGAGAAAGTGTTTAACTACAAGGCACAAGTTCAACGGGAGTTATTTGTTAAACTTTGAATAATTTTCCAAATACTATTTACTTTCCATGGTTAGACACCTTAAAATTAAGTTTTACCCCGAATAGAAAGAACCCGCCGTGCCCAAATAAAAATGTATGTCCGTAATTTACGATAATCAATTACTGTTATAAGGAAATAGCAGCTTTACGAATCAAATTTGCTCGGGGTAACATAGGCAGTTATAACACCAGGAAAGAAAATTTAAGTTGAATTCGAGGTTTACTGCAAATGTTCAAAATAAGCGTCTAGAACCACTTATGTAACAAAGCCTTTTCAGATAACATTACGTGAATGCGAAACCTGTTAGAAAAAACAACAACAAAAAAGCCCAAAGTCAGTAATTCTATTCCACCCGTTCATTCCTTGTTATTCTCTCCTTTTTTTATGGGATGTTAATTGTGCTCAAACCGCGGCAAGATTCATGCTTTTGACATACGATTCACGTCACCAAGAAATAAAATGAACAAGTACATTCTTTAATACATAATTAAATAGAGAATACAAAATGCTCAAACTATTTCAAATGCTACCCATCCCTGCTAGGTACATCGTTGAAAAATAAAATGTTGTGGACAACGGGAACCGGCCTACCCGTCACAATCCCACCCGTCCCCGGTGAACTCGTCATAGGCCAACTGGTCTGTACTTCGAGAATAACTACATCGGTCACAGAAGACGTAATGGTGTTCAGGTTGTCATACTTCCAACAAGCCTTTGGTCAGTGCACGATGCCGCGTTGCAGAATATGCCACGCTGCCACGCACAAACAACTCCGTTGAAGCTTGGCATCGGGGCTTTTAAGTCAGTGATTTAGTCAGCAAACACCTTTTTTATTCATTGCAGTCTCTATGTTTTCCAAGTGCGTTGAAATTAACCGGTCGTGGTCCTTTTAACATGAGACGTTCTTTGCCTCGTTGGGATGAAGAAAACTTTGTGAAGCCGCCGATTATCTCGATGATGATTGACTGTTCGACGCTGATTGGTTGATTTTTTTTAGCCATGATTATCGTTGGTATCTTCATTCCAGGATCTGCCATCAAGTTTACATGTCACACGTTCAGTTAACTGCTAAACTAACCGGTGAAGAGCGCCGAGAGCGTAGGCGGCACGCTCTAAAAAAAGCCCGTGCGTCTACTTTCCTGCACAACACTCGGAGAGTCAATCAGAGCAACTTACGGAGGCAGCTCAGCGAATGACGATGCCGAAATATATGTTTAGACCGTTTTGAAGCGTGACGTTTTGCACTGCTTCATGTCACAACTCAGACTGCGTTTTTTGGTCTACACTCTAAGAATGCCTTTGCATCTACTTACCGCAAACTCGAAGAGCGCAATATCTGCGCTCTACGAAATCAGCTCAGCGAATGATGAGGCGGAACATCTGTTTAGAGCTAAAAATTAAGTCTGCGCTGTGGTATTACGCAATGCAAGCATGCCGCTTTGGATTGCGTAATGCCACAGCGCAGACTTCATTTTTAGCTCTAAACAGATATTCCGCCTCATCATTCGCTGAGCTGATTTATAGGTTCTTTCAGTGTTTTGCGGGTAAGTAGACGCGCAGGCATTTTTTAGAGTGTAAACATACGTTTTGGCATCGTCATTCGCTGAGCTGCCTCCGTAAGTTGTGGTGATTGGCTCTCACAGTGTTCTGCGGGAAAGTAGACGCGCGGCCTTTTTTAAAGTGCAGTCTCAGGAGGGCCGAACGAAGACGACTAGTTCGACGGGCCAGGCGGGCTGCTAAACGATCACAGCCAACGCCCGAAGACACAACCACAAGCAACAACATCGAATGCGACACACACGACGATGAAGACCCAGGCACAACAGCCAGGACCGAACGCGCCGAATGAGCCAAGCAAGCATCCCCGATGTAGCGAGATACCGGAACGTTTCACGTGCAAGACAACCACCCAGCCGTCTGCTATGCATTTGTTCGCGTTTCAGTCCAACGTCGACTGTTGTCTGCCGAATCTGTGGATTTCCTTGAGGTGCCTGAAGTACGAGCGAGCACTCCAAAGGTTGAAGATGGCCCAGTTAGATTGGGGCCCGGCAACAGCTACCACGTCTCGCACGGACATACCGAGAAGCGAACGAGCGCATCTCCAGAACTATTGAAGACCACACAAGCACCTCTGCGGTCGACAGGAAATATTGCAAGGAACATCCGATTCTCGGTTTGAGGCATTTCATTCGGGTTGTCTGAAGAGCTTGAATAAAAGATACACTTGGTTCTTTGAAATGGGTCCGGCGATATGCCTCTCATCTAGCCCTACAGGAATATAGTCTACAGTGGCGTAACTAGATATGACGGCGCCCATGGCAGATAAAATTTCGCGCCCCTCATGATGATAGTGATAATGATATCATCATCATCATTATATTATTATTATTATCATTATTACTCGGCTCGGCGCCCCCTCCCAAGTGGCGCCCGGGGCACTTGTACCCCCTTGCCCTCCCCTAGTTACGCCACTGATAGTATAGCCTTTCAAGTTTACCACTTAGGTATCTTTACATGTTTGCCACATGCGTATCTTTACGAGTTTACCGAATATGTATCTTTGCAAGTGTACCGTATGGTAAGCTTGTATAACTACAACTATGATTATATCTTTAGTGTGAAAAATGACAATATAATAGTTTTTGAAAATTAGAGGTGCAACGTCGCGGCTTAACAATATGCTTGTCGCGAAAATGTGAATAGAATAAGTTATTTTTCAAATTTACACGCTGCACCTGTGCTGTATAACGCCCAACGAGAATTTTTAATATATAAAACAAACTGCAGGGGAACACTGCTCCCACCAGAGAGGCAGAGCTTGCCGCCTAACGGCGTGGGGAAAATGAGGGAGGTTCTACAGATCGTTTACGGTATGCCTGTTTTATTTATTTCACTTTCAGCTCTAAGAATTTTCATGATAAGTCACTATTAGCTATTGTTCATATACCGGATGTTCCATTTCAACTCGAACAGATTTATTACGAAACATTCGTAAAATATGCACAAATACGGTTTGTGCAGGTGCGTTATACAACCAGGGAGACATGAAGTGGGTGGCTAATCTTTGCGATAAGTCTGATAATTAACCAAACTTCCTTAATTACCTTTTTAATCAGTAAAAATAGTTATATGATTTTAATTAGAAACATCATGAGCATAATCGAAAACCACTATATCAGTCAATTTTGGAACGACTTGAAGCTCGAGGGAAACTCGGAGGCGCACCAAAGTTACCACTCGTGAAGCAGGCGCAAAGCTAGCAGTGGCGGAACGCGATGATAATCTAATCATCCGCGTTCCGCCACTGCTAGCTTTGCGCCTGCTGCACGAGTGGTAACTTTGGTGCGCCTCCGAGTTTCCCTCGAGCTTCAAGTCGTTCCAAAATTGACTGATATAGTGGTTTTCGATTATGCTCATGATGTTTCTAATTAAAATCATATAACTCTTTTTACTGATTGAAAAGTTAATTAAGGAAGTTTAGTTAATTATCCGGAGGAGTGCGAAGGAGGCTTCGTAACACTACAGTGCAAACCGCTTATTTACACTATAATGCACAAACAACTTCGTTGTTCTGTCTGTTTTTTTTTTATTATTCCTACTTTTCAGGGACCAGGGTTACTATGAATGTGCACACGTCATGCAAAAAGTAGAAAAAATTGGGTGACCCCCGGTCAAGATCGCAGCCATAATCTGTGCCTCTCTCCCTCACTCGTGCTTTTGAGGGCTCAGACATCCTCGCGCCCTCGGAGAAAGGTCAGCAAATTATTTCAAATTCCTTCGGAGCCACGTGATGTGCGCCGTCCAATGGTAGTCCCCCGTGACAGCTCCGTAACTCAAACAGCGGTGCTGGTCGCTGCCAGTGCGGCGCCGGACCGAAGCTCTTAGGTTGAAACCCCAGAGGCCTTCCTTGAATGCGTGACGCAGAAACCACCCGCAACAAGTAGAAAAAAAAATAAGAAAAAACAATAACATACACACGCGAAAGCAGGACGCCGACTGGTGTGTGTGGGGGGGGGGGGGGGGGGGGGGGGGGGGGGACAAAGATGCTTCCTAATGAGACGCGCCACGGCGTAGGACCCCCGCGGTCCCTCGCCAAGTGAAAAGAATACGAGCAAAACTAAACAAAATGGTCAGGGGAGGCATCGTACGCGCCGCGAGAAAGTGTGGCCGCCCTCTGACCGTACGGGAAACTCGCTGTTTTCCTCAGAACCTTTAGATCACTCCTAACTGCAGTAGCCAAAAAAAAAAAAAAGTAGATGTGTTGATGGACGATTTGCCGTAAATAAAAGTACCCCCCCCCCCCCCACACACACACACACACACGCGGGCACACACACACAAAAAAGAAAGGGGGGGGGGGGGTTGCCTAAATCTGATTCCAAGAGTGCACGGTCTTCACTCTTGGCATGAAATGCTCGTGTTATTAAATGTACGGGCCGTCTATAATATCCTGGTACGACTCCGTCACAGAGAAAATAGTCGTCCTGTACTGATTATGTCTTTCTGGTTTTGCTTGAGATGTACCAGAAGAGTACGCAGAAAAGTAACTAAAGGGAAACTGAAGCGGTTCTGTATTTAAGAAAAAACACTCCCATGGCCTTCATTCGGCCTCCGGGATCACGAATATCGAGATTATTTTTCAACTCGGTGCACGGAGGCTGCATAAATTAATTGTTAAAGTACCGCCGAAGCCCCTCCTTTCTGGAGCGTGACATCACACTAGGAGTTTTCGGAATCTCTGCTCTCGCGCATCTTCAGCGCCTGTCAAAGCTATGCACGCGCACTCTTGCTATTTTCAAAAAGGTCAGAAAGAGACGCCACGGCTGGGGTCAGTGCGGAAAAATATACCTGTCAAGCTTGCAATTGCACGCGCTGCCCAGACGTGCGGCACGCGCTTGGCGGCCCAAAGATCCTGGTATGACGTCACGACTGGTCGGAGGTTTTTCGTGTTTCCTCGCGTTTAGTGACATGTTCAGGGAAAATGAACGTGATATTCAGATTCACGGGATAAAAATACGCCAGAATTCAACTTCAACTCGTTTTTTTCAAGAAGTGTTTCAGCTTCCCTTTAAGGATACTTTAATTTACTTTTCTGCGTACTCTTCTGGTATCACAAAATACTATAGTACCTTGCGATATATCTCAAGGTACTAAAATTGCATCCAAGGTACAGTTTAGCCCGTTTCATATGGTGTGATTCTGCGTGTGATTTTCGAACTCTTGCGACTAAAAGCCCGTGGACACACGACTCACTTCAGCTGTCGTCCGCATGTATTTTTTTTTGTTATTTTGCCACACAAGCGTCGTTGCAACCGGGAATCGCAAGCAGAATCGCACCATGAGAAACGGGCTTAAAGGGGCCCTGCAATCATATTTAAGAGTCTGCCTTTTTTGGGGTTTCCACGTCTCTTGGGGTTCGGGAGAGCCAGCGGGCATGGAGAGAGAAACTAAATATCAGTGCGTCATATTTAAACCGGACGACGCGGAAACCTCCTCCGCCTACAAGGGCGACCCACGTTGCCGATAGCGCGCGAAATGTGACGTCTTTGGTCCTGGGCTTACTACTGGTCAGAGCCGCTAAAAGCTTTTTTTTAGTCGAGATACAAAATATAAGTATCGCGAACCGTTTCAATAATGTATGGAACTAGTTTTTGTTCAGTATTTTAGATCAGAAAAGAAGCAAATGCAGTTTGTAAAGTACGGAAACAAGAAATGATCCGTCGACGTACCCGCCACCAAGCGGCGGAAAAAACGGCGCATACTTGAAAGGGCTAGTGGGATGAGGCCCCGACGAACGGCGAGCGCAGAAAAATCCCGGGTGTACGCGGCGGCGCTGCGATCGTATACCGGCTCAAGCATACGACCGCTTCCGAGCGTTCCAAGGCCTTCGGCGCGGGCTTGGTTGGCGATTTGGCCATTTGGCGGTATGGCAGCGCGAAGTGGCTCCCGTTCTGAACTGATCTTTACCCCGTGTTTTCTGTCGTTTGTGGCCAATGAAGTGTTATGCCGAATTAGTCTTTAATCGCGCAGCATATGCAATGCGAGCCGCCCTGGCCGCCCGCTTCATACAGCCTATCCAAAACATGCTTTAGTGGCGCCCTCTCGAGCCGTCGACACGGAGTGCGGCAGCCGTGAACGCTCGATGAGCCCACTGCCCTTCCCCTCGTTCACGGCCACTCAAGCCAGGACCTACGACGTCATGAAGGAGGTTATTTTTTGCTTGTTTCATTAATTTCATTCATTCTCAAGAAAAGTTTCATTAAGTTACTACGTTCAGTGCGCTCAGGTTCAGTGCAAATTAAAAACCAGTAAAAAAGTCATTGCAGGGCCCCTTTAATAGTTATCGAGAAATGAAAGCGCGTATACTCAGCGTCAACTATTTTATGCTGCGTTCTACGTTGTCAAGGCTAGAGTTGCTTTTGTCAAACTCTGTCGACGTGCGCGAGGGCATGAGCATGAGACGCAACACGAAGCCACCTGATCAGCAGTGCGGGGCTGCAGCACTGTCGAAGCTACGCTAGCCTTGACAGTGTAGCACAAAGGAGTTGACGCCGAGTATAGTTACCTACTAGCTATACCCGTTTTCACCATAAGAACCGTAGTAAAAAAGGTCCGGCTCCTCGCGGAGGACTACTAATTTCCCTCTTTATATTGATAATTAAGATAACTGTAGGTGAATTTTAGACTAGATATCTGTTATCTTATCAAGACGTACACGTTCCAAACGCCAAAAGCATCGCTTTTTCCTCCGACAACAAACTCTCGTCAGAACTACTCCGCGCCGCGCATGAACAATGAGCAAAACTTCCTTTTTTCTTGAGGTGAAAATATATATAGTTACCGATTTGCAGTTACATGTATACCTAGATACTTTACAGCTTTGCTTGTATAAGGTCCATACCACATGAGCAAATGACGTTTTATCGAATAACGAGTGCCACCGGCTTGTAGGAGAGTGTTCATGCGAGGCACGAATTACATAAATAAAGCGCTGATAAGTTGGAGCTCAAAATATATTCGCCTAGATCATTTGATTACTTGACATGAAAATTACCTGAGCGCTGCTTCGAAATAATCCATTACTTTTCCATTACTTTTTTTTAATAGCACGATTATTGTAATCGTCGTTTTTTATGTGTGTTTAAACTTTTAATAGATGTAATCAAGTAACTGTGGGAGTACGTGACGAATGGTATTTTTTGTGCAATATTTCCCATTCTTTTTTCTTTTATC
Source organism: Ixodes persulcatus (assembly GCA_013358835.2). Classification (NCBI taxonomy): domain Eukaryota; kingdom Metazoa; phylum Arthropoda; class Arachnida; order Ixodida; family Ixodidae; genus Ixodes; species Ixodes persulcatus. Next base: position 598,479 of record JABSTQ010010161.1, read on the forward strand.
TACGACGTAAGAAAATGTTTTGTAGTTATGAAAGTGGCTCTAGTAAACAAGGAACAACAAAAAATCAGTGTAATTAATTATCTAAAAATAACTAAGTTATCCCTTTAAATATTTGTGTTGAAAAAGTTACGAAACAGTTACTGTATTACCTTTAAATATTGATTACAACTAACCTGGTCATTATAAAGCAAAGCGTACATTTTGGCGCGTATCGTTTCTAGCAAGAGGATAGGCAAAGATCCGGAAATGGTTATGAACTTGCCCACGTAGATGGCCAAGTCAGTCGGGTGGATGACTTCAGGGACCGGAGGAGGCCGGGTCGCTTGGTCAAACGACTCGTGTGGAGACGACGGCGTCTGCTGAAAAATCGATTTCTCAATGCTAAGAGTCACACATTTTGTTGTTGATGCAACGTCCGTCGATTTCGAATCGTGGTTCCTTTTCAAGTAGGTAAGAATCATATTCGGCGAGCGCTTTGATAAGGTGACCTTTACCGATGTCAAGTTCAACTCTCGGATTCGCAGCCAAGTTCGGCTCAGAAATCAGTTGCTGCGAATAGAGTCGATGGACCGGACAAGACGCTCTGGAGAAAAGATAGAGAGAGAGAGAGCACATAAAAAACGAGGGGAAAAATGGAGGATGCGGAGAAAACCATAAAGCCAAAAACTCAAGGAAGGAAAAAGCAAGTGAGTAACGTACCCTGACGACTACTGCGATTTCGTCACACACGTTGGATATGCTCCGAAGATGGCAGCGTTGTTTTCGGTGCGCGATACGAGCAGCCATGTCCCCCGACTTAACGCAGATGTCAGTTGCGATCTTCCAAGGGGTTCATAAACCTACGCTTATCTTCCACGTGCACGGCTTCTAACGGGACGATGTTCTTTGCACCTTGTTCTACATTTATTGATGGGATGGTAGGTGACTGCCGCCTGCAACACGCGCCGTCGGGAAAAGCCGTCCTTGGCTGTCCCTCGACCAAGAGGAAGTGGGATATCCGACGTAGCAAAACATCCAACAAGTCATAACGTCCAACAGACCACTTGACTTTCGTGCCAAATATCCAAGGGGCTCAAAACATCCACGGAGACCAAACGTCGAACGAGTCGAAACGTCCACATTGTTGGCACCTGCCACCGAACCCAAGTGTTGTGGTTCTTAGTGACGGGGACTAAACTTCGTTATAGTTAATGATTAACTTACACCCTTGTTAATTTATCCCACGGAAAGAAGACGAAGCCATTTTTCCAGAAAAAGACAAAAAATCACTCTATTAAAAAAAACAAAAGAAAAATAATACAGATATGCAAAGAATGATCTAGAGGAGATACGTTGTACCACGCTAATTACTAAATTGTCCCAATACACCGTTAAGAAAAACACCCGAAGCGCAGTTCATCAAAGATTTCACCGGTTCGTGGCGATGCGGCTGGCGGCGTGGCAGTCCTGGGTCAGTGGAGTGTCGTGGGCGTAGTCACGTCTGGAAAGATGCTTCCGCTTCAGCATTCCAGGACCAGCGTCTTCTGGAAGGGCCGACGTGGTGACCGTGGTGAGGTTATGACCGCCGCCGCGTTCGGAGATGACTGTCGGGCAACGGCAGGAGGACTTGGCGGAGGTCTGGGGCGAACCTCGGGTCTGGACGCCCGACGGATTCACCTCCGCGCCCGAATCCTTTTGGTCACCGATGTCTTGCTTTAGCCGCCGTGACCACCGGTTCTCCGAACGCCGCTCTGCCAACCAACACTGCCCGTCGTCTTCCCACGCTCCTCTTCTTCTTCAAAATCCCACTGCCCGGGCCACGGGGCTCGCGTTGCACGAATTCCGACGCGGCAATTCAAAAATATTACATGGTGTCCTTCGTGCACATCACACCAAGCGTCAAAAGAATGAACATATTCATCTTAGTCTAAACGACGTTGACAACATGTGCGGCAGCAACGTCGGATAAGCATATCTTTACCGCTGACACAAACCTTTGGATGAAAAGGTGTTTCGTTCAATGAAGTGCCTCTTTTAGTACCTTGCATATTCTCTTCTCAAAGACAGTGGACTATGTTATGGAGTTCGCCAACACGCGAGCGCTATAGTATCTTGCCCGCTCCTGAGAGCGGCCGCGAACCACCGACCGCGCGGGGTCAAAATCTGTTCCTGGCTCCGCGGTAATCTGAGCGCCTCGTATCTTCGTACCCTCGTACCCGAAGCGCCGTTCCTTTATCCGACCTTAGTTCTAATAAACGAGACTTCAGTCTTCAGTCTGACTCCAGCACGATGAGTTGCCCATGTGCTTCTTTCCGTAAATACGTATAATAACGTAACATGGGTGGCAGAAATGGGATCGGTCCGTGAGTCTGCTAACCATTAGTAAAGCGCATGACTGATCTGATTGAAAGAGCAATGGATAAGCAATCAGCTTTGGCTGACAACGGTGTTGCGCAACCATCGGTAACTGCGGCCTTCCACATTTCACCATTCGAAGCCTTCAGTTTTACATCACCGAACGAATGACCGGCGTCGAAGAAGAGATTCCTTGCTTCCATAGTGCATCAGGACTTGCCTCTCAATCCGAGTCAGGCCAGGTCGACGCCCTCATTTACATAATGGGACCGCAAGTTGAAGACGTCCTACAGACCTTCAAGCTGTCCGGCACTGAGGGCCAGGACTTCAGCAGGGTGATGGACCACTTTCACAGCTACTTCATCCCTCGTCGAAATCTGGTGTACGAGGGGGCAAAGTTCAACTCTAGAGTGCAACTGGAAAAAGAGACAGTCGAGGAGGTCGTCACCGCTCTCTATGGACTTGCTAAAATACTCAGCTATGGAACACTACAGGAAGAATTGAACCGCAACACACTGATCGTTGGTCTTCGGGAGAGCAGGACATCTGAAAAAGTTCAGCTGGATCCTGGTTTGAACCTATAGACGCTTTCAGCGCGCGCCAAATTGAGCCGCCATAGCCGACCTTCTCTTGTCTTACCGAGATGCCGAGCCACTGAAGCGGTCGTTGACGAGTCTCCACAAGGGCCTATGCTGGGGAGAAGGACGCGGTAGAATCTAAAATGGCAATGACCTGACTTACTGTGGTGACGATGAAGTAGAACGAACGGAATAAGAGGAAACAAAAACTGAAGGTCGGTTATGGCGGCGCCCATGCACAGCTGCCTGAAAGCGTCTATAGAGGGCCATATCGTGGCTGCGCAACAATCTGAAGTGGTTAAGAAGCAACAAGCGGGATTTCCGACTGGCGAAATAAAAGGACGCCAACGTTGACCGAATTGCAGCCGCCAAAACTAGGGCAACACCAGGACCTGTTCAACAAGGAGTCGAACGTCCGAATGTCCAAACTCCTAGGAAGACCGCCGCACACAAACCAAAAGGCAAGCCCTGCCGGTGGTGCGGTTGGGAAGCTTACCCGAGGAACGCGTGTCCGGCGAAGAACGCCAGCTGCAACAAATGTCATAAAAAAAAGCCATTTTGCAACAGTCTGCAAATCTTCGACTACCCTGAACACCCTCGTACATGAATAAGACGCATTCGGAAGAACTGCAGCCTCTCCTAAGCCAGCAATAGCGACATCAAGTATTCTTAGAGAAAACTCCAGTTCTTTTCAGTATAGACATTGGAGCAGATGAAATGATGTTGCCAGCAGTCGTCTTTGAAAAGCTCTTCTCAAAGCGCTGCAAGCTCTCAGAGCCAAGACATCGACTTCATGCATGGTCCGGACGGAAACCCCCCAAAGTCAAGGGATCAGCTTGGATGCAACTCAACTGTCAAGGGAAACAAGCACTGGAAGAAGTCTACACCGTGGAAGGACTTCGGAAGCCACTCCTGGGTAAGCCAGCGACCAAAACGTATCGGCTTTACCCTCAAATCTGCGTGTTCACGAGCAAAGCATGCTAACCAAAGAAAGAGCTCTCCCCCCTGTTCCAAGGACTGAGATCTCTCGAAGGTGCTCATGTTCTCAAGCTGAAGCATGACCTCCCCGTTAGGCAATCAGCGTTGAACACCTCTCTCCTCGTCTCCCACCCGTCAACCAATCAGTGTCGAGCCTCGCGGTCACGCTTTTGTCCAAGCTCCACGAAATGCCGAACACCTAGCCAAAGAACGTTTCACATATAAAAAAACAAAAAACAAAAAAACACGTATATACGATAGATTTAATCACGATATTAAAAGTAAAAAAGCACCAGGGCCGGATAAGATAAGTAGCTCCTTTCTGGAAACAAATACGCAGAATGGATAGCCAAATATTTAACCATCATAAATAGCGTATCTCTTCCGCACTGTCAAGTGTCAACAGACTGGCTACGTGCCAAAGTCATTCCAATACCTAAAACTGGAAACAAGTCACAGTTGAACAACTCTCGGCCTATTTCGCTTACCTCGGCGTGCTGTAAACAATTGGAACACATAATAAGTTAACACGTTAGGACTTACATAAAAGGAAATAACCAATTCTTTCCTAATGCACATGGATTTAGAGCTGGTGTTTCTACGGTTTGGCAACTAAGTGAGATAGTGCATGATTTTGCGTGATAGTGTATGATTTCGCGGGGGTGATTAATAATAGAGGTCAAGGGATGCTATTTTTTTTAGATTTATCGAAGGCATTCGATAGGGTGCACAGTAAGCTAATCCATAAGCTTCACGCTATCGGTATAAATCCCAAACTTGTATCCTGGATAAGGGCCTATCTTAGTGCGCACGTGCAGTTTGTAGAAATCGGTGAACAGTGCTCAAGCTCACTCGACGTATAATCTGGTGTTCCAGAATGTTCAGTGCTTGCGCCCTTGTTTCTCATTCATGGGAATGACATAGGCATAAATGTTCACCTATCAGTAAAGCAGGTAAGACTCTTTGCGGACGACTGCGTTTTGTATCGCAATAAAACCGAGCAGAAGGATTAAGAAGCTTTGAATTCGTCATTAAAAGCTCTATGAAAATGGTGCCTGGAATAGGGAATGAATGTTAACTTCCAGAAATCAGTAGTAATGACAATAACCCACAAAAAAAAATTAATGAATTTCCCTTCGAGATTTGTTCCACCCCTTTAATAAAAACAAACCAAGTCAAATACCGAGGAATTCAGATAATACGTGACTTAAAGTGGGACGCACATGTTAATTACATGTAATGTACCGCTCGCAGAAACTTCTGCTTCCTGGGGAGACAGGTAAAAAAAATAGAATGCAAGTTAACCGTTTATAATAAAGTAGTAATTTGAGCTAGTTGGAACTTCAGCATGATAAAACAACGCACAGAACACGGAGGAAGAGAAAAGGACAGGTGGAACGAAAGAGCGCTGTCCTTTTCTCTTCCTCCGTGTTTTGTGCGCTGTTTTATCATGGTAACCGCCTATAAGTCTATAATTGGGCCTACATTATAATACGCGAGCCTTGCTTGGGACCCTCACCAACTATATGCATCATACGGCATCGATAAAATTTAAAATTGGGGCTTACGACTTATCTTTTTAAGATACAGGCGCGCGGAGAGCATGACCGATTTGCTTGAACAATCCGAAATGCAAAGTCTAGGTGCTAGACGAAATATTTCACGCTTAAAGTTCATACATAATCTTTATCATATGTCACCTGAAATTAAACTCTGATTATTATTAAAAACAAAAAGAAAACGTATAGTCACTCTATTAGAACTAACCACACTAAGATGGTCAGACCGTGATCAGCAATGATGACACGTTCAAATATTCGTTCTTCGCTCATAGCATTGAAGATTGAAATTTATCGTCAGAAGAATTAATCAAAATTTCCGAAACTCGGTCCTTCGTGGATGTCTTGACTGAGCCCTCCCGGGAAGTTAATTAACTACACTGTCATTGATTTGCCATGTGGGATATTCCAAAACCATTAACCTTTTGTGTATAGTACCTTTGCTGAATGTGGTGAAAACTGTCTGTATTTTAATCGCAAATTATGTCATTGCTTTTTTTCCCCCTTAACACAAACTGGATTTTCATATACATTTCATAATAATGTATTGTATGCTCCGTCGTTATGTATTGATGTATTGTGTCAGATATTCTTGTTTTGTACTGTGTTCTCATATTGTTGCGTCGTGCTTTTATACAAGCTATTGTTGCCTGTAACCTGCCGGTGCCTGAAAAAGGCCCGCAGTATTTCAAATAAATAATTAAATAATATTAAAATGTCTCTTGACTAGAACGAAACCTAAAAACAGATTTTCGGCAAATTTTTAGTTCTTGAGATTTTGACTCCGAAAGGACCGAAGACTGCTTTTGAAATCTGGACGACTGTCACAGGTAGCGCATTGGGGTCAAGGTCAAGGAAACTTTGTACGTGGTTTTCCAAGCTACAGTGTGCCCCCGAAAACAATTTAGTTTTTTTTTCCTCCATCGCAAAAATAAACTACTTATTATCACACTCTTACGTCTCCGCCCAAATGTAGTGCTAGCGGTTCGAACCAGATACCTAAGTTACAAAAGGAACCATTATCTTATTAAGAAATTATCGGTGGTTTCCTGAAGGTTTCAATGGTAAAATGGGGCCCATTCCCGCTAGCTGACGCCTTTCAGCTCCATGTACACATGGGCGTCATGACCTGGGCTTCGTCAGCCACCATTTTCCAATTGAAATGTTCAGACGATGACTGATAACTTTTGAATAAGATAACGGTTAGTTCTGCCACTTTGGCATCTGGTTCAGACCTGGTTCGGACGGAAACTGAAGGAAATTTAACAATAACTAGTTTTTTTTTCTTGTTTTTTTTTTTTTTTTTTTTGGGGGGGGGGGGGGGGGGGGGGGGCACTATGGGCAATAAAAAAAGTCAAATGGCTACGCGCCGACAAACTGGACGAGAGGAGGAGACAAAAGCGTGCGGGGACGTCAGAAAGTCGAGCTCTGACTGGAATGATAGTGGGTAGTCGTAAAGCTACCTTTGTCTCTACTCAATCTTCGAACGCATCATTGAACGCGAACGCAGACGTTCTCTTCCGTGTCTTTTTTTTTTTTTTAATTTTCTGCGCCACAGTCTTAGGTGTTATACGAGATGAGCAGAACGCTGGAAGCCTGGCGTTTGGCAATCGAAAGCGCTCGAAGCCTGAGTAGAAACAAAAGCAGCCAGCTTTAGGTCTACCCACTAATCGTTCCAACTAAAGCTCGGCGTTCTGGCGTCCCCTCTCGTCTCCTCCTCTCCCTCCGTTTCTCGTCGCATAGATTTTTTTTTAAATACAGAACAAGGTTTTTTAATGATGATGTATTTTGTTTGAATGATGATGTGTGTTCACTCAATGAAAGAGTCATTATTAAAAATGACAAAATCATACTCTAGATCGAAAAAACCCGCGCCGCGTTGGACTCAAAAACATCGACTGCTATCGCAAATCAGTGTTTGCGCCCTGAGAGAGTCTAAATTTAAGAGAGGGAGGAACTCGAACCATGGAAGATTGTAATGGCGAACTGCTCCCGCGGAGATTGGTTTGATAGATTGCTCATGCGCATGCGTGCGTTGCCGCGTGTCGACGAAAGAGCCTCCATCAAATCTAGGAGACGCTTGCAGACGATCCGCGCTTACCCCCCCCCCCCCCCCCCCCCGATCTGAAAGAGTTGGAAAGACTCTCTAATCTCGGCACACTCTGCGCCCTCGCTCTTGAGTGCCTTCGTCTGAGAGAGCTGTTGCGCCCGTCAGAATTGCCTTTTGTTAGCAGACGGACGCCGTCATAGGGAGCGAAATCAGGTTCTTAATTTTAATGCGAAAGCATTATCTGTCCCATGGAGCGGAGCCGGCGGCGTCTGTAACCAGGAACGAACTCGAAAGAAATGCCCATTCTCCCATTGGCTGAGCGAAACGGCTCCTTGGAGTGGAAGCACGACACTGCATGCTTTCGCATTCACAACTCATAAGAAGTGGTTAGGTGTCCTCGGAATTTTTGTAACCTTTACCTCGGAATAAGTTCATTCGTTGAAATTATGATGCAGAAATGCAAATATTTGTGCGATGTGTGAGGGAACCGGTTTTTGCCGTTCCTTCAAAAGACCAACAATCCATATGACTCACGTGGTAGAAACAGTTGGCTTTTGTTAGCAACGCCTGGTTGTGGCAAGTTTCTTTTTTTTCTTTAATAATGCATTATTTACTTACATTTTATAGTAATTACAGACAGTGTCGTAGCTTGGGAAACTTACGTTTGCACTTTATTTCAAGTCGGATGAATACATTTTGCTTATAGGGTAAAAAAAGGCAGCTTATAACTTACAGCGTGCTCTGCATTTAAATTAAATGATTTATAAAAATAAATAAAATGATTTATTTAAAAAAAAATCACAGTTATGCGCTGAACACAGTTTTCATTACATTTCGAATAAATTAGAAAGGTAAAACGATCAAATAATTTGTACTAGTTGCTGCTCACCTTTTCTCACCGCACTCATGGGCTAAACATTCTTATCTGAAAATGGAAGCTAGTGCACTTAGCTCACAAAACAGATACAATTGTGAATACAAATACACTCCAGAGGGTTTGCTCGAGAAAACGAAACCCTGTTTTTTCTTCCCACATTTATACACTACGCTGCAAATCCGCGTGAATGTGATCCTGGTGGTGATAGAATGCGAATGTTCAAAAACACCTATAGGTAAAATAAATAAAAAAATATGAGCCCACGTCTGCCTGGACTTAGCATTTGTTAAGCTAAGAAATGGCATTACAGGTCTCTGTGGCATTCATTTCACTAACAACCATTTGACAACAAGTAGTTTTCTCTAAAATAAATGCCACAGGTACCTGCAATGTCATTTCTTGGCTTGAAAGACCGTAGGCCTAGTTGGACGTCATCTCATAGAGAAATTTAGTTTTTTTTTTTTTTGTGTGTGTGTTCTATCTCAAGTTTTTCAGGTCAATTAAGTGAAATTCGTCCCCGGTCATGTTAAGCTGCGCCACCACCAGCGCGCTGCGTCGCATTCCAGCACTTTGACTTTACAGCTGCACACCTCCGTTACGACGTGCTACTTACTCCCTCCACCGCCGTTGCCTAGGCAATTTATTCGGTCACGACGATGATCTCACATCACCGATCGGCCGGCATTACACGCTATACACGACTACCACCATAACAAAGAAGACAAAAGTGTAGCCTATTGACTTTTCTTATTAAAATCAATTAAATTTTAATAAAGTAGCGAGGAGAACGAGGACGAGCAGGACGAAACAGGACAAGTTTGAAACGTTTTACGCAGGCGTTATATATTTTTTTTTTCCCGCGTAGGGACGATCGATAGGATGGCAGCATTTCGATGTGTGGTTGGTGGGACATTCGTGCTGCGGGCCGGTGTCGCGTTGGTCGCAGGAGCGGGTCATTGTTGTCGCAGAGAGACCAACCAAAACGCCAACGTACGCCGCTGCGGTGGCGCTGTTGTAGGCACTGCGCATGTGCAGACGCTTCACACGAATCTGGTTTCTGCGCACGGGCAGTGCTCACACCCGGTGTGGGCAAACGCTGCCGCGATCTTTCTCGAACAATGCCGTCACTCGTGTAGGTGATCGGATATCATAGCGCTGGTTCCCAGCGACTATGTCCGCTACGTGAGCCGGTGTGGTCTTCACCTTGGGACGGAGTGACCACGTATCTACAGTCGGTGACAGGCTAATAGTTCAGGGGAAACTCCTCCTCCTCTCCATCGTTCGCTCTGCTAAAGTGGAAAGAGGCGGGAGAAGCTTCACCTGAACTCTTAACTTCTCACCGATTATTGGCGACGTGCGCGATCGAAAGCGTCACTGTGGTCGGCCTTCTACGATTGACCGAATGCTGACTATGACGTCAGCAAAGGATTTCTCATCGACGGAAATAAGAGTAATGGAAGAACTTCAATTCTGGCGGTGCTGGCACTGTTGGTTTTAGAACGCAATAATTTCAGGCTTTCGCCATGTTAATTACAAACACCATCGAACTTGTTGTTCGCAAGACAATGACGTCACGAGAGGGAACCATAGGAGGGCGCCACCAATACATCTCGCCTCTAATAGCTAACAGCACAGGCGGATATAGTCCCCTTTCCCACTTTCTGAGCTGGGGGAGTCGGGCGTGTGCTGATTGTTCGTTCCGAGTTTGGCCCCCCCGTTGGAGTTTCACGCGCGGTTGCGTAAATAGCGAGGCGCCGGGCAAGCGCAGTTCCTCTCACGCGCTGCGTCATCCGGGGCCGGACCCCCATTGAAGGTCCATTCACGGTCATCGCGTCGTCCAGGAGGGGACAGAAGTCCTCGAAGCCAAGTCCGAATCTTGACCGATCACCGAGGGACGCAGCCATCCCTGAAAGGCATCACGGACATAGCCGATGGTGCAAGCGATGTTGTACCATAGTTTTGCGAGCGCCATTTTGAGAGTGCTGTTTGTGTTCCGCTAAAGGGGTCGGCTCCACGGACGTGACACAAAGGTATGCCCACTGCCGAGGAGGACGACTACGGCACTCGAGCTGCTTTCGGTGAGCCTCATAGCCTTATAGCTTTTACGAGAGCTTCGTTGGCGAGCTTGCCTCCCAAGTCGTAGAGAACCAAGCTCCCGTGGTACGGTCATGCACGATGATAATCACGTATTTTCGGGGAAATTGTTCAACTTTCGGCTAAGAAAGTTGAAGGACTCATTTTCAACGGATATTGAAATCCGAGACGATAGACGACAGAAGAGAGGGGACAGACGAATGTGTCTCCTATTGTATGCCTCTTCAATTTTTTCTAGGGGTGTGCGAATATTGAAATTTTTGAATACGAATCGAATACGAATAAGACGAAAAACGGGCTTTGAATATCGAATATCTGTCTTGGAAGAAAAAAATTGCAAAACAAGATGTAACAGCAGGTTTTATTGCCTTTTTAAAATAAATCAACGCAGCTGCATTTTACTGAGCTGCAGCAGGTTAAAGATGCTTCTAGTAATCCATTCATTACAAATTATTGTGTAGGAAAATTCACTGTCCAACGTGTTCAGAAAGTGAGCGCTCCCTACGCGCTGTGACATCATTTTCACCAGTAGAAAGACCCTTAAATTGGGAAACCTGCGAAATGTTACGAAAAGTTCGAACAAGTTTGACTTCTGGACAGTGTTGCCCGGCTTCTACACGAATATTTCGAATTTTAGGAAACAAACGATTTAGAAAGTAGTTTATTTTGTATTTTATAAATTGGTTACCAATGTTTACACCATATAAAAGCGAAAATATGCGCTTTTAACGCTTTCATTAGTTATTAATGTGAACCGGTAATGCCAATAAACCCAACAAATATTGCAGTTTTCCTCCGCCAGGTGAGTCAACTAGTTTTTTTTTTATTTATTTTCGTGCATGCGCACAAAAGTAGAACTTCAGTCAAACCTTTGTCGAACATCATGTTGAAAGTTCGAAAAAGTTGAACTTAGTCGAACTCGAACATGGGCAGATTCGCGACATCCCTAGTTTTGACTGCGCGGGATTCGGGAGTGGCAGGAGTTGTTGTCGATGGCGATGCAATGTTCTGCTCGCACCTAGCTTTTTCTTTTTTTTTTTTTAATTTTCAAACATTTATATTACATAACACTCTCGAGGTTTATTTTATATTTATATTTCACTCTCGCGGTTTATTTTATTGTATCAATTTATAGAACGCCCAATTACATCACATATGGCTATAAAAGCGCCACACACAAAGGGCTTGGTGAAAAAGAAACCGAAACTGATCCTGTCTTGTTGCCATCGGACAGATAGAAACGGAGCAGACCGATAACCTACGCATCATACCCATTTCTCAGTGAATAAACATATTCATAGGGGGATGCGTGGCAAGCAGATTATTCGTTACTTGCTCGAATATTCGTAGTTTGTGCGATTATTCGCCATTTTTTCCGAATATTCGGTTTTGGCCGAATATTCGGGAACTTCCGAATATGCAATTTTCGAATCGAATACGTTTCGAATAAGGAAAATATTCGATTCGTATTCGAAATTGCGAATATTCGCACACCCCTAATTTTTTTCACATTTCTAGTTTTTCATATGTGTAACTTCAATTGCCTCGCCTGCCTTGTTATATTCGTTCGATATTTTCAACCCGGATTAATTTCGCCGGGCCTATCGACTGATAAAAGAAACGGCGGTACTGGAGCCAGTTTTACCTCCGTGTTCGCAGGGTTTCGGGAGAGGTCGAATCACATCGAAGGGTAGCGTGTTTTTTCTGGTTAAAGTCACTCACCAAAATACGGGATGGAGGGGGGAAGGGGAACTATTGTGGACGATTTCTATTTTAAGCCAAAGCCTTTGTGTTCAATACATTATTTTCTGAAAGAACCCGTTTCTGCAATGCGTTGTTTACCAACATGGGCGTAGGAATGGAGGCATACGGTTGAATCCTTTTAATCGGGCGGTGGCTTGCACCGGTCGCAAACGCTAGCCAGAGTTTTAAATGTTAACACTTAACCTCTACCTGTAATATAAAAAAATGCATTAATTGCAATAGGATATGTGTAATGGAAGCGCCTCTTCGCAACCGGGTGCGCTCACCTTCCACCAGATTGCCAAGAGAATGAGAAAACATTTGTCCGTCCCTTGACTGATGCCACCAGTCAGATAACCCATGCTTGGTCATCTCCGCCTTTCCAATTTCTATTTTTCTCCGGCTCATTAAACCCTCACTAAATCAGTGTCGTCTTCGGAAACTGCAGAACGAAGCCCTTTCAGTTGCAGCCCCACTGCTCATATAGGGAGCGGACGTAAGGACCAGCACATTTGGCACGCCTTGCAAAATTCCAATTCCAAACGTATATGGCGTGCAAGTTGTGCTGCTCTTTGCGCACCTCGTGCGTTTGTTTGGCGCCTAGACGCGCCCACAAGCTCTTGTCTCCCCCCGACCTCTACCAATGAAGGCGCGCTTTTGGCTGCTCGTCATTGCGCGTTTCCTGCTCATTCCGATGCGCCAAAGGCGCATCTTGGACCACTTGCTCGCCGCATACACCTCTAGAATTGGGCACGCGAACGACGTTTCGCTAGAAGTTTTAATTATTTTTTTAGAGCTCAAATCAGAGGTGGTTAAATATTAAAAATAAAGCAAAACCGGCGACCGCGTGTTTCCCATGTCCTACACCAGCCTGTTTGTTGTCTGCACAGTGGTTTGCGAGCCCGCTCCCGTGTGGCTTGCTGAACGTAGCTGAACGCACAAGCGCTCAGAATGGCATAGTAGCGGGCTGACGACGAGCAGGATAATCGCGATAAGTAATAATTTTAGCAAAATAGATGAACGATTACCACCTGCGGGAGCGTGCTCGCACACCATTTTGCAGACGACGAACATCCGGTATTGAAAATAAAAAATGTACGGCCGGCGTTTTTTTTTTTTTTTTAATCTATTTTTAATGTTTCACCACCTCCGAGTTCAACCCCCCCCCCCCCCCCCACACACACACACACACACACACTCAAAGTATTCAAAAGAGAGCGTCTATATTTTTTAGTGTGATATATATGCAAGTTGGTAAAACGACATTCAAACTGCTATTTATTATTCGTTGATCCAATAATTGTAAAAAAATCCCCAAACATGCCTCCGCGAACAACTGTGACCTGAACTGCGGATTTTTTTTTAGTCGACTATGTTTAGTTTTGTTTTTAAAATAATACCACGTGTAGAAACTTTCATTGCCTTCCACATTATGTAAAGTTTGTGTCTTAATCACGTACGAGTACTGAGAAATAAATTATGAAACAAAGAAGGTTTTCACTTTTTGTTCAATTTCAGCACGCTGTAAAAAAAAAAAAAAAAAAAAAGCTTTTTTTTTTAATTTTTCTTGCGTAGCGTTTTTTTACACCCTTCTTTTAGCCAGCATACATACTCTTAGAGGTATATGCACTAGTTTTGAGTTTTAAGCGTCTAAATATGCTAAAAAAGAGCAAATGCTGATGGTGGGTTTATGGGTTATAGCTATATATTTATTCTTTATTACAATAATCTAAGGGACGTTTAATAAATACTCATATAAAAGACATTAATGTCGTTAGGCGTAGAATAACAAGTTTGCAATTCCAAACGTCAAAACACTATAAAATCGCAACTGCCGAAAGCCGATTTTCAGCCAATTTCCGCCGGTGGCATGATTGGGGAGGCCTCAAGCGTAAACCCTATGCGCTACATATTCTATACTACGTTAGAAATATCAAAGTATAATATTGTAATACATTAGAGTAAAATACACTTCCTATTGGAAACCTAGATTTTTAAATGCGCAATTTTATATTTTTTAATGCGAAATTCATGTTGAAAACAGAACATAATCATTTTTAGCATATTTAGAGGCTTAAAACTCAAAACCAGTGCATATACCTCTAACGGAATGTATTCTAGATAAAAGAAGGGTGCGACGAAAACGCAAAGCAAAAAAAAAAAAAAGAAATAAATAAAAACGTTTTTGTTTTATACAGCGTGGTGAAATTGAACGAAAAGTAAAAACCTTCTCTGTTTCATAATTTATTTCTCAGTACTCGTACGTGATTAAGACACAAACTTCACACAATGTGGAAGGCAATGAAAGTTTCTACACGTGGTATTATTTTAGGCCACAGTTGTTCGCGGAGGCATGTTTGGGGATTTTTACAAAGATTGGATCCACGAATAATAAACAGTAGTTAGAATTTCGCTTTACCGACTTGCATATATATCACACTAAAAAAATATAGACGCTCTTTTTTTAATACTATGAGATAGAGAGTGATTCAAAAACGCCACACACGACAGCCGTCAAAACCTCGTCGTTCTTTCACGCTTCTTTGAGATTTTTTTTTTTCTCAGAAACTCAACATGTAAAGACATTAAAATAAAAAAGGATTGGTCTTCTTGGAACATGCGCCACAAAATATAAAAAGTTGAAGCAAAATAAAAAATACGACTGCACCTCGTTGCCTGAATCCAAATGAAACCGGCCATATATATATATATATATATATATATATATATATATATATATATATATATATATATATATATATATATAACTTCTTGCAAAACGATGTTTGCGTGAACGATTTGGGGTATGTGCGTCTAGAATTCTTGTTTTTTTTTTTTTTTTGCAAGGCGTGCCAAGTGTGTTGGTTCTTATACGGACACCCCTTCTACGTACATCACTTGGTGTTCGCTGCAGGCCCGATGAAACAAACATCTGCAAACACGCCTCAAGCACCTTTGACGAGGCATGTGTTTTGCTTCCTACAGGCTCCGAACATGCTTGCAGACTCATTTTGTACGACCAATGGGGCCGTCGTATACGAGGAAGACTTCTCAGACAGTGTCTGGAGACTGGCTTTTGTCGGAAGTATTATCAGCGTGAGCGCGGCTTTACAGTAGAGTATCGAGTGCTTAGCCATCTTCTGCTCCGCTCCACACACTACATGTAGCTTCCTGATATTCAGCTCACTACATCTTAGTTCGTTCTAGCCCCCATTTCAAGAGAGCTCAAAATACAGGTCATGCTATATCACGCTCTTTAGAAGATTTCTGCTTCCATGACCCAAACAGCACTAGAAAGAAAATATATCTTCAGATCACCAAACACTTGCATTACAGACAGCTAAGCTCTACATCAAAAAAAAAAAAAAAATCAACTGTTACCCATTACATCGCACTACTGTATGATGACAGGAGATTTTCTTTTTCAGGTTTAATAAAAAATAGAAGTTTTAAGACCAAACTTAACCTGACCATGAAATTGCCACTCCAAATGCTGAATTTAGGAGGTAAAAAAAACATTCGGCAGAGACACTTAATACTGCTTACGTGTAGGAATGCGAAAGCGTTCGTACACGCAGCGCATTCCTACAATCGGCACGCCACGTCTTCCTTTCGCACATGGGGCTCCGGCGGTGACATCACGCTCCCCCACTGGGCAGGCGCGGCGAACCCTGCCGGCTTTTTGACAACCTCCGTGACGAAGCATTGCGTTGCTGCGCTTTTCTTTGTGTTTTTATTTCTGAGGCGCGTCCGCTTTGACCTTGAGCGCCCCCGCCGGCTTCCGAGACGAAACATTTGAGTTGCTGTGCTTTTCTTTGTGTTTTATTGGGAATGGGAATTTAGGTGCCGTTTCGCTCAGCCAGTGGGAGTTTAGGTGCCGTTTCTCCCTGCTACAGAAACAGCTACAGACAACGCCAGCTTCGCTCCGTGGGACAGTTAATGCTTTTGCATTAATAAACAAGAATCTTACTGTGCAGGACCTGTGCACTTCAGCTACTGAACAATGCCTATCAGACGTGGGTAGACACCAGCTTGCACAGTTAATTTGTCGTAATTTGCATGTGTGAGGCTTCACACGCCTTTGATAAGAATGAGATTACAGAGCGTTATTCTCCCAGCTGTCTGAATTCAAAGGCATTTATGGTAGTTAGCTGCATTCTGCATAATCAGAACATTAAAAAAATGCACAAATATTATGTCAGAGGCATTCCATGCCAAAGGAAACACGGGAATTTTTTTCCTGTCTGGGATATGTACGAACAAATTTGGATAAAGAAGCCCCTGAACTCCAAGAAAAGTGTTTTTTTTTTTTTAAATATGTTTGCTGATATTATGCTGTAAATGTCTGGATTTTGCATGAAACCCGTGTAGTTAAGAAAACATTCGGCAGAGACATTTAAGACTTCTTATGTGTAGGAATGCGAAATCATTCGTACACGCAGCGCATTCCTACAGGCAGCTTGCCACGTCTTCCTTTTTCACACGGCGCTCCGGCGGTGACATCACGCTCTCCCACTGCACAGGCGAGGCGAATCGCACTAGCTTCACGGCGGCTTCCGTGACGAAGCATATGCGTTGCTTTTCTTTTCTTTGTCTTTTATTTCTGAGGCGCGTCCGCTTTGCAGCCAATGGGAATTTATGTGTCATTTAGCTCAGCCAGTGGGAATTTACGTGCCGTTTCGCTAAGCCAATGGGAATATAGGTGCCGTTTCGCTGAGCCAATGGGTATTTAGGTGCCGTTTTTCGCTGCTATACAGACATCAGATAACGCCGGGTTTGCTCCATCGGACAGTTAATACTTTCGCCTTAAAACATTGTGAAAAAATTGTTGCGTACCAGACAAATGTACGTAGGCGCCTAATTACTTAATAATATGACATATCTTACACTAAAATACAAACATTGAAAGACGCCATTTTGAGTTCATGAAGGAGCTCAAAAAAAAAAAAAAAAGACTTTATGAAATTGTTTATTTTTTTTAGTCAACCTGGAGTTGGGCCTTCGCTACAGTACTTTTTTTATTTTGTTCTCTCAAAGCTAGTCATTGAATTGATTGTATTAGCTTGTTAAAACCTCGTTTTGTTGCTTTTTAATTAAATGACAAAATCTCCAGTTTATGCAGAAACGGCCGTATTAAAAGCCAAAAAACAAAACAAAAAACGTGGACAGTGGGGCTTGGAAATTTGAAAGTAGTCAAAAGTTAAATCAACCTAATTTGTTCAACATATTAAGAAATTGGAAAAATACTTTTTGTTGTTGTTGAGAAATTATTTTTTTTAAAGATGAGCCACTCCGATCATGGCTCCAGACGCCCGTCTCGTAGGCGACGCACGCTGACGTTCGCCAGCGAGGCGTCAACGGTGTGAGAAGACGAGGCATGGTCGGAGAGGCTCATCTTTAAAAAATAATTTCTCAGCAAAAACCAAAAGTACTTTTCTAGTTTTGAGATATGTTGAAGAGATGAGATGGATGGAACTTTTGGTTATTTCGAAAGTTGAGAGCCAGAAAGTTTTTCTGGTTCTCGATAAGGCCGTTTCTGGATAAACTGGAGATTTTGTCATTTAATTAAAACGCAATAAAACGATGATTTTGAAAATTAACACGTGCAATTCAATTGTTAGTTCTATGAGAACAAACTAAAAAGTGTTGTAGCTAACACCCAACTTCAAGTTGACTACAAAAATTAAAAAAAATTAATAAATTATCTTCTTTTTGGGGCTCCTATTTGGACCCAAGATGGCGTCTTTCAATGTTTGTATTTCACTGTAAGATAGGGCATGTTAATTAGGAATTAGGCGCGCACCTAAGCTTATGTGGTATGTAACCATTTTTACAGAATGTTTTTCTTAACTAAACGGGTTTTCTGCAAATTCCAGAAATTAAAAGCATGCTATAAGCAAAAAAAAAAGTTTTTCTAAAAAAGAATTTTTGGTTATTAGAGTTTTTTTTATTCAAATTAATTTTTTCGTACAAATCCCAGACATAAAAATTGCCGCGTTTCCTTTGGCATAGAATGGCCCTACAAGCAACGAATGTCAATAAAAAATGAGTGTTAGAAGCGAGTTTAAATAAAACAAGGACTTATATTGAAGGCTTGAACACTAAATAAGAAAATAACAACCATTCGGAATTTCCAACTTGGTACAATAGAAAACTTTTTTACAACGCAATAAGTGTGCACTGCCCTGACACAGGCTCTTATTTCTCAAACCCATTTTACAGTTTCGTGTGGCAGTTTCGGCGCACAGCAAACTTTTCCTCCACCACTGAGCGTACGGCAAGGTTTGACAAAGTTGGAGACAGTTCCAAACATAAAAGCAGGTAAAGGTAAGCAAGCACAGTTCGGAGGCAGACTAGTTTAGCAAACATTCAGAACTTGATCCGAGAGTTTGAGGAATAAATTAAAACATTGTGCTTGCCTTAGTTGCTACCGGACGGAGTTGCTTGTTAACCCTAGCGTGTCGTGGTTTTCCAGGTTTTTCTTAATACTTTGATAGTCAAAAGAACCTTCGAACGTTGGTAAACTTGAAGAAATTGACGCAATTTTACGTCTTTAGGCATTTCTTACTCGCGGTATTTACCGAGCACACGCATAAAAAATCAAACACCTATTGATTTCATAGCGATGGGGCGTTCCATTGCGAGGTCGAAACAAAACTAACTTGAACAAAAATGCCAATTTCTAAAATAGAAAAAAAAAAAAGCCTTGCATATCGATAGCGATATAGTGTGTTATTATTAAGAAAAAGAACAAATACTAAGAAGATAAAGAAAAAGGATAAGAGTAAAGTTTTGAGGTTGCATCAGGTGTTAAAAGTTAAAAGCCAGCCGATCTTTTTTTTTTTACGTTATTTTTAACTTTGAAGCTATTTCCTCATTTGATCATAAAGTTTATTTTTGATTAATAAGAGCCAGCTTACGATTTTTTATTGCTAAATTATTCTAGAGCTTCGATTTTCAAATTCAATTCAGTGTTTTTATTACTTTTTATTTCCTTCAGAGAAGTATGCATTGCAATGTTTATTGATTTTTTTTAGATAGGAAGTGACCCCAATTTCGAAGGATACTCGGCTCCGCAAACCTTAGCTCGAGCTATTAAAATTGTTGAGAACCCAAATCAAAATCAGTGATGAGTGTGCCGCATTAAAACTATTCTCTAGAAAATATTCGAACTAAAAAAAGAACAACTATATTTCTAGATACAATACCTTGGCCAACCATGAACGATGTTTTTACACGTGCTGGAAGTTTTCACTTTGACTGATCTTCTAGTGATCCAACAGAAGTATCTATAGGACCAATAGCTATTTTTATCGGATAAGCAGAAATTTTAAGAGGACCAATATACATTTCTATTGGACAAATGAAAATCTCAATTAGTCCGATAACATATCCTAGAGGTCAATTAGATGTCGCTATTGGTCCAGGAGAAATAGCTAATGGTCATATAAAAATCTAAATTGGTCGTATAGAAATCTTTATTGAAATTTTTACAAGGGATAGAAAAGACTTCTTGTCTACGTCTTGCGTAGCCCGAGACGTGAGTCGTCTCTTTGCGATGTCTTTGAAACGTCTACGTCAAGATATCGTTAGACGTCTAGTGAAGATGTCTCGTAGACGTAGACGCCTTGCGAAGCCCAATACATCTCTAGCTCAGTCGAGCTGTTTTAAGCCGACTACGAGACGTCTTGTGCTCACTGCTCAGAGGGATACCGGCTCATGCCAGCCAATTCGAGAAAATCCCAGGTATAGCCGAAAAAAGAGGTCACGGTCGGTGGGAACGCCCCCAAGGGTGGCCAAGGGTCCTTTACGTCCAATAGCCAATTTTGGTTTTGTTCGTTTTTGGTCATCGTTGTCCTCCAAACCCTAAGTCTCCCCCGGCTTTACCACTGGTGGCGTCATGTCGGTGTGGATCTGGAAGACATGTGGTTCCAGCAGGTTGGCGCAACCGGTCACACTGCGCGGGGAACGGCTGAGTTGTTGGGCGAAAAATATCCTGGCCGTGTCGTCTTACGCATTGTCGAGCAGAGTTGGCTACCCAGGTTGTGTGACTTGACACCTTGCAACCTCTTCTTATGGAGATTAGTGAAATCTCGTGTATATGCCAACAAATCATAAACAATTCCCGATCCCTAGGCTGAGAGGAGACATGTCATTGGCGTCATAGAGCCACAATTATGCTGAAATGTCATCGAGACATTCGTCAAAAAAGAAAGAGTGTGCCAGCGGATCAGAGTCACGAGGAACATTTTTTGGATAGTGTGTTCCCCAATGCCAGCGTGTATGCTTTATTATTGCGAAAGCGTTAACTGTCTCACGGAGCGAGCCGACGTCATCAGCTTTGAAATCATGCAAAACGGCACCTAAATGAAATCACGCGCAAAGCTAGAGCCAACGGCACCTTTTACACCTCGGTCGCATTGGCTGGCGCGCGTCGACGAGGCTCCCATTGGACGCTGCGCGTCAGTTTGTGTGGTGTCATCCTGACTGTGTTATCACACTGTTGTGTTATCACTGATCACCGCGTTCGCTCGCCTCTTATCGGTTGTACGGCGCGTGGCAATATATACGGCGCTTGGAATAAACCAAGGGGTTCGTTCTGCTGGGAACTACGTTGCTGTCTGTTCCTTCCTTCCTCGCGCCGCAAGGCACACGATAGTTTGAACGATCGCTCACCCGATGGCGCTGCGTGTCCGCGAGGCAGCGGCTCCACCGTTCCACGCGCAAAGTCAGCGCGTTGTACGCCGCAGATTAAAGAAGGGAGCGAAGAGCGGCGTGCATACTTTCGCATTCACAACTCATAAGAAGTGCTTAGGTGTACCTCGAGCCTTTTTATTTATTAGAATTCCCTCAGGGACGGGGGCGTTACAGACGGGGTGGGTACAAGGTGTTAAAAAGATGCATAAACAAAGAGTACAATAAGTAATAAAAAATAATAAAAAAAAAAACGAAACAGATTAGCAAAGTGCAGAATTAAAAATGTGTTCAGTTATGGCGGTCTTAAAGGATGAGACGTCTTCAATGAAGGCGATGTAAAGGAAAGGCGGTTTCACTTTCAGCTGATCTTTAAAAAGAAAGGAATCAAATCACATATTTGTGTTGGAAAAGGAAATGGCAACTTCATACTGATAAATTAGGGCTTAAAGTCTGGGGGGTCTGAGGGGGTCTCGGACCCCCCACTGATTTTAACGAATGGTCTGAGACCCTCCTCCACAGCCCCAGCATTAGTGAAATCAAAATCATATCTTGCAATAAAATAGCTTGTTTTCAGGGATATGACATTTGGGGATTACAATTTGAGGGTTGCAGGTACGGCGGGGACAGAGTCAGCAGTGGGTTTTATTTTATGTGCATCGAATACATTTCGTCAGAACCCCCCCCCCCTCCCCCCTTCTTGTAGGCACCCCCCTCAACTTGCAAGAGACTTCAAGCATTGCTGATAATCAATGCAGGATGAAAGATATGAAGGCAATGTAACAAGTTCGCGTTGCAATTATGAGTTATAGAAGTAAACTTTATGGCCAAACTTCTCTATCCCGGCGTTTATGGGTTTATGCCGCTGCATTCCGTACGTGCGCATACCGGTACGTGTAAGCGATGACACGGCCATACGTGTTATCGATGCGAGACCCTCGCGTTGAAGCGCAGAACAAATAATGAACAGGCGCCATCAAAATAAAACAGAAAGGTCCTTCCCCCTCCTCCGCTGCACGTGCACTGTAATGTTGTTGTTTGTTTCTTTCTCGCTCGCGCGTATACGGTGGCGACACCTGGATTGTCCCAAGCAATGGGCATTCTTCCAAGAATGTCT
Source organism: Ixodes persulcatus (assembly GCA_013358835.2). NCBI lineage: Eukaryota > Metazoa > Arthropoda > Arachnida > Ixodida > Ixodidae > Ixodes > Ixodes persulcatus. The sequence continues at coordinate 620,503 of JABSTQ010010161.1, forward strand.
TTACTTTCACCCAGTGTTGACGGTAACGGGTTTCCGGTAACGTAGTAAAGTACTCGTTATTTATTCAAAACAGTAACAAATTGGGATAACGTACTTACGTTTCTTATTTCGAGTAACGGGTAACATAGTTAGATTACTCATTACATCGTCCCAAGACTTCAAAAAGATTGCACTTTAATTTTTTTTCTTGTTTTTAGGTGCCAAGTTATATAAGCTATGCGTTTTTCGCGTTCTTCGCTTTTTACTTTGCGTTTGTTCTCGTGATAATTCAGGTGGAATCGTAAAAAAAAGATAAGGTTCATATGTTAAGTTTCTGCATGGACATAACGTTTCTCAAAATATATCGTTTTAATTCATAAATAAAAAGTAACGCAAAAGTAACGTGCGTTGCATTTTATCATTAACGGTAACCTGTTCCTTTTATTTTGAAGTAATGTACGTTTGTAACGCGTTTCTTTTATTTGCAAGTGACGAGTAACGTATTTCGTTATCTGCTTTCACCGCAGCACAGGTTGACAGTGACTCGCAATAGCAGTGGAATGTTAACAAAGTACGCGTGCGTTAAAACTGAGCCTCGTTGCCTGCTTGGGCTCGTGGAAGCGAACAACTTTTAAGAGTCGTCGTCTTGGTCGGTAAAGTTTGGAACTACCTCTCAATGCAAAAGCAGTCCTCGCCGCGCTAACTGCGACATGCGTCACTCCCTTTTGACGCCCATCCCCCATTACGTTTGCGAGGACAGTCACATTCCACCGGTACAGATCAACTGGCGTCGCATTGACGCCGACCGATTGGGACAGCGACTGCGTGAAGGATTTTCGTCGAATCCTCTCGGAGTTTAGATATTCGACCCTTCGCTAAAAACGCAGTTTCGAAGTGTCACCTTCGAGTCTCTTTTAATGCAAAGCATTAACTGTCTCATGGAGCGAGCCGACGTCATCAGCTTTGAAACCATGCAAAACGGCACCTTAATAAAACCACGCGCAAAGCTAGCCAACGGCACCTTTTACACTTCGGTCCCATTGGCTGGCGCGCGCCCACGAGGCTCCCATTGGCCGCTGCGCGTCAGTTTGTGAGGTGCCATCCTGACTGTGTTATCACACTGTTGTGTTATCACTAGGGGTGTGCGAATATTCGAAATTTCGAATACGAATCGAATATTTTTCTTATTCGAAACGTATTCGATTCGAAAATTGCATAATCGGAAGTTCTCGAATATTCGGCCAAAGCCGAATATTCGGGAAGACCGGCGAATATTCGCACAAACTGCGAATATTCGAGCAAGTAACGAATAATCTGCCTGCCACACATTACCCTATAATTATGTTTATTCACTGAGAAAGGCGTATGATGCGTGCGTTATTGGTCTGCTCCATTTCTATCTGTCCGATGGTAGCAAGACAGAATCGGCTTTGGTTTCTTTTTCACCAATCACTTTGTTGTGTGGCACTTGTATAGCAATATGTGATGTAACTACGCGTTCCATAAATAGATACAGTAAAATGAACCTCGAGAGTGAAATATAAATATAAAATAGAGCTCGAGAGAGTTGTCTAATATAAATGTTTGAAAATAAAAAAAAAAAAATTAAAAGCTAGGGACGAGCAGAACATTGCATCGCCATTGACAACAACCCGCGCAGTCAAAACTAGGGATGTCGCGAACCTCTCCAGGTTAGATTTCGACCAATTTAGAATTTTTCGAACTTTCATCGTGATGTTCGACAAAGGTTCGAGTGAAGTTCAACTTTCGTGCGCATGCGCCAAAATTTAAAAAAAAAAAAAAAAAAAACTAGTTGACTTCACCTGGCGGAGGAAAAGTTCAATATTTATTGGGTTTAATGGCATCACTGGTTCACATTAATAACTAATGAAAGCGTTAAAAGCACATATTTTCGCTTTTATATGGTGTAAATTTGGTAACCATTTTATGAAATATAAAATAAAGTGTTTCCAAATTATTTGTTTCCCGAAATGCGAAATATTCGTGTAGCAGCCGGGCAACACTGTTTATATGTGGAACTTCTTCGAACTTCAGTGAAATTTTGCAGGTTTCGCGAGTGCAGGGGTCTTTCTACTGGCGGAAATGTTGCCACGGCGCGTAGGGAGCGCTTACTTTCTGAACACGTTGAGCAGTTAATTTTCCTACACGATAATTTGTAATGAGTGCATTACTAGAAGTATCTTTAGCCTGCTGCAGCCCAGTAAAATGCAGTTCAATTGATTTATTTTAAAAAGGCAGTAAAACCTGCTGTTACCTCTTGTTTTGCAATTTTTTTATTACCCTAGACACATATTTGATATTCGATTCGATATTCGAACCCCATTTTTTTGCCTTATTCGTATTCGATTCGTATTCGAAAATTTCAATATTCGCACACCCCTAGTTATCACTGATCACCGAAGCTGTGGCGGCGGAAGCGCGCACGGACGGAACTTTTGCTTTTTGAGCCGACAAGTTGAGGGTGACGTTGCATGAGTGCTGGGGCAGATTTAAGAAGGGCATTTAGCTGTTCTCCGTTTTTTATATATTGAGTTTGAGTCGTTATTAGCGGTAATTTCTTTAGTTGCGGTCGAAAAAGGGGTTTGAGCAATTTTCCGAAAAGCAAGACGGCCGCCACCATAATTGCTCTCAGTGGGAAATTTGTTTCGCTCGTAGGACTGCTGGGACGATGATATTTGCAGGCGAGTGAGATGTTCACTAAGTTTGTGCACTAAATGGGCCAAGTTTTATTAAGACAGCAGGTGTGAAAGTTATGGTTCGAACGAATAAAGGAATAAAGCTGTCAGGAATATCTAATATTGGACCCAAAATGTTGTGTTATAACCGGGCTGTGCGAAGTGCAGATTTGGACACACAGGTTCTTGGACATGACCGTAACTTGACACAACAGTTATAATACCAAAAATAGGTGGCATAGGGAAACCAGGTGGAAATTTGGTTTGGGCGGCGTAACTGAATACATGGGAAACGGTTTTGACCGTGAAAGGGCTGTCAAAAGAATACCACTCGTCGTGGGAGATGGAGACTTGACAGGTAGGAAGGCACTAGTGCACTGTACTTCCAATTGAAACAACTTTACGAAGGGTGGTTTCAAAGCCGGGAAAACCAAGTTGCCGGCCAACACATGGTTTGGCCGTCAAAGGCTTTTGCGGTCAGCTGTTGTGTAGTAATCTGGTTGTGCGAGGTGCTGATTTTCGGCACACAGGTACTTTGAAAACCGTAACTTGACAGAACACTTATTATACCTAAAGGAGGTGGCATAGTTTAACCTGGTGGAAATATTTTTGGGCGGCATAACTAAATGGGAACCGATTTTGACCGTCAAAGGCTGTCAAGAGAATACCACTCATCATGCCCGGGAGGTGCACACTTTACAGGTAGGAAGGAACCAGTGGACGGTACTTCCAGTTTGAACAACTTTGCGATAGGTGGCTCTAAAGCCGAGAAAAAAAATTGTCTACAAGACTCATGGTGTCAGCGTTTTCACATCCAAAGGGAGGCTGATAAAAAGAAAAGAAAAGAAAAGAAAGCACACCACATAAACTTTCATCCTCAAACATCGATTGTCCAGTGATTCCAAGTTTCATTCTAGTTTTCCTTAGATTCATATTTGACACTTTTTGTACCGTTCGAACCTTTCTTCATGAAGTACAGACTGCATGCCGTCCGGAAATATCATCGACACGTACGATGGGGACGAAACTTCTTTGGAGGGCATTCCTCCAACGAAATTCGCACTGCATACCCACAAGTGCGGGATGGCATTTCAGTTCGAGCTGAGATATGTGGGCGTTACTGGTACGAAAACAAACGCAGAGCGCAAAGCGGCAGTGTAGAATATGTCAGCCGTTCCGACACAGTGGCAGACATGATCGGGAGACCAAATTTCTCGCGTCGTACGGCACGGGTCCATCGTTGTCGCTGTCCCACAAAACGTCGGCGAGATGAAAAACTGTGAAACTTCGTCCCCACTAGATACGACGCATAATTATTGGAGCACTTAACAGTTCATGCTGTCAACCCAGCGCAACCGCACCGCTCCGACTTCAATGAGTACCAATGCACGCGGCGTGGTTTCGTTTCGCTGGGGCTCTCACTGCCTATTTTCGGTAACGGCCGCGCGGCGGCGCGCCGGTCGCGTCGCACGGAGTGTATAATGGAATAAATCAAGGGGTTCGTTCTGCTGGGAACTACGTTGCTGTCTGTTCCTTCATCGCGCCGCAAGGCATGCGGCAGCTTGAACAATCGCTCACCCGATGGCGCTGCGTGTCCGCGAGGCAGCGGCTCCACCGTTCTACGCCCAAGGTCAGCGTGTTGTACGCCGCGGATTAAAGGAAGCGAAGAGCGGTGTGCGTGCTTTCGGATTCACAACTCATAAGAGGTGCTTAGGTGCAGTGGCGTCGCGAGGGTCAGCGGCACCCGGGGCGGTATATATATATATATATATATATATATCCGGTGAAGTAATGTGTACGCGTGTCTGCCTGCGCGTGTGTGAGTAAACGAGGGGGTGTGTAAAGTTACGAAGTAAGCCCGTAGAAGTGAATTTGTTATAGCATTTATTGTACGCGAACTCTTATATCATAAATTACATCCCTTCTCTTTCTCGCGAATCAACCGCCTAGCGTTACAGGAGCACACATTTGTACGCTCGCACCGAACCATAGGAAAATGGTATTCATTGGGTGAAGTGCTGACACGCCCTTTGTACAGCTTTCGTCGAAATAAATTTAGAATGTGAACAGGCATGTCACATATCCGAGCGTATTGCATAAAAAAAAAATGAAATGTCTCTTAAAATTATGTTGTGGTGATAAATTTTGTTTTTAATTGTATTGTCGAGACCATTCTCGACAATTCTCGACGCGTGAGCGGAGCTTTCTTGTAACTTTCATCCGCTGCTCAGATTTATTACTTGGAATGCACGATCAGATTACGTAGTTCCGTTTTGTTGAGATCCAACTGCTGCCAATCGGTTTACAAATTGACAAAGCGTAGAAATCATCTTTTTTTTTATGACATAATAGCAGCGTCAAAAATTTTCAGACGTCACAACTTAGGTTCCATATAATCTTAAGGCAAGCGAATTTCGATAAAATGGCGTCAACTGATTTGATAAAACGGCGTTCGATGAAGCGGCGTTCGATGAAATATCCCATATCCGGGTTTGTGAACAGCTCCCGCTAAAGGGGTTGTCGTATACATTTTTCTCCCTTCCTTGCGCCAGCTCCGCAGGCTCTTCTGCGCACAAGCTCGGTTTCCTCCTCCACTTTTCTAACCAGGAGAGAGTGCGTCGGTGTCCGGACAAAAGGAAGTGGTCTTCCATGTTTCCCCAACGAAAGCTTGACTCCACAACAGACCCAGATGCGCGCCGTGTATACCGATCCCATTGTAGATTGCGCGCTCATTCTCAGCGTAATTAATGACTGCACCAATTTTCCCCCACCGCTGTCGTTGTGGGCGTCCATTGTGTCCACGAGTAGAAGCAACGACGAGCGCACGAACTTGACTTGTTTTTCTGTACTGCGCGAACGGCACGAGGAATCGTGACGGTTCGACACCTGCGCCCCGTTCGATCACGAAACACGGTCTACGCTCGGCGCATACTCGGCGCCAGGTGCGCCGAGTCGAAGCCCTCTGGCGGCCCCGACTTTCCTGCCTCCATTCGTCACGCAGCTCGGTGCAACTGTTCCGTGAAGGGGGAGGCGACGTCTGCGGTGTGGGCGGTCGTTTTCACGGTCCTGATCGTCTCGAAGGCGTGGAACACCTCTGGCGCCCTTCACCTTCCGGCAAACAGAGCAAAAGAAAATAAATAAACAGATAAAAAAATAACAGGGAAATGTTATCTTTACGGCGAGTTTATTTTTTAGCTTTTTTTTTTTTTTGGTTTACATTCTGTTTGACTGAAACTTCTAATTAATATATCGCATTTTCAGGTAAGCTGGATAGACCCTTTCCGAAAGTAGGTCTATCCACCCTGTGCAGAGCCAGACCCGACGCTCTAATGGCGGCACTACACAGCTCCTCCACACCAGAAAAAGCGAATGTCTTCAAAAGCATAGAGCAGAAAGGGAAAAATATGTTGGTCCCTTTACGTCACCTTCGATTCACGAAATACAGCGTGACGCACTTCAAACTGACTGCATAAATCGGTTTCTTAACATATCGCGCTGGGATTTGCCACAGAAGTGCTCGAAGCTGCTGCATTCATTATTTGAGGGTATGAATACATAAAACCTCCGGAATCAAAAGAAAGATAATAATTAAAAAAAAAAAAAAAAAAACTGGTTCTGTCTACGGAAAAATTATCGCTAAGCCTTTTATCTCAAAATCACCAGAAAATCGTTGTGGGCTATTCTGGCGTTTACTACGATTGAAAAATTTATTCAATGGAAAGAAAATATAATTGGCTTACCTATTCTTCGCTTCATTTAGCCCAAATAAGCGCCACAGTAACACAATATTTTTTAGTGTACTACTTGCAAAGTATAAGAAAAACATAGTTTTTTTTTTTCTATTTATTCAGGTTAGCCAATCTTTCCACAATTTTAGTGAAGGCTTCCACTAACTTTAGGCACCTCTGTAGTAAATCCCAGCGCGATAAGTTAAGAAACCGATTTATGCGGTCAGTTTCAAGCCGGGGTCACACAGCTTGTATATCACACAAAAGATGGTCTGCATAGAGATTCGAACGCTAGTTACCGCGAGATCCGTGCTTCGAATTCCGCATGGCAATGAGTTCAAGGAGGAAACTTGGCACGCGACATTCGAACCACGGATATTGCGGTGACTCTTGTTTGTAGACCTTTTGTATGATGTATGAGTTCGCCCACGCTGTAGAGGGTGCTTAATCTAGTTGAGCATGATGCCATGATCTCCTATCACCTCCATCAGAGCGGCGATGTTGAAGCTTTTGGGACTGCCACAAGGCCACAAGGTGACTTTTGAAAAGGGGTCTATTTCTAAAGCCAAAATTGGGGGCTTACGTGCCAAACCAACGAGAGGCATCTGGCAGGTCCCAGACTCCCAGCAACTGATTGAGCATGGCTTCAATTTCAAAATCTTCCTAAAACTTATAGAAAGCTCACGAAAAGGATTCGCTTACAAATTTTTAAAACCACCAGCTCTTAGGTTTTCGTCTTCGTTACCAGTTCTGCATTTACTAAAAAAAAAGTGTTTGGTTTTCGCTGGAATTGTTTAGTTAAACTTGTGTAAGTTCTATGTATTCGAATATTTCTTGAAATTACTTACCCTATTTGGCTCACAGCTATTTCTATTGGATTTAAGTGTAAAAATAACATATTGTTGCTTATCTTCGCCTGATCCTTTTTTTATATTTCTGTTAAATATCAGCCTAATATGCTTGTGATAAAGGTTTTTGGAGCAGTTTTTCTTTTCTAGTTGACTATGCATACTATTATGCAGTGTCGGACAAAATACTTGATAAAAGTATTTACGTTAAGTTGCTAAATACCTGAGGCCAGATTGACGAAACGATCTTACGCCAAAAATGTGCGTAAGACAAAACTTAAGAACAAATTCGTATTCACGAAACGAAATTTTCGTAAGTTTTGCGCAGGTTACGACGAAATCCTACGACAGCTCCGAAGCTGTCTTACGCACTTTTTACGATCAAATCAGCATGGCCGACAGCGTCGCTCAGTTGTTGGTCGCGACGACCAACGGACGTTTATTTTTCTACGTGCGCTTCTCACGCGTCCCGACTTCAAGCAGCAAGAAAAAAGTAAAAAGTACTTGAAACAGACCACGACGAACAAGAACGCTGGATCCGCAAACACTCGGGAAAAGCTCCAACGGCCACGATATTCCACCGACCACAAGCGAGCTCGGCAGATAGGCCTAGCAGTCACTCCGACTCAACGCAGCGGTGCTCTGACGGTCCTTAGCCAAGACCGTCTGCCCACGACCGGCTGGCGTGCTGAATGGAATATGCCCGCGCGACCCTTGTGAACCCTTCCCGTATTAGAGTTTGATCGCTGACCTCAATTTTAGACCAAGAGGTAATCTCTTCTCCGTGTCATCTCCTTGTTTTCCGAGGCAGCGGTGACGAACGCTGTCATCGGAAAGGGACTTTCATCGATTCTATCTTGGTTTTGTGTGATATAGAGCTCAAATAAACGCCGTATGGATTACCGTCGCAACACGGTATGTACACTTTGTTATTATTATGCCATTTTTATTATGACATGACTGCACCTCACTGTCGATCGCTATAACAGTTCGTGGGTCGCAATGCCGGTCCAACCTTTCTTTGCCGGGTGTCACGTCAGCATCGAGTTGCAATCGTAAAGGATCGGTCCCGAGGCGCTTATCAATTCGCGGTCTAACAGCGCGAATCCAGCACTTCGATCAAACGCGCGCGTCCGCTCCGAGTGTGAATAGGTATTACGTGGCTCTTGCTGACACTCTCGTAGTTCAAACGTATCTTTTTTAACGTCGGCTCGCTCCTGCATCTCCGAGGCCGCGAAAGACGCCGCTGCAATTTGTTTCCATCTACGTCGCTTTGAAAACGACTGACACGGGCCGTCTTTTACCAACGATGACAGTAGTGTTGACTTCGTAGCGATCGAGTTCGTAGCACTCAACGGAGGCGGTTACGCATCCCGGCCTCGGCATTCGGGCGTGTTTAAATCGTGTTAGCGTCGACATATCACTGCCGGGACACGAACCCCAGACAAGCGGTGGCAGAAAGGCCGCCTGTGTTTGTTATTAAAAATCCACGTGCTCCGAACTGCCCCGAACCATGCCGAGCTCTCCGATTGGTTGTTCGTGCTGCCGAAGACGCCGTCGCCATAGCAACAGCACCGGTAAGTTCAAGTTTTTCCGTACGAGAACGTCACTTTCCTCCTTTCACTTAAAGGGGTCATGAAACGATTTTCCTACTTCTTCCTCCTTAGCTTTAATCCTCAACTCAAATGCGAATTGTGAAATCACGTCATCGTGACATTCTTCGGCACCGGTGCGATGACTCCTAGCTTCCACCGTGCTTTTTATGCACACTATAGAACTTGTCATTCGCCAGTGACGATAAGTTCCGTCAGGGCACTCATTGGTCACGAACGCGAATCCAAATATTCGTCGACGGATTGATTGTTGACGAGCGCATACGTCCGAGTGACGCAGTTCTCGTGTCCAATGCGTGAGCTGGGCTCTGCTGACGTCAGGTTGGCACCGCTGACGCGCTTTGGGAACCGCGGATGTATCATAGTGAAAAGGTGGAGAGCTTTTGAAGGAAAGAGGGTACAAAATAGTCCGCTATGTTTTCAAATGTTCGTACTGAAAAGCTGGCTTTTGACTTTCTACCCTCTTCCTTTTGGCCAACTAAACGATATGTGATTAGTAAAGTCCCAATTTAAAATCATTTAGCCCAGCCCAAAATTCGTTTCATGGCCCCTTTAAGAACGCGTTCGTGAATACAGATTTCTCCTCTTCTTACGATGTTCTTAACTTACGAACTCCTTAGCTAAGTTGTCGTAAACTAAGAAGCTCTTCGTGAATCTGGCCTCTGCTTCATAAGTATTTAAAATACTAGAGTTACTTTCACTGTAAAGTATCTTGAGTAGAGTACAAATACTGAGAAATGTAATTCGATTACTTTTGAAGTTACTTCCGAATTGCATAATTTGTATCGACGTCAGTGCCAAACACAATTAGACAGTTGCGCAAATGTGGTTTACCAGAATGGTTTATTTGCACACAGCAGATGCTGATTCTCGAACTTCTCGTCGGACATCCGTCCTCGTTTGCGCTGGAAGACATCACCGCATAATTTCGGTTTACCCTGACAAATGGAAGTACAATCGCCAGATGCAATACTAAACACATTAGCATCCTTATCTTCATTGCGGTTAGAGCGAAATAAATACACAGAGGGTTTGTCTGAAATGCAAATGCTTTGAGGTAACATTAAACAATTGCACATGTAGAGCTGAAGCCTGAAAGCAAGAATAAAAGTTCAAACGTACCTTTATGTGCTTCCGGATATTGGAATTTGAAGCTATTGGGGAGGAGATCAGACCGTGGCGCCCCAAGCGGTTAACTTTAGAACTACACGGACAACAAATACAAGGACTCAGCGCTAGGCTGACATAACCGAAGGCGGCGTCAGCGTTCGGCTGGAGTTCGGGTTCTCCGGCGAGGGGGAGGAGGGACTCTTTTGTTACCACTCCGGCCTGCATGAACAATGCAGCATGGACGGTGCCCAGCTCAGCACAAAAGCCGAAGTGGGTCAAGCTCGCATTCTCTGACGACTGCTTTCGGGAGAGATCCGGCACTTAACTCGATCAAAAGTATTTGCAAGATACCAAGATACTTCAAAAGGTATTTAAAATACAGTATCTTGGGTAGAATATTTGAGACAGGCACAAGTCTGCTATTATGTGACATGCGAGGGTTTACCCAAAGGTAACAGGAATTAGTTTCTGGAGGGCGGGGTCTTTGTAGTACAAGTCTCTCCCAAGCTAGGTGCATTTTTAGGGCCTCATCTGCATCAGTAGCAGTCGGCGTTCCTGTGAGGCCCTGCGTTAGACTTTAATCAATTGTTTTCAGAGACTCAACGCGTTTGCCTATTTCGTGATGACTGATTTACACAAACAACGTGCGGGAGTGAAATTTAATTTCCGGTTGAAGAAAAATGAGGTGGAAACGGTTGTTATTCTGTACAAACGGCTTGCAAGAAAGCTTCTCTGAGTAAAACACAAGTTTACGGATAGTTTTCCCGTTTTAAACGAGGCGAACTGTCGATTGACGATCAACCTCGTTCCGGGCGTCCTTCGACCAGCCGAACTGAAGAGACTGTGACAAGAATTCGTCAAGCCATTTTTGATAAACGCCGTCGGATCATTGATCACCTTGTAGAGCTGACTCAAATGTCGTGGAGTTCCTGTTAGCGAATTTCTATCGGATCATTTGTGGATAATACGAGTTGCAGCAAAATTCGTGCCTCGCTTGATCACACGTGAACAAAGAGTCAATCGCTTGGCTGCGTGTCTTGCTTTGAAGGAGCGGTTAGAGGATGACCTGACTTTGTTTATTTTTTTTTTTGCCCCAAGTCATAACCGGAGATGAGTCTTGGTGTGCGGCTAGACCCAAAATCAAGCAGCAATCCAGCCAACTTCTCCACGACCCAAGAAAGCACGGCAAGTGAAGTCCAACCTGAAAATAATGATTATCTGTTTCTTTGTCGTGGATTGTGCACTCGGAATTTGTTCCTCCAGGTCAAACGTCTACCAAGGATTTTATCTGGACGTTTCGAGAAGGTAGCGTCACGATTTGCGAAAGAAACGTTCCTAGTAGTGGCAAACGGGAGACATGGCTTGTCCACCATGACAACGCGCCTACATGCGGCCACCTTTAATTCGCATTACATGTCATGTTTTTCAATCACTTTCATTCCACGCTTGACGTCACGTTTCACCTGGGCGTTGTGGGTTGTTTGAACTTCCCGCGCGAGGTCATGTGGTTGTGACGTCATGCTATCGACCAATCAGGATTTTCACATCACGCCATCGACGCCGGCTTTTCTGCGACACGAGCTCCTTAAAGGGCAGTTCACACACTTGCGTCGAGTACGACCGAGTGCAACTGCAACGGCTTGCGACGACCGGTTGCTATGGCAACAGCTGCGTCGGCTCCAACAAAACCGGTTTTTACCCCTTCTTCTTGGAGCCGACGCAGCTGTTGCCTTAGCAACTCGTACGTCGCAAGCCGTCGCAGTTCCAGTCGGTCGGACTCGACGCATGTGTGTGAATCGCCCCTTACGCCATCGCGTCATAACATATTCCGCTTTCGTTTGGGTCCCCACTCGTAAGTGAGTAATCTATCCCCGAATGCAGATTGTATATTTTTTTTTTTTTTTATGAGCCGCATGCCTCTTACATAGTTTCAACATCATGTTTCCTTTTAAATCTGTATACCCACCTAAATGGCCTATGTGGGCTTTCGTGTCACTCGTTACATCTATTTCTGGGGCTTCTCC